>CM067521.1:21966805-22638208 GCA_034509495.1 Acestrorhynchus altus | reverse complement strand
GACTATGGCGATCCTTGGTGATCATGTCGTCAGTGCTTGTCTTCCTAAGATGTGTATAAGAGACAGGATATATATATATATATATATATATATATATATATATATATATATATATATATATATATAAGAAAAAAATAAAAATATAAATACTGTAACCAGAATAAATTGTAAGAAACATAAGAACATAGTTAAAAGTAAGAGCAGAGGAGGAATACAAAATAAAAATAAAGATATAAAATAATAATAATAATAATAATAATAATAATAATAATAAAAGTAAATTAAATGAGTACTGTGTTATCCACTCAATAAATACTTGTTTACTGGCTCTCTAACTCTGATCTAGATCATTGTTTTAGTATGCGTGCGGTTCTTCGCTGTTCTAAAAATAGTAATGATATAATATGTATACAGCATATCATCTCATTATCCACTGCTGGTGTGTGTGTGTTTATTATGTTTGCCTGCCTGCTTTCTCTCTTTGTGTGTGTATGTCACCCTCCCGCCCTATGTGTGACAGTGCCACGCCCATAATTGCGGACTTGTGAGGACTCATGCTGGGCATTTCTTGGCCCTGGCCTTAGTCTCCGCTTTTCTCTTCACGAGGAGAAAAAATGGGGGGTCTGAACGCTAATGAAATCTCGCTCCGAGTGTTTTTGCCCAGTGGGCAGCTGTGTTTTACCCTCTGTCGGTTTTCCAAACCATCTGTCACGTAAGGCTCTCTGTGCGATTGGCACTCGGAGATGCCAGTTTGTCCCGCTCTCACTTTGAGGAGGAGAGAACATTAGTGGTGATCTGGTGCTGATGAACCTGAATGTGGGAGTTTGCTTGTTGTGGTTTGGGATCTTGTTTGGAGGAATGTGGCTGATTGATCTTTAAATCACGGCTTTGCAGAAGTGAGAGGTTTCTGTAGTGTCACTATAATAGACTATAATTTGTGGGACAGTCTTATAATACAGCAGTAACTTTAACTCCTGATTAAAACCAAGATTTTATCATCGTGATCTGAGTTCTCTGAAACCTGGAGCTGAACATTGGGATATTTTCATAGTCAGACATACTTTTATGTTTATATATATATATATATATATATATATATATATATATATATATATATATATATGCTTATGTGTCTGTATGTATGTATGCAAGCTTCTATCTTTTCTCCTGTCAGCATTTAAGCAATAAGCAGCAATAAAATGTAACAGTATATAAGTAAAGTATATCATTTTTTCCCCTAATCAGTTTTCCCATTTTTTTTCAGGTGAGCAAAAAAGGAAAAAGGGATACAAATGTGAGAAACATTTTTTTTTCAGCTACAAAATATTTTGTGTTAATTGCAACTTTGTGTTTCATTTGTATTACTGACTTTAATTTTGACATGGTTTGCTTATTTGTATTAATGACTTCACAGTGTCTCTTTGCTTGTTCGTTTTAGTGACTTTTATTTCCACGTGGTACGTTCATTTTTATTAATGACTTATTTTGAGACGGTCTCTTTGCTTGTTTATAACAGTGACTTTTATTTTGACATCATCTTTTCATTTGTATCAGTGACGTTTATTTTGACACGGTCTCTTTGCTTGTTTGTACTAGTGGCTTTTATTTTGACATGGTCTGTTCAGTGACTTTTATTTTGTCTCTTTGCTTGTTTGTGTTATGGATTCAGATCAATCAGTGTGTAATTTCATTACAAGCATAACACATAGATGGCAGTAGTGAGCTGAAAGAAGTCGCAAGTATGGTTACATTTTGCACCAGGTCTGTGTCTCGTGCAATGCGCTCGGAGGAAAGCACCGAGTCCCCGGGTCAGATACAGAGACCAGCGTCACACTGGGAGTGGCCAGTTTTGCTCTCTCAGAGTCCAGAACGTTACAACCAACAATAATAGGCTCAGGAACCTGAAAACTTCATTTGCTGCGGGACTCAAAGATTAGTAGAACCGCTGTGACCGTGTCTAGTCATACAGGGGCAAGAGACAATGACCTACCGTTCGTCTTGCACGATGTCGTCTTCTACGTCTTCTTATCCATGTTTACTTTTTGGAGAAAAACAAACATCTGTAACAGAACAAACAGATCGTCTGTACTCGCTACCATCTTCTCCCTTCCCTTTACTGACGCTGTGCAGCGCCCTCTGCTGATGACGTATTCTGTGATGTAACCTTGGTTCCACTAAAACTGGTGTGAATGCGGGATGGTTTGCTTTTGGGGGGAAAAGACCCATCGGAGACAGACTTGGTTTATTTGATTGCACAAGTGGATTCCATTCTCTTTATGGAAGGACATCCCACCATTGGTCTGAGGCTAGTTGTTTTTCCACATTCCTGGTTATCCTGTTTATTCCTGCACATATCCTACAGCTCCTACTCGGCTCCTCCTCCATCTCTAAACTAATCCAGTGGTCATAAACATGAAATAGTGCCAAAGCTGTGGAGGGAAGCCCATTCACTTATGAAGAAGGACAAATATTGCTTTGTCAGTGGTGGTGCAGTGCTGCCTTCTTGCATCACTCTATATTATATGTCAATATCAATATTCAGCACTGAATTATGGAACTGCAGAAAGCAAGTTTTATGCAGATTGATCTCGCCGGACCCGCTGCCCAAAGACCTGCCTGTCAGCCAGCCGCTGAGCAGAACTCTTCCTCCTTCTGGGCTCAGCTGTCAGCGTGGACGAGGCTTGAGAAGAACATAGCTGCCATGCTGGAGAGATCCCTCAAGAGCCGCTTGCAAGTTCTTAACTAATATTTAAGCGCCGCAAGGCAAAGAGGAGGGGCGGGCTTTGAACCCTTTTGGGTCTCAGCGCTCTTTAAAAAGTCATAGTGGTGCCATTAGCACAAGGCTTAAGCGAGTCAAACCAGAAGAGACGGCGTAGCGGGGATGGTGGGGATAATTTATTTAATTGGTGTCTCTTACAGATCCTTTATGAAAACCTTTGAGAAAGGAAAATGCAGGAAACTGTGTTTGAAAGGGGGGCAGTTAAAAGAAACGTGTCCAAGGCATGTGAGGTGTACATAATGGATCGGCTGACAACAGAAGGACCACTTTTATCGTCCTGAAGAACCTTCCTGTTGAGTGCGTTCAGCTGAGCTTATGAAAGAGCCTAGAAAAGACAGGTCCTTTCGGGAACCAAAAATGGCTTCTGCTGTGGCATTGCTCCAAGGAACCCTTTTTGTAAGGTTGAAAAGAGTGTCAGGTTGTCTCGAAAGGTCTTTCTGCTTCAAGTCAGATTTTCCTCTCCTGTTTTTTTTGGGGTTTTTTTTGTTTCCCAGCAGTGGTGGTTCGATGAGACAGGGACACTGTTAAATGGACCGGGAAACAATAGACCTACACTCACCTCGCTCAATCACATCAGAAGATAAATGGCTCTTCTGTATGCTCTTCGCAGCTCCTAAGAGCTTCTCCTTACAGTGCTATCTACTCTAGATCGCCTGATTCCCTGCCTTATTACTCTGTGATAAGCATCAAGGCACAGGCAATCCCCTTTGATTTACTCACACGTTGGGTTTAGATGCTCGGAACGGTGGTGCCGAGAGGACACACTGCTCCGCTCTAAAAGGAATCTTCGGTGTTATGGAAATGTGAGGGAAGTAATCTGTTTCGTTCTCTCAGATCCACTTATAATGGACTCTTATGCTCTTCCGATACAATTCCCAATTATTAAGTTGTGTGGAGTCCCTTCTTGGCATGACTGTAGGAAAAGGCCCATCTGTCTGAAGATAAGCGTGGTCCAATGCATTATTCATAAAGTCAGCTTATGCTGGTATTCAGAGAACATCAACTTAGTCCACATCACATTTACTTCATCAAGTGGGTGAGATAATGTCCTGTACTTTTCACCTAATCTTTCCATTTTGCATTAGATCTTCGACAGACCTCTACACCGGCAATATCACGACACATATTTTGGGAACCAAAAAGCAGAATCCATAGCCAAGAAATCACATTCTGTAATTGAGAGGACTGTTATTAATATCAGGAGTAAAAACAGGCTCGTATACCGAATATTTTTGGAATCGTCCGTTTCGAATTTTACGTTCAACGTTCACGCTTTTTCTCAGCTACACGTCTCACTTTCAGTTCAAAACGTTTCTTGCCTTTGACTTTTGGCCTTGTTTTGACGAGAGGGCAGGATCTAGTCAGTCATTGGCTGCCGGGATAACCCACGTCACGTGATATTTGTTGGGAGCACTGCCATGTTGGGCACCTAGCTTTACAATAACAATGCACCAACTTCCCATTTTAACTTCACAGAACAGGAAACATAGGCAGGAAAAGTGAATATGACCCATATTTATTATCATATTATCATATTTATGATCATATTCATTAATGCCAGAGCTTTCCTGAACACTTACTCCATCAAATCCACTGCTAACCAGTCATTTCAAGATGTTTAAATATGCTTAATTCATAATCCGCCACCTGATTCAGGATAAAGGAAGTTGACATAAGCTAATGCTGAAGCTCTGGTGATAATAAATTTGGTAATAAAAATGATAATAAAAATGGGTCGTGTTCATATCTTCTGCACATGTCTACTGGTCCGTGAAGTTAAACTGGGAAGTTGGTGCATTGTTATTTTAAAGCAAGGTTCTCGGCATGGCAGGAGTCCCAACACAACTACGTGACCGCAAAGCATGGATACTGATTATCCCCAGCAGACTGTGACTGACTGGATCCCGGCCTCCCGTCAGAACAGGATCAGAACTCAAAAGCGAGAAATGAGAAGTGAGAGAGACACTGAGAGATGTGTAGCTGCGAGAAATCGCAATGAAATGTATGAACGTAAAATTCACGTACGTAAAAATTCACATCACTTGCAAAATGTCATTTCTTGGTTACGGATTCTGCTTTTTGGTTCTCAGAACATTTGACCCTATTTTGAAGTCATAGTGCTGTACCTGAGGAACCCACCAGTTACTGACAGTCTATTCCAGCCTATACATTAGCCCTCATTCTAGGCTATGGAAACTGGTGCTGATTACCGTATTTTCCGGACTATAAGCCACTACTTTTTTTTCCATGCTTTAAACCATGCGGCTTATATTGAGGTGCAGCTTTTCCTTCTTATATATGTTATTTTCCAGGGTTTGTTTTTAAACTTTGCGGGTGCGGCTTATATTCTGGTGCAGCTTATAGTCCGGAAAATACGGTAAATAATATTCACCAATCAAGCACCAAATACCCTCTTAACTTGTGTGCTGAGGGAATGTGAGCACATCGTCAATACTGCTGGCTCATACTAACAGTCTAATAGGCCCTGTATTATGCATGGGATAGCTGCTGTAATTACAGGCAGAAGGATAGTGTCTGCTTAGTCGTCTGCCACTGGGTGGTCCGGTCACGTACTTCCATTATTCTTGTGACCGGCTTGGCCCGTGGTGAATTGCTGAATATGTTCATTGTCATGCTCCAACTAAGGTTCACTAATCAATCCTTTACATTTCTTTCCTCCACCCGCCCTCGTGCCCAAACCAAACATGGGGGCGTGATAACCTCATTTCCGTAAAGTGCCAATGAACGCATCGCCATTTGTCACTTACAGGCCAGAGGAGGTGACAGGGCAGATTTCACGGGCAAGATGAAGCATTTGAAGTCCCTCAAAATCCTTTATTTGGGGCGGGGTTTGCACTGGATTTCGTGGCAGCAGCTATTTTAGTACCGTAGACCTCCAACGGGATCAGCAGTGAGTGGGTCAAGGACTGAAATGCTTGGCCAGACACATCACACTACTGCCTTGCCTCTTGAATATGCATACGTCAGTGCGGCTCTAAATCACTTAAATGGATCTATTTGTGCCAGCGATTGTTCCCAGTTGGTATTATCACCCACCAGTCCGTCCACTTGCTGCAGCAGCTTATTGTGTGCTGCTGTGGAAATCGCAGCCTTGAATAGCAATCAGCAGGCCGCAGTCGGATATTTACTTTGAGGCTAGCTCATTTTCTGCATGGCTTTCATGTGAAACCCCATCCACTTCAATGTCGGATAAAGAGGAGACTTTTAAGTTGTCTTCTGGTGTAAAAATAGGCGGCAAGCCTTGTTTGGAGTGCGTTTGTGAGGCTAAGCGATTTCCCTGTAGTCATATTTTCCTTAACGAGACCTTCACCCTAATGCGGCTCTTTGTCCAACTATTTCAAAGGTTCTCCCGAAGATAGCGTTTCTCGTTGCTCTTCTAGTTCATATCCGTATCCTTTGAGATCGTTCTTGTGTTGCGCCTGCTGCCAAAGAGGTGCTTCAGTGAACTCGGAAATCAATGGAGAAGAAAATATCTCCAGGAGGTAGACGTGTGTTTCACTTCAGTCGTACTAAATGGGTCATCTACCGAGTCAAGTGATTCAATTTGTAAATGCCCAAAAGGTACAGCAGAGAATGTCTGCGGTGAGCAGTCACGAGACAAGCCCCATTTGAGGGCTTGCTCGGCTTGTTCTGAATTGCGCTGACGTCCAACATTACGTCGTACCTTGGGAAAAGCAAGGACTGTATAAAAAGCAAGGACTGTATATCAACCGAGATGGTTGTCAATAACCGTTGAATAATTTAGTTTGGGGAAGTCAGGTGAAGCCAGTTAACGTTTCAACAGATGAATTTAGTCTTAATTAAGCCAGTTGGGGGATGACACGTAATGTCTACATACTTCTAGAAGGCACCAGCCCTGAGCTACCCTGACTAACTCATGCCTTCTTTCTTCTGTGCTGCCAGTTTTCTAGATCTTCCATGATGCATCTGATGTGAGTAATAGAAGGGATGGTGTAATTATCAGAGCTAGGGGGTATTCTAGGCTCACCTCATGGGAAGGTTATTCTGGTGTCTTATTGCATGTCAGCTTCAAGCGGCTTCATCTGCTTTGATTGCTTTGACCACGTTAGGCACGGGCATGCCCACCCCCAGACTGCAGATTGCAGTATGCTCTTTTGGGCTCTTCTGGGGTTTGGAGCCTTTGAGTAATTGTTCATGGCATCATTCACCTCTGTGCTGGACTCCTGTACAGTATAGACCCACAATACAGAGGTGGCTGGAAAGAGCGTGTTCCTCTTTGATAATGGAAGATGTTTTCATTCTCTGCTTTCTTTTATCTTCATTCCTCAGCTCCAGTTGAAGGACACCTGAGCTTTATCTTGGGTGTAGTATGTGAGTGTCCTGGATCACTCGTGAAGTGTGCCCATGATTCACTCTCGAAAATGTGAGTGATGCTGTAGAAGAACCACTTTCCGTTCCATGAAAAACCACGTTTGAAATAGAGATGTGTGAATTGGAGAAGTTGGTTCCTCTATGGCCCAAGTCTTTTTTATGTGGGAAATAAAGGTGCTTCAAATGGTTCTTTGAGCGATGCCATAAAGTCAATTCTGGACAGTTTCCAGTTCTGGATTTTGTTCTTGCTGGACGTTAAGGGAACAGTTGATGTAATTGCTTGGACCCATGGTGTCACTTCTACCAAGGATTGCAAAGTTCAGCACTGGAAATTGGATTCAGGCTCCAGATTTCAAGACCTCTGCTCTACCTCTGCTTAGATTATACTGCTTAGATTATACTTCTACATTACATCATATCTCAGATGGTTAATGTTGTGTTTTGTAAGCAATATAGCAATTTTGATGCTAATAATAAAGCATTTGTGATTAATTAAGTAAATAAATGTATATAAAATATAAATTTCACCAAATTTTGCCATAAGTCAGTAATAATTCCCCTGTGCTTCAAAGATAGTAGTAAAATGAATGAGTTTGGGCAGATAGAACATGCTTCAAGTCAATCAACCAACATCAAAATAAGGGCATTTAATTAAATTTGCCTAAATGACATTGCATGCTTTGTGATGTGAATATTGCACATGCCCACATTGTGATGACGATGTTGAAGTGATATATTGTGCAGCCCTACCTCCTCGTTTTATGCCATAGATGTTTTGCCAAAAAGCTCAAAACCTTGAAGATAAGAAGAAGAAATCTGTTCATAGGAATGGCTCCAATTAAACGCCTTCTCTACAGTGAGATGGCACTGCCTGTACCAAACCCTGTCAGATACTGCTGTTCCACTGACCAGTGTTTTAACTTCCCGCTCTCCACAGCCGAACCACGGATCTCCTGCATTAGAATGCAGCACCCTAGCTTGCATGCCTGTTCCTTTTCATCAGCTCCTTACCCCATCAGATCCATATCACATCCCAAAATAAACTACAGCCTGGAAGTGGCTGACTGGGTTCCTCGTCCACTTGTCCACTGGCACTTTGATATAGGTCTCCCTTTGCTGAAATATGGACAGCTTGCACCTGCTGCTCTGTTTGTCCCGGAGTGTGCAAGGTTGCATTTCTCTGCACATATGTGGACGGATGGGCTTGTCAGCTCTGTGTAAACTCATCCTGCCTGGCTTTGATCTCACATGCAGGAGTCAAGAAGCCATGCATGAGTAATGAAAGGGTTTCGTGAACGGCAGTGGACCTGAAGCTCAGATGCATCCGAAGAGAGCCAAGCATGCGTGGCGGAGATTCTCTTCTCTAATGAGATGAGACATTGCGAGCGCCTATCGTGGGCGGCAGCCTATGCCTGAGGAAAATTGATTTGTTTATTTGCGGATATTAAAAGAAAAGCCTTTTCAAAGCGGCTTCTTAATGGATTGCCAACTTGTGCCAATGGAGCCCCTGAGAAAATATAGAGAGATAAAGTGGTGTATTGCATTTGATCATAGCTCCAGCTCTAGTGTGTAGTGCCCTGGATTGCTATAGCGATGCTGTGTGTTTTGGATTGTGGGCACTGCTGGTATTGGCGCTGGCGAAAGCTGTTCCACCCGGAGACCACGTTGAGTCACTTCAAGTGAAGTTTGACTGCATTTAAGCCCAGGGTTTAGTGAGAACTCAGGAAGTGAGCCAGAATAAATATTCAAGTGGACACAATGCCAAGTAGGGTTGGACAGGATCCACTTTTTCACCGTCATACCATTTCAAAACATTACACCGGTATGCAGTAGTAACACTGGGAAGTAGTGTAAGTTGCAGAAGTTGCATAAGTAGTGCAAACGGTTCGATGTTTATGTAGGGCTGGCCGATACATCGGGATATAGATGTGCAGAGTAAGATGTTTTAAATAATCTCTCTGCTCTGCTCCCTACTATTAGCGCTTCCTCTACTCTGCTTCCCCCTACCCCTTGTGCAGGGGGCATATTCAATTTCAACAGTATCAGATTTCTCCTAAGAGCTCCCACACATAGATTTTACAAATCCACCAACAGCACACAATGTTTTATTCATTTTTAAAGCACAGACTGGATAATAAACTACAAATTTGCTGTATTAAGCAGAGCACTGGACATGCGTCATAATACGTCATTATATACAAGCGTAATCATTTTTGGCTTTATGAATTAATTCATTTATTTACAGTGTTTATTATATCTTGGTTTTTGAGGAAATGAATGTTTACTTAATGTCTCAGATTAATGACTTTTAAATACACAACTATATGAGGTCAGGGACACGTGAGCATTCTTGAAATGAGGCAGTCATGGCCTGGTGGTGAGGGGACCAGCCTTGTGAGTTTGATGCCCTGCACTGGCTGGACATGACTGAAGTGCCCTTGGACGATGCACTTAACTCCCCAGCTGCTCCCCAGGTGCCGTGGGTAGGACTACCCACTGCTCTGGGCATGTGTGCTCACTGCCCCCTAGTGTGTGAGTTCACTAGTGTGTGTGCGTGTGTGTATGTGTGTGCATGTGTGTATCAGTATGTGTGGATTTTTACGAAACGTGTAAGTGTATCCACCATGAGCTCGCATTCCACCAACGTGACACAGGTTCCGTTCCAGTGCGCCAACCTCATTATCTGCACATTTCCACCAACAAATATAGGTTCCCGGAACTTAAAGTTTGATTGCAGTGTTGACTCGTTCCCAAAGATTAGGTTTTTCACCTCAAACTGCTGTTGGCGTGTATATTTGGACAGGAGCATTCCTCTCGTATGGTGTCATCTTCTACGTCATTTTATCACCAAAAGTTGATCCATCTTTGCTTTTTGGAGAAAAAACAAACATCTATAACAGAACAAACACTCGCAGGTCATCTATACGTGCTACCATCTTCTCGCTTCCATTTACTGACCCTGTGTAGCCCCTCTGTATATGATGTTTTCTGTGACATACCCTTGGTTCCACTATAACTGGTATAAATATGAACCAAGGTTCTTATAAGTCTGAATATATATATTATTATTTTTATACAGTACATGGAATTACCATTGTACCACCCGGTCTTAATGCAAAGCACCATGTATTACTGACGGAGAGGCCACCGTAAATCACAGACATGTAAAAATGTGATGTGGAGCTCACAGATGGAGTTCAGAAGTGTAGGTCAACAGCATGAATCCATGGACCCAACCTGCTTTGTGTCAACAGTTCATGCTGGTGGAGGTGGAGGGTTTTGTGTGGGGAACGTTTTCTTGACACACTTTCAGCCTTCTGATACCAATGAATCATGTTTCAATGGCTACTTCACGCACGATAATGCATCACGTATCAACGCCAAAGGGATCTCAGACTGGTTTCAAGAACAGTGAGTTCCTCCTAGTTGAAGGATGTGAATCCAATGGAACACCTCTTGGAAGAGTTGGAGTGGGAATTGTTCCTAAAAATGTGGGCTGGAATTCTGTTTCGATGGAACTTAGAGTCATTTGTAAGTTTGTATTGCATACTTTCAACATTGAAATCCCAGAACACACTCGACATTAGACATCTTCTGGACAAGAAAACCAACAATCCTTACAGGAACATGTCATGCCTAACTTTTGGTAAAGTCAGTGTGCAGAATAACCTTCAAATGAGGCGAGACCATGGCAATAACTGCTGGAACATCTATGGGTTAATACTGAAAGCTGAACTGCTGACAGCAAAGGAGCTTCTGTCCAGTCCTATACTTGTCCACCAGTGACACAGGAGCCCCCATCCGTGCCATCACAACTGTATGGGCCCCATGTCACATGTAACCTCCATTCCTCACTTAACAGCTCATGGAAGGGTTTTCCTTTAAATAGAGTCATGGACTTGACCTCTTGTAATCACCCTGGTTCCCCCATTTCCTCACCAACACACCTCCCGCACCCACCCAGACCAAGCCCACCCCAACATTTGTAGCTGCATTTGGCTAAAGAGTGTGTGTAGAGTCATGCTGGGTGTAATACACTCACTGATCTTCCACTCTCTCTTTCCCGACAGTATGTTACTGTACTCACACTACACTGTATGTGTTATTGTACTCACACTATACTGTATGTGTTACTGTACTAACACTATACTGTATGTGTTACTGTACTCACACTATACTGTATGTGTTACTGTACTCACACTATACTGTATCTGTTACTGTACTAACACTATACTGTATGTGTTAGTGTACTAACACTATACTGTGTGTTACTGTACTAACAATATACTATATGTGTTACTGTACTAACAATATACTATGTGTTACTGTACTAACACTATACTATATGTGTTACTGTACTCACACTATACTTTGTGTTACTGTACTCACACTATACTGTATGTGTTACTGTACTCACACTATACTGTATGTGTTAGTGTACTAACACTATACTGTATGTGTTACTGTACTCACACTATACTGTATGTGTTACTGTACTCACACGCTACTGTATCTGTTACTGTACTCACACGCTAGTGTATCTGTTACTGTACTCAGACTATACTGTATGTGCTACTGTACTCACACTCTACTGTATCTGTTACTGTACTAACACTCTACTGTATCTGTTACTGTACTAACACTCTACTGTATCTGTTACTGTACTAACACTCTACTGTATCTGTTACTGTACTCACACTATACTGGGTGTTACTCACACTATACTGTGTGTTACTGTACTAACACTACACTGTATCTGTTGCTGTACTGTATGTCAAACGTCTGTGGGGTGAGAATCATTTGTATACACTTTTAATGCAAATACAGTCATAATTGTACTTGTATGAGGTAGAGAGTGTACATAATGTTAAGTCCTCTATAAAAATATAGTCTAATTAGTGTTTGATAGTTGTTTTTTATAGATTTCTCTCAAGTAATAATTATAGTTATTCAACCAATCTGTATGTTGGCTTGACAAAACACATATCACATGTAGTTGCTGTGGTGTTGCTGGGTTGTTACTATGCAGTAACTAACTTTTAACAAAGTGGTTGTTATGGTATCAGGCGGTTATTGTGGTTTTGTTTGGTGCATGCTCTGAAGTTGTTCTGGTATCAAAAGTGGTTGCTATGGTATTGTTGGGTTCTTGCTCTGAAGTTGCTCTGGTATCAAAAATGATTGCTATGGGGTTATTAGGAGGTTACTAGTTTGTTATCAAAGTCATAAATACTTTATTAATCCCAGAGGGAAATGGCAACAATATCTTAGGTGGATGCTATGGTGTTGTGTGGTTACTATGCAGTAACTAAGTTATAACAAAGTGGTTCTTGTCCCATCTCAGGTGGTTGCTATGATGTTACTAAATGTGATACAGTTGCTCCGGTATTACAAATGGTGCTGTGGTATTGCTAGGTGGTATCTCAGGTGATGGCTACGGTGTTGCAAGGTGTTTGCTCAGTAGTTGATGGTTATGTAGTTACAATATGGTTTCTATGGGGTTGCTAGGAATTTGCTATGGTGGCAAACTGGTGCCAGATCATTTTTATGCCGTGCCTAGGTGGATATTAGGTGGTTGATATGGTGGCAGAGCACTGCTAAGGTGTTTGAGATGGATGACGTGACATTGTGAGATGGTATCCCTGCTATTGTGAGCTATGGTATTCCAGGTGGCTGCTGTGGTGTTAGGTGGTTGCCAAGTGACTATGATGAAGTTGTTTGAAGTGGTTGCTAGATGGTTGTGTGTGGAATATGATGCGTGTGTAGAGAGATGTACCTCGACCACATTTGAAAGGTGCACAGGGTGCAGTTAGTCAAGTGGAAGTACTTCTGCATATTAAAAGTTAATATGAGTCATTTTTACTAATGTTGCTCTCTCTCTCTCTCTCTCTCTCTCTCTCTCTCTCTCTCTCTCTCTCTCTCTCTGTCCCTCTTCCACTGGCTGCTGGGCTGATGCTTTTGATCAGTGGATGATCAACCACAGCTGGCAGTATTTAAGTAGTCCTTCACATTTAGATTTTAATGAGAAACGATGGCTACGGGGATTAAAGTGGAACTGTGTGTTTTGTTCATAGGCTCAGAAGTCTCACTAGTATAACAGTTGCATCTGCGCTTGAATGAGTGTCGGGCAGTAAGGAGTGGTACAGTACATCCCAGAGTTTAGAGTTACGGTGAGAGAACTAAAACACAGGGTGCAAATATATTTGTCATAGTCATACCAGTAATGCCAGTACTGATCAGTTAATGAATGAACATTTTCACACTTCTATCAACCAGTGACACGGTGGCCTTCCGTGTATTGTGCAGGCAGAGGACGTATCTTGTGCTGTATTCTAATGCACCCGTTCCCCTTCCTTACTGTGTCCGTCCCCCCGCGCTGTGCCATGGCAAAGGCTGTCGCTGTTCCATGTCGGTGCAGAGTGACTATGAGAGGAAGGCCTGCTGAACTGGTGAGCCCGCAACATGACTAAAGCAGCGCGAGCAGCGACTGCCTACAGCTGTGTTACATAAAGGTCATAAAGCAGCCGTGCTTCAGCAAGCCTCCCTCCGAGAGCGAAACAGAGCTTTCTCTCTCTCTCTATCTCTCTCTCTCTTTCATTCACATTCTCATTTTCTTTCTCTCTCAGGTTTCGTCCACACGTATCCAGATACCACTTTGTCTTAAACATACGCACATTTGATCATTTCATCTTTTAAGCATTTTTTACCCAATTTGTCCTGCACATTTAGACGTGCCAGTTCCCCAATCCCAGTATAGTACTCCCCCATCACATGTGATGCTCCCGACACTAGGGGGGGGAAAGATGAGCGTACGTATATGATGGCAGCCTACTGGCCTTTTTCAAACTGCTGTCATTTGCGTCCTCGCTGGACAGCCAATGCGCTCAGAGGAAATTGTCGGGTCCCAAACTCCGATGCAATGGCTGACAGACGCCTGTGATGTGGGGAGAGAGTGCCATTTACCCACCCATAGAGGGAGAGCAGGCAATTTGGCTTCGGCTGCCGATGGCAAGCAGCATGACCCGGGATTTGAACTCGTGATTGTTGAAGCGGGTGCTATCACCAAGGCCAGACTGATCCTGAGAGCTCTCTGAGGCCTTCAGAAAAAGGTTGTAGGTGCATATAAATCTGGGGTGGAACACTCAGAAATCAGCAGTTTCAAAATCAACATGGACATGGTCAGGCCGACCCAACAGGTACGGCCAAAGAGCAGACCGCAAGATGCGTCTCATACTGGGCCTCTTAGGTGGCTCTTACCACAGTTGACCTCAGGGATCAACCGTGGCTGTCAAATAATCTCAAACATGCAGCCATAAACCTGCAACACACATTTTATTTGCTTGTAAAATGTTTAATATCAGGATATGAGTGTGTGCCAGACACTTCCTGATAGGTCACAATACAGAGAGCATTGAACGGAAGAGATGTTACCTGTTACTGTCTGTTCTTCAAATCAAAGGAAAAGGTGTTTCTGTACAGTTGGTTATAGATCCAAACTCAGCTTTAGAGATTCATATGTGTGACCTGACAGTGTAATGGAAACTCGTTATTAACCGTTTTTTAATACTGACCACTGAGAAACTGTCCAGTCCATGGCCATATCAGTAAAGCATGGGCAAACCCATTTGAAGCACTTTATAGCAGTGTAAATGCATCCATCCCTCCAAGAACTGAAACTACTCCCAGTACACCTGAAACTACTCCCAGTACAACCAGAACTCAGTATTTCACTGGGCACACCATCTGTGTTAGTATGGATTGTGAGACCTAATGAAGCTTATTATTGTTCTGGCCACTTTCTTGACAAAACAGCTATAAAAAAGGTACAGGTGGTTGCTAGGTGCTTGCTGTGGAGTAGTTTTGGTATCAATGATTGCAATGGCATTGCTAGATAGTTACTATGCAGTAACCAAGTTATTACAAAGTGGTTGTTATGGTATCTCAGGGTGTTGATATGGTGTTGCTAGGTGCATGCTCTGGAGTTGCTCTGGTTTCACAAATGGTTGCTATAGTGTTCCTAAGTGATTACTAGGTTGTTGGTTGCTATGTTGTTACTAGGTGGTTGCAAAGCAGTTGCTAAGTGATGTGTAGTTACTAGAGGTGGTTTCTGTGGAGATGCTAGGTTGTTGCTCTGGTGTCACAGGTGGTTGCTAGCTGAGTACTATGTAGTAACTATGAGGACATGAGGTGGTTGACATGGTGTCATAGGGCAGCTGCCAAATAGTTACTAAGTGGCTATAATATAGTTGCTGGTGGTTGCTGTGGTTTCCCTCTTTGTTGCTCTTGTGTTGCTAGGTGGTTGTTATGGAACAGATAAACAACTTTGCTGCATTATCAGTGATTTTTCATATTCTGTCCCACAAACAATCAGATTTCAGTCCAACTAATTGGGAATGCATCTGACTTCCATTTCCACGTCTAGGGTAAAGTCCAGAGACTGGTCACATGAAGTGACCAGGTGTAAACGGGCTGGAAAAGTGGATGGTCTGCTCTCCCGCTGCCTACTGTTCACACTTGACAGTAAAGTGGGTGACAAAGGCCTGCTCAGGTCGTGGGTCCCATTCTGTTTCTTTCTCCTCCTCTCTCTATCCGAGATAATGAAATGTTACATCCAACATGCAGAGACAACTGGGCGTTCTCTATCCTTAGGGCAGACATAAGTGTCGAGTCACAGACACAAATTTACACTCTCTCTCACGCGCTCTTTCACTCACAGACCCACACTCAACCCAGAACCGAGGACAGTGTCCTTTAATTGTTTCGGATCGGACGCAGTCAGTGACATGTAAAGCAGCAAGGCACAGCGGGGTAGTGGAGTGCATGCCTGACCGCCCCGATCCCTTTCTGCTCAGCTAGATCTCCTTAATTGTTAGTTGTAGGACTTGGTGGAACATAGTGGTCTTTCTACCATTTTCATTTTCCAATGAGGAGAAGCATTAGAACATGAGGGGTGTCACCACTGCCAGTCAGGTCCAGACAGCCTTCAGATAAAGGTCGTACGTGCATGTGAGTCTGAGATGGAATTCAAAAGATCTCAGAACGCTCAGAATTATATAGCTGTCTGCAAAATAATATAGACGCAATGTGTCCAGATTTGGCCGTCCCACCTGAACATTTGTTTTTGGAAAGACAGCTCCCGTGGGGAGTGTAGGTGTGTGTTGGTAAAGGTCTGAAAATGTAGTGTTTGTTGTTTATCACACCATTGCCCTTTGTATTCATGTTTCAAAAGGCTGCAGTATGCAAATGAGCCCACCACCCAATCACAGCCTTTTCTTACAGTTTCAGATGAGAGTTTCTGCGAGTAACCGAGGAAATTCATAATTAGGATGATCGATATATTGGTAAGGTAATAATATCGACTGATATTTATGATACTAATAATTTACGGGATCGTTGGTTTTCTCCAGAAGGAGGCGCCGTTGTGCTGTGCGGCACATTATTAAATAAACTCCAGCTGAGAATCATTATCATGCATCTCCAAAAAATGAGGCCCAAACTGGCAGTTCTATCTGAATTCTTAGATAAAACAACTAAAGCATGGCGTAATTACTACAACCCTAAAATGCCAAAGGAGCTTCCAGTGCATGTTTACTGCTCTGTCCACGTGTACATGATCAACCTGCATACAGACTCTGACTGATCAGTGAGAGGGGGTGGAGCTAATAACATTGCTGATCCAGATATTGGTTTATAGAGGGGCTGTTTAACCTCTTTGCGCACACAGTGTTCAAATTTCAGAATAAAAGTCTTGAGAAGGATTAATACTGATACATGAACAAGAAGAACTTATAATCAATCAAATTATTACAAATTACTCAAAATTCTTGCATTTTCAGCTCAAAAACACTAAGTCTAAGATCTAAAGTGTTTTTAGTCCTTTTATATAATCAAAAATGTAATCGATTATTGGAGTCGGATTGCTTACATTCGTTAAATACTCTGAACAGCATCCAATATTTTATTAGCAATATAAATAAATCCATTACCCATCCTGATATCTATCTATTTATCTATTTCTCTCTCTCTCCCTGTATATGTGGATGCTCTGGTATGTCTTTGTGTAACGGGGTGGAGCTCTTACTATCATTTACAGACCTTAAGACAAACAGTAGACACACATCTGTGCCATTCATTTAAGTGTGCATGCAAGCATGTACGCATGGACGTGTGTGCCCTGAAGCACGTATCTGTGGATGGACAGAATGAAACCAGATAAAAAAGAAAAATGGAGCAGAGTGTGCCATGGCCACGGATGTGGCGAAGAGGCAGCATGGCATGTGCACCTCTCTGCTGCTGTTAAAAATAGATCGCCGTCTGATCCATGCAACACCAAACTGTTTCCATGGTAGCCAGCCGAAGATTAATATGACTCTAGGCTCACGCTACAACATTTTTTCCCTTTCTTTTCCCCCCCCCCCTCCCAGCATCTGGTGACTAGGCTGAAAGAGGGAGCATTCTGTCTGCAGCGAGACAGGGATGCAGGGACTTGATAGATGTTTGCCCACCATGCACATACGCTAAACGATGGCTTTAAATGAGATCTATGGTCATCAACAGGCCTTGCGCTCAATACTGATGAATATGCATCAGAGTCATCGAGCCACAACTTCAGAGGAGTTTGCAGGAGTGGACCAACCTTAACTGTACATAAACGTTAGTAATAGTAGAGACAGAAATTGTAGCGGGGGTGTCGTTGAAGGTTTGCGCTATTTCAGTGCTAGGCCTGGGTTGTATGGTCAAAAAATCAAATCCTGATACATTTGGGTGAACAATGATATACAGTACAGGCCAAAGGTTTGGACACACCTTCTCATTCAATGCGTTTTCTGTATTTCCATTTTACATTGTAGATTCTCACTGAAGGCATCAAAACTATGAATGAACACGTGTGGAGTTATGAACTTAACAAAAAAATCATCCCTCAATCAGCCACCTCTGGGAACTCCTTCAAGACAGTTGGAAAACCATTTCAGGTGACGACCTCTTGAAGCTCATTGAGAGAATTCCAAGAGTGTGCAAAGCAGTAATCAGAGCAGATTACTAAGTTACGTTAAGTACAAAAATCCACGTGTGTTCATTCATAGTTTTGATGCCTTCAGTGAGAATCTACAATGTAAATAGTCATGAAAATACAGAAAACACATTGAATGAGAAGGTGTGTCCAAACTTGTAGCCTGTACTGTACTATATTTGGTAGAATAGAAGAGTAGAGGAGGAGCTGAGAGCAAGGTCAGAGCAATGGTTCTTTGTAGGACCATAACAATATAAGGAAGAAATTGCATGCTTATATATATATATAAGTTACTCCAACAAAATAAAAATAAAAATGAATGAGCAGTTGTCCCAATACTTTTGTCCAATACAGTTTTGCATTCAGCTTGTGTCCGCCTCATCATAGACAGTGCTGTTATGATAACGCACAGCTTCGAGTGTTTGTTTGTTTTTATACAGCAGTTTGTAAAATAAGGTAAATAATAAACTGAGCTGGGTTTAAATGATAAACGCTAGCATGTCCTTCTACCAAATTAAAGTTCTTTACCCAGCAGCTTGTTGCTGCGTCACACTAACGAACTCCACTCACTCACTGCACAGCCGGCAGCTCCTTCTCCAGCTCCTTACTCACACCAATAAATTAGCTAAACTAAATCTACCACTCAGTTTTTCTTCTCCGTTTGTCTATTATTGTGAATCCTTGTTGTATGTTTCAATGCTGGGGTCACATGACTGGCCAGCTTCACAAGTGTCATCTGTGCTTCATCAAGTCATTTCCGTTACGAAAGGAGTTGCTGTCGTTATTTACTTTGGCGAATTCTCAACCACTCAGTTTGCGTGGCCGGATCGACCTGTTCTATATTAAAGCAACAGAGCATCGCTTCATCACACCCGTGCTGTTATTTCATAACGCTCTCCCGCTCATGTTCTATCGCTTTAATAATTCTAGACTCCTATGTTATTCGATTTGGCTTGTGGGACCAGTGGGCTATTCTTATCATTAGGGTTGCTGACCCCTGTGCTTGCACAACCTATTAGGAAACACGGTTCCTATAATGAAAACAGACGCGATCGACTCTTGTTTCAGTCTCTGCAATCATGAACTCAGAGCTAAGTCTGGCTTATTCCGAAGCTGATGACATTCCACCTCTCCTTGACTATTTCTGTCCGTTTGAGAACCAAGCCGAGCATTTGGATCCTCCTCTACTCTAAGCGCTGTAGATTTGCTCGTCACCTCCATATTGAGCTTCAGTCATCTCCAGCACATCCCTATTTCTGGCTCCATGCCTGGGGGAATTAGTTCCAACCGTGCCTGCTTAAGGATCCAGACAGACACACACACACACACACACACACACACACACACACACACACACACACACACACACACACACACACACACACACACACATACTAGATTTTGTCACCCCATTTGCTGCATCCCCCAGGTCTGGGACGTTTCTCCTCCTTCCTCTCTTCTCTTCCTCTTCTTTTTTTCTCCCCCTCTTTTCCCTTAGATCCCTGTGACAAATGTTCTTTACCACGCAACAATAATCTCCATTGTTGCCATAATGGGCTCTTGTTGTGCATAATTGATAGCGGGTGTGCATCGGTGTGCCAGGCGGGGCAGGCGGTAATTAAAACACTTGGGCTTGCTTGGTGGCACAGCCTGTGCTGGAATGACCGTGGCCTACTGGAGAAGAGCCACACAGGGATTAACAAGAGGCTGGAGCCCTGCGTCAGGGGTCACACCTCTCTAACTACTTCTGGGAAAAGGCCGGGAGAAGGGACAGCGACGCTACCGGAAGGGAAAGTGCGGACGGTTAAGAAGGCAGTGCTCTTGTTTATTTTTATGAACAATGCTGAATCACTGTCAGTGAGACTGGGAGACGCACGACCGTCTCTGTGTTTAAGAGTCAGACGCTTTTAGGGATCATTTATATTGTGGACAAAACATATCATAAATGGTAATTTTATAGAAAAGGACAACTATTTTTAACTAATGAACTTTAATGAGCAACTAGAATGTAATTAAATTGAAAAGGGTAAGCTGTCATCTTTTATATGCATTATATGTAAAATGAAAAAGGGCTTGAAATTCACAGTCCACAGTCCTGGGGTTGTGGGTTCAATTCCCCGCTTGGGTAGCCGTCTGAGAGGAGTTTCTGGGTACCCCAGTTTGTTCCCATTGGCCATGTTTGTGACCCTGTGATGGACTGGTGCCCTGTTCTGGGGATATTCCTGCCTTCCATACAATGATTGTAGGTAGGTTCTGGATCCACAGTGACCAGGACGAAGCAGTTGACGACTGACTGACTGATTATGAAAACAATCAAAATGACCCAAAACTGTGAGTGCTGTGAAAATTCTATAATATATAATATAATGCTGTTTTATGGTGTTATTTTATGCTGATTTCATTGTATATGATGTGTGTATGGTGTGTATGGTGTGCTCCTGGTGTCTGGAATGTTCCTCATCGCATGATTTCATCTATTGTTCCCTTCATCCTGAAATATTTGCTCGATAGAAAAAAAAAAAAAGACCTTGGCATTTTCAGAGAGGCTTTGCCATGACAGCATCGCTACACATCCATGTCAGTATCTCGGACAGAAAATGCAGAGAAACAGTGTCCTCGTCTTTACATACTGCAGATACGAGTAAGGCAGCCCTCAAAGGCACTCAGCTCTTTGTATGACATGACAGTTATTCCAGGCTCCGAAACTCCAGCCCTGCCACTTTGCTCACGCTCAGGGCTTTTCTTATGTTCCTCTCTTTTTGCAAGCGGCTCATACCCTGGAGTCGGTCTCCTAGGAAACGGCGGGGTGGTGTGGCATGTGAAGTCGACTTCCTGTCGCCCATCTGCCCTGGGAAGTGTGCGCACTCTCGCACACTCTCCCTCTTTCGCTCTCGGCTGTTGTAAGCAGCGGAATGAAGGAATGCAGGAGACAACTGATGAATTAGGGTCCTTAAACTAAACTTGCTGATCTACAATGGTCAGGACCCCTATCAGCCCTGCAGTCACACTGACACGGCGGAGGTGTGTTAGTGTGTGTTGCGCTGGTACGAGTGGATCAGAGGCAGCAGTGCTGCTGGAGTGTTTAAACACTGCGTCCACTCACTGTCCACTCTGTCAGACCGAGTGTCTCCACCTTGTGGATGTAAAGTCAGAGGCAGAAGCGCATGTGTTTCTGCACAGTGTGGGTTGGTTTACAGGACGCTGTGGTCATAATGTTATGGTTGGTTGATATATGTGCATAAATGGTCATATATCAGGTGTCCACATGGTATGAATTATATTACATTAATGGGCCTTTTAAGGATGCAGTCATATTTCATTTTAGAACTTGCATGTCAGAAATGAGGCTCGGAGCAAAATGATTCATTGGATAGTGGACGCATATTTTAACCTTGAGTCGTAATAACCGACGTTCCATACAGTTCTGTAAGCCCCCTTTACATCATTTAAATATGGCAGATTAAGAAATGATACTATCAGGACCATCTTCCTTTACCTCGCTCTCACGTCACCATCCTTCACCACCGCTTAAAAGCTCTCCCTCTCTCTCTTAAACTGCAGCCAAATGATTAGTTCCTATTTAAAACGCAGCCACGATGACGCACTAGTGAAACATGAAGGCTATGCCATGAGTGTAGTTAAGGATCCGCGAGACAGGCTGATCAGACATCATAAAACTTGCGAGGTTGCACACTCTGGGGTTTTCAGAACTCATACATTATTCAAACAGCAATTATTTATACTGTTATCCAGTTTTCCTTGAAGCCTTTTGACTGCTAATGCCGTCCAATGCATGCAGCCGAGCGTGTCGACATGTGTTAAGTTGTGTATTATGGGTATTTCCGATGCTGTACGCTTGAGGGCCTTCTCTTGCCTACATTCATTTACATACAAACTGTACCGCGTTGTCTTACACTGAGGATAATATGTATTCTACGGCAATTACTATATGATACATGTCGCGGGTGTGTATCTTAACCTTGTAACTTCGGCTGCAGCAGTGTAGCGTGGTATGATGATAACCCACAGTTAATACAGCGTGAGGATTTCATTAATACTGGTGTTGAAGGAAACCTTTCCAGTAATCTCTTTAAAAAACAAAACAAAAAAAACAATCAATTAGTTGAAGAAAAGAGAAGAAAGTAATCAGCAGACTAATCCATAACGGATATAGTCATGAATGATTATTTATTTATTATTTTTTATTTATTTATTTATTTATTTATTTATTTATTTATTTATTTATTTATTTATTTATTTAGAGTTTAGCCATGTAGCTGGGTTCCTTTCACTGGCTCCGTGTAGTTGAACATCGGGTCCGAAAACTTGATGCTGGCCTACAAAGCCAGAAATCGACCAAGCCCCTCCATACTTGATGATGATTGGTCAAAACTCGATTCGTTCCAAGAGCTCTCCGAGCATCAAGTACAGCTCCGCTTCATCCTCCATCCTTCAAGTCGCAAGAAAGACAAGCATCCAGACTCTTTTCTGCTCTGGCACCAAAGTGGTGGAATGAACTTGCCCCGGGGTTCTTCAGACACAGACTGAAGATCATCTCTTTCAAGAATGTTTAATTCTTAAGGCTTATAATTCTACTGAATCTTGTTGGTATCAAGGTCCCCGATCTGATATTTGTCTTGACATCATCTAATCTTGAGGAATCTCTGGATTTTAGCCTTAGTTAAGGATATGTTCCGAGTGAACAGCAAAGCACTTTTGTTCAAGCTGCTGTGGATAAGTGCCGTAAATGTGAAATGTTATACGCTGTGGACGGTTCTAACCGAATGAATAGCTTTGTCCGGCACTGACTTTGGGCTTATTTATTGCGATCTTGACTCTAATTTTATAGAATGAAAAGGAATAGAAGGAATCATTGATGAGGTGAGTGTCACGGTGGTGCCACAGGTAGCTCTATGGGCCTGGGATTCAGTCTCTGCCACTGTGAGTCTGTCACAGAGGTCCCCTCTGGACCCTCCGGTGTCCTCTCGTCCTCCAAAGATGCCTTAATTGTATAATATTTGTGTTTTGTGAAGTGAGCTGATCCTGTTTACTGTTGGTGTAATATTCTCTATACAGCGCAGCGGGGTGTAGCTTCATTCACCGGCCTTGTTTTCCTGTTCTTGAAAGCTTGACAACCACAGCTTGATTCAGTGCGATTGGGCTGCCATGCTGCCCAAATGAAAAATATTTCTCCTGAATCATAGGCACTCGTGGGAGCAGGTCCAGCTACTGAGGTGATGACTGCAGTACGAATCATTTTCGCACATGAGCATTTGTGGGTTGTATTTGTTACACAATCTTTTTACATTCTGCCATCATGTGACTCAGTTGCATAGTAACAAAGGCACTTTGTCCACTACCTGAAGCATCTTTGAGGTAGCTCTAGATGTGTGGCCTCCATTAACAGGTTTGCTTGGCTCAGTAGTGGTGGGTTGGGATGTGGTGAAGGTAAAGGGCACCTTATTTCCAGACTCGTCATGCCAGTTGGGGACCTGTGGATGGGCACCTGTCATCCTCGCATCAGGATAGAATTGTTCCATCGTTATTACACGGTCAGGTGATTTCATCAGTATCTAGTATAAATGAGTGATATCTACAATAAATGATAAATGACCTGCTAATGATTCTGTGTCCAGTATGAATAATGTGGGATCTACTATAAACGATTTATTATCTACATTAAATGATGCAATATCTACACAAACGATTCAGTGTTTACATCCAATGATGTAATATCTACAATAAATCATGCAGTATCAACATCAGTTGATTCAGTATCTACATTAACTGATTCAGTGTCTAGAATAAATGATTCTGTATCTGCATCAAATGATACTGTATCTTTTAAGGATACTGAATGTACCACAAATGATTCAGTATCTTCATGAAATGATTCTGTATCTATGGCACATGATTCAGTATCTACCACAAGTGATTCTGTATCTATGGCACATGATTCAGTATCTACCACAAATGATTCAGTATCTACAACAAATGATTCCATGTCTACATTAAATGATTCAGTATCTACAACAAATGGTTCAGTATGTACATTAAATTATGCAATATGTACCACAAATGATTCAGTATCTACAACAAATGATTCAGTATCATCATTAAATGATTCACTATCTAGAATAAGTGATGCTGTATCTGCAGCAAATGATTCAGTATCTAATTTAAAAGATACAGTATGTACCACAAATGATTCAGTATCTTCATGAAATGATTCTGTATCTACCGCAAATGATTCACTATCCACCACAAGTGATTCTGTATCTATAGCTTGATTCAGTATCTACCACAAATGATTCAGTATCTACATTAATGATGCAATGTGTCCTACAAATGATTCAGTATCTACAGTATAATTCAGAATTCATATCACATAATAATATGAATGATTTTTAATGGTACAAAAGTCATTTGCAACTTATCTGGTTTGACGGTGAGGAACTGAATCATTATACATGCAGGTCTTTAGCATTTAAAGTGTAGAAAAGGGTTGGTAGAGATAATGGTTCTGTGCAGATCCATGACAAGAGATCCATGATCCATGATTAGAGAACTGGTTTTGGGACTAGATGGTTGGTAGTTCTATCCCCTGGACTGGCAGGGAGTGAGGGCTGTAAAGGTGCACACCATTGCACCTAGTTGTGTGTGTGTGTGTGTGTGTGTGTGTGTGTGTGTGTGTATTGAGTCCCCCAGTTGGGTTAAACACAGAGGCCAAAGTCAATCCCACTGCTGTTCTGTTCTTATAAATGATATCTAATCTATCATCCTAACAAGTGGTTACATGGTTCTTCATACCAGGATAACTCTTTATAGAGTCCAAAGGCTGTATAGAACCCCTTTTTTCCAGCAGACAGATATTACCCCATTCCAGACAGTCTCGCCTCAAAAGGGTGGAGCCGTCTGGAATAGGAGTCTAGCATTGGCAGACACAAAGAAGATACCAGTAATCCCCTGTGAAGCCTTGCCAGCCCTGCAGGGGGCATCTGTCACCGGTGTTCTGTTCTGGCCCCACCCTGGCATTCTGGTCTGTGAGTGAGTGGCACTGCACAGCTGTACTGTTACCATTGATATTACAGCCTAGCTGTAATGTGGTCAGAGTAGGAGCTGGCCTTTTCAGATGGCCTGAGAGCAGCTTTGACGGCCGACGCTCCGGCTTGCTGATCCCAGATCCGTGTGAAACGGCAAGCATTACTTCCATGCTCGGAAGGGTAGGCATCCTGATTAGTAAATATGCTTGGAGCATTACGTCATTCTAACACTAAAGCCTGAGCCAGCTCCGAACGGGCATGGTGCCTCTACATTATTTATGGAGAGACTGAGTGCAGATGCAGTGGTGCCGCGTGAGGCCTGTTCCCCCACGGCTGTGCCATTGCTCTCTCACATTCATATGCACACGCACACGCTCACACACACACACACACACACACACACACACACACACACACACACACACGCACACATGCCCACAACTCACGAAACCTGCAGCCAAATAGGTCACTCTCCTCTAATAAGTGCTAGTACAACTTTTCAGTGTTCTATGTCATATCTAAGGTGGTACACCGTAACATAATCAATATATGGTACCAGTTCATTTTCCGCTGTCACCCAGACCAGCCAAGCATTTGTGTTCCGTGCAGAACCATGTTTGTAACAGAGATGGACACAACCTTTTTTATAGGTTGCTCACACTGATACATAACCATCAATGGTTCTTCTATGGCATCACTGGATATGTAGCATGTAGGTGCACTTTCACAGTCACCCCGTTTTTGGTTCTGTCAAGAACCGTGTGTGAAAGAGGTGTAGCTGGGGTTAGTTTAGCATTGGGAGGGTGGACAAATGTAATTTTAGTGCAGGATCTGTGAAATCTATGACCAGTGCCAAATGTATGAGCATAAATGACTGAGATGGGAGGGGCATCTTGATGGATACACTGCAGTGTAACTCCAGCAGATCTGATTGTAGCAGCCTAAATAACAGTTGAGAGCCAGAAGGTAATACAGACATGGAACCTCCCTGAAACAATGCCATCAGAACTAGTGTGGTTCACAATACATGCATGCAAATTTTAATGGCTCTGGTATTGGCCAGTTCAGAGTCTTAGTTATGATGTTTACAGTGTCCTCTTGTGTCCTTAAGATGCCATTAAAGTACATTGTCCACCTGCAGCCATGAGGAACTTCCCTGAAGTGAAATAAGACTCTGTGGAGCTGTTTTATAGCAGAACATGGAAACATGATGCAGTTTCTAGTGGGTTTGTGGGCAGCATGGTGGCTTGGTCTTAAATTCAAGGCCCTATCTGGGTGGAGTTCCCATGTTCTCTCATGTCCCCAGAATGAATTTACAGTTGGTGAATGTATGCCCAGAGGAGGCCTGGCACTCTGTCTTGGGTGAATCCCCTAGTGCGGAGTGTGATTGTGTAGAGATAGTAAAGCATCCTTGGGTATCTCGAGGGGCACTATATGAGTGTAACTTCACTCATTCATAGTATCTGAAACCATATAAAGATATTGATGAAACAGGTTCTTCAAACAACAACCGATATCAGTCCAGAGTGTGTACTACAACACACACACACACACACACACACATAGGAATGACCTCATGTTACTCCTGTTATATAGCACTTCTTATCTAAACGGTGGGACTGTGTTATTAATAAGGCATAACGATCAGACCACAATCAGAATCAGTATGAACTTGATCATGACATTCTTAATCCAAACAGTTGTTTTCAGTCAAGACTTGAAGATTGTGTTTGTGTCCAGAAACGTAGCTGTTAGGGGAGTGCAGAGTTTTGGGGGCTTCATAAGAAAAGGCTCTCGTTGAAGACGTCTGAATTATGGGAACTAGTAGGAAGCCAGCATCCTGTGAGTTGAGTAATTGTGATAATCTGTGGCTTTGTGTTTCAATAGAACCATTTTATCATCAACACAGTTTAATTAGAGGCCTTTTTATACCCCACATATCTTTTACAACATTTTGGTTCTGTCTTGAGCCAAAAATGGTTCTTTGGTATCGATTGAAGAACCCATTCTAGCACCTTTATCTTTACGAGTGAAGGTGCACATTGGTTCCATAAAGATTCGTGTTGAGAGGTATGAGTGTGAAGGTTAAATACGATGTGAAGGTTCTTAACGATTTGAGTGTTTTCATTCTTACTGCGACCAAGAGTGGAGCAATGGTTTATGGCATGACTTGAAGAACCCTTGGTAGCACCCATATGTTTTAGAGTGTATGCGGTGGGTACGAGGTGCTGTAGGTGTATCTAACAAACTGTCAGTGTTTATTTGCGATGCTGAAGGTCTTTCCAATCCTGTGTACTAGAATACGGCGCATTGTAGGAGTGGTTTATTGTAGGCTGTGAAGTCCTGTAGGGCGCTTCCTCCTGGGCTGGCGAGGCTCAAGGTCACTGGATTGTCTCCTATCTCAGCCAAAGAGACTCTGCCAACTATTGCTGCACACTCTGGCCTTCCTCCAGAATGTCTCTGGGTGGACGATTTTTTATTTTTTATTTTTTTTTAAAGACATTTCCAGAGAAGTGGACCAATCGAAATGCTCCAAATGGAATTCAGATGTATGGTATTGTAGAGTAAATGTCCTGTATCTTAGAAATCCAGTTTATCCTTGATTTTTGCATTCAGTTTTGTGCTCTCTGTCTCGCTCTCTCTCTTTCTCTCTCTCTCTCTCTCTCTCTGCCCCTCCCTAATTTTTTCTACTCCTGACACACACACACACACACACACACACACACACACACACACACACACACACGCGCACATGCACACTCACAGAGCATCGTCAAGCACTTTAAATATGGCAATGAAGTCATGCATTTCTCCGGGTGGCCGTGGAGGATCTGAGCTGTGCTACAGCTTTCTGCAAGCCAGCTCGCTTCACTCCGCAAGCGGCCATGCCTTATTAATGAAACGTGCTTTCTCCATTCCGCCTCTGATGCTCGGACCCCTGCTGCTGGGTAAAGGCCGGACTGTCCGGGGGTGCTAAATCAAAGAGCTTACAGTATGGAAACATGCTTGAAGGAACCACAAAGGCCATAATGGGCATTCCCTAAAAAAAACATGAAATGCAGGAATACAGTAGGAACTGTACTTAGTTCAAAAGTCAAATTGATTGCAAACTGTTTTGATTGTCTGCAATGAAGGATGAAGTTTGATTTTGCGCTGAAATTTCGATGGATATGACCTACAATAGAACCCTGAGGAACCCCACAACCTATATTACACCAACCAGTTACCGAATCATTCACCACAGTTTCTGCACTGGAATTCACATCTGAACTTGTTTTCTCAAGCTTTCTGAGATGTCTCAGTAGATCTACTGACCAGGAACACTAATCAAACATCTGACCATGCAAGCTTACAGATTACAAAAGTGGCCAAACTCCACACAACTGGTCAAAAAACACTGGCAAGAGATGACATGCGATGTTTGGAGGCCACATCTAGTCCACTCTGTATTAGTGTGGGTAACAGGTGTGTTCCTGGGACTTGTCGGTGGCCTTGGTGGTCTTTAGAAGTTGTTTTCTGGTCATGGTCTAAAACGTTTGAGAACTGATTTTAGTTATTATAGTTTGTTGTTCATAATTAGAATTTGCATTATAACGACTGGGGAGAATGTAAAATGTGGATAGAACTCCTCAGCTTCTACAGTAAACAGGATATGGCCCTGAATCATAATGCAAGTTAGACATGATGTTCTAGATCTTAGCTGGAGGAAATGTTCTCTAAATGGATCTTATTGAATTTTAATGAAGTACCCCTGGTGTAAAGAATACAGCGTTCTTTAAGCATTGTGCAGTGATGGCAGTGTAAGGTTGTTTTCATAAATCTGCACCAGAATGGGCTCTGCTACCTTCTCCACTATCCCAGAAAGGCACTTCTGTTTATGAGTAATATTTTCAGGTGGTCAGTATCCTCTGACCAGTCGCTCTGCGCTTTTTTCTCAGTGGAAAGGACAAATGATTCAGTGTTATGGCATCACCATCACAAAGACAAAATCATCACCTGTAAATATATAGCCTAGACATCTCTGTGAAAAATGATGTTGCTTTGTTTCTTAAGAAAAATGACAGCGTTTAATATAATAAAGCCGTACGGAAAAAGCCCTATTGATCCACTGATACGGAACCGAGTGTGTGCTCTGCCTAGACGAGAGTTTATAGTCAGTGAGAGAGCAAAAATAAGGAGCTGCGCAGCATACATCAAACGCTTTTCTGATGTCCCGAAACACGTTATTTAAAATATGAGTCTCAAACGGCTTATTGGAAGCAGGGTCATAAAAAACAGCCTCGTATTCCCTAAAGGAACGTCCGGTGATGGGTTCTTTAAAGCACTGTTAGCGCTTTTTAAACGAACCACTATCTGCATTATCTGTAGAGAAGCTCATCTGTTTCTGCCCGGTTCGTGTTGGTCATCCTCTCGTCCGTCATCAGTGCTCACAAGGTGCTGTCGGCTGTTTCTGGTTGATTGACAGCCGTGACATTGAGGGGTTTAAACACTCCAGCAGCACTGCTGTGTCTGATCCACTCGTACCAGCCCAACACACACTAACACACCACCACGTCAGTGTGACTGCAGTGCTGAGAATGACCCACCACCCACATCATAGCTGCTCTGTGGTGGTCCTGTGGGGTCCTGAGCATTGAAGTTCAGGGTGAAAGGAGGAGAATAAAGGAGGTAGAGAGCTGATATAATGGACAATGAGTTTGTATGGTTCTACTTTGTAAAAATTTAATAAATAGGACTTGAAATGGTCAGACTGGCAATTTTTCCAAACATTTTTTGAAATAGCTCACAGTACGCTGTTAAAATTAAGGAGGAATCTTGTAGAACACATTCTTAAAAACAAAACCTTCGTTAAGAGCTAAAGTTTATATTGCATACTTGCATCCAGAAGATCCTCTCAGCACTTTAATTCAAATGGGTTCTTTGAGGAACCAGATTTCAGACTGAGGAATCTTAAAAGTTCTCCTAGGCACCCCTAACAGTGGTTTCTTGGAGTGATCTAGTGGTTCTTCAAAGATCTACTCTTTTACAGTGACCACTAACCAACCACTTATCTGCTCTATGGTGGTCTCGTGGGGTCCTGATTAAAGACGGTTAACAAAGCCTATTGCCTTTTCAAGCCCACAGCACCAAATTGTCTTATATATATTATGCAGAATATATATATATATATATATATATCTTATATGAAGTTATGTCACAACAGAGACTTTGTTTCATGATGAGACCGGGTTACTGGTTGACTGATAAATGAAAGTTCTCATAAAGCTCGAGATGGTGTGTATTTACAGGTATGGTCCCACCCTTCAACAAAAAGAGCCAATCAGACCACGGTATTTTGGGGCAAGTGTGCAAAACAGTAGTTTTCTTTTGCATTATTGAGTCAAACGCTACAAACTATTGATCTGTTTCTGTCAGATTGTATCAGTGATTAAAAATATGATTGTGACCTTCATTTTCAAGTATTTTGGTCTCCTCATTTACAGAGATAGGAGCCTGGTCTTGTGTGACCAAAGAGGTGTGAACAAACTTTGCTCATAAGGACTTTTACGAAACATCAAACCACTCTGGCTGCCTATGTTGACATCAAAACTGTTCTAAAGGAGGTTTTTCTGTGGCAGTGGTTTCCAGCCCTGGTCCTGGTGGACCTCCTGCCCTGCACATTTCCGTGTTTACTCTACTCCCAGCACTCCCGATCCATCTAATCAGCTAATTAACAAGCCCTCCTAGAGATGAAGGCAGTGTGTTTCAGTGTTAAACCACTAGAATGTGTAGGACAGGGTCCTCCGGGGGCCAGGTTTGGGAACCACTCTTGGCATCACTTCAAGGAACTTCACGGCTTATTAATATTGGCCATTTTGGATTAAAAAAGCATTCCTCTTTAGCCTCGTGGCAGTGTAGTGAAGAAGCTGCAATGCAAGTGAGATGTGCGGTGTGTGTACGTCCTCATTCCCCTGTGGTGTCTGTGGTGTAATCCGTCATGGTGTCATGCAATTTGCCGCACAGCTTTATCACATGACTCATGCTGTTTAAGGTTCTCTGGTGTGCAGTGTGTGTGTGTGTGTGTGTGTGTATTCATGTATGCATCATCATCATCATACAGAAAAAGTATGTGTGTGTGTGTGTGTGTGTGTGTGTGTGTGTGTGTGTGTGTGTGTGTGTGTGTGTGTGTGTGTGTGTGTGTGATTAAGAGGAGCTGCCGGTGCATCCCTTGCTGACTTTGATACCGCCATAAAAAAGAACACCCTGTTTTGATGCCTATGGGTGTTGTGTTATGGTTTTGTTTTTCTGCCTATCTTAGGAACTCTGGGTTGAAGCTGGATGAGGAGAAATTAATTTACCTTCATCGTTTCTCCTCCAAATATCACTGGGTCCTCTAAATCAGAGTCGGAGCAGAGGTAGAAGACGTTTGAAAGCAGCATTATACAAGAATTGTGAGATATTTGGCTTCTGACGTTGACATGGTGGTGATGTGTTAATGCACTGGTGCGAGTGAATCACACCGTCCACTCACTGTCCACTCCGTCCTAGTTGGCCTACCTTGTGGCTGTAAAGTCAGAGACAGAATCTGCAGTTTGTGTCGGTCATCCTCTAGTCCTTCGTCAATGCCCACAGGACGCTGTCGGCTGGATGTTTCCGGTCGGTGGACTGTTCTCAGCCCAGCGGTGACACTGAGGGGTTTAAACACTTCAGCAGCACTGCTGTGTGCAACACACACTTACACACCAGCGTCACCTACTCTGTGGTGGACAAAAAGTCCACTACATATAGTTAGTTAGTTACCCTCATATCACGCCTTCCTACATACCCGAGGAAGCTGCACAGTCACGCTAGTCACGCTACACTATCACGCTCATGCACAATCATGCACAGCATACTCTCCACCGGAAATGACCGTCTACCTGGAGGACTGCATGGAGCACAACGGGGGTTCACCCAGGACAGAGTGCCTATACATTCACTCCCACACACATACATTCACACATACCAGAGCAATTTAGAGTAGCCAATTCACCATGTTCTTGAAACGTGGGAGGAAACCCACCTGGAGAACATGGTAACTCCACCCAGAAAGGGTCTTGAACCCAAGACCCCAGTGCTGGGGACAGACCCAGAGCACAGCCCCATTCTGTGTGACTGTAGACGACTTTAGTACCAATCCAGAGAGTAAGAGTATGAATAGCACCCCTGCAAACTATCCATAAAGTTCATAATATGAAGTAAAATGTAAAACAAGTACGTGTTCATGAGAACGTGTTTACAGTCCAACTTAAGACGGGCCTGAACAGAATCTGTCTAAAGTATCTAGAGATGATCCAGAATTGCTGTAGAGCCTTTGCTTGTTTGGTCCATACCGTAGGTATTTCATTTAGCAGGTATGAAGGAATCCGGATGGAATGTATGATATGTAATGAAAACACGAGCTTTGGTCAGGACTTTAATCCAGACCTTCAGGAGTCAAAATGTCCTTAAATGCTCCTGATCGAGTGCTGAAAGCCAGTCGGTACTTCTGCAGTTATGTCAAGTAGTACTAGCAACAACACACACAGATGGCAGTGACAGTAGTGAGTGTGGACCCTCAGCTGAGAGATGAAGGGGAAGGTCAGTGGTGTATTTTTAGTCTTGGGGAGTGTTTGTAGACTGAGCGAGAGAGGGCGGATGAAGGGTTGAAGAGCGAGGCCTGCGGTCGGTTGCCCCTCACCCTGGCGCCACCACGCTCTACTGGCCAGGAACTTCTGATGAGTGAGTGTCCAGTTTACAGTCATGTGAAAGGTTAGGGCTCCTCTGAAAACCTTCATATTTCATACCCTATTTAAACAGATGGGCATTTGAACAGCATTGTGGGATGGAGATGATCTAACTGAATGCAGAAGAACTGAGAGAAGAGACACCTCCAGATTAGAACCAGGTTGAAGGCTGTGTTATTTAAACCTCAGACATTCGTTTGGTTTGCACTTGATTGTTGAAGTGAGCGTTCCTGAGCGGGCTGCAAGATACGTAAAGATGAGGATATTTAGATATTTCCATGTCAGTACTGCAAGCTGGAAACATCTGCTAAGATCTGACTGAGACACCAGCATCCAAAGTCCACCAACAGCGTGTTGATGTGACTTATATTTGCTGTTATTGAAATCAGTAGAGGAGCAAATTCTGTAGTTCAGTCTTGGCTTGAAACTGAAAGCACCACATATTTCATCCAGACTCCTCTACAGGGGACTGGGTTTCTTTTTCACTGCTCACAAGTTTTTATTTGTGATATCTGTGTGTGTGTGTGTGTGTGTGTGTGTGTGTGTGTGTGTGTGTGTGTGTGTGTGTGTGTGTGTGTGTGTGTGTGTGTCCAGCCCATGGTAGATAGTGTCTTGGGACTTGACCTCTTTGTCCTTATTCTGGTGATGTTCTCTCTCTCTCTGGCTCTGTCTATCTCTCTTGCTCTCTCTCTCTCTCTCTCTCTCTCTCTCTCTCTCTCTCTCTCACTCACACTCACACACACATAACACACTCACAGTTCCTGCTCAGTAGGTCATGGTCACTGTGACTCGAGGCGCCCAATCAGTCGAGACCCCCTTGGGAGCATATTTCCTCTCCCTCTCTCTCTCTCTCTCTCTCTCTCTCTCTCTTTCTCTCTCTCTCTTTTCTCATCTACTATCTACTCATCAATATTGCAGGGAGTGCTTTTCAGAACATCTCAGAACATCACTCTTCCTCAAATCGTAGATAATTTCCGTTTCATATTGGACATATTTTAGCCTTGATGTGTTTAACCTGTGTTTGGGCTCGATGATGGTGGGGGTGGGCTGAGGGGGGGACGGGATGGTCACTCCTGATATGATTGGTTAATATTGTGTTCCTACGCTGGTGCATGGTGCTGGAAGCAGAACTCAGAGGATGTTTAAGAGGTGAAAACTGAATAGTTGGATCTGATTATGTCCGAGGGATATTTCCACCCTAATGACCTCCTGATAATTCAGATGATCCAGGCACATGATGTCCATCACTGAGTCCATCACTGTACAATACGAACATCACTCTTCCTCAGAGAAGCTCTGCGCAAATCTCCAAACCAAACAACGTTTTTCATTTCTCAAGGGCTGTGGCCACTAGAGAGTGTGTCCAGGCCCACCGGTGATGCCTGGTCCCCAGGTTGTGAAGCCCTGCTCGAGTGGACTGGATGTTTTTGCAGTCTAGGTTCCAGAACTATGTGTCCACACTTGATTGAAGGGCCACATTTAAGGGCCCTTTAATATAAAAAAAGTGTACTTTGGTTTTGTCCAGGCTCTCTTCCCGCCTTGCTGGAGGGCAGATGTTTATGAGTAGTGGGTGGGCGAAGAATTTGGTTGCTTAATGAGGAGCCTGCCAAGAAGCACATGACGGAGACATGTGGACAGGAGAATGGCTCCTGTCCCAGCGTCATGTGCTTACATTTAGAGTGTGTCCAGTCTGGAGATCCACCAATTAGGGTGCTGATGAGAGACTGAGGTGAAGAGAGGTAGCCTGCGCTGTACAGCGCACTGAAGAATATGAGGGCATGTTTGAGGCAGAGCAAGAGAAGGTAGGAGAGAAGAACAAGATTGCCATGGCAATAGGAAAGGTTGTAGTGAAGGAAGGGTCACGGAGGGAGATAAATAGAGAAAGAAATGAGAATTTTCGTGTCATTTTGTCTGACGCTCGAATGGCAGGGTGTTTGTGCTTTGGCTGCAGATGTCCCCGTTTCTGCTCACGATGGGAACGCAGTCTGTACCAAAGGTGGGAATCAGTATCATTTCTATCATTAAAACAACTGTTGGCAGCTAGTCTTGCTGTTGGGTGACCGGTTGACCAGTAGGTGGTGTCCACCCTGGTTTATATCATTTGATTGGATAAGGAAAAAAAACATGGCTGGGGCCACAGTGTCCAACAAGGAACACTTAACACTTCTTAATAACACTACTGCTTAATGACAGTGTAGGACAGTGCAGGACAGTGCAGGACTTTCTGAACGACAATTTAACCACCTGACGTTCCCTTATCATGTGATTACTGTGTAGGGAATAGAAGGGCACTGCGTAGATGTTCTGTGCAATCGAATGCAGATGTTTTAAATAAACGGTGCAGCTGCTCTGATGTCAGGCTCGTAGGCACATCTGAACCTGTCTAGAATGTTCTTCTCCATTCTTTGTGTTCTTGAATTAAGAAACAGCCCAAGACAGATAAAGGGAACCCATCCTGCTCTGGACAACAAAATAACCCGACAGATGTTTCCTAGATGTTCTCTACTCTAGCTGATGTTTCCTAGATGTTCTCTACTCTATGATGTTTCCTAGATGCTCTCTACCTAGCTGATGTTTCTAGATGTTCTCTACTCAGCTGATGATACCCAGATGTTCTTTACTTGCTGATGTTCCTAGATGTTCTTGTACCTAGCTGATGTTACTAGTAGATGTTCTCTACTCTAGCTATTATTGTTACCTATATATGTTCTCTACCGAACAGATGCTGTTTCAAATGTTTCTACTCTAGCTGATGTTGCCTAGATGTTCTGCTACTCTATATAATGTTAACTAGATGTTAATTACACTGGCTGATATTCCACAACGAAACATCTGGACAGAAACGTCTGTATTGTACTATTGAGTGGAGCTGAACACATAAACGAACTTAATCCTGTAAACCTTTAATCTCTCTGTAAGCACACATTTTACTCTCATCATTGACATGAGATTCATAGAACCTGCTGTGACGCCACAAAATCGATAAAGCTACGGCACCAACCACAGCAGTTATACCTATGTTCCACTAGACGTCTGAGTACTGTACTGAGTGTAGAAGGTCATGGTATGTTTATATTCAGTGTTGTGTGTTCACGGTTTATGGTGTCTACATTAACCGATTTCTCAGCCAAGTTCAGACCCACACAGATTCGGTTGTGGCTGATGGTGTGGTTTTCATTAAAACAGCAGTGTTGTACCAGGAGAACCTGTACACACGTCTGCAGGGTGCAGTTTAATCCATGAAGTAAAGGCAACGGTGGAAGTGGAGAACCCAGACGCTGTCCGTGGAGTAGGCTGGAGCTCACATTTGTCACTGATGATATGAACAGAGGTAGGACGCGTAGGGGTGTGATGGTGCTAATGGTGGACTGTTTGGACCCTGGAGGTGGAGGCATATCTTCAGAGTGTTCATTTATGGTTTCAGCATCATCAGCTCAAACATGGTCAAGTCACCAGCTTCCAGCGTGTGTGTTTGAGTGATGATCAGCTGTGGGTCTGATTCAGGTCAGTACGGGCACTGGTGTCTGGGTATAACTACCATTCAGGTACAATTATATGGACAAAAGTATTGGGACACCTGCTCATTGGTTGTTTCCTCTGAAATTCAGGATGAAAAGAGTTTACTCCTGTGTTGGAGTAAGTCTCACTGTTGAGGGAGCATTAGTGAGGTCAGGATGCTGGATGACCACCAGCGCACCTCATCACCTGCCAACCTGCCAATCATCCCAGAATAGTGGAGAGAGTGTCATCATTCCAGACAGCACAGTTTCACAAGATTATCTACTTCAGCTGGTGTTACTTAGATGTTCTCTACTCTTAGCTGGTGTTACATAGATGTTCTCTACTCTAGCTGATGTTATGTAGATGTTCTCTACTCTTAGCTGGTGTTACGTAGATGTTCTCTACTCTAGCTGATGTTATGGTAGATGTTCTCTACTCAGCTGGTGTTACGAGGTGTTCTCTACTCTAGCTGATGTTGGTGTAGATGTTCTGCCTTAGCTGGTGTTACGAGGATGTTCTCTACTCTAGCTGGGCTGCAGATGTTCTTCTACTTCAGCTGAAGTTGGTAGATGTTCTCACTCTTAGTTGGTGTTACGAGGTGTTTTCTACTCTAGCTGATGTTATGTAGATGTTTCATTTTTAGCTGCGTTACGTAGGTGTTTCACTTCAGCTGATTTTATGTAGATGTTTTTACTCTTAGCTGGTGTTACGAGATGTTTTCATTTAGCTGGTGTTGCGAGATGTTCTCTACTCTTAGCTGGTGTTGCGTAGATGTTCTCTACTCTTAGCTGGTGTTATGTAGATGTTCTCTACTCTAGCTGGTGTTATGTAGATGTTCTCTACTCTTAGCTGGTGTTATGTAGATGTTCTCTACTCTTTTAGCTGGTGTTATGTAGATGTTCTCTCACTCTTAGCTGGTGTTATGTAGATGTTCTCTACTCTTAGCTGGTGTTATGTAGATGTTCTCTCTTCTAACTGGTGTTCCATAGATGTTCCCTCTTCTAACTGGTGTCCTATATATGTTCTTCTTCAAATGGTGTTAAGTAGATGTTCTCTTCTAGCTGGTGCGTTATGTAGATGTTCTCTCTTCTAACTGGTGTTATGTAGATGTTCTCTCTCTTCAACTGTTATGTGGATGTTCTCTTCTTCTTTAGCTGGTGTTATGTAGATGTTCTCTCTTCTAACTGGTGTTATGTGTAGATGTTTCTCTTCTAGCTGGTGTTATGTAGATGTTCTCTAGCTGTGTTATGTAGATGTTCTCTCTCTTCTAGCTGGTGTTATGTAGATGTTTCTCTTCTAACCGTGTTATGTAAATGTTCTCTCTTCTAACTGGTGTCTTATAGATGTTTCTCTAACTAGTGTTATTGTGAGATGTTCTCATTCTAACTGGTGTTAATAAGATGTTCTCTCCTCTAGATGTTATGCTCTGTTTATGAAGGCGATGGAGGAATGTGCGGGTGTCTGCGTGTGTTCTTTGAGACTCCATGTTGAGTTGTGAAATGGCTCCCCGGTCAAACAGTTAGTGCTGAAGTGTGTGCCTTCTGTGTGAGCGGATTATCTGGAGAGACGCTTTGAGAGAAATAGCAGGGAGAGAAAAAGCTGCCGGAGAGATAGATAGAGAGAGAGAGAGAGAGAGAGAGAGAGAGAGAGAGAGAGATGTGCTGACTCCTCTCTGCTCTGCTGGGAAATGTGTCACTTTCTGCAGCTCTCAGTGGGGAGGAGGAGGTTCTCGCGTGTATCATTGTTCCTCTGAAGGCTTTTCCTCTCTGTGTGGCAGAATGGAGCTTCTTTTAGCTCAGATTGAAATCGTACAGTCATTCTTACACAGAGAGACAGTCAGAGACCAGGGGAACTTATTCATAGTGTACTAACATGTGGTCAGTCGCAAAACACTAACTAATGACTGACCACTTCATTCCATCATCATCACCATCACTGTCAACACAGTCACACACAGAGGTTTCTGTTTAATTCTCATACATTTATTTTCATTTTCTAGCTGATGTTCCCTAGATGTTCTCTACTCTAGCTGATGTTCCCTAGATGTTCTCTACTCTAGCTGATGTTCCCTAGCTGTTCTCTACTCTAGCTGATGTTCCCTAGCTGTTCTCTGCTCTAGCTGATGTTCCGTAGCTGTTCTCTGCTCTATCTGATGTTATCTGCATGTTCTCTACTCTTAGCTGATGTTATGTAGATGTTCTCTACTCTTAGCTGATGTTCCGTAGATGTTCTCTACTCTGTTATTGTTAGCAGCATTATTGTTTATTATCTTCACACGGTTTTCTACATTTATTTTCAATGTAAAATAAATAAATGAAAACATGATAAAATATTGTGTTTTGTGTGGATATTGATGTGTGTTATAGTAAGAAAATTGAAAATGTGCCATTTGACCTGCAATTCTTAAGATTATAATTGTTTGATCTTAAAAACAGAACTGATTACGTGATTAATCATCCAAAGTTTATTGCAGTATTTGGAACCCAGTTATCAATACAATCTTTCAGTCATCATCACAGTGATGGTCATCATCATTAACAGTGGTCATCGTATTAGTCCAGAGTTTTTAAGATCGGTCCGTGTTACGATGTGAAAGGGTTCTGTTGGGGTTCTGCCAGACTGTTCCACTGCTTGACTGCACAGCCAGTAGTTGCGCTGGCTTGTCACAAGGGGGCCCAGTCTCATTGCGAATGATTGAGTGGCTTGCGAGCAGCTTTGGACAGGCGGCCCAGTGAGCACTGCTTTATGGAGAGGAGCAGAGTGTGTGAGTGTGAGAGTGTGTGACATTTAACTCTGTCGGAGCTGGTCGGAGCGGGTCGGAGCTGGTTCTTGAAACACTGATTATTTGTAACAGCATTAGTAGTCAATACACCCAGTGTTTTCCTCTTTAATTCTCTTCGAGCCCAGTTCCATCTTCACGGTACAGCCAGTGCTTGTTTCACGGTGACATACATCTGTCACACATCTGTTTCTGCCTGCTTTTGGCTGAAACGTTTAAAAAGTAGTTATAGGAGACAGTCACACGTACCAGATATTATTAATTACAGGGTTTCCTAACCTACACTTCATATAAATGGAATTATTTTGAGAATTTAGAACATACTTTGATCAGAAATTGTATTTTGTCTTATTTGTTTTGCTTATGAGAACTAAACAACTCTTTACAACTCAGGAATCCTGTTGGGAATTGATAATTCTGTGTGTTTTTGAGCTGGAAATATATTATATATATATATATATATATATATATTTCTTTTTTTTTATTTTTTTAATTATTTGTAATGATTAGATTGACTTGGATATTTATAATAAGACATTGTTTAAAATATTTGATAGTGGTCCAAATTAAATCAAAGCCAACCTAAATGTTCTTTATTATTTTTGTTATTTATGTATCTCAGTATTTTTTTTTCAGTGATGTCATCAGCCCCGCCCCCTCTGTCGCGGATCAGTCAGAGTCTGTATGCAGGTTGATCATCAGCCCCGCCCCCTCTCTCTGATCAGTCAGAGTCTGTATGCAGGTTGAGCATCAGCCCCGCCCCCTCTCTCTGATCAGTCAGAGTCTGTATGCAGGTTGAGCATCAGCCCCGCCCCTTTTTTTGATCAGTCAGAGTCTGTAGGCAGGTTGAGCATCAGCCCCACCCCCTCTCTCTGATCAGTCAGAGTCTGTATGCAGGTTGAGCATCAGCCCTGCCCCCTCTCTCTGATCAGTCAGAGTCGGTATGCAGGTTGAGCATCAGCCCCGCCCCCTCTCTGTGATCAGTCAGAGTCTGTATGCAGGTTGAGCATCAGCCCTGCCCCCTCTCTCTGATCAGTCAGGGTCTGTATGCAGGTTGAGCATCAGCCCTGCCCCCTCTCTGTGATCAGTCAGAGTCTGTATGCAGGTTGAGCATCAGCCCCGCCCCCTCTCTCTGATCAGTCAGGGTCTGTGTGCAGGTTGAGCATCAGCCCCGCCCCCTCTCTGTGATCAGTCAGAGTCTGTATGCAGGTTGAGCATGTTCACATAGACAGAGCAGTAAACATGCACTGTAGTTTCCTCTGATCCTGAGATTTGAGGCCTAGAAAATGGCATATAACCGCCCGCAAAGTGAAGATCTGAGGTTCTAACAGTTGAACTACTTGTGGCTTCCCTGGAAATCTACAGGCTTCTCCAGTTTAGCCCAGTTTATCCACTTCAACCATACCAAACTAATCTCCTTTCCACTCCAGCTCGTTAAAGCTTATTCTGCAAACTTTCCTGAGCTGCTTTCGTTTTTCTTTGCTTCGGATAGTTTGATCAGAATGAATGTAAACCATCTGATTCACTTCCAGTTCAGTCGTTGCTGAAACATCGAGAGTCATTAGAAACAATAGGAATCAGCTTTTGCACTCTGTCCTGTCATCTTCCTCTCCTTTCACAAATCTGCCTCTCTTTTCTGCCTCTTTCTTCTGCGATCTCACTCACTCTTTCTGTGGAAGTTCTGCCGTTTCCTTGACAACTCCGGCTCAGCGCAATGTAGGCCATATCGGAGTTGATTCATTGCAGGCAGAAGCACGAACATGACATGGACAATTTCTCATTCAGACACACTCCTGTCCATCTGGATTTGCTTAGTTCAAAAAGGGATTTCATGCAATGGTGTCTTCAGTTAGTAGAGCTACTAGGGCTCTCCCTGAACTGCTGGACTGGCGTCTGTCCAACGGTTAATTAACCCTCAGTCGCAGTTATCAGCCATGAAAGCAGAAGCATAATTCAGTTGAATTCTTCACTCCTCTCACCTAGAAAGACAAAGAAATTCTGTCCGAGTAAAGCGTAGATTTGTGTTTGTAATTACAGTGGCCACCACTGAAACTGGACACTCCTGTTTCCTAAACATGGGTCCAGAGGCATTATCTGAAATTGACGATCCATACGTGTGGACTTTTTTTTTCTGACCTGTATTATTATGATAACTCATCACAGTTCATCAGTGAGGGTTAGATGGAGTCAGTCTTGTAGTTTATGATATGTGTACCATGTCTGTGATCCTGATCCCGAGATATGAAGACTAGAAAATGCCGGTTTTAGATGTTTTCCGAGCTGGATTTCTCACTTCTAATTCATCAAACCTGCCTGGGGGATAATCTGAAATCGCCAGTCCATATTTCATTGGATGTTGGATGATGTATTGCAGACCTTCATTCATTATTTTAATTACAATAAGCTTTTATTGAGTATCTTAACTGTTCATTTATTTTTTTTAACAATCTGAATGTCCTGTATTATTTTTGTTATGAGTGTATCAGTATTAGCCCTTCTCATGACTTTTATTTTGAAATATGAAAGATAGCAAACAGAGCCTCCTTTCTTATTTTCTTTTATAATCCAATATATGGGTCAGTCACATTAGCCCCGCCCCCTCTCACTGATCAGTCAGTGTCTGTTAGCAGGTTGAGCAGTAAACATGCACTGGAAGCTCCTTTGGCATTTAAACTGAGGTTTAATTCTACTGGAAACAAGTGAATTCTAGCTGTTTTCTGAGCTGAATTATTCACTAATAACTCATCAAACCTGCCTGAAAAGTCCAGGGAAATAATCTGAAATTGACAACCCATATTTCTATGGATATTGGATAATGTATCACAGACCTGTAAACCTCAGATGATGAAAAACTTAGTTCCCTGTTCATTTTATCTGATTTATTTATCAATTTATTACGTTTTGTAACTGGTTGTTTGATGTATACACAGTATATATACTTTGAGGTGGAAATGCTCAGACACAGCTTTAGCAACCTGTTGCTTTGCCTCACAGCGTAATATACTGCACTTTTCTAAGATCCTTGAGGAACTTTTGCATATTATTCAATTAGAAATTGTGGAGAAATATCCTTCAAACAACCTTCAGTAGAATGACAAGCGCTTCTCGAAGGTTCTTTGAAGCACCTGAAGGTTCAATCAAGTTGAAGAACCTCCAAGTGTTCCTCAGGGAACTTTGTTACGAGGATTCTGACATTCAACAAGGACGATGAGATGCTTCATTATAAGAGCAGAGCTTTGAGCAATCCTGCACTAGACCTTATTGTTTTGACTTTTCTGAAGACCAGATTTAAGAAATTGTCCAGTTGGTCCAGTTGGTACAATGTGCAGGTCGCTGGCACACAGTGATACACACACACACACACACACACACTAGTGAATACACCCACTAGGCACCAGTGAGCACACATGCCCAGAGCAGTGGGCAGACATATCCACAGTGAAGCTAGGGAGTTAAAGGCCTTGGGTATGGGCACTTCAGTCATGCCCTGCCAGTTCATTGATTCGTTGATGCAACCTTCCAGTCACAAGGCTGGTCCCTAACCACCAGGCCACGACTGCCCCTAGTGTACTCTGGGCATGTTGTGGATATTGTCACAGCTCAAACAACTCTGAACAACTATACATTTCATTACAAAGAGTGTAATTAGTCATTTTATTGGATATTGTTTTGAAAATAAATCTCTGTCCTGAGTATGAGATGGTATTTTTACCATACCGCCCACCCCTACTGGTGCCCATTGATGCCAGTTAGGCTCTGAACCCCCAAGTACATTAAAAGATGAAGCAAAATAAGTGAATATTTTGTTTTAAATACAGTCCTCATTTCCTTGATATGTGTGTGTTCAGCTGAATAAGGCATATTGGACTGAGGAAAAGAGGTTCTGAGCTTGGGAACCATGACACAGATTATTTCTCAGACTATCATGTAAACAAGTGCTACATTAAACCCTCACTGTCACCGAAACACGCGGAGAATGCAACATATGGCATTTTTGGCATGCTATGCCATCTTTAGTGCAAGGTCAAGCAGATTCTTCACTCGCCCAAGTCGTCTCGCACGAGGGCAACACCCAAACATTTGAGAAGCAGAGAACACGAGTGACGTTGAGTGCTGTTTATGTTTTGGATTGCGGGTAAACACACAAACACGTGGATGTGTCCGCCTGTCACAGCGTCGGGATCCAAACGTGGCCTAAATCAGCATGTAGAACCATCTAGCTTTGCACCTTCTAAGGACAACCCCACCCCATCCCCACGTGGGTAGCAGGTGTTCAGTGGAGTAAAGCTAGATGAGATCAATACTATGCGTCCCCTAATCTCCTCTCACATTGGGCCACATTACAGCGGCATACACTTAACTTAATGAGCTCACCCACCTCTGCAGCAGTCCTGCAAATACCCTGTCCTACAGCCAGCAAGTGTGGTAGTAGGGCAGCAGTGCTGCATTCAGATTAGACCTTTAATCAGGCTTCTACTTAAAGGCCAAATATGAGTAGGACACAACCTGACCTTCTCTCAAACCTCAAATGTGGCCCAAACCATTAACACGCTCAACCTCTAACCGAATTTCGAATTTGACTTGACCCTGAAAGCTGATCACAACCAACCAGAATGCTCAATGCTCTGCCAGCTGTGGTCCGGTGGTTAAGGAACCACCCGTGCGAATAGAAGGTTGCAGATTCGAATCCCTGAATTCTTGATAGCTCCCCAGCTGCTCCCTGAGCACTGTAGATAGGACTGCTCACTGCTCCAGGCATGTGTGCTCACTGCCCCCTAGTGTGGATTGGCTGGAGACACAGCAGTGCTGCTGGAGTGTTTAAACACTGTGTCCACTCTATTAGACACTCCTATCTAGTTGTTCCACCTCCATGTTAGTCATCCACAGTTCTTCATTAGTGCTCACAGGACGCTGTTGGCTGGAAATTTCAGGTTGTCCTGGTGTGGCGCTGTGGGGTTTAAAAACTCCAGCAGCATGGCTGCTAACAAATTTTAAGGGAGCCCAAATTAGTCTTGTCAATAAAGCCTTATATGGTGCAGCAGGTATGAGCTGGCTTTACGTTTTACATCTTCTCTCTCACAAATGTAGTGCCTTTATCACATGACATATAAACTGCTGTACACAGTGTAAATAAAGGAGTCGATACTGTGTAAATATGAAGCGATATGTTGAAGGAAGCGATGCCGGGTCACTCAAACAGCCTTGAAATCCTGAACATGTGACCAAAGTAGACGTATCTATAGTCAAGGTTCATCTTAAGTCCCTAATCCCTGCTACATGAAGGTGTTGAACGTTACGGAGATTACAGAGCTGAGTGGGTTAGTAGTGAATTATGCTGGTACAGCTCTGCCCACTGTGCACGGTAAGACTCCCTGATGCTTTTGGTCAGTGGCCTTCAGTCCCAGTTCAGTGGACGTCATACACTGCACAATCTTTTCATATGTTGGACCAGATTCCCAGACTCGGACGTTCTCCAGTGTGTATCTTTTAATTGCTGTTTATGGAGCAGTAGGCACTGCCACTGAATAGCACTACTCTAGTCTGGAGAGCAGTGTTTTTGGAAAGCCATCGACTCTTCTGCTGACTTCTCCACATCACTGTAACTGACCAGTCAGTGTTAGAATAAGATTACAGAGGCTATCAGAAGCAATACTTCACAATAAGTCAGCAAACCTCATTATAAAGGGCATTGTGCCCCAACATTCCAGAGAACACAGTTCCACTGCTCCACAGCTCAATGCTGAGGTAGTTTTATAGCCCTCTAGACCACGCCTGGCATTAGGCATAGTGCCAATAGGTCCGAGTGCATTCGCTCCAGAGAGTCTTATTCTATTGGCAGTTCTTCCCTACAGGGACTAGAAAAGCTGTGTGTGCATTTGCCCATCTGTGGAAAAAAAAAGGTGTTCTAAAAACGTGGACGTGTAATGCACATTATTCACCTGCTGCCGTCAGCGCTGAACATGCATTGTTGCCACCATGCTTAAGAAATACCTTACTCTAATTATGCATGCTTCGAAGTATGTATGGTTCTAAGTAAGCATGCTTCTAAGTATGCATGGTTCTAAGTAAGCATGCTTCTAAGTATGCATGGTTCTAAGTAAGCATGCTTCTAAGTATGCATGCTTCTAATTAAGCATGCTTCTAAGTATGCATGGTTCTAAGTAAGCATGCTTCCAAGTATGCCTGGTTCTAAGTATGCATGTGGATAGTTGCAATACTCGCAATATTTCATTATACAGGAGTTTTCAGTTTTTTCCCCAGAAGTCACTGATCCAACAAGTCATGTTACTTACAAGGCTTTCTGTTTTGGAAACTGAACTATAATGAAGGATATTAGATTTGAAGAATGAAAAAAGTCTGAATTTTCCTTTTATATCATGCAAGCCGTAGCCTGACATGTATGGTTTAATGTGCAATGTCATAATGGACATTAAACCATACACGCCAGGCTACAATTCAACTATTACATATGTTACATATGCATGCATTGCGATAACGATGCTTAAACGATATATTGTGCAGCCCTAACTCAAACATCTAGTTAGTATTAGTGAGTAGTACAGAACTGAGAGGCACACACTCATTTAACAAGCTAGTTTGGGCTTTTTTAGAAGTCTTGGAGATGAAGAGTATACTTATCTCTGCCTTTCACTTTCTCTCAAATCGCTTTTACCAAATATCAACTAAACACGACCCACTTCAATGCCAGACAGCCAACGTAACCCTTGTGTTGTCTTAAGGGTCAGAAATGACCTGAACCACATTTAATTGCTGAGAAAACGCTCTTAATGATCTTTATTCAACATGATATTTGATTACTTTTCGCAAAGTGTCTCCAAGATTGGAAAATCAAAAATAACCGTTCATTTTGACCCACCAGTTATAAAATCATTTACATCCCCGAAATAAAATCTCTCTCTCTCTCTCTCTCTCTCTCTCTCTCTCTCTCTCTCTCTCTTTCTCTGTCTCTCTCTCTGTCTCTCTCTCTCTGTCTCTCTCTCTCTCTGTCTCTCTCTCTCTCTGTCTCTCTCTTTCTCTCTCTCTCTGTCTCTCTCTCTCTCTCTCTCTCTCTCTCTGTCTCTCTCTCTCTCTGTCTCTCTCTCTGTCTCTCTCTTTCTCTCTCTCTCTGTCTCTCTCTCTTTCTCTCTCTCTCTCTCTCTCTCTCTCTCTCCATGGTAATTGCAGTCGTTTGGGGGCTGAATCTTGTCCTAATCCCCCTGAGTCGTTTAACACTTAAGCTATTTTATATTTCATATTTGACCCTTAGTTTATACAGAATTTTAAGACAACATGGGGGTTCAATGTTTCAGTATCTGTTTCAGTAAACCAGAATTTCAACTTTTATCCAAACAACAAAGCAGGCGAAAGAGTTTAAGACGTCTTTTTCCACGTGCCCTGTAAGGGTTTTCCGCCACAGTTCATGATGAAGAGAATAACTTCCAGCTGTAATAAAAAAAGGGGGGAAATGCAGACAAATAATAAGTAATGAACGTGGCCTGAGTGGCTCTGCTCAGCTGCTTTTCTCTCCGTGCTTCGGGATCCAGTTTTCCTTTATTCCCCCTGTTTAAAAACCCCTCTCTCCCTCTAAGCCTTACGGGAGGTCTCTGTCACTTTCTCATTCTCTTAAAGGAGCCTTAAGCTGTGTTCGCTGCTCTGAACAATGGATTCGCGCGGAGCCCAAAATAGACCTACTTGCTGTGCAAGCTAACGTTAATCCCGCTCGCTCTAGAACAGACCTCTGTGCTTTTTGGGGGACGATTTTCTTTGTGTCTTGGCTGGGATCCGAACTGCTCGTGCAGTATTACTGGCTTTATAAAGACCCTTTGAACTGCTTTGTTACTGTTGTCTGCGTGTCCCCAACTAATTAGGGGACTAGACGGCGGGGAATTTGTGACTGATGAGATTTGGTTAAACGTGTTCTCACTCTCTTAAAGATGGTACTAAAGGATCCTTGAGGGCCCTTGTCCGTTCCGGTTCATCATCTCACTTCCATTTACTGATGCTGTGCAGCGCCCTCTATTGATGACGTATCCTGTGACGTATCCTCGGTTCCACTGAAAGTGCTGTAAGTGTGGGAGGGTTTGCTAAAAAACACCAAGGTTCTTTCAAGCCTGTACGGAAGAACCAAGAGTTCTTTTGGTGGAAAAGGCCTATGAGAGATTAACCACTTCCTAAAGAACCGTGACCGTCAAGTGTAAAGAACATTTGATTTGATATGTATGTATAAATTCACTCGTCATGTTGGGATTGAAGGTTTTGTGTCCCGTCCCACATTGAGTCCCACTGCTCAGGAACAAGTGCATTTACAAATACGATATGGACAAATGTATTGGGACACCTTCAAATCATCGTTTCTTCTGAAAAAGAATTGATCCTGCTGTTGTTGGAGTCTCTACTGTCCAGGGAAGACTGTCTACTAGATTTTGGAACATTGATGTGAGGATTTGATTGCAGCCAGTGGTATCTTTAGTGGGTTAAACACGTCTCAGACACTCACATTCGCAGACTGTTTTGGGCTGGGTTGCCAGGTGCAGCAAAAAAAAAAAAAATCCAGCCCAAAGTCTGTCTAAAACCCCCTACAGAAGCTTAAGCCCAAAATCTAAGGTTCACAGAGTCTGAAGAAAACATTCCAACTGAACATTTCATAAGTACCACCAGAGTACCACCTTAAATCTCCCGTCAACCTTACTTTTATATTTCTGTCATCATTATTTATACTCCACAACTATTTTGTTTACAGTGTTATTATTAGTGGTATCATTATCTTTTAATATTATAATCTAATTATCTTTTACAGTCGTTTCAAGTCCCAGTTAAAAAGATTTAATAGAAACAGTTGAATTTGACTTGTTTCTGTTCTTTTCTTTCCTCGATTCTCTTCTGTCCTCCATTCCTCTCTGATCTAATTTCTCGGATAACATTGTTTTCTTGAGAATTCCTGGTCATTTCAGAATTCCTGGTCATTTCTGAATTCCTGGACATTTATGATTTCTTGGACATTTATGATTTCTTGGTCATTTCTGATTTCTTGGTCATTTCTGATTTCTTGGTCATTTATGATTTCTTGGTCATTTCAGAATTCCTGGTTATATATCTGAATTCCGGGTTACATGCAGATCTATGTTTAACTACTGGTCAGTTTAGACAGTTTGCTTGTTTAGGCTGTTTGTTTTCCTCCTTTTCCAAACTCTCAGCTCTGTAACACCACGTAAGTAACACATCACCGAAGATCTAATGCTGGTAGGACAATAAACTGCACACGTGACCTTTATAGCATTTTCACCCACGACTTCATTTTCAAACAAGCCCAATTTGGCAGGAAAACCATGAACCTGGCAACCCTTGTTCTGGGGTGTGTTGGGTGCATTTACTTATACTATATGGACAAAAATATTGGGACTCATTTTAACACATTGTTTCTTCTGAAATCAAGGGTATTCAAGAGTTTGTCCTGCTTTTGTTGGAGTAACTGTCTCTACTGTCCACAGAAGAAGATACATTATATTTTTGAGCTTTGCTGTGTGGATTTGGTTGCATTCAGTGATAACAGCATTACTAAGTTCAGGATGTTGGGTGATAACCTCCCCACCTCGTCCTCAATTTCATCACTCAGAGGAAGTGGCTTCAATTAAGAGCCATAACCCACAGTAAATGTGACAGGGCAGGTGTGGCCTGGTGGTAAGGAACCCAGTTTTGTGACTGGAAGGTTACCCGTTTGATTCCATGAACTGGCAGGGCATGACTGAAGTGCCTTTGAGCAACTGCTCAAGTGCTTCTCGGGATCAGGCTGCCCACCACTCCGGGCATGTGTGCTCACTGCCCACTAGTGTGTGAATTAACTAGTGTGTATGTGTGTGTTTCACTGTGTGCAGATGGGTTAAATGTGGAGGACTAATGCCCCATGCCCCACAAAATGGTTCTAAATGTATCCAGAACATCCAGAAAGTATCCTTCACATTTTTCACTTTTTCTTATGTCACAGTCTTATTCCAAAACACATTCAATTCATTTTTCCCCAAAATTCTACACACGGTGCCCCACGATCACAATGTCTGGGTTTAAATGATGGAGTTTGAGAGGATCTGCGAAGAAGAATGAGAGAAACTTCCCAAAAACAGGTCTGTGAAGCTTGTAGCATCAAACTCGAAAAGACGTGAGACTGTAATCGCTGCCAAAAGTGCTTCAACAAAGTCAGTTGACCACAGATGTCCAATCCAGCTGTAGCAACATCTGAAGGATGATCAGTGGAAACAAGATGCACTTGAGCTGAATTTAGCGTGTCATGGCAACGGCTGTGATTATTTATGCTCGTTATATTTTTGTGTTTTATTTTTAATACATTTCAACCTTTCTCATTTTGTCGTGGTGGGGTTTTGTGTGTAGAATTGTGATGGAAAATTGAATTGAATCCATTTTGGAATAAAAAGTGAATATGAATATATGTTCTAGAGCTATAAGAACTATAGCAACTTTATGTGTGAGATGGTTGCATCTTTTGTCTATAGCCTCCTCAATCTCTGGGCTCTCTCTCTCTCTCTCTCTCTCTCTCTCTCTCTGTCTCTCTCTCTCTCTCTCTCTCTCTCTCTCTGTGTGTCCCCACATTGTTTGCTCAGTCTCTCTCTCCTCCCCTCTCTCCCTCTCTTCTCCCCTCTTGCCTGTCTCTGCCAGTGTCTCCCTCCTGCTCCCAGTCTGCAGAGTTTTGCTCCGCTGCCCGGACAGCGCAGCCCGAGCCCAAGAGTAGCTCATTTATCCTCTGACTTACTGTCATTCGTCAGGGTTTCGGAGAGACAGAGAGAGTGAGAGTGCAGCTCTCTCTGCCTGTCTCTCTCTCTCTCTCTCTCTCTCTCTCTCTCTCTCTCTCTTCTGCTCCACTCTGTCTGGTGCACTCGTCGATCTGCACTAGATTTCTGCTATGCTTCGTGCGACATGAGCCTACCACCCTTGAAGATTCACCTGCAGAATGGGGTCTACTTTAGTACTTACATGTACCAGGTAGGGGCAGGAAGACCTACTTGCTTCAGTGCTCATGATTCAACCACGGCTTTTGTTGCTGTTGATGTTATTCACATGATGCCAGCTGCCGTGGGTGTCTCTCGCCCGATCCAATAGGATCACACCTAACTTTGGAGTGTGTGTATGCATGTGTATGTGCCCCTCGCGTGTGTGTGTGTGTGTGTGTGTGTGTGTGTGAGAGAGAGAGAGAGACATTGCTATGTTCTACTTCGTAACATCTTTTAGTCTGTTTTTGCGTTTGCAAATTGATAGTATATATATACATATATATATATATATATATATATATATATATATATATATATACATGCACCGATCAGCCATAACATTATGACCACCTCCTTGTTTCCACACTCACTGTTCGTTTCATCAACTCATCTTACATAACAGGAGCTCTTCAATGGTCAGGACCCCACAGGACCACCACAGAGCAGCTATTACTGTATGTGGGTGGTGGGTCATTCTCCGCACCGCAGTCACACTGACATGGTGGTGGTGTGTTAGTGTGTGTTGCGCTGGTAGGAGCTGATCAGCACAGCAGTGCTGCTGGAGTTTTTAAACACCCCACTGTCTAGGCAGAGAACAGTCCACCAACCACAGCGTCCTGCGTGCAGCGTCCTGTGCACACTGTGTTTAAAAACTCCAGCAGAAAAAAGGGGAGTGAGTGCTGATCATTATGTTACAGCTATAATATCACTATTATTCTCACTTCCTCACTATTTTAGACCTTTTTTTAGACATTTTTAACAAAAAAAATTAAAAGATGCCAAATCCTAGGAAAAAGGGACACCATGTGCCCGAAGTTTGCATTTCCTCCTGTTTCTTTATAAGCGCTTCAGATGGGATTTCTTGCTCCACAGCCTGTTTCAGATCACCCCACAGCATCTCAATAGGATTAAGGTCCAGGCTTTGACTTAAGCATCTCAAAATTCTCAATTACTTTCTTTTTAAGCCATCACTTGGTAGATTTGGGTCATTGTCATGTTGTATGGTCCATCTCCACTTCAGCTACAGTTTTAGGACAGATGTTCTCATTTTCTTCAAGCACAATGATATCTCAGATAACATGCCCAATTATGGGAACCACCTGGTTCCACGTGACTTCCACAAATGGAGGTTCTGATGGTCCCAGGGTGCTTAAACCCATCTAGGTTAAACATCTCACATAGGGCCTAGATGGGACCTATGTGAGATTATAATGGGCTGTAAGACTGGGGCCTATTTAGGTAGCACATCTGGGTCCCACTAGCAACACCTATACAAATCGACTTAGAGCTCATGAACACCTGGAACCCACTTAGCCCACATTCCATCCATGTAAGCCCCACATAAGCATGTTTGCTGAGACAATGAAGAATTCATAGTGGATTTTATGATGGACAGCTTACCTCGGCACTACTGCAGCAAACAATCCTCAAACCATAACATTTCCACCTCCAGTCTTCCCTGTTGGTGTGAGGTTCTTGTGCTCAAACGAGTTTAGCTTGGGCCATACATGTCCATTGTCTGAAAAATGGAACTGGAAAGCAAGGCACTGTTTTGCAATTTTAAATTCTAATTTTAGGGAAACCATCTGCATTCTGATGTTCAAGTGGAAAAGTCAAATGACTGAAGCTAGAGATCTAGTTATCTAGTGTTCATGGTTTAAGTACAACACAAAATGAATCTCTAAACTGCAAATTTTAAAATATAGCCCCAAGTGGTGATTCACAGGTCCAAGCACCTTAAGGTCAGGAAATCAGAGAGAGAAAGAACGGTAATTTCCATGGCAGACTGAACATTATGCACCATATGATATACGTGACTCATTTTTGCAAAGACACTCAATGCAGAATTTGAAACCTCAAGGTTCTGACTGAAAGGTTCTCTACCGCTGAGCCACAAGAGCACTCGCACCAAGAGCTTACATGTACGGCATGTAGCCGACACTCATATCCAGAGTGACTTACAGGGTCACTCATATTACAGAGGTGGGCCAGAGTCATGTTTGGAGTCTTACCCAAGAACTGTAATTGGTGTAGCTCAGCAGAGTTGCTCAGACTGGGAATCAATCCCAGTCTTCTACATGGTCTAGTGGCTCACTGTTGCACCACACCACAACCTTGCTTTCTAAGACATTATTTGTAAGTGTAAACGGTGAACCAAGCACAGGTCAGCGTATCGCGTTAGCACCCATGTAATCAGGTAACCAGGTAATGAACATCACAATGCGAACCACTCACAGGTACAACGAGAAGCCTTTTGCAGGGACGTCCAACAGTCCACACAGTACATACTAATGGGTTGTGAAGGTTTAGACTGAAGGAACTTTGGCTGAGAAGTCACACAGCAACAGCAGTGAAGGCAAGGGTTATCGGGTTGAGCTGCAAGTGACCCGTGGAAATCTACCCTTATCGAATGTTAGTGACGACCCGATGGAGGGTTTACCCCTCATCTGATCCAAAAGCTTTAATTCTGAGTATTAGCTGATCCCAATCTATTCTTTGTGTTATCTTTGATAATAAAGCCACACAGTGTTGGTAGATGAATGCCTTGGACTACTGAGGAAACCGGTATTTGTGTACAGTTGCAGTGTTGGATTTTTGTGTTGTTCAGCCCTTCAGAACCGCTCAAATCTGGAGGAACAAACTTCTGAGCAATGGTGTCTCAGCTGGTTGGCGTAAGCGACGTGGTGATGACTCATAGTGTGGGAAAAGCAGTGTGAGGTGATGCAGCTGCACCAGAAGCGCACCATTTGAGTGCAGACTAGTAGATCATCCTAGTTCTGGCCATCATCAAACCATCTGTCATTCGCAGTTTTGAAACATCACCTAAACCCTCAAAGAAGTTTGAGGCTAGGTCACCACATTGACCACACCATGCTGGACGTTTTCCACCCCTTTATGAATGACACGTTTGACTTTTTTAATTTACTGGCAGTGATTAGCTGTTGGTTTGATAATAGTAGTAATGGGGGAGGGGGGGTAATGGGGTGTTGAGATGAGGGTTGAGTGATGGGGTATTGGTGAGATGGGGTAGAGTGATTGGGTGTTGAGGAGAAAAGGTTTGAGTGATGGGGTGTTGAGATAGGCTGTAGTAATGGGGTGTTAAGGAGATGAGGGTTGATTGAAGGGGTATTGAGGGGACAGGTTAGAGTAATGGGGTGCTGAAGAGATGAACATGATGTAATAGGGCATTTTGGAGATGTGGTGGAGTAATGGGGGTGTTGAGGAGATGTGGTTGAAGTATTTGGCTCTTAAGGAGATGGGGAAATGTTTGGGTATTAGTAGATGAAGCTAATTAAGGTGTAGCAGGCATGGGGTTCTGAAATGTGGTGTTGAAGTATTGGGGTTTGAATAATGGGGTGTTGAGTAGATCTGGTGGATAAGGTGTTGAAGTAATGTGATGGAATATTGGCGTATTAAGGAGATTGGGTGGAGTAATGGGGCATTGGGGAGATGTGGCTAATGTGGCGTAGTGAACAAGGGTTGAGTAATGGGGTGTTGAGTGATGGGACATTGAGCAGATGGGGTTGGAGTCATGGAGAGTCAATGAGAAGGGGTTGAGTTGTGGGGAGTTGGGGAGATATGAAGATGGAATAAGGTACTTGAGTAGATCTTATGACAGGACATGTTGGGGAGGTGGGGGTGGAGTAGTGGGGTGTTAAGGACATTGAGGTTTGCTGCATTACCATCAACACTTTGTGTCATCTGGACCATGCTGGACCTCTTTATCAGTTGAACTCTTGACCTGTAGGTTGGCAGATTGACACATTTACATGCATCAATTTGTCGTTTTCTTCATGTTTGCAGTGTTTATGTTGTCCCAGCAACATGTTCGGAAATCTCTGAGATGTTTTTCTTTGTGTAATAAATTTTATTTTTGTATTTGGCATAGTCACAGCAGTGTGCTACTCAGTCAGTAGTGACAGCTCTTGATTTCTTATGGTCACTGGAAGTTGTTTTTGCACCGATCCTGTCATTACTGGGCGCTGATTCTGTGCTCAGACAGAGACTCCATATTTAGTGCTGTGGCAGGCGTCCAGTGCTACCCATGTCCAGCATGTGTGTACGTTTATTGCTGATTAAAACCAAGCTGGCCTCTGCTGTTTTTGGCACATTGAGGGCTTGCCATTCTATGAAGCAGTATGTGTGTGTGTGTGTGTGTGTGTGTGTGTGTGTGTGTGTGTGTGTGTGTGTGTGTGTGTGTGTGAGAGAGAGAGAGAGAGAGAGAAAATGGCTTGACTGAGAATGCATGACTGACGCTGACATTAGGTTTAGGCCAGAGGTTTAAAAGGTCTCCACATGAGTTACACATATAGTGTAAGATACATATATGACCAATGGAATGTGGCTGTGACCTGTGTGTGTGTGTGTGTGTGTGTGTGTGTGTGTGTGTGTGTGTGTGTGTGTGTGTGTGTGTGTGTGTGTGACCACAGGCTTTTGCTGCACTAACCTTTATACATGGACCCCTCAGTGTTTTGCACTGGGAGGCAATAATGCAGACTCAGCCTGAATACATAAGACTTACTGTACTCTTCTTGTCAATATCATCCCCCAGAGGAGGAGGAGGAGGAGAGAGGACAAAGTGGGAGAGAGTCTAAGGACAGAAAGAAATAGAAAGTAAGGGAAGGTTGGGAGGAGAGAGAAAAAAGAGGGAATGAGGAAAAAAAAACAGATGTCAGAGAAAGATTGGAGTAGGAATAGCAGAAAAAAAGAAGGAATAAATGAAAAGAAAGGTGAGAGCAAGGGTAAGATAGAAAAAAGAAAGAAAGAAAGAATATGAAAAAAGACAGGAAGAAAGGGAAGTATTGAGTGTCAAGGCTGTTCTCTAATCAGACTGAATTACCTTCTTTTCATTGGCTTCCTTTCTAGGTGAAACAATATGATCGGTCTTCTGAAGTTGGCAGCCCTTCATGGGTCAGGAGACCTGACAAATCCTCGAATTGGGTTTAGGACCCTGACAGTGGGGTGATTGTTGGAAAGATAAGGCTAATGATAATGCTGAGTCCAAATCTAGCCCACAACAATACCGCAGTCCACTGATTCACATTCAGGTTTCCCCCTGCTTAGGAAAGCACCTGCTGAGGTGCCTCTTTAAAGTGCTCTGTTTATCGGACTCTCGAGTCTGATACATACAATAAGATTCGTTTAGAAGCTCCAGCAAGTACCTGTCTACTGAGTGCTGGACATTAGTGAGACTAGGGCAGCAGAAACGGAATAATGTGGTGGTGCAAATGTCATAGATAGATAGACAGATAGACAGATAGATAGATAGATAGATTCAACCTTATTGTCATTGCTCAGTACAAGTACATAACAACGAAATGCAGTTAGCTTCTACCAGAAGTGCAAAATAGTAGCATAGTGCAGGAGATCACAGAACATATGGTATCAAATTATGATAAATATAGTTATAAATGTGCAATTATGTACAATATGTGCAAATATGCAAACAGTGGATATGTAGGTATATACATAAGAATACTAGCGATGTAAACTGTATTGAATAATAACTGTTATTAATTAGTAATAATTATTAATAGTAATAATATAGTAATATAATGTAATGACATGGTAACGACAGTAATAAATAATAATAAATAATAGCAGCTCTGATTGGTGGATGAAGCGGGTGTAGTGGGAAGGGCAGTGCTGGTAGTCCATTGTGTGCCGTATGAGTGGGAGTGTTATCAGTTAAGTGTGGGGTTCAGCAGAGTGATTGTCCATTGTGTGCGGTATGAGTGAAAGGTTATCAGTGCAATAGAGTTCACCTCAGGATTACTATGTGATAAAGACGTGCTATTCTACACTCCAGAATGTTGCTGGATCGCTTTAGGACTACAATTTAGGACCATTATCATTCTTGTCTAAATTTGTAATGTACTTGTATTGTATTGCTTTAATGAGAGGACAGGTTAGAGCAAGGGAAGGCTGATATATTCTAAGCACAAGTTTGATTGACTACAGCCAGCTTACCGTTTCTCAATCCTTCAGTCAAAATGTAAACAATGTCAGCGTCCATTAAATTTTGGTAGACTTTATTGCCTATATTCAGAACTCTTCACAGGTATATACACGTATACTGTAAATGGGATAGATGGTAATATCCCAGTATGAGGTTGGAATCAGCTGTGATACCAGTGCTTATGCCTGTCAGTGTCACTAGCAGATGGTTTCAGGCATCTTTGCTGAGTTTGTCTCATATCATCATATGCTCTCATTTTGCTTTAGCTTTTCCAGTTTTATTGCTTTAAATGCTATTTTCCCTGCTTTCATTTTCTGAACAAGCAATGGGAGCTCATTAATATGAGTGACCTGGTGTTCTGTTGAGTTGTGCTACCCATCAGTATGTGATACTCAGCAGAACTCTGCTGCAATGACCCACAATTTCTTATATTTTCCTGTTTTTCCTGACATTTATTTTCTTTGGGTGCAGTGCACAATATATACATACTGTTATTAGTTATAAATTCAATAAAAATACCTCAGTTACCTTGTTTTTACCCTAATATTTTGATTTAGGTCCCTATACTATACTTCTGCTTCTACCTATACTTCCAAATGGAGCATTTACTACCTATATTTCTCTGTGCTGATAGCCCATCAAAAGAGCCCACCTAGTTTTATTTCGTTTCTTTTCTTTCTTCTGTTTCTTTCGTTCTACCTTGCAGCACAAGGTAGCACAACTTCATCTTTTTCTAATTCGTTTATGTTTTATTTATTAATTTATGCAGGACATGTACATTTTTACCCAATTTTCTCCCACAAATTTAGATGTGCCAATTCCCCAATCCCATTATAGTTCCCCGCTATCACATGTGATGCTCCTGACACTAGGGGGGAGGAGACGACCACATGCTTCCTCCGATATATGTGATGGCAGCCCACCACCTTTTCAAACTGCAGTCATTTGCATCCTCGCTGGACAGCCAACTCGCTCAGAGGAAAGCACCCAGTCTCTAGCTCTGATGCAATGGCTGACAGACGCCTGTGCCGACCAGCATCACATTGAGCATGTGATGTGGGGAGCAATCGCCAACTACCCACCCAGATAGGGAGACTATTTCTCTCTCAAGCTCGCGATAGTGGTAGCGCTTTAATTATGCAATGCATTATTATGCAATATGGTCATTTATCCCAATTATTTCTAGGACATTGTATCGTTCCCCCAAAAACAGTTATTGTGACAGACCTAGGAAGGGAGGAGAGAGATGATGTAAAAAAAAGAACAGAACAATAGAATTGGAGATAAAATTAAAAGAGGGAAGTCAATGGAAGAAAGAGATGGGATACAAAACAGAAAACGTAGAGGAGGGGGAGTTTGCGGAGGAAGTGGCAGCATTAGTTCAGTGTGGTTTAATGAAGAATACATGAATGTGAAGCTATTTTGAGGGTAGAGAACAGAGAACTGAGTCGAGGAAGAACAGAGCCGAGGAAGAGTGGTCTTATTTTCCGTGACGCTGCTGTAGACCCGGTTTTCTCTGTGTGATTCTGAGTTTGATAGCAAATGTTCCTCTGCGTGTCTCTGGTGAAGGCTGTTCCTCACTCTGTCAGAGAGAGTCATGTTGTGAGGATGAGCCCTCACTCCGCTCTGCTCGGCTCTGACTTATTCCAGCAGTACTGAGATGAAGGAAGCGGAGGAGAGACGGAGAACAGAGGAGAATTATTAAGTGTCTGATTTCATAATGCACATCTCTTCCTCTGTGTTTAGATCATCACTCGTTCCTTTTCTCTGAAAGTGCTTCCAGTTTTGTTTAAAGGCCTCGTTACAGTCAAACTGATCGGGTCTAATCACATCACTCATCTCACTAAAAATGCCAATGATCAGATACTGACATCAGCCCAGCACCAGCAGGAGATGCTGGACCAGACTTATTTAGTTACTATACTGTGTATGGAGATCTAGTTAGTATGCTGTGTGAGGAGATCTGGTTAGTATGCCGTGTGTGGAGATCTGGTTAGTATGCCGTGTGTGGAGATCTGGTTAGTATGCCGTGTGAGGAGATCTGGTTAGTATGCTGTGCGTGGAGATCTGGTTAGTATGCTGTGTGTGGAGATCATGTTAGTATGCTGTGCATGGAGATCTGGTTAATATGCTGTGTGTGGAGATCTGGTTAGTATGCTGAGTGTGGGGATCTGGTTAGTATGCTGTGTGTGGAGATCTGGTTAGTATGCTGTGTGTGGAGATCTGGTTAGTATGCTGTGTGAGGAAATCTGGTTAGTATGCCGTGTGTGGGGATCTGGTTAGTATGCTGTGTGTGGGACTCAGTTTATTGAACGTGGAGATCTGGTTTGTATTCTGTCAGGATGTGTAGAGATCCTGGTAGTGTGTTTGGAGTGGAGATCTGAATAGTATGTTGAGTATCAGTAGAACTGAAGTATATCTGGATATCATCAGCTCTGGCCTGGGCTCTGGAGAGCCTCCAGCACCTTCACATCATTCTCGTGATTGACAGGCTGTTGGTTTCTAACTGATTTACTTCTTTCCTCTCGCTCTTTATTTCGCTCAGTCCCTCGTCTGCCTATCTTCCCTCTCTATCATTGCCTGAATCTGTCTTATCTCTCGTTGCTCTTCACTCGAATGCTTTGCATGCACTGCTATGGAATGTCTCATCTCCTTGTATCTCCTTATTCGTTTTCAGTGGAGCTTGTTCTTTTCGGGTGTTGCAAGTTTGCATAATGCATTGACTGATGATTGCAGCGCAGTGCCCGAACTGACTTATGCCCCTCACAGTCACGTAGGAGTGTCATTTGCAGGCAAATGTCCGGAAGCTTTGCCATATGGCCCTAAAGTAATATACAGCTGATATGTGTCAGTTTTCTCTGAAAGCTAATTTGTTTATTAATGTAATACAGCTTTTTTTAATTGATTTGTGTCTGAGATCTGAGATCAGTGCTCTAATGTTTCTGTAGGTAACCACGCTGCCAGAACTACTTACTGTACAGAGTTGGCAGTTTTTGACCAGGTTGAAAAAAATATCTGAACTATATTCATAAAAAAATATTTCTATTCAGATACAACAAACTGGTCACCTTCAAGGTAGCCCCCTTCGGCTGTCACACACTCCCAGTTATTCTGCTGTTGTCGGAATCAGTGCCCGAATGCTTCTTTTGAGCTGGCCTGCAGCTGGTCCGTCACATTCTGCATGATTTCCTCTTTGGACTGAAATCTGCTCCCTTTCAGGGACATTTTCAGCTTTAGGGAAAATCCACAAGTCACACAGAGCCATGTTGGGAGAGTAGGGAGCCTGAATACTAGAGACTGTCATATGTGATGGCTCCCCAGATCATCACACCAACAGTTGGGGGCAGTGCTGCTCTACAGCGAAGGTAGGACTCAAGCACTCACCAGAAAGCCACGCTGGCTTGGTCAGAATGGTCTAGATGGTGTCCCATCTCAAAGTCTGTGAACTGGACCAGACCCTGATTAAACCAGATTATGAAGGTTCTTCTGTGTAATGACAGTCACAGTTTGATTTTGTCTGCCTCTCAAATGTAATCTTTTTAGCCAATTTCAGAACCGGACCTAATCTGATCTAACTAGTGCTGACTGTAGAGTTCAGGAAGGCAGAGCTGGACATTGTGGACTTAAGAATAACCTGGCTTCACAGCCCTAGGTTCTGTTCATCCTCTGTTCAATGAATTATTAGTAGGAGCTTATATGCATCGATCGTATTTGTTTTGGATCAATATTTGACCCTTTATTCTAGGTGACACTGATTGACTTGGCCTGTACTTCTTATAAAGATGCCTTCTCCACCAACAGAACTGTGTTTTTTGTTGGTTCTCTGGTTCTGGTCAGGCTTATAAGAACCTTGGTGTTTTTAGCAAACCATCCCACATTTACACCAGTTTTATGGAGTCAGTCAGCAGCAGAGGGCGCTGCACAGCATCGGTAAACAGAAGTGAGACGATAGCAGCACATATAGAGGACCTGCAAGCCTTTGTTCTTTGACAGATGTTTGTTTTTCCCCAAAAAGCAAACATGGATCCACTTTTGCCAATAAGAAGACGTAGAAGACAACACCATGCAAGATTTAATTTCTACTTGCTCCTGGACAACTAGACACACCCTAGTTTTCGAGCTGGAAAATCGTTGCGAATGGACGTTTTGAACCTGTTTTTGTTGGTGGAAATGTGCCAAAATTAGGTTCACAAACTGTGATGGAACCCATTCCATGTTGGTGGGAAGGAGCCAAAAGGAACTTCTTCAGGAACATTATTTAGCAATATAAGCCCCGCAAATCAAACAGAACAGGACAGGCCTTCAAATTCCACAGATATCACACTCTGTCTCTGTGACCAGAAGAGCACAGTAAGGTGGACATATTCATATAGTAGTGCAGTCCGCATCTGACCTTGAGTTAGTGTCTGATTAGAAGGGAAGATAGAGATGTAGAGAGGAATATCACAGAGAAGATAGTGTGGAAGAAGCAGGGAGGAGTTGAGAGGGGTATATTGGTATCAGTGGTCATCAGTTTCGGTCAGTCTGCTGAAATGCTGGATAAGATAACAGAGAATGAAGAACGAACCCCATCTAATCCTGTAACATATATTGTACAGAATAGCACGCAGTCCTGTGGTCAGTAATTTGAGGACGGTAGTCAGTTTTAGATCTTAAGTACTGAAGTGTTTCCATGATAAATATTTTAGATTTTAAAGCTGGGTGAGTTTGAAATAAACATCAAACCAGTGTTGGTATTGGTTTATTAGATAAGGATACAGTGGAATTACAAAGGTAGACCAGAGCAGTGATCTATCCTGGACTCTGTAAGGATGTGTAGTTGCAGTGTTATGCGGACTCTGAACCTGTGGGCCGGGGACCACCAGTGGGTCGTGAAGTGTTCGCTTGTGGTCTGTAGACCCATCCTTAGAGAGGCAGTAGTCCAGAGGAAGGAAATAGCAGTTTAAATCATAAACATTAAGTCTAAGTGAAAAAAAAAATGCTCAGTTTTACAGTTTTAGTGGATATCCTGCTTCAACACAGCATCTACAGCTCTAAAGGGGCTTCTTAATCAGGTGGGAGCAGGTAATGCACTAAATGTGCAGGGCAGGGGGCATCCTGATTAAGTTTGAGGAACATTACTGCATAGGAAAATGACTATTTGACTTCAAATGAAAATATTTTTACAGATGCATTCAATGAATCAGTGTCCTGTTTCCTGTCCTCAAGAACTAACAAGATGGGAACTTGTTGGAGAGAGGCATTCATTACTGTGCCAGAGGCATTCAAATGTCAGGTCATTTTTGTTAAACCACCATCATGGCCTTTCGGAAAACCCTCTGATGTAATTTCCGAGGGATTTACAATATAATGGTAGTCAGCATGAGTTCTTTACTGACAAGATTTTTTTTTCTTAAAAATATAGAAGCCAATAGATGCTTTTTGACCTGCAGATAATTTTAACTTCTCTCCACAGGTTCCCTAGAGGCCCTTGCACTTCCGTGTACACTGATGAGCTAAAACCTTGTGACCTCTCACAGATGAAGGGAATAATGTTAATGATGGACACTAATTGAATAATGGGATCTCAGTGGGGACAGTCATGGCCTGGAAATAAGAAGTCCAACGCAAATAGCAAATTGGGTGTCTTTGTCTTAGAATGTGTTGGCTTCTTACTGCCAGACTGGATATTCTTATGCCATAGTGACTTGGTGGTGAGCATGCTTGCCGCCCAGCACTGGGGTCTTTGGTTCAATTCACTATCTGTCTCCATGGACTCTCTCCTGGGACTCTGGTTTCCTCCCACAGTCCACAAACATGGATATTATGTGCACTGGCTACCCTAAATTACCATGGCATGTGTATTAATGGATGTCTCTTTGCCCAGACGTAGATCGGCACTCTGCCCTGGGTGAGCACCTCCAGTGCTTAATGCAGTCCTCCAAGTGGACGGTCATTCTCAGTACTAGAAAGTGTCCCTGGACAGTAGAGGCAGTTACTCTACCAAAGCAATGTGAACTCTTTTTAATACCTGTTTTCAGATGAAGCAATGACTGAGCAGGTGTCCCAATACTTTTGTCCACATAGTGTATTTTTATGTTTCCTGTTCAGCATACAGCATATTTGAACAAGGTGCAATATAAGGCAGCCAGTCAGAACAAGGGTCATTACAGCCTGTTTAATAATAAAGAGTAAATAAAGGTTGGAAAATGGTCTTGGAAAACTGATCTACGTTTTTTCCTCATGCATAAAAGCGGAAAAAGGGAACTGCAAGAGAAGTGTGGGGTATGGCCACTTTAATATCGGATTACAGCTTTCTGCCGTGTGTGCTCTTTTAGCTCTTTTGATCCAAACATGTAGACCCTGCACTAAAATCCTTTTCAGCCTGTAGTTTTCCTGCCAAATCACTGTTACAAGAATCCCTGTTTCACTCGAGGGGTTTGTCATTGACACCGGAAAGGCGGATATATGGATCTATTTTGAGATCATGAAGTGCATGCTCTCACTTGAAGTGCCGCTGACCTATGAGGTGGACTCTGCCTCATTATACTGTCAGTGGCAAATAATGAAACAAGGTGACATCGTATGTACATCTCCACCAGCAACGCCGTGACTGTTTTCTGTTAATTTGGTCATCTGCAATGCATCCGTTACTTAGCTCAACCATCTGGTGCCATCGTCAGTTGAATGAACGTTCGCTGTTTTTTTTGGCTTAGTTCATGTTTTTTTTTTCTGCTTTGCCACTTTTGCACCCACATTTCAGGATCGCTGTTTCATGAGTGAGCTGGCATGCAGTTCCAGACCATGTGTTGTGGCAACAACAGGCACTTACAGAAATACTGATTCCCTTCTGTCTGGGTAGATGGATACAATGTCAGTATGTGTATGTATGTGTGCACAAGGTTTTACTCTCTTTATAGTGACCTAATGTCCAAAATGTCCAGAGAATTATACAAATGCATTCAGATTATGGGAGTACTTCTCATAACCTCTTGACGAAATTGACTTGTTTGCTTTTGGAGTAGTTAGAGAGTTAGAGGTGCCTATTGGAGCGGTCTAAAATGCTCATCCGAGGATCACAGTTTCGAATCCCAGGTCATGCTGCTTGCAAAATTATCCTCTCTGGGTTGGTAGATGGCACTCTCTCCCCACATCAGGTGTGATGCTGCTCGGCACAGGCGTCTGTTAGACTCTGTCTCAGAGCTGGGGACCCAAAGCTTTCCTCCGAGTAAATTGGCTGTCTGGTGAGGATGCATCATGTCAGGAGCATTGCATGTGATGGGGGAGAGATGATAATAGGGTTGGGGAATTGGCACTTCTGAATTTGTGAGGAGAAAGTTTTTTTAAAAAGCATGACCGATTTTATTCTCTCAGACTCCGGCTGCCGATAACAAGCAGCATGAACCGGCATTCTGACCTGTGTTTCTCAGAACATAAGTCCACTCAGTGCCAGCTTGTTTGCTTTATGTCTCAGCTCCTGTCATGGGATAGCAATCTATAAATTGGAGAGCTGTAAATAAATTGATTAAGAAGCTCAATTAATTATCTGTCAATGACATGGGCAGACCAGTGAACCCAACCTGTGCCAAGAGAATACACCCCACACCAGTATGGAACGACCAGCAGCCTTCACAGTGCCTTTTTGACAGCTTCATGGGATGTGCGCCACACATAAGTGATTATATTAGCCCAGGTCAATTGGTACCATCAGACCATGTCACATGTTGCCAGAAACATCTCAGAAGCATTTCAAATGTAGATCTACGTACACTTTCACAGTGGGTGGTGTCACAAAGCAGCTTTGCAGAAATCTTGTTCCAAGCCTCTTTTGAACAAACCAAGGATGACAGTGACAAAGCAAGCGAAAGAAAGAAAGCCCTCCTGTTCAGGTCAACACCGGATAGCACTGGTTTAATACCAGGAGAAGCAGCGGAGCCATGAAGAATGTGTGTATGACGATCAGACCCTGGAGTGTGTACAGGACACATACTCAGTGTATTATACAATAAAAGGGGACGAGTATGTGCATGATAAGCATACAGGTGCACAGATAGGCTGTGGCGAACAATCTGCACCAACGTCAAAGCAAACACCCTAAGCAGGGCAGCATGGCGGTAGATACTGTACAGACAAAAGTATTGGGACAGCTGCTCATACATTGTTTCTTCCAAAGTGAAGGGTATTAAAGAGTTCATCCGGCTTTTGTTGGAGTAACTTCTTTACTATCCAGGGAAGGCTTTGAATACATTTTGAAGCATTGCTGTGAGGATTTGATTGCATTCAGCATATAAAGCATTAGTGAGGTCAGGATGTTGGAAGTTCACCACCCTACCACGTCCCCAACTCTCTCATTCTAAATTTAATGCTCCACTGATTGTAAAGTAGAGAGTTGCATCACTATTGTTAATAGTTGGCATGTCGCTTTCTGCACTGTGTGACTCTGGTGAAGCTGACGGAATAACACTTGCTTTTGGAATAACAAAAGCTGTGTACCACTTCAGTTCTGTATCTCTCAGTGTAGCGCTATGTTATAGGTGTTAGTTGCTAAGGTGTTGCTATGGTGTAGGTGTTGGTCGCTAAGGTGTTGCTATTGTATAGGTTTCGGTTGCTATGGGGCTGCTATGGTGCAGGTGTTGGTTGCCAATGTGTTGCTATGGTGTAAAGGTCTCCATTGCACTGTACCACCTTTCCTTTCCTCAAACTATATGTCCAACTGCACACCCCGCAGGTATTTGCGACCCGATCATCCTCATGCAGCGTTGTCTACAGGAGCCAGAAGTTACTGCCTCCTTTTGTCCAGTGAGCTTACAAGGAATCTGTAGAATTCTGTAACTGTGATAATACCTGACACTGTTGGCGCCAGCTCTTTCTCACCTGTCCCAGTGCCTTCCAGTAACCCGACAGCTCTCTCCATTTAACGTCCATCACTACTCTGTCTGGCTGATCCCTGCTGTTAGACCATGCAAACCTAATCTCTCTGATTCTACTAGAGAAGCCGTGGCTCAGACAAAGAGAAGATTCAGTCAAAATCCATTAAATGCTAATTGAACCCAGGCTTTCTGCAGAGAGAAAGGCCGAGAAAAGAGGCTTTTAGGCTTCCAGTTAAACCTGTTTGCAGTAAAAAGTGGAGGTCATGATGTCCATGTTCAGATTTTAAGACAACCTATAGATAATAATCAGTAATAATGTTCATGTGACTTTGAAAATGAAATATATTGATCAGGCCGAGACTCATCTATGAAGAACTAGAGCCTCAGCTAGCAGGCAAAATGTAATAAACCTTGAAGAGGAAGGGGACGCATGTTAATGTCCACCATTACTATCTGCGTCACAATGTTTGTTGTGCGTGCACGAGATTGCATCCATTTTTATCAAGCCTCTTAATGAAACCATTGAAATGCTGTATTAGTAATTAAAGTCCAGTGATCACAAATTCCATCTCCAGTCAACAAGGAAAATGAATCCGAAGGTCCTGCACGAACAGCTGGAGTCAGGAGGTTAGGAATCAGTTTTAGTCACAGGGTATGTTGACACACAGAAGGATTTGGCTTGTGTTTGGCCACAGCAGATGTACTCCATGCAAGTACAAGTGGGCAAGGATGTAAGCAAGCCATCGTACAAAATGGAATAGGGTAACGGAAGCCATGACACGTGACATTCTAAGGCTCCGTTCACACATAACTGGGTGTTTTTCCCTCAATTTTGCGGGATATTTTCATAGTTTGACTTACATTTATTCATCAGTCAGTCATTTTCTTAATCACAGTGGATCTAGATCCTACCTGGAATCATCAGGTGTAAGGCAGCAATACCCCTTGGACAGGGTGCCAGTGTATCACAGGGTACAATACACACCCATGGGCAATATAGCATGGGCAATTCCCCTACCATATGCATTTTTGGGAGGTGAGAGGACACCGTAGTGCCCAAAGGAAACCCGCACAGATACAAGGAGAACACACCCCAGGCCCCTGATTGAACCCAGACACCAGACCCCTGGTTCTGTCTGACACACTACCTATTACCCTACATTTATTCACCATTTATATTCAGTATTTATAGGAGACTCAGAACCTTTTGTCTGGCATTGGATTATAAGCTACAAATGTGGGTGTATGGCTTGAATAAATGGTGTGAAAGACGACACATGCTGTAAAACCCTGCATTATTATGTTTAAGCTTTGGCAGTGAATCCCTGCTTCACCCGTGTGCTTCATCAGCAGTAGCTGCAGCCTGCTGATAACATTAGCAGGGCTGTTGTGGGGGACAGCCTTCTTTTTCGCTGCTACCCTCACTTGGTTAAATTTGACACTGATTGATTTGATGTGAATCGTTACACGGTAGTGCCCGTGTAATTTGGTCGTTCACATTAAAAATGGGAAGTCCCATCACAGTAGTAGAGGGTGGGACGATTAATTAATGACATTGCAGAAGGTTTGCTAAAAATCCCTGTTATTGTTCATATATATATATATAAATATATAATATGGTCAAGCAAGAGTCTGCTGTTTGTGGAGGATCTTGTGCAGTCCAGTAAATGAATCAGTCACACTGAGCTCAGTAAAATATCTTGTATTTTAATTAAATGAACAGTAGGTTATACTGCTTTTCCACCTCAGTCTTTCTCCAGGGTTGTGGAAATGCATCACTCATACAGCCTTGTGCAGGTCATGCTAGTAGGAAATTTAATTAAAACCGTGGAAGGAAATTCCTACTGCAACCTTCAGGCCTTTGCAATATCAAGAAGTGGCAATAAAGGAAGATGTGACTATTCTGTTAGACAGGTATGGTATGTATGGATAGGATGCTGGATGTTCACCACGCCACTCCATGTCTGCTCCCCAAATCATCCTGTATTTACTGGATGGAGCTCCATCGGTCCAGAGAACACAGTTCCACTGCTCCACAGCTCAGTGCTGGAAGGCTTTATACCCCTCTAACCTTAAGATTACAGGTACACTTTACAAAACTAATGCTCCATTGAGTGCAAAAGAGAGAATCACCTCTCTGTCATTGCTACTTTGGGCTTGGCACAGTGGTTTCTGCACTGTGTAACTCGGGTGAAGCAGGCAGGGCAATACGTGCTGGGTAGCGCTGTGGGAAGAAGGGTTTAATCTGTTGGGCATGTATGATACCAATGTAATAAAACGAAGAAGCCTGTGTAGCCTCAGTAGAAAACTTCAGCTGTGGATGTTAATTCATTTTCACCAGTGGTCCAATGAGGCTTGACTAAAGACTGTTTCTGTACATAGTGATGTCGACAGAGAAGAGAGCAAGAGCAGAGACAGAGGAGGAGGAGAATGCTTGTGGCGTTTTGGCTTGTTGGAGATGAACAGATGTGTACTGCTTGTAGCAAAGCTTCTGTCTCCAGCATGCTCCAGCACTTTCCTAATCCCATTTCATGCAGAAAACAACGACACTGTGTTAAGGATCCAGGGGAAAGTAAATGGGATGGGAACATGAGCATCTTCTCCGTGATAGAGTAAACGTCATCTTCGTGAATCAGCTGGAAAACATGCAGGCTTTGCAGGAAATTTTCCCAAGTCTTCTTCACTGCTTGTTCACGGATTCTCAAACTTCCCGGATAGATCTAATCAAGCCATCCTAGGACCCGACTGATAAAACAGTTGCTCAATAATATTGTGTGATATTAAGGTTATCGATATCCAATAAAAGTCTGAGACCAATCTTTATTTTCTTCATTTCTGGTCAAAACAGCACTTCAATAGTTCAACATGTACTCACCAGGTCAGAGCATTCCTGAAATGGAAGGTCCTGTGCATTTTTCATAGTATGTAGTGGTCAGTACCTACCAAAAATACTCCAAAGGAGGACAACCAGTGAACCACACAAGGTCATAGGTGCCCAAGGTACATTGTGGTAATCCACGGAGGTCCCAGCTTACGTCTTACAGGAGTTAACGCCACACATATGTGCTCTCCTCACTCGTTCAGAAAATGTTCTTTCATGCAGCTGGAATGTGGCTTTGAAATGGTCATAGATGGAATTGTGTCTTTGAGACGTGTTTTCAACAGAGCACACAGAGAGGTCAAGAGCTGCGTGCTTGACTGGAAGCCTCTGATGCATTTTTGCTCAAAACTAAAGCAATGAACAAATGACATCTCTGCCTCTGCTCCATGTTAAATAGTACGGAAATGTGCAGCGGTCCAAAACACAGCACCTTCTTCCTCGCCTTTCCAGGTGTTGTGCTGAATTCAGACTCCCTTTGTGTGCGCTCATCTTGCAACTGATGTATTACCCATGGGTTCTGTATATAATTAAGGATTAATCTACAGTTAGTGGAGTAGATCCAGGAATTGTGAGCATGGTCCTACTGCTCTGTGACATTCCTGTAATTGGTCGAAAAATCTGAACCATCAAACATAAATGTACCTGGAGGAAACCCACGCAAACACAGGGGGAACATGCAAACTCCACACAGAAACTTCCCAGGTCGCCCCTGGCTTTAATTTCCGGTACTAAAGCACAATTAAATATTGGTATCTATCAACCCAATTCCGTTTTTTGGACCCTGTTCAAGACAACACTACTAGTATTGTCAGTAATGTCATCCCTTGGCTGTGTGAGGTTAGCAGTTCTACCTAAAGTACTTTGATACTTTATTCTTTGTGCCGAGCAGCTTTGTGAAGATTCAGTCGCGGCCCCGAGACTGTGCTGGTATAGTCGGTGCATATTGCTTTCATTCCTTAATCCCATCGCTTTTGGAGAACAAACAGAGAGAAATCCCCCAAGTTGTCTGAGCTCAGCGCCGCTCGTCTGCCACCCCGCAATCTCACGTGGTCAGATTGAGCCGCAAAGCTGCGTAACGCCACGTCTGATTTCTCTTTCGCATTTTTTTTCCCTTTGCTGGTGTAGCGCATGAAAGCCTCTGGATGACAAGAAGACCCTTTGAAAATTCTTAAGAGGTGGAATTTGTTTTAAGTATGAGAGGCAGGAAGCAGCATTGCTGTGCAAATGAGTTGTGAGTGCAATTGAGTTTTGTCTCCTTGTCTAACTCTGAAATGTTTGATATTATGCAAGGCTCCAAAGGGCTTTCCCTGCTTTGGTTCGTCTCGCACTCTGGATGTGCTTGATGACCTTATAGCTGGGGTTACACTGATATGGGAATTTTGATGTCATGTACAGTGCATCCTGAAAGTATGCACTCCAGCACATTCCCAGAGTTGTCCCGAAGCCACTCCTTTGTTATCTTGGCTGTGTGCTGAGTGTCGTTGACCTGTTGGAAGATAAAACATCATACCACTCTGAGGTCCAGAGAGCTCTGGAGCAGGTTAACATCATGGATGTCTCTGTATGTCACTGCGGTCATCTTACCCTCTCCCAGTTCCTGTTGAATGATGCTGCCACCACCATGCTTCACTGTAGGAATGGTATTGGCGAGGTAATGAGCAGGGCCTGGTTTCCTCCAGACACGATTCTTTGCATTCAGTCCAGAAAGTTCAATCTTTTTGTTTCTCAATGATGGTCATAATGATATGATTGATGTATTGCAATACATTTTTTTTTCACATTAAAGCATTGTTGACAACGCAGTTAAGAATTCCATATTCTGCATTTAGGATGTTAGAGGAGACAAGCTGACAGCATAGCAGAGTTAGAATACTGTATAAAGATCGGTACACATCCTTTCAGCGAGTTCTTAGGTAAGCATCTCTCTCTCTCTCTCTCTCTCTCTCTCTCTCTCTCTCTCTCTCTCTCTCTCTCTCATCCACTAGTATGTGGGTAATGAGCCATAGAGGCCAAGGCACCTCTGGAGGTCAGGCAGTGCTTTGGGAGACAGTCAGCACAAAAGCACACTGATAATGAGACCTGTAACTGGTTTCACTTCATACATAAACCGACACAATCCTTGCATAGCAAACCCTTTTTTTGTGGAGGGTGGGGGGTGGGGGGTGGGGGTGTCCTACACACATCCATTATTCCGCTGATATCCATTCACGACGTGGATATGAGGTGGAGTGCTGCAGAAATGGTTGTCTTTCTGGAAGGTTCTCCTCTCTCCCCAGAGAAACGTTGGCACTCTGTCAACGTGACCATTGGGTTCTTGGTTACCTCCATGACTAAGGCCCTTCTACCACAATCAGTGGGTTCTGAGTGAGAGTCCTGGTGGTTCCAAATTTCTTCCATTAATGGATAGTGGAGGCCACAAAAGTAGGTTGTGTAAGCAAGTGGATTTGTGACATCTCACAATAAGCGATGAGTGAGGTTGTTTGCTGTCCTTGTATGGATCATGTATGGTATTCATCCCAGAACATCCAACATATCATTGGATGCCATTGCACATCTGTAGCTGCGAGTCTTACAGAACACAATTCCATAACATCTGGGTGGGCAGGATCCTGACATTACAGGGTTAGCAGGCAGGCAGTAATGGCCTGGTGGTTAGGGAACCAGCCTTGTGACTGGAAGGTTGCTGGTTTGAATCCCTGAGCTGGCAGAGCTTTACTGAAGCGCCCTTGAGCTGTCCAGCTGTGGATAAGACTGCCCTCCACTCTGGGCATTTTTGCTCACCCCCACACTGTGTCAAAAGATGCAAAAGACAGATTCCCTGGTGTGCAGCACAGTGGATCTATAAGCACCTTCCATTACTCTTAGGTAGCGTGTTCAGCTATCCAGTGAGAAGATGATAGTCGTCACTAGGGTTGGGTATCATTCACAATTGAACCAATCTGGTCCTGATAAGTAGAATTTGGTGATGGTATCATTTCAGATGTAAGAAAGAATAAACTTTTTATTATTAACATTTTATTATTAATTTAATCACTTAAAATACATTTGCAAACATACTAAAGTGGCCAAAAATCCTTAAAGCACTGGAATTTTTTAAATATATTGTCAATGTATCTCACATGTGAAGAAATCCATGCCCATATAGTTCTGTTCTGTCTTCTGTCTGAGTTTTACAGACCAGAGGGATTCACTGCAGATGTCTGGTCAGGCTTGATGAATCCCTATTGTCCTGTTCGTGGTGTTTAGTTCTGCTGTGTTCTGATACTCTCTGTACTTGGCTGAGTGATGTTCTCTCAGTGTGGATCATGTTAGTGTAACACCAGAGCAGAGTATTTACAGGCTGAATCAGTTTTACACTTAATACAGCAGCTTTGAGTTTGAGTTTGAGTCAGATGTGGTGAAAACAGACGTTCTGTTGGAATGCAGTGAAATCCAATGCATGCGTAAACATCTGCAATGTTTGTTGTTGACGTTGCACATATGCATTTCTGCATTGTCTGGTGTTGGATTAGAAGCTAAAAATGTCAGTGTATGGCTTGTAAAACTGTACTGCACACTATTATGTTTAACCCTTGGCAGTGAGTCGCCGGTTCACCTGCTGATAACATTAGTTTTGGGGGACTTTCTATGGCTTTTTCTGATTTTGGCTCTCTGCCAGTACTAGGTTGTACCGTAATTCGGCCAGAACGATTCAAAGCACCAACTCTGGTACCCAACACTAGTCTTCACCCTCCCCGTACGGGCGGCATGATGGAGTGGTCCTAGCAGGCGGGTGTTTATTGGCAAAAATGAAACTACCATATGATGGGAATCTTCTGGTAACGTAGAACCTGTCACAGTTTCGAGAAATAATTTCTTCATGATCGCAAACCTGAACGTTTGATGGCTTCCCCAGATTGTTTTCATGTCCCTCTTGTTTAATGTCATGCATTTATGAAGCAATGTTTATGAGAATTGCTTTTTTTTTCTGGAATCATTTCTTGATTTCTTGATTTATTCATGGAATTTTCTATTGGATTTCTCTCATTTCTGAGCACAACAGCAGAATCTGTCCCACTTGACAAGCCTCTGAACCCCAAGGCTGTGGGCAGCATATGGAGCAGCTGAGGCTCAAGCCTAAATCCCTGTTTTAGTGCACACCTCTGCAAAGCGTTTGTTGATTTGATCTATTTATCTATGTATTTAGTACACTGCGAGCACAAAGGACGTGAGGGAGAGGGGTTTTAAAGGCTGTGATGGAAAGAGGCGGTAAGATACAACATCTGCTCCTGGATTTGAACTGGCCTCCTGTCTATTGCTTTGCCCCGTGACAAAATCAAATGAACGCGCTGACCCATTTTCGTTCCCTTTTTTTCCCTTCCCTCCCACTCTCTGTCTCTCTCTCTCTGTCTCTCTCTCTCTCTCTCTCTCTCTTTCTTGCTCGCTCACTCATCAGTTCAACTAGGCAGCCAGCATTATTTGGGGAGAAAATGCAAAGACAGCGGGCAAACACAATGAGTGCCCTTTCGACAGGCTGTATTTTGCTGTAACAGGGGAGGGTGCTGGACTCAGCCCATCAGCCAGAATGTAGTAGTGCTAAGACAAGGACAATGAAGAACTCAAATGGTGGTCTCAGCTTTTGTTAGAGAGGGATGCAAACGTAAAGATACTGTAGTGAAAACCTTATGTGCCAATTTTCTTTAAAGCTACCATTTATAGGATTTGTTTTGCATAAAAGGAACAATATGGGAAGTTAGACATTGGGAATTGGGTTGTGCAATGCACGAACATGCCAAAAGTCATGGCATATGAGTCTGTAAATTGGTTATGAACGACATTATCTCTATATGTCGCGTGTGAGGTTGAACGCAGGCCAGCTTGTGCCATGACGTGGATTTTTGGAGAGCAAGTCAGGCATGATAGTGGGTGCCAAATAGATGGCATTCCATTTCCAATTCCATTTAACAATATGTTTTAGAAGGCATTCCCACCCACAGTGGACAGTGCAGTGGTTGCCCACAGCTGTTTGGTTTGATGATGTGGGTTGAGTGTGGTGTAGACCACACACAAGCTGGATTGCATTTGGCAGTTTGTTATACTGCATCACCTAGAACCTTCAGCAGATGTTTTCTGGCTCACAGACCATAGTTTCACTCATGCGTGTCTGTCTTAAGCTAGAACTGCCTGGCTTAGCTGGGGGCTGGCAATGAGGTGGGGGTTTCTGAACTCTTTCAGAAGGTCCTGTCTCTATGTAAGGAGCTGACACCCTTTTTGAAAGGCTTTCTTACCCAGGTCTTTGCAGGATATCTATTCCAGCAGCGTTTACTGACTAAATGTCCCTGTTTCCCTTCTCCACATCTGCTTCTCAGACTATACAAACCGTATAGACAGCCAGGAGGTCTTCCCCAAGGCAGGAACACGTGTGTCCACCAAAGCGTGCTGACGCGGCTTTCGAAGAAAAACCCACGCTCACTCACTCTCTGCAGAAAGGATGAAAAAACGTATTTGTTTTTTTCATCTTGCGTCAAAGCGAAAAGATTAGAGAAAGATTAGTCGGCGTAGTGGAAGAATTACACATTGTCATAAACGGCGTAAGATGGTCTTTTTGCCTGACCCTCTTTTCTGACCGATCTCTCCTAGGGCCTTTTTTCTGAGGATGTGAGAGGATAAGGGAACCCAAATGGGTTGTTTTTCATGCTGAAAGATGGAGAACAGCAGCTGCGGTAATTGAGTTGAGCACCGTAGGCTTTGCCTGGGACGGTTTTGGAGCGGTTGGTGAGGCCGACTCTGCGATGCAGTCTGGACGGCGGAGCGGCGGTGTTGAGCCAGTGCTCGAGAGAGTGCCCTTACAAGTGCACTGCAGGGATGCTTGGCACATGGCTTGTGGATGCTTGGCAGAATCTACGGAAATGGAGTGGATGGCATTACAGTCTGCAATCAGTGGCCTGCATGATATGGACTCGTTTGACTGTATGGTATGTGTTCTAAAGCAATGTGGTTCTACTGCTTCTCTGTCTTTAGAATGAAAGTGATTCTGCCAGTTATATATATTAGTGAAGCAACGGAAAGATGGCATTAAGAGGTGAAAAAGTCCATCTATCTATTTTTGATGAATTAAATTATTGTTGCTAAGTGGTTGCCATGGTGTTGCTTACTAGATGGCTCCAGTGGAATTTGTAGCTGATTACAATGTTACTTGGTGGTTACTGTGTGGTTGGAGTTTCGGAGTGGTTGCTTCAGTGTTGCTAGGTGCTTGCCATGGAGTTGCCAGGTGGTTGCTTTGGTGTTGCTAGGTGGTTCCTATGGAGGCGCTGGGTGGTTGCTTTGGTGTTTTTCTAGGTGGTTGCTATGGAGTTGCTTGGTGGTTGCTTTGGTGTTACTACAAGGTTGTTATGGAGTTGCTGGGTGGTTGCTATGCAGTTACTAGGTGGTTTCTGAGGTACCCCAGGTAGTTGCAATGTTAGATATTTGTGATGGAGATTTCTAGATGTTGCTGTGGCATTATTGTGGTATTCTGGACGGTTGCTATTGAGTTGCTAGGGATGCACAGATGTAGGAATTCTGGACCAGTCCTGATATATGAGCATTTATCCGGTGTAGAAAATTGGATCCACATGGAGAAATTAAACATTTATAGGTTATAAATGCAGTCGAATGAATAGTGTAGACATTTAATGCCTCAGTTCAGTAAATACAGTATACAGTGCAAATGTTTGGCCAGTTTGACTGCAAACCTGGCTGCTGTGGTCATAATAATTTGTGGATTCATAGATGTTGACCATACAGCACTAATCTGTCCTGTTAGAGGTGGCAGCCAGCCGGTGGACAGCTGGCCCCAACTCTGTCCATTCAAAAGGCCCGATACTAGTTGTGTGGTCCTCCCGTCAGGAGCACAGAAATGGGAGATAGGCCTCATTAGAGTTGCTCCAATGGTCAGTGGATAAGGCCTCAGAGGGTTTAATGAGTCCAGTGGTGGAGGTCTCGCACACCCTTACTGAGGTTGCAGCCACACATACCTGGAGGTTAAAAAACGTCTTTGGCCTCATGTCCACGTAAACACAGCTGGAATTGAAGCTGTTGGAATATGCTCTTCAAGGCTGAGATGTCTGAGAAAATGCAGATTGACCATCATACAACGGAATCACATTTGGGTTTACTGCTCAATACCACCGTCGTGGTTTTGCCATGGTGATGGAATAAACAGTACACTCGGTTTTCAAATTGGAAGTGTGTGTGCAAAAGGTGTTGTTAGAAAACTGCTTCAGCATTGCAGCGTATTTAGGTTTATTTTGGACATTATACTTGCATTCGTGAGACATGTGACAAACCCTTTTCTGGGCTGGCATGATCATACGTTTTCAATGCTTTCTAGGGAATGCATGTGGACGGGACTCTCAGACATACATGGACACACCCCTCATACGATTGTTAAAAGCACTCTTGGTAATTATGTTATGGTGTGATGTAAAAGTCTTCTGATCTAAAACACATTCCACTCAAACAGAGAACCTGGTTATGGTGTGTCCACTGTGGTCAGTGCCACATTTGAGATGGTGTGATGGGCCTTACAGTTCAAACATAAGTCTGCTTTGTGACAACTCTTTGTGGTATAAAGATCTATATAAATAAATAGAATAAGTCTTGTGGGCAGTCGTGGCCGGTGCTTAGGGAACCAGCGTTGGGAGGTTGCTGGTTCAAATCCCTGGACTGTCAGGGCGTGACTGAAGTGCCCTCGAAGCCCCTATTGTGTGGATTCACTAATGTGTGTTTGTGTGTGTGTGTGTGTGTGTGTGTGTGTATTAAATCAAATCGCATTCAGTACCAAATCAAGATCCTGATGTACAGTATGTTGTCCAGCCCTAATTGTCAGAGACGTTTGGACAGAAAGGTGAGACTGAGGGGGATTTTGTTCATGCAGACCAACACTAACATCACTTACTGCTACTATTATTATGTACTTATGGTTGTATATTAGCATGAGCAACAGCCTAACAACCACATAGCAACACCCCTGCAACTATTAAGAAAAATTAAAACAACTGCTTTGGCCACCAGAGTGACCACCTAGCAACACCATAGCAACCATCTGAAATATCATAACCACAGCAAAGAAAAAAATCCATTATGTACTGTAAGCAACTAAATCTCTCTCTCTCTCTCTCTCTCTCTCTCTCTCTATCCAGGAGTTTGCTACGCTGACCAAGGAGCTGAATACATGCCGGGAGCAGCTTCTGGAGAAAGAGGAGGAAATCTCGGAGCTTAAAGCAGAAAGGAATAACACCAGGGTATGTGTGTGTTTATGTAAGAGATGGAGAAAAAGACAGAGAGGAAGCGTCAGAGTCTATGTTCAAGGTACACCGATCAACCATAACATTATGATCCCATCCTGTATGGTCAGCTCCACTGACCCCACAGTGTTTTGCTTCTACAATTCCAGACTGTATTCATCTGTTTCTCTGCAGACTTTATTCTCCTGATCTTCAACGACCCCACAGGACCACCACAGCATGTGCCATGATGTGGGTGGTGGTCATTCTCACACTGCAGTCAACACATCTGACGGTGGTGGTGTGTTAGTAGGTTATGGGCCAGAAGGAGGGATTGGGGACACAGCAGTGCTACTATAGTTTTAAAACATGGTATCCACTCACTGTCCAATAGTTTGTGTTAGTCATCCTCTAGTCCTTCATCAGCGCTTACGGGATGCTCTCAGATGATGTTTCAGGTCGGTGGACTGTTCTCAGTCCAGCACTGACACAGGTGTTTAAACACTCCAGCAGCACTGCTGTCTGGATCCACTCGTACCAGCCGCACACACTAACACACCACCACCACGTCAGTGTGACTGCAGTGCTGAGAATGACCCACCACCCACATCATAGCTGCTCTGTGGTGGTCCTGTGGGGTCCTGAGCATTGAAGATCAGGGTGAAAGGAGGGGAATGAAGTCTGCAGAGAAACAGGTGGACTTCAGTCATCGGTGATCATCGGTGTATGTTCTGTATGATCTTTGAACCAAAACAATGTACTTCTGAGTCGTGTTTACGTCAAAAAGCATTGTTGAACACAACCTCAATTATGACAGCTTACTTAATTGTTACCTAATGTCTGTGAATTTCTTTTTAATGAAGTTATACAGCTGTTTTAATCACGCCTTGAGCAATAAACAATTCCTGTCAGAGCGACTTTCCAAACTCATAACTCATCATGGCTTTTATTACAGATATGAATGAGTACTTAATGGAGTTCATTAAATTTGTAAAGGATTGGTGTGTGTGTGTGTGTGTGTGTGTGTGTGTGTCACAGCTCCTCCTGGAGCATTTGGAGTGCCTGGTTTCACGTCACGAACGGTCTCTGAGGATGACTGTGGTGAAGAGGCAGGCTCCTCCACCCTCAGGAGTCTCCAGTGAGGTGGAGGTGCTGAAGGCCCTGAAGTCCTTATTTGAGCACCACAAAGCCCTGGACGAGAAGGTGCAAGTATTTCCTTACCTCTATTAGTACAATTATTTTTTTTCTGTATATGGACTATTAGTCCTTACAGTGCATCCTGAAAGTATTCACGGTGCTCCCCGTTTTCCACATTTTGTCATTTTACAGGATTGTTCCAAAATGAATTAAGACTTTTCCCCCAGAAATTCCACTCACAATACCCCATAATGCCGACGTGAAACGTTTTTGCAAATTTATTCAAATTTAAAAACAGAAATGACATGCACGTAATTATTCACAGCCTTTGCTCAACACTTTGTTGAAGCTTCTTTGGCAGCAATTACAGCCTTGAGTCGTTTTGAGTTTGATGCTGCAAGCTCGGCACCTGTTTTTGGGACGTTTCTCTCATTCTTCTTTGCAGAACCTCTCAAGCTCCATCAGATTGAATGGGGAGCATTAGTGCACACCCATCTCAAGAGATGTTCAATCAGGTTCAGGTCTGGCCTCTGGCTGGGACACTCAAGGGCATTCACAGAGTTGTCCTGAAGCCACTCCTTTGTTATCGTGGCTGTGTGCTTAGGGTCATTGTCCTGTTGGAAGATCCAAAGAGGTCCAAAGCATTCTGAAACAGGTTATTATCCAGGATATCTCTGTACGTTGCTGCAGTCATATCTCTCTTAACCCTTTTCTCCCAGTTCCTGCTACTGAAAAACATCTCCACAGCATGATGATGCCACCACCATGCTTCACTGTAGGTATGGTATTGGCCAGGTATTGTGGTACATGGTCTCCTCGAGACATGATTCTTGACATTCAGTCTAAAGAGTTCAATCTTTTTGTTTGGCAAAGTCCAGATGGACTGTCATCTGCCGTTTACTGAGGAGTGGCTTCCGTCTGGCCCCTCTACCATACAGGCCTGATTGGTGGAGTTCTGCAGAAATGCGTGTGCTGGAACATTTTGCTTCACAGAGCAATGCTGGAGTTCTGCCAGAGTGACCCTTGGGTTCTTGGTCACCTCCCCCAGTAAGGAGCTTCTACCCCAATCACTCAGATTGACTTCAAGGCCAGCTCTATGAAGAGTCATTGTGGTTCCAAACTTCTTCCATTTACAGATGATGGAGGCCATTGTGCTCATTGGGTTCTTGAATACAGCAGAAATGTTTCTGTACCTTCTCCAGATCTGTGTCTCGATAAAATCCTGTCTCTGAGGTCTACAGACAGTTCCTCATGGCTTGCTTAGTACTCTGACCTCCACTGTCTACTATGAAACCTTATATAAACAGGTGTGTCTTTCAGAATCATGGTCAGTCAACTAAGGTTACCACAGGTGTCCAATCAAGCTGTAGAAACATCTGAAGGATGATCAGTGGAAACAGGATGAACCTGAGCTTAATTTTGAATGTCATGGCAAAGGCTGTGAATACTTATTTATTCATTTATTTTTAAGAAACCTGCAAAAAATTAAACCAAACTTTTTTCACTAATTCACGTGATATTTTATACTGTATTTTATTAATCTTCACTTACATTCATTCAGGTGGTTGTTTGAGTGATGACATAGCAGAACATTCTTGATGTGAAGGATCTTTACCAATTTAAAGAATGTAATGGGATTGTAAAATACCATGCTCAATGAAAAATGAAGCTTCTTGGTGTCTTCTTTTGCATGTATTCTTCCTGACAGGTGCGCGAGCGATTGCGTGTGGCTCTGGAGAGGGTGACTACACTAGAGGGGCAACTGGCAGCCACCACTCAGGAGGTACAAGCTGATTGTCTATGAAAGTTTTTATTGCTCCCGCCCACACCTGCCAAACATTTACAGCATTTGTCCCGATCCCACCTGCAATGCAGACATGTCAGCCTGGTCTTATCTGCAGTCCCACACATTTGCTTAGAAGGGACCTGCAGGTGCAGACTATCTGCATTTCATCCAAGTATCATTTACATGTGATGTATGGAAAATTAGACCGCTTGGTTTCTCCACTCTCAGTTCTCCACTGGAGCTGCTTTCACACTTAACGCAGAATATTCACCAGAATGCAATTGCACATTCTCACCAGAGAGGGCGCTAAAACTAAAACTTCCAAACGGTCACTTTAATTGTGCAGTAAATAGTAAAAATAAAGGGAGTGACCACATACAGTGCTTTGCGAAAGCTTAAGGTCTGAAGAATATCCTTGTGTTTAACACCATCCATCTTCCCCTCGATTGCCAGTTCCTGCTGCTGAAAAACGGTGTCATGCTGCCACCACCATGTTTCACTGTGGGGATGGAGTTCTTGGGGTGATGAGATGTGTCAGACGTAGCGTTTTCCTTGGTGGCCAAAAAGTTTAATTTAGAGCACCTTCCTCCATACATCTGGGAAGTCTCCCAGAAATCTTTAGGCAAATTCTAAACAAGCCTTCCTCTCTTAGTCTGTAAGTGAAGGCTTTTTGTCCAACATATGGACAGATACTCCAGTCTCTGCTTGGGAACTCTGTGCTACCTCTCTGACTAATGCCCTCTTTGCCCGGTCTGAGAGTTCTGGTGGGCGTCTCTCTTGGCAGGTTTGTTGTGGTACCATGTTCTTTCCGTTGGATGATAATGGATTGATGGTGCTCCAGGGGATCATCAGAGATTTGGACATTTTTTATAACCCAACCCTGACTTCTCCACACCTTCGTCCCTGACTTTTCTGATCTCCTTGGTCTTCATGGTGTTGCTTGGTTAGTGGTGTCTTTTGCTTAGGGTTGCAGCCTCTGGGTCCTTTCAGAAAAGGTGTGTGTATACTGACAGATCATGTGACACTTAGATTGGACTTCTCTAAGCATGTGACTTCTGAAGGTAATTGGTTGCACCAGAATACATACTATTCAGATAAAAAAATAAGTAAATAATCCATGAGTCATGTGAGAAACTGACCTCTACGTCAAGGAACATATTCTTTGGCATCTAGACAGGGTTTGATTCACACTCATGATGTCACAAAACTCGCAGTGTAATTACTACTGCAGAGCATCCAGATGGCAATAAGATTACTGCAGGACGAGCGATTTTCTGCTGGATGATGTTTGCATTACGTGGTCACATGATCATAGGGCACTAAAAGCTGATGATTTTCCAAGTATAATCCAGGGCTTTATACATACAGTGTATGTCCAAATATTTGTGGACATGTCTTCTAATAAATACATTCCGCTACATTACATCCATTGCTGACACAGATGTGCAAATGCACACACATACACAAAAGTTGTCAGCTTGTCTAATCCCTGTAGAGAAGTATTGCCAATAGAATAGGACCTGATACGACAAAGCCTAATGTCAGACATGGGCTAGAGGGGTATAAATCCAGCATTGAGCTGGGGAGCAGTTGGGGAGTTGGTGATGAAGTGGAATGGTGATCATCCCACATCCTGACCTCACACTTTTCTTGCTGAATGCAATCAGATCCTCACAGCAATACCCCAAAATCTGGTTTGAAGCCGTCTTTGGACATTAGAGACATTTACTTCAACATTGAGAGAGCAAGTGTTTCAAGACTATTGTAAATATTGTATAATGCATGCTTGTGTCTTTCATGACGATTGAAAATAATACAGGACAGTTAACCTTCACTACTGAAGCGCCATCTTTATTCTGTATTTCCACTGGAGATTAGTACAGCTTTGCTTGTCATGGCAGGCAGTGAATCGATAACTGTTCTATAAAATGTAAAAAAAAAATGCATCGTCTGTTGGAAATCGTCTCTACACTGTGCACAGCATAGCATTCAAACAGATTCCTCTTCAATTTGTGAACTATTCCTATTTAATGGTACTGTCTATTTATCCATATGATTGGATAACTGGGTCAAAGCCTGCAGCAGTTGAATTCAGCTGAGACATTCAGCATTGTGAGTGTGTGTGTGTGAGTGTGTGTGTGTGTGTGTGTGTGTGTGTGTGTGTGTGTGCTTTCACACAGACAACTAAAACATGAAATGTTTTAAAGAAAATACTTACTTAAAATTAAACCAGTGCTTATATAATGTTATATACACTGATTAAACATAACATTATGAGAATCATCACGGTCCACTGTCATCTCCTCTGACCACACAGGAGCACGTTGTAGTTCTATAATTACAGACTGTAGATCATCTGTTTCTCTGCAGACTTTATTCTCCTCCTTTCACCCTGATCTTCAATGCTCAGGACCCCACAGGACCACCACAGAGCAGATGTTATGTGGGTGGTGGGTCATTCTCAGCACTGCGGTCACACTGACATGGTGGTGGTGTGTTAGTGTGTGTTGCTGGTACGAGTGGATCAGACGCAGCAGTGCTGCTGGAGTGTTTAAACACTGTGTCCACTCACTGTGCACTCTATGAGACACTCCTACCGAGTGTCTCCACCTTGTGGATGTAAAGTCAGAGACAGAAGCTCATCTGTTTCTGCACGGTTTGTGTTGGTCGTCCTCCAGTCCTTCATCAGTGCTCAGTCGGCTGGACATTTCCGATTGGTGGACTGTTCTCATGAGGAACCAGTCCAGCAGTGACACTGAGGGGTTTAAAAACTCCACCAGCCCTGCTGTGTCTGAATATTAAATGTTTGTTCTGATGCACATGTTGGCACCTGCATGTATTTAATGTGCATTGGTTTGCAGGATTGTGTGACACTTACCAAAACATTAAGACGCATTAGAGGTCCAGCAAATCTAAATACATCCCTTCTCGTAATACCAGCCCAGATGATGTGCTGAATCCCTCACTGCACATCCAAACTAAAGCAGTATTGTCTGTTGAGGCTGTTCAGGTTTAGATGTGACTGTGATCATGGCTTTGTCAGCATCCTGTAGGCATCCCACTCATCTCTATCCTCTGCTCCCTCCCAGCAGGCCTGAGCACACTGTAATATCCCATTATCACATGTAGTATCATGCTGTCCCCTGACCCTGACCTGCAGAATGATCTGGACCAGGCTTCTGGGTCTCCGTGTATGTGTCCAGGGAGACCTGCCGCAGAATGTGCTGAACAAAGAATAAGAAGCTACCTTCTCTCTTCTATGTACCCTGCTTGAAGCAATCTCTGCTTTCAATGGAGCAGAGAAATTAAGCATTACCTCTGTCATATCGGCTATAGAAGGACAGGTTCTTGAGGGCTTAACTGCTTTGATGGCTTTTTAGCCAGAAAGACCCTTCTTTGTTTGTCTGCCTCGCTTCATAAAACTGTAGAAGGCTTCTACTCTGGACTTTGAATCCTTGGATGAACTAACAGTGAACTGAACTGCAGAAGTAACGTATTGGTGAAAAAGTGTCATGCCTTCAAGTCCAGGTTTAGAAACTCGATTCAGCAGCCATTGAAGATGTCTATTCCTGCGCATGAACCAGGCTTTGTGGAAGTTCTCAAAGAGTCAAGAGATTAAAAAAGCTGAAGGAGGGCCTGCAGAGGCCCCGAAGAATAATGACTCCTTCTTAGCCTCTAACTCACAATACAATTTCTTAACTCTTAGAACCTGAGATCCACACTGTGGGCAGTTACATGGGCTTCATAGGCTTCATATCTGGTAAACATACTTGCCCATACGTCCATGAAGCTTTACCTTACATTTAAGTTCTCAACATCATGTGCATGTGGAGGTGCATGTCACAGTCTTGCATTCTCTGCCTTTGGACAGAATGTTTCTGAACACTGCTGTATAGTGTTCAGGCTTCATTATACACCCTGTCAATGACATTTCAGGAGACTAGGGACGTTTTTCGATGTCTCCATGGAATCCTAGATGTTACTTAGAGAGATTGACCGTCTATGGCATGGTGTTGCCCTCAGGCAACAAACCACTTCTTGGTTATTACACAAAAATATGTAAAGGCCCATATTTAGCCAATATTTATCCATTTAAAAATGTATTTTGTGGTCATTTGTTTACAAAAACAGTGTTTTGTCATTTGTTGCCTCCGGGGCAGCATTATGCAGTTAGATTGCTTTTGTCAGTGGTTCCCAACACTGGTCCTGAGGACCTCCTGCAGCAGTGCAATCAAGCAGAAGGTCATTCCTTCTGACAGGGAGGACAGTGAGCTTGATGAGAGTAAGAGAGAGGAAGAGTATACTCTAGCATTTCTACTACATGTGTATATACAGATCAAGAAATTTAAAACCCTTGTTGCATATTGTTGACCAATTTCTAGTGTGTGTGTGTGTGTGTGGGGGGGGGGGGGGGGCATATATTTTATTTTACTGAATATAGCATGAACACCAGTGACAATATCAGAATAAAATAGAATCCCAGAGATGCAGTGCAGTCAGAGACCAGCGCATCGGAGCACAGGCATGTGGTGGGACAGGTGCAAATGGCAGGGCATGACTAGGGTCAGATGATCCATGGGAAGCATTCAGAAAGGCCACATCACCAGAGAGAAGGCAAATTGTTTCAAGCTTTATTCAAGAACATGAAGAGGAGGCAACTGTAGCCTTAAAAGGGAAACAGAGACAGTGCCTGAGGTGAAAGGATGTAGAGAAGAATCGTTTGGTGAGAGTTGTGGACATTGGATGTGAGACCTATCAAGTTTCTACTGGGAGCTACTTATGATGTCCTCCCAACTCTACAAAACCTTGGCCAGTGGGTAGGTGAGGGTCCAGGTTGTAAACTGTGTGCTGGGACTGGTATGTTGAAACAAATTTTGTAAGCATGCAAAATTCGCTTTAAACATGGAGATATGATCAGGAACTTGGGTCTTGAGCAGATGCATTTGATAAGAAGCACTTATTAATCCGATTAATCAACATTGTATTGTGGTTACTACACTGAGGCCCAATATTGTGAAAAACTCAGAGAGCAAACAAATAGTTTATTTTATCGAACTGATGGATCCGTTTGAAGATGAGGTTTGTGGAAGGAAAAGGCTGAGATAGTTTGATTTGATGACTGAGGTAAGAGACTGTGGGTGTCGGGCACATGTTAGACCAGCAGAGATAGGGGCTATGGGTTTTGTAGGGAAGGCCACTACAGCGTTACTGGGTGAATTTCGGGTTCAAGGTCATGTTTTGAGGGCAGTTATGAAGGAATTGTCAGTATCTGAAAGAGCTGGTCATTGGTTGTGGAGAAGAAGGGCTGAGGTGGGGAAGTGTGCAGTTGAAAGTGTGGCACGAGGAGAGTTATAGGCTGTTTGTCTTTATACTGTTGTGAGTAAAATTGTGTGAAATCTCATGAAGTGGGGAGTGGGGAAGAGGGGAGGGGGGTCTGCAATGCTAGACTTCACCATTGAACCTTCTGGAGGTGGGCTTAAGTCAGCAAAACACTGCTGAAGGAAGGTGTCTGTCTGAAGACCCCTGAGAAGAGTTTGTGAGGTACTGAAAGGGTGCGGTCAAATGTGTACCTGGGTCATTTCATAAGTTGTATTGGTTTCAGCAAAGGTTGCTGATCGGATCTTACATGACTACAGCATTTAATTTAGATAAACGTCAGATTAGAAAAGGAGTGGGCCCTCTATATATCATTAGGTGCAGGATTTTGTCATCTTCTTGCACTAATTATTATTGAAACATCAACATGGGGACGGCACGGTGGTGCAGTGAATAGCACTGTTGCCTCACAGCAAGAAGGACCTGGGTTTGATCCCTGTGTGGAGTTTGCATGTTCTCCCCGTGTTCGTGTGGGTTTCCTCCGGGTACTCCGGTTTCCCCCACAGTCCAAAGACATGCATGGTAGGTGAATTGGTGACTCTAAAGTGGCCCTTAGTGTGTGTGTGTGTGTGTGTGTGTGCATGTGTGCGCCCTATGATGGACTAACGCACTGTCTAGGGTTCTTTCCCGCCCTTGCATTCAGAGTTGCCGGCTGGGAACCGGCTCCCCTGTGACCCTATTCAGGAATAAGCGGTACAGAAAATGGATGGACATCATCATGGACCATCACGTTTCCAAGAAATGATGTGCAATATTTTTTTCTCCAAAAAAATTGTAATTTGTGGGTTCGATACCTCCCACAAAGATCCTCAAACCGACTGAAAGTCTGTCAAAACAATCCCTACAGTGTGTTGAGCATATGCATGCCCTCAAACCAACCATCAGGATAGGGTTATCCAGAGGTCAGGAGTGTTACCTCTACCCAGGGCTGGACTGGCAACTTAATTCAGCCCAGGGGGAGGGTCAACCGCCAACTTGACCCCATCAACCGGGATTTTTCCCTGTCCTCCCAATAGCCAGTCCATCCCTGCATGTACCTGAACGTGCCTAGGGACTGAGGATACGGAGGAGGTCCAGTTTTGAGCAATGATGACCAGGTAAGAGGGTGTCTGTACACAGGTACCGTCAATATAGTGGAAGGCTTTCTTCTAAAGCAGACATTGAGTGTATATTTAAAAAGTTATTGAATGTGATGAGTTTTTCCTTTGCTTGCATCTGCTTCTAGGCGCAGGTGCTCTTAAGGACAGTATTTTTGTTTAAGTGTGCGCGAGAGAGAAGCTCTCATCTCAAAGCAGTGCTCAAGCTGGAGGCCCAGGTAGTGCCCTCTCAGCAAAAAGACAGACGCACACACAAACGCAGCAGAGCTGCTCACACAGCTTACTGCTCGGAGCCAGAAGGAGCACACAAGGAGGTCATGTGTGTCAGAACACTTTCCATAAATACGGGCTTTCCTCCATCTCTCTCTTTTCCTCTTGGCTTCTCTCTCGCTCCTTGTCTCGGTCAACCTCTGCCTTTTTCCACTCGTTCTCTTGCTGTCTGTGTTCATCTTCCTCTGTCTCTCTCTCCACCCGTCCTCGCCCATTTTCTCTTTCTTTGTCATTTGAGATCCAGCGAGTAAGTGGCTGTCAAACGAAGCGCAACATTTCATCTCGCTCAAATGAGTCGAGTGGACTTTTGGGTTTTAAGTGCAGGATTTAGTGTAAGAACATACTGGCCATTATTCATTACATGATGTGCAGAAACCGGCGTGCATCTAAGCGCTCACAACGATGTACGAACTACTTTCCTGAACCCACGTTGGGTTGTCTTGCAACAATGACATTTAAGCAGGAGCTAGTTTGAGTACATATGCGATGTGTTCAAAAAGGATCCGACCTTTATTCATAAAAAAAAAATTGCATTCAGATACAAAAATCTTGCACTGGTCTCCTTCTAGATAGACCCCTTGGGCTGCCACGTCTCCTGGTGGTTCTGCCGCTCTCGAAAGCAGCCCTGGAGTGTCTCTTTTGAGATGGCCCACAGCTGATCTGATGATGTCCTCTCTGGACTGAAATCTGCTCTCTTTCAGTGGGAAGCCTAATGAAGCACAGGTGTGTTGTGTTTGGCCAGCAAACTCTTCGTGACACTGTGAGCCACAAACAGCCGGACCTGTGGGCAGCAGGCAAGGGGCATCCATCATGATAATGTCTTCACATTTGATCCAGAGTTTCCTGTGCTTTTTAGGCTCCCTACTTGTTCCACACGGCTCTGTGTGACTCTGTGTGAAAATGCCCCTCAAAGGGAGCAGATATTGGTCCAGAGAAGACATCATGCAGAATGCGATAGATCAGCCATGGGCCATCTCATATGAGGTGCTCCAGCATTGCTTCCATCAGCAGCAGAACCACTAAGAGACAAGTGTAGCACCCCAAGGGGGTGCTTGAAGGAGACCAGAGTAAGATTGTTGTATCTGAATATGAATATTTTTTATGAATAAAGTTATATAAAGTCATATAACAATATGGTGCCAATTAGAAGAGAAGATTTGGCAAGAAACAAAAGAAGGAAAAATTACATCCATGTGGTCATATGGTACTTGTTCATGTGAGTGAGTCAGTCCATGCTTGGCCAAATCGATGGAGACACCATTGCAGATAAAGCAAGTCTATGAGCCAGCATAAGAGGAACAACTCTAGGAGTCAGGGCAAGAGAAGCAACTGTAGGGTCCAGCAGAGAAGGAGCAACTGTAGGAGCCAGGACAGGAAGAATCCTAGTAGACAGGACAGGTGGTACCATCTTAGAAGCCAGTGCAGGTGGTACAACCCTAGGAGCCAGTGCAAGGAGAACAGCTTTAGGACCCAGTGCAGGTAGACCAACCCCCAATCTAATGCAGGTGCCGCAACCCTTGGAGTCACTGCAGGAGGGACAACTCTAGGGTCCAGCACAAGAGAAGCAACTCTAGGAGCCATTGCAGATGGAACTTCTCTAGGAGTCACTGCAGTTGGAACAACCTGATGAGTCAGTGTGGTTAGAATAATAACCCATGGAACCACTGAAACAACTCCAGGAGCTAGCGCAGGTGGAACAACCCTGGGAGCCAGTGCAGAAGGAATAACTCTTGGAGCAGGGCAGGAGGAGCATTTTTAGGACTAAGTGTGGCACTATCAACTTTGTTTGCTTGGGCTTTAATCAGCTATAGGTGCCAGCACAGGAGGACAAACTACATGGAACTATCAACATAACCGTACATGGGTCGGTCAGCTGAGAAAGGAACATAGGGGCTAGCTGATACAGAATATCGTAATACTTGTAGTACCGACGTAGTTTAGTTAATACCATGAAAGTGTTTCCAGTACCAGACCTTACTCAGCTATACTCCATCTGGGAGAATAAATCTCCAGAAATGTCCCACGTCAGCCTGTTTCTCGCTTTGCCTTGCTTTCTCTCTCGGGCAAATTATTCTAAAGAGCTCCGTCGTAAATATGTGAATCACGCTCGCCCCCATCCAAATGCCAACATCATCTACATATTTTAATTCCCTGCTTTATTTTGACTTACTGCTTTCGCGTTCATTACATTACTGTGCTGGGCTTCAGTGTGTGCGAGGATTCAAATGTAAATTGCCTCCCAGTGTTTTATTAATACCTTAATAACATGGTGCTTTTAAGCACAATGATAAGTTTAATTCCTCAAAATGGGTAATTCTTTCAAATCTTATCTCCCTCGGAGACGCCAGACCGCATTTAAGTGTTTCTCAGCTATTAAAAGCTAGGATTTTAAATCCTGCCATCAGAGAAATGTGCTTCGTATGTGCGGCGAGGAAGGAGAAACAGAAGAGAGGTGGTTGAGTGCCACCCCATGGATACCCCATGCCACAGATTTGAAGTCTTTATTTAGGTCCACCAATTACAGCACATTATCATCGAGCCCAGATCTACCACACGTGACTACATCAGCCTGCAGGCCGTTCTGTGGACATTATTTTTATTTAATTAGTGTAAAATGAAGAGTTCAGAATCTTGGATACATACTTGGGGAACTATACTGTACAATCCTTTTTAGACACCATTAGGCCTTTAGGCCAGTTGCTGGTTCTAAAGGTTAATAGTGCCACTGCACTTCTCTCAGAGATAGATTAATGGCCTTTGTAGCCATAATGGCTGATTAGTTACTTAATAAAGTAGTACTGAGCAACAGGACAGGCGACAGGTATTGTTATTGGTTATCCTAGTCTACCAAATTTGTCTCTGTTTGAATTTAAGTGTTTGTATGAATCTGACCATGTTTTGAACAGATAATTGTGCCCATTTTTTTGGCTCAGAAAGAATAAATTAAACTTTATATGTATGAAATCCTGTTGGGAATTGATCAACCAGAGTGTTTTTGAAAGTGAAAACTGCAATAAAGCTGAAAATGCAATCATTCTGACGAGTTATTTGTAATGATAGATTGACAAGGATATTAATAATAAGTTGTTCAAAATACTTGACATTGGTCCAAAAAATAAGAACAATAAAAACATTTACAATTTTGTATTTGTGTATGTATCAGTATTTTCCCTTCTCAGGGCTTTCATTCTGACATTTGAACTCTGTGTGTGAGAGCAAACAGCCCCTCCCTTTTCGTTTTGCTTAATAACCCAATATCTGGGTCAGTGATGTCATCAATCCCACCCCCTCTTGCTGATCAGTCAGAGTGTGTATGCAGGTTGAGCATGAATTCGTGGAAAGAGCAGTAAACATGCACTGGAATTTAAACTATTTTCTGATCTGGATTACTCACTGGTAATTATTCATATTAAGAGTTTGCTGGTTATGGTATGATTATCGTGTCTGTAAGTTACTCTGATCCTGAGTTACGAAGCCTAGAAAATGGCATGAGTGGCCCGGAGTGGTGAGTGCAGGTGATCTGTGCGTGCAACTGGGGGTTGGGGGTGGTGATGGTGGGTTAGTCATTGTCTATATATGGGAGAATCACAGATCATCCGTGAGAAGTGTCTGGACCACGTCATGAGCCTTGGGCCCAACAATCTTGTCACTGGTTCACCGGTTGTCCTTTTTTGCATCACTTTTACTGACCACTGCTTACTGGGAACACAGTACAAGACTTGCAGTATTGGTCATGCTTGTTGTAATGAGTGGTTTTAATGTAATGGCTGATCAGCATTATACACTTTGTATGCTCTTACTGGACTTTATCAAGCCAGTAGCGGACAGTGATCTTTCATTAATTGGGTGAATTATATATTTTCTCAAGTTTGTTTCTGAATATTATATAATACTCATAATGTTTCTCGATTAAACTATTTTTAACCGCCAGTTCATGGTGACCTTAAGACTGACAAATGTCAGACCTTTACTCTGACAGACCCTCGAAGGTCAGTAGGATGTATCATTATAAGAGCAGTGTGGCTTTTTTGTTTATTTGACGTAAACAATGTTTTATTAAGACTTTTTGAAGAACAATAAAACATTTTAAGTGACAATTACCTGCAATTATGACTCTGTCACAATACTCCCGACACCAGCTTCCTGCGATACAAACAAATCCACCAACCAGCTCTTTTTGACCTGCCGCCATTTCATCATTGCTGGGCGGTCAACGCACTCAGATGAAAGTGCCGGGTCCCCAGCTCTGATACAGTGGCTAAAAAATGCCTTGTTGTGATGTGGGGAGAGAGCACCATCTACCCATCTAGAGACAGTATGACCAATTTTGCTCTCTCGGACTATGTTTACCGATGGCTCATAGTGTATTAGACCACTGAGCCGCTTGGAGCCAACAAATTTAAGAACCTTCTTTGGAAGAATTCATGAGTGATGCCTAGTGAATTCAAAAGAGGCTGTTTTGTTCACTAAATGGGACTTGAATGTTCATGGTAGGGCTCTTTAAATGAACAGACCTGTAATTTTATCTAAATATGTTATGTGGCATACATGACAAATTTGATATTAAAAAGACGTTTTTAATTGTTGTCTGTTCACAGCTTTCCATGGTGCGTCAAGGAAAATCAGAAGGGAATTCAGTGGATAGAATGGATGGCTCCAAGCCAAACTGGAAGGTATGTACAGTATAAAAACATCTATATTAAAGCCTACAGTGCCTATGCTGGATGACTTTCATTACGTTCAGATGTATTAAACCACTAATTTAATTGATTTAATTATCTAAGATCTGTGTGACATGATATGAGTAATCCTCAAAAAAAAGTTGAATCCCAGTTTAAATGCTAAAGGAGCTTCCAGTTTACTGCTCTTTCCACGTGTACATGCTCAACCTGCATACAGACTCTGAGTGATCAGAGAGAGGGGGCGGGGCTGATGCTCAACCTGTATACAGACTCTGACTGATCAGAGAGAGGGGGCGGGGCTGATGCTCAACCTGTATACAGACTCTGACTGATCAGAGAGAGGGGGCGGGGCTGATGCTCAACCTGTATACAGACTCTGACTGATCAGAGAGAGGGGGCGGGGCTGATGCTCAACCTGTATACAGACTCTGACTGATCAGAGAGAGGGGGCGGGGCTGATGCTCAACCTGCATACAGACTCTGACTGATCAGAGAGAGGGGGCGGGGCTGATGCTCAACCTGCATACAGACTCTGACTGATCAGAGAGAGGGGGCGGGGCTGATGCTCAACCTGCATACAGACTCTGACTGATCAAGGGCAGATTTATTTTTTGTTTGTTTGATTTTTGCTTGTTTAGGCTTTAAAAGGATGAAGGGTTCAGTGAGCATCACCGTGAACACTCTCTACCTGTTGAGATGATCTGAACACTGACATGTTTATGGAAACCATGCCCAGCTTTGTTTGGAGTGTCCTGCTATAAGCTGAAGGGGCTTAAAGATGTTACACTCTTGTTATGTTCATTGCTTTGTTTCTTCAGTAGCAGCACCAACATCTTCAATAGCTTTTCCATGCGTTACTTAAAATGGAAACTCGGTAAATATCATTTTACCTGCCGCAGGGAGGCCAAACGACCTTCAGTCTCTGCTAAGCCGCACTGTGTGAAAAACTGAAATGCCAAGCCAGTCTCAAGCTATGCCAAGTTATAATTCCATAGCTTGTGTTATTACTCACAGCGCTCTTCATTTTCATTTCCAAAAGGGATGTCCCCTCTGCTCCAGAGGCGTCCATTCTGCGGGAAAGTATTGACGGTGTTCCAAGAACATGCTTTTGCCCTTTTAGGCTCATCTCAGCTCTCGGGAGCTCAATCGAGTTACGCTTCTGCAAGTGTGACTGAATAGAAATTGCCTGTCAATACTGCTGTACCTAATTTGACCACTGGTCCTTGTTTGGGAGCTGTAATCACAGCACCAGTTTGACTAATTCTTTTGATGTCATTGTGCTGTGACAGGTGGTTGTGAGCATTAGTGTTCTCGTTCAGGCGTCTGGGTTTCATCAGAGCATCATTGAATCAGGTATTAAGAGGGCGGCTATTAAAGGAGCACGGCCCGATCCATCAATAGTCTGTTCACTCTGAAACATGTGCATAACAGACGCTGTGGGGCAGGTGCTGAACTCTGATCATGCACATTTATGTGATGGATACAAGACAGTACCAGGGTTGTGGTGCGGAATTTGGACTGATCATCATTTTTGAAGTAATAGAAAGTAAAAATGTTTGAAATTTCATAAGCGCAGCTCTGCAGATAATTATGATCCTATTGTCAGGTGTGAAATAGAGGGTTACAAAGCCCACCTGCATCGGGCTGTGGAGCAGGAGAACTGTGTTCTCTGGAATGATGGTGCTCCATCCAGCACTTTTACGATGAGCTGGGGAGTTGGACATGGAGTGCGGTGGTGATCATTCAACATTCTGACCTCACTAAAGCTCTTCAAATCCTCACAGCAGTGCTCAGAAATCTAGTAGAAAGCCTTCCCTTTTGCAAAGCATTGACTTCAGAGAAAACAGTGCATGAGTGTCCCAATACTTTTGTCCATATAGTGTACAGAAAAAGGCATTCATGGTGTGTCAACAAACATTTAGAATCAACATTCTAAAGAACGGGGCGTTAGTACAAGTGGATCAGACACAGCAGTGCTGCTGGAGTGCTTAAACCGACCTGAGCACTGATGAAGGACTACAGGATGAGGATGAGATAGGAGTGACTGATAGAGTGGACAGTGAGTGGACACAGTATTTAAACACTCCAGCAGCACTGCTGTGTCTGATCCACTCGTACCAGCAACACACACTAACACACCACCACCATGTCAGTGTGACTGCAGTGCCGAGAATCACCCACCACCCACATCATAGCTGCTCTGTGGTGGTCCTGTGGGGTCCTGACCACTGAAGATCAGGGTGAATGGAGGAGAATGAAGTATGCAGAGAAACAGATGGATGACAGTCTGTCCAGCTGATGGGTGTACACTTTTGGAAGTGGTCAGTATGGGAAGCCATGTTTCGTATCTCTTTGAAAGGCAGCCCTTGGTGGTCAGCAATAGAACGGCCTAATGTTGCATAAATATTTCCTAATTGGAGAACAGAGTGTGACGATGGTCAGTGGTGTGTGTAGGCCGTGAGTGTGTGGTCTGCTGTCACTGGTGCAGCAAGCGTGTCGGGTCTGTTTACCCCACAACGCCTTTCTTTCCTTTGCTTTGGGGTTTGGTTGTGAAAAGAAGGTTCATGAGAACAAAAGGCTTTGATGTGTCCGTTAAACATTTGTTCAGAATTGAAATATCTTGAAGACAAACGATTGAAACGATGTCCTCAAAGAGGTATGAAAGTGACAGTCTAGAGACATCTAAGATCTGGAGTTTGTCTTTGTATTGTTGAACTGGAGACACAAGACATAACTAATGAGGAATAGAAGACTGGAGGCCTCAATCATTGTGGAAACTGCAGTTGTGAGGAGAGAGTGACATACACTCTCTCTCTCTCTCTCTCTCTCTCTCTCTCTCTCTCTGACAGTTTGACAGTTTCATCTACATGTAAATGTAAATAATCTGTCTCTAATTGCTGTCTCAGCTGAAACAAAGCTTGGGTTATAAATAGGGCTGGGCAAAATATCGTAAAAATTGTTATATCGAGATATATTTTGGAAAAGATGACCATATCATCATATCACATCTGTTATGCAGGTTACCATCTATGTATGATTAAATTCCAGTCAAGAACACGAGGTGGTCATTTGTGTGGAAATGGCCTGGGTTCCAGAGGAATGAAACTCCAAAATGTTGGCATAGAAACATCATATTTGAAGCTTAGTATTTAATATATACAGCATGTTGTATTTGGGGTGTTTCAATGAAATACTGACATTTTAATATTTTACATTGTTAAGGGTAAGGTTTTCCCTTATAAGAAAATGGAGATATGAGTTCATATAGTCATACCAGCCTTTCTTATAACTTATGCAAGGAATAAATTGAGGTGGCATAAAGTGTTTTCTTGATTATAAATTGTAAAAGGGTTGCACAATAACCTTGCACTACCGCAATGTGAGTTTCAGTATCAAGGGCTGCAATGACAGAAAGTATTGGTGACTGCAAGGCATTTGAAAATGAGGAAATATATATAAAACATATATAATTACATTTACATTAAGTGCATTTGGCAAACTCTCTTATCCAGTGTGACGTCCAGAGCTTTGCTGTTCACTATAAAATAACCTTATCTAGTTTGTTGAGGCTTGAATCCAGAGATACCTCAGGCTTAGATGCTGCCAAATATGTAAGTCAGGATGGAGACCAACAGGATTCTGTATAATTATAAGCCTTTAATGTGTTAAAAGCCCTTTTAGTAGATGGTCTTCAAGTGACTCTGCTGTTCTGCTGGACAGAAACAGTCTGGATACTTGTCTTCCGTGCATCTTGAGGAGATGGTGGGTCGAGCCGAGCTGTGCTCGATGCTCTAAGGGCTCTTGGTGCAGACCGAGTTTGACCATTGCCATCGTGTATGGAGGGGCTGGTCCATTTTTAACTTTGTAGGCCAGCATCAAGATTTTGAATCTGATGAACTTGGGAACATTGAAGACGAGTCGGGTTGAAGGTTCTGAAGGTCCACAGTAATCAAGTCTTAAATGACAAGAGACTGAATGAGCACCTGAGCTCCTCTATAGACCGAAAGGGATAAATTCTCCTGATGTTGTAAAGGAAAACATCTGCGTGACCGAGTCAGGTTTGCAGCATGAGTTGAGAAGGATAACTGGTCGTCCACAAATGCACCAAGGCTCTGTGCTTTTCAAGATGGAGCGACCAGTGAGTTCTCACGGGGAAATGGCAAGATCATAATGAGGACCAGTGGTTCCAGGGCTGGTGGGGTTGAGTTTCAGGTGATGGGCTGCCATCTGTGATGAGATGTCAGCGAGGCATGCTGAGGTGTGAGTTGAAGCACATTGCAAACAGTTAACCTTTCTTTTGCTCGGATTTTATGCACATATTCACAAGACGTCCCATAATCCTCATATTGTGATGCGCACTGAGATCCTGCTCATGCACAGTCCTATAATGTGCAGATAGTGTTTGAAGCTGAAACGAGAGCTTTCTGGCAAAGAGGGTGAGTTACTGAAGTGCCAAAATCTACTTTATCCTTAATGATTAGCCTGTAAAAATGCTCTTAAACTGTTCAGGTGATGCTGATGCAACACATTCAACACCAGAGTTTTGGCAGCTCAGCACTCCAGCTCACCTAAATACTCCCCCTCCAGCTCTCTCAGTCACTGTCTGCACTGTTCACTCCCTCTGCTAATATTGGTTTTCCTTGTCTACATCATAATACACTCTTCGGGAAACAGGAGAAGGAATCAGAAGGAACGAACCAGGGAATGACCCTTGCTAGGTTCTGCTCGGCCGTGCAGTCAGAACATTTGGAAGAGTTTTAGAGGGGTCATTACCTTACCGGTCATGTGGATATTAGCATAGCATGGCTGGCAACAAGTAGAAGAAGACATGCATCAGTGACATGAACCTGGGAGACCTGGGAGACCAAGGCAAGTCAAAAGGGAGACATATGGAGTGACCCGACATTCAGTGGGCAGTGATGCCCTCCATGAGTATTCGTGCCAGCACCACTGGCAAATGGCTGCACTTTACATTATGCTAGTGTCACAAAAGACTTCCTACCATCTTCAGTGATGAGTCCTGCTTGGTGGAGATCTGTATGTAGAGGCTCTATCAACACTCCACCCTTACCGCACAATATTCCAGAATATGAGAATATTCAGGCATGGGATGGATTATCGCAGGACACCATTAGGAACTTCTACAACTCTGGTCTGAGACGTTGGTATGTGTTGGTAAACATGGCGGCCCAATCCGGCTAATATATTGTTTTAATGTTCCTGGTATCCTGGTTTGCCTTCCTTTCCATTCGCACTGCAATCCCACACTTCCCACAACAACGTTTGGGACAATGAGTGTATATGGTGTCACCATAGCTTTATCTAATATCACATCATGCATCCCTGTACTACGTCAGGAATATTAGTTTTTCCATGGTTCCATCACTTCAAAGACGTGCTCTTTGGAGGACCCGGAACAGGAATCTGTATGTCCCCCTGGAGTATGATGCACCAGTTTTAGCATCATTAACAGTGTTGCGTCTCCGGAACACACTGAGACCCAGTGCTGTTAAGGGGGGTAAGAAAACAGCACGTCACCTTGCAGTGTTTGGGAAGGATCAAGGCAGACCTCAGACACATTTATTCTGTGGGTTTTAAGAGCACTCTGAGCTGAGAGGACATTCCCAGACAGAACAGTCTGGGTCCAGACAATAGTGCTTTCTCTTGAGGGCTGGAAGAAGCTTCCCTGGAGGGCAGAGATAGAATTTGAACAAGCCTGAATCCCCCCAGGGATCAAAACTCTCTGCAAAACTCAGACTGTCAAACACTGACAGACACTGACCAACAGGTGGGACGTGGAGGCAAAGATTCTCTTCGATTTTTCCCTTTGATCTCTCTGAATAAAAAAGGATAGATAGATAGATAGATAGATAGATAGATAGATAGATAGATAGATAGATAGATAGATAGATGGACAGATGGATGGACGAATGGACAGACAGATGGACGGAAGGATAGATAGATAGATAGATAGATAGATAGATAGATAGATAGATAGATAGATAGATAGATAGATAGATAGATAGATAGATAGATAGACAGATGGATGGATGAATGGACAGACAGATGGATGGAAGGATAGATAGATAGATAGATAGATAGATAGATAGATAGATAGATAGATAGATAGATAGATAGATAGATAGATAGATAGATGTATGAACAGATGGACGGAAGGATAGATAGATAGATAGATAGATAGATAGATAGATAGATAGATAGATAGATAGATAGATAGATAGATAAACTGGCAGATAGATAGATAGATAGATAGATAGATAGATAGATAGATAGATAGATAGATAGATAGATAGATAGATAGATAGATGGATGGATAGATAGATGGATGGATGGACAGATGGATGAACAGACTGAATAAAAAAGGATGGATAGATGGACGGTCAGACAGAGGGACAGATGGATAGACAGACAGTCAAATAGATGGATGGACAGATGGACAGACCCCTGTCCTGCATGTTGTAGTAGATTCCCTGCACACTGAGCTGATTAGTTCAATCAGGTGTGTTTGGTGCAGAGACAGCACTAAAATGTGTCTCATGTTCCGGGGTTGAGAACCACTGATTTAATGACTACAAACATGTGGGAATATTTCACCACAGATGTGCAGATGTGCAGATGCTACAACCGTTATATTTTAGCAATCAAAACAAAAGAATTTCAATAAACATGCTGCCGTTTTGCTGTTGTTTGAATAAATGGACAAACTGACAGTACTCTGCTCCAACTGCTTCTCCCATCCTACAATGTACAGCTTGAGACGTTTGCAGGTTTGCAGTGGTTGATTTGGTGGACAGACGATGGAAAAGGGACTGTTAACAGTAGGCAGTGGCTGCCAGTCAACGTAGCGATCAAATACTGTTCCCTGAACAACACTGTGTTTGATGGCATGAATACCGAATCGGAGCTCTGTGCAGTCACTGGTGTGTCTGTTGAGCATCTTCCAAAGGCTTCAGATCCAGCCAATCAGATTCTAGAAGCAAAGTGCTGGCAGTTTTTAGCAAGAAGAGTGAAAACGTGTCGTGTTAGAGAGCTAATTGAGAGTTAGTCAGGAGAGGAGAGGAAAAGCAGAGTAGATGAAAGCGTGCAGAGGAGAAAGGGGAAAGTTTAAAAAGGCTGATTTAGTCAGGCCGCCCGCTGAGGTCTTCAATCTGGAGCTCCCTCTGAAAGTTTATTTAATTAGCACCCACAAATTAATTCCGCTTTAGACTGAGAGGTGCATCAAAACATCCGCCTACCCGCATCTGAGTTCTGTGTGCAAATTGCTACATCACACACACACACACACACACACACACACACACACACACACACACACACACACACACACACACACACACGCACGCACACACACACACACACCCTTTTGTAGGTCAAGATCATTAAAAGCAGAATGCTGCATTAGATGGGTAACAGAAGCATCATGAGAGTTAAGAGTGTTTCAGACAAGAGTGCACAGGGACCTATAGAGGAAATGTTGTGCTGTTGTTTCAGCTCACACACACACACACACACACACACACACACACACACACACACACACACACACACACACGTTTGATTTTCTACAGGGGTCATACTTTCTTTCTCCTTTCACACTAAACTTCAGTGGTCAGAACCACCACAGAGCAGCTATTATGTGGGTGGTGGGTCGTTCTCAGCACTGCAGTGTGCTGTGTGCGGTGGTGGTGGTGTGTTGGTGTGTGCTGCACTGGTACAAGTGCTGCTGGAGTGTTTAAACCCCTCAGTGTCACTGCTGGACTGAGAACAGCCCCAGCCAACAGCGTCCTATGGTCAGCGTCCCGTGAGCACTGATGAAGGACTAGAGGACGACCAACACAAACTGTGCAGAAACAGATGAGGTTGCCTCATCCTACCTCCTGGGTTATGTCCGGTCAATGCAGACAGAGGGGTTTGTTTGTGACCGGAATTCAGCAGCAGGACTTCCCTGTGCTCCTTGCACATGTGACCATGCTTATAGGACCATGCAGGTCATTGCTTACAGGAGCACAATGGAACTGACTTTGAACCAGTTTCTGGGTAGAACTCAGAACTTTGGTTCTGCATTAGGTTTGTCATCTTTACACATGACTATAGGTTACATTGTACCATGCATTCTTTTTGAAAGCACACACACACACACACACACACACCTGTGTCCCTGGAGAACATATCTTGCCAGCACCTGAAATTCTTGCACACAGAGCAGAGGTGACCTCTCCTGCAGACTAACTATATGAGCTCGGCCCTCTCGCTGACTCTCTATCCCGCTTTTGTACGGAGCTGAAGGGTAAAACAATCCGCTCTCAGCTGTGCAGTCTGTCAGAGCTGAGCTCATGGCTGATGTGAAATCACGTACTCTTCTCTTCACACTGCTTTCTAGAGAATTCTTCTACATCATTATCCCACATTGCTATTGGAAAGGTGTCCCGTAGGAAGGAACCGTGTTCAAGATGCTTAGTGTCCACATTTTTGTGTTTTGGGGGGATTGTTTGTACATTTAATGCACAATAATGTAGTCAAACTTGGATTTGTCCATCTTGACCAAGGACCTACCTTCATTTTCAGTGGTGTTGTGAATGAGAAACCTGGTCTGCTGAAGACTGGAAATGTGTTGTCTTTACTGATGAATCCAGGTTCTGTGTGGAAACCAACCAGTGGTTGAGTTTGAGTATGGAGGCATCACGCTGAACGCTTTAACCCTGTCCCCCATCTGCTAATGGGATCATCTGGGAAGCCATCACATGTGACAGTTGGTTAGTGATATGAGGGACACTAACAGCTCAGCAATGTGCGCAGGTCATCCTACGACTACATGTGTTGTCTCTCACGACAGGGCTTTCACCTGGCAGTGGTTCCTTCACCTGCCTGGTCATCAGACTTGTTGCCAAGCGAACATTAATGGGTCCAGTTGGCAACCTGTGCAGGATCTACAGGCCCAGCTGCAACATCTGTGGGTGCCGTACAGAACCTGTAGTTTGTAATAACACTAACATTAGTATAATTATGTTGGTGGGTTGCTTAGGAAACCACTGCTGTTTGTGGGAGCATTATCCCGCTGAAGGAATGCCAGCTGGAAGCCGTGCCATGAGAGGCAACACAAGGCCTCAGGATGTCCTGCGCATATCACTGAGCCGTTAGTGTCCATCGTATCACTACACGACTGTCGTATGCGATGGCTCCCCAGATCATCAGATCAGCAGTTGGTGCAGTGAGTTGCTGCTCAGCAAAGGCAGGACCTCCATACTCGTGCTCAACCATTGTCTGGTACCAGAGAGAACCTGGATTCATCAGCAAAGACGATACAGTTCCGGGCTTTTGCGGTCTAGGTTTCTTTTTTATGACACCACTGCAAATCAAAGCGGTGGTCAGAAAGGCACAGATGGCAGGCAATTACAAGAAATGACCATTGTGCTTCTCCCAGTGTCCGTCAACTGGGTGAATTGGGTGGGTGAGGTGCATCGTAAAGGCATGTCTAGCGGTTTATCTCTCACACGTGCAGGTTTCTGTGAATTCAAATTTGTCTGTTATTGCATTGAATAAACAGTACATTTGTATGTATAATCCCACTAGACCTTTACCCAAAAATGAGTTTTGTTCATCTCCAAACATTCCACAGAGGCTACCGAACGGCTCTATAGATGTCCATGACGAGGCCAGCCGCTGTCTGGAGCTGCAGGAGTTGCTGGACAAGGCCAACAAAGAGCTAGCGACAAGTCGTGAGAGATCAAACACCTTGAATTCACGGGTGGCTGAACTTGAAGGTGAATTGGCCAGTGTCCGCAAGGAGCTGCTGAAGAGCGAGGAGCTGAGCACCAAACACCAGAGAGACATCCGAGAGGTGAGCGTGATCCACACAGATAGAACATGGCCTTGGATGAAGGGAAACACGGCTCGGTTGGGCTTATAGTGAGAATTTAACAAAAATGTAAATCATTTACATCTACATATTCTCGAATTCTCTACTGACTCTCCCTGGTATGTAGGACCCACCACCTATAAATCCTTATTCCTCACCATTTAGCACAACACCTGACGTTGTTAATTATCAAAAATGTATCTCAAGTTTAGATTCTATCAAATACAAATGTCAGGATGGAGACCTCGATACCCAAAGATCAGCGTTTTACACTTAATCAAACTTTTAATGAGTTAAATACTCGTTAAATACTCTTGAAAGAGATGGTCTTCAGTCAGCATTTGAAGACAGCGGGTCACTCTTATGTTCAGACCCCCAGGGGAAGTTTATTCCACCACTTTGGTTCCAGGACAGAAAGAGTCTAGATGCTTGTCTTCCCTGCATCTTGAGGGATGGTGGGTCAAGCAGAGCTGTACAGATCGAAATTTAAACACTACCGTCCTTTTGTGGCTTTGTAGGCCAGCATCAGGGTTTTGGATCTGATGTTCAGCTACAGGAAGCCAGTGAAGGGAACGCAGCAGAGGAGTTACATGACTGAACTTGGGGACATTTAAGACAAGTCGCTCCTCTGCATTCAGAATCAGTTGAAGGGCCTGATGGTCCGCAATGAAATCCTACATGGCATTTTATTGAACCCTACGTTATTTATTCAGCTATTAATCCTAATGAAGAACCATTGTGGTCACTGGCTGGTTTAATGTATGTTGAAGGGTCCCACAGGGTTCTACTGTTGGGCCCTTGAAACTGATGTGAAACCTCAGTCCAGTAGCAGTGCTGTGTTACGTGGGTTTTCAGTTGGTGTGTTTTTAATGCTTTTAAAATGACAGACTCGTTAAAAATGACTTCACATTCACTTACTAAAGAAGGTGTGAGAAGAAGATGTCCTGTAACCTTCTGAGGCACTTGAGCTAGATGCCTGTCCCACCACCGAGGACAATAAACCTCTGTGATTTTAAGTAACAGGAACATTTATGTACATATTTCATCATTTTCTGTGATGAAATATTATCTTGCCTCCACAGAACATACTGTCAAAATATCTATTTTAGTAATATTGTGTTGCTTGTGTCTTGCCTACAGCTGGGCTCAGTATTTAAACTTTCCGATTGGGAATGTAATGGGATGCAGGTTTTTATGGGCTGATCTGGAATTTCATTATAACATTCTGCACAGCTGGAACTGCATGCTTAAATGCTGGCTTAGCTTCTTTTTGAACTGTATGGGTTCTCTTTGCACGCATGGTTGGTGTGGTGCAATAGATAACACCACCAGTGAGCCACCACACCATGTGGGAGACTGGGGTTCGATTCCCAGTCTGGGCAACTATGAGTAACCTTGTAAGTCGCGCTGGACCAGAACGTCAGATAAAGGTCATAAATGTAAATCTCCTATGAAAAAAAAATCAGATGGTAGATGCTGTACTTTCACGTTAACTGTGACAAGGGCTGCTGGAGACATGTCTTAATCTGCTCTTGGACTGAAATTGCCCAATATAGTTATAGTTCTTCTTCCCCCAACCTATCTGAAGGCCTCAGAGAACTCTTTGGATGTCCACGGTGATACCACTTACTTCAACAATCAAGTGCAAATTGGATAAGAACTCCTCTATAATGTTCTCCCTGCATTCAGCTTCACAGTTTCATGTTTGATTGATGAGGTGTCATGGTGGGAGTACTTCTTAGGTTGACACTGGAGGAACTGACAGAAGAGGTAGGTTCTTAGCTGGGTTTTAAACAAGGACGAATAAGGAGATTCAGAGTTTGGGGTTGTGATTTCCAAAGCTTGGGAGCTTGATTATTCCAGCGGTTGCAACCATGAAGAATCACTGGTCCTAACCTCACACTTCAAACTCAGGCTTCATTAACTTGATTATTTGTATTGTTGTTATTATTATGTTTTTTTTTTTCTCTTACTATATGCCTGTTTGACAGGCGATGGCACAGAAGGAGGACATGGAGGAGCGCATCACAACGCTGGAGAAGCGCTACCTGGCCGCCCAGCGAGAAACCACCTCCATCCATGATCTGAATGACAAACTGGAGAACGAACTGGCCACAAAGGACTCCCTGCACCGGCAGGTACGGTCATTTATTCCACAGCCAAGGGGCGGGAAGGGAGGCTGAGTTCATGTGGAGTTCATCTGGGCTGGAATGTCATCTCCAGGTCATAAGCAGTCAAAACAAAGTTCACTGTCCCCACTACATTAATGTGGGGCCCCAGCCTGGGTTGTTCATGCTGGCTGATCCCAGACCAGTTAGATGGTCTTTAAGAGGTATCAAATCAGACTTCAGGGTTCTGCTTGACTGTGTGTATAGAGCGTGTAGATGTAGGTGTTTGTAGAAGAGGCCTGCAGGAGTCCCGATACCCACAGTCAAGCAGGCACGATGAAGAAAAGCAGACCGTGTGTGTGTGTGTGCGTGTGTGTGTGTGTGTGTGTGTGTGTGTGTGTGTGTGTGTGTGTGTGTGTGTGTGTGTGGTGGGCAATATGAATAATAAACATAAATATATGTGAATTTCTCTGTAACTGGTTGGTTTAGTATATGTACTGGGGTTCCTCAGGGTTCTACTGTAGTGCCTTTGAACTTAATGTAATAACTTTAATAACTACATACAAACAAATGTAATTTTAGGAACATTTATATGTTTATGTTTTTTATATTAATTTTTTTTGCACACAGCAGATTTTCTGACTTTATCTGGTGTACCACCTTGGGATGCTTCATGAACCACCAGTGGTATCACAGTTTTGTAGAATTGAGTCAACTGAACCAGGACCCTTTGGAGGAGGTGGTCTTGGTCCAGTCCCAAACACACCCTGAGAAAGTGATCTGACCTTGCTCTGACCCAGCTGTCAGGTGTAATCTTTGGCTCTGCAGGTGAGGTTTAATCTGGGATATTGGTCAGATAATCACTGCAGCCATGAACAAACACCATCTCTGCCGCTGCGGAGGCCTGCACCAGACTCCTGCACTATTTTGTGCTTTCCCTGCTCAGGCACACCTGATGCAACTTACTTGTTAAGTGTCAGGTTAGTTGGTCTGCAGGGAAATCAACTGTTCAGGAATCTGGCACTCCAGGACCGGGATTGCCTACGCCTGCTCTAATTCGTAGACGATCTAATACTTGTAGCTGAGGGTTGTGCGGAAAGCGAGACGCCGCTCCCATCTTAATCATTTGATTGAGCTTTATTGTCCCATGAAAATCGCTCGTGAATTTTACTGACATCCTATTAGCGTTACATTACTCCACCTTCCCATTTAAAACCAATCCTGTCCAAGTAGGGCTTTTAAAAGGTGTATTTGGAGGAAAAACAATGCAGAATTTCATGGAAACTGTTAAGCATGGGGTAGGTCAGTCATGCTTTGGACTTGCAGTGTTGCAACCAGTGGTGCCAGAACCATTGACTAGGTGGAGGGAAGAATGAATACAATACAAAAACAGCAGGAGACTACCTCAAGAGGTGCAAGCTGAAGGTTTTGTGATGGTCCTTTCAGTCTGCCAACCATTTCCATTTGCCTAAATGTTTTCTCTTTAACATGCCTTCTGAAGATCTTCTGAAGATCTTCTACAAAAACGTGTTATTAAACTGTAAAGCAAACTCGAAATATATATTTCTTTATCTACAACCATTTTCACATTCATAGCATTGTGTTAAAACGAGTGATTTGTTCAACAGAAGGCTGATCAATGACACTTTTGAGGGTCCAAAGTGTGAGCAAGTGTGCCCTCAAGTGGTTAAGAAATTCAAATCTGCTCCATCCGCAACTCAATTAATGGTGTGAGGAGAAGATTTCCCCCTCGATCACCTCGTGATGGACAGTGACCATCCAAATATTAATACCCTCATTTGCCGCTGAGGCAAAGTATGAATCAGAGAAGCCTCTGACAGGCTGCTTTCCACCTTCTCACCCTGCCTCCGTGGTTATCGACCCAACTTCCCTGCATTTTTTAAGCATCCATGAGGTTCATGGGTCTGTAATCAGCAGAACCACTGCACTAAAGGACCATTGAAGAACCCTCTTTCAGTCTGAAATCGTGATGTCGTGACTGAACAGGTGTTTTATGCTTTATGAACCGGATCATTTGTGTAAATGGGGATTTGATTCACTTCTATGTGTGCTTTTCTAAGTAAGTGTGTGTGCGTGTGCGTGTGTGTGTGTGTGTGTGTGTGTGTGTGTGTGTGTGTGTGTCAGAGTGAAGAGAAAGTGAGGCATTTGCAGGAGCTGTTGGAGCTGGCTGAGCAGAGGCTGCAGCAGACGATGAGGAAAGCTGAGACGTTGCCGGAAGTGGAAGCTGAGCTTGCTCAGAGAGTAGCTGCACTTACCAAGGCAAGTAAACACACACACACACACACACACACACACACACACACACACACACACACACACACACACACACACACACGTATTGTATTACTGGGAGAAAGATGCTGAATAATGATGAAGCATTATTGCACAATAAATATACAGTATAATATCTAATGCATACTTTAACCAACACTCGGTGGCTGTTTAGGTGCTGGAACGGAACAAAAATAACCTCAGATCCCGGAATCTGATGGACAGATGCTAATGCATTAAATACAACAAACATAATCTGGAATTTAAAGATATGCACATTCATTCCCAGACTCATATGCATCCACATGCTTCTTCCGGAAGGCCTCGGAGAGCTCTTAGGACCTGGGCATGCTGACCCCAAGGACTACAACAATCAGGAGCAAACCGAACTAATGCCTGAGGTTTAAGACAGGCTCCTCCATAGTCCTCTGTAACCATGTTCTACTGCAGCTGATGTGGTTCACCTGATTCTGATTACACATTTTAAGGGGTAAACCATGTGAACCCATATTGTTCAAATGCAAATCACATGTCAATGAACACATCAGCCATAACATTATCACCACTGGTGATAATGGGAAACATTGATTGTCTGGATCTCCTGTGGAGTGTGAGAATCTTGTGAGGGCTAGTGATTGTGAGGTATGCAGTGGTCAGTACCTAACAAAAGTGCTCCATGTAAGGACAACTGGTGACCTGGCAACATGCTCATGGGCACCTAGGGCTTGCTGATGGTCCCATCTGAGCTCTAACAGGACTTAAAAAGATCTGCTGCCTCTATCTTATAGCAGGACACTACAGAACATCTTTAGTGAGCAGATCTGTTGTGACTGCAAAAAGGGGGCCTACTCAATATTAGGTGGGTGGTTGTAATGTTATGGCGGATGTGGATACATCCCTTATTTCAATGGTGATGGACATCGTCATCATTTAGTACATATTTCATGAGTGGACACTGTTTGTTGTGCCGGTACGAGTGGATCAGACACAGCAGTGCTGCTGGAGTGTTTAAACACTGTGTCCACTCATTGTCCACTCTATCAGACAGTCCTACCGAGTGTCTCCACCTTGTAGATGTAAAGTCAGAGACAGAAGATCATCTGTTTCTGCTCAGTTTGTGTTGGTCGTCCTCTAGTCCTTCATCAGTGCTCACAGGACGCTGCCCACAGGACGCTGTTGGCTGGATATTTCTGGTTGGTGGACTGTTCTCGGTCTGGCAGTGACACTGAGGGGTTTAAACACTCCAGCAGCACTGCTGTGTCGGATCCACTTGTACCAGCAACACACACTAACACACCACCACCATGTCAGTGTGACTGCAGTGCTGAGAACGACCCACCACCCACATCATAGCTGCTCTGTGGTGGTCCTGTGGGGTCCTGATCATTGAAGATCAGGGTGAAAGGAGGAGAATGAAGTCTGCAGAGATACAGATGAACTATAGTCTGGAATTATAGATCTACAAAGTGCTTCTGTGTGGTCAGTGGAGCTGATCTTCTTGATCCAGTTGAGTCACAGTGGCTACTGACCAAGCAAAAATAAATAAATAAATAACAGCCCCCCCTGCCCCCCAGCCACTTCCATCATTTACGTTTGAGGGAGCTCCAGGGTAGCTCAGAGATTTAATCCTAACAGTAGATCCTGGGGTTTCCTTCCATTTGGTCGTGTCAATGGAAGGTTATCAGGTGCATGCTTATCAGATGCCCTCAAAACAAAGGAGCTGGGCTCTTCTTTGAGCTTCCAGATATCAGAGCTCCTCGTTATATTGGAAAGAGGAATCTTTTGGACACTTGTATCTGTGCTCCTGTTCTCTCGCTCATTTTCTAGAGTAACTGATGGAGGAGATGTGGATGAACTGGTAAACCGAGAGCTTTGCTTTATGAGGCAGATCTTCACCATCTTCTTGTGTGAAGCTGAGGGGTAGGATACAGCGTTCCTCACCGCAATGCTTCTGTGGATAGCTTGGAATGTTTTTTTCTGGGCTCTTTTATGGGTCACTGAGACAAATAACAGTGATTCTGTACTTCAGACTTCTGCTCTCAGAGACACAATGGTGTCAAAACACACTCTGATAAACTGGAGCGTCCTCCTCTTCTGTCCTCCACACTGTCACCAAACACTCCCAGCTGCCTCAGTAGAGAGCTCTCTACCTTCTGTCTGTCTGTCTGTCTGTCTGTCGCGGGTGAAGAAGCAGACAGAGCTCTCTCTCTCTCTCTCCATCTTTCTTTTGTATCTCTCCCTTTCCCTGTTTATCTCTCCTCTCTTCCTCCTTCTTTGTCTGTCTCCCTCTCTCTGTATATCTCTCTCTTGTTCTCTTGCTATGTCCCCCCTTCTCTCTTTCTTTCTTGCACTCCCTCCATATCTTTTTCTGCCTTTCTGTCCATCACCTCTTTCTCTCCCCTACATCTCCCACTTTGCCTCTTCCCCCTCCCTTGCTCTCTCTCTCTCTCTCTCTCTCTCTCTCTCTCTCTCTCTCTCTCTCCTCACTGGCTCCCTGTCTCCATCTAGATTCTTGCTTTCTCTTTTGTCTTGCTCTCTTGCTCTGCTCCCCCCCCCCCCCGCTTTCTCTCTCTTTTGCTCTCACCCCTACTCCATCTCCCCTCTTTCCTTCTCTTTTTCTGCATATCTGTATCTTATCTGTATCTTCTCTCTCTTTCTCTTTCTCTTTCTCACTCTCCCTCCTCTCCTGCTCTTCGCTGTCTCCCCATCTTTCACTTTTAGTCTCTCTCTCTTTCTCTCACCAGCCCCCCTTGCCTCTCTTGCTCTCTCTCTCTTTCCCCTGAAAGCTTCTCTGTGTGTCATCAAATCAATAAAGAAAGGACGGAGGGTGAGAGACACACTCTTGTCTCTCTCACTTCGGTTTCTCAGTTTTGAGCTTATTGGCAGGTGTCAGGAGAGATCTTTAGTGAAGTATCCTCGAATCTAACTATCAGTGTAGAGAGAAAGTACCGTAAATCCATTCTCCAAAACCAATCTAGACTTAAGACTAGACTAAAACCCAGTAGGACCAGCCTGAGTCCAGACCTTCCACAGACCTAACATGGAAGTGGACAGCTTTGGAGGGTTTGATTGACGTTGGAAGGTATGATTTCATTATGACTCTGCTTTTCACTAATGAACTCTGAACTCTGCAGGCTGAAGAGCGGCATGGAAACATTGAGGAGCGTCTTCGACAGTTGGAGTCTCAGCTGGAAGAGAAGAACCAGGAGCTTGGTCGAGTGAGTAGAATCTATCTATCTATCTATCTATCTATCTATCTATCTATCTATCTATCTATCTATCTATCTGTTGGTCCACCTTTTGCCTGGATACCAGATGAGACAGTTGTGCATGGAGGCACACAGCATCCTGCAGAACATCTGTGGGCCCTGCACACTTGTAGGTTGTGGAAGTCCATGTCCCAGTTGGTCCCATAAATGCTTGCAATCAGGAACGCCAAGGAAGTTTAGCAATCTGATGTGGACATTCCTGGGAAACCGTTGAAGCAGAGGTGTGTTAGCGTGTGGGGGTACGAGTGGATCAGACACAGCAGTGCTGCTGGAGTGTTTAAACCCTTCAGTGTCACTGGTGGACGGAGAACAGTCCACCAACCAGAACTATCAAGCAGCGTCCCGTGAGCACTGATGAAGGACTAGAGGATGACCAACACAAACTGTGCAGAAACAGATGAGCTTCTGTCTCATCTTACAGCTAGAAGGTGGAGACACTAGGCAGGAGTGTCTAATACAGTGGAGTGTTTAAAAACTCCAGCAGCACTGCTGTGTTGGATCTGCTCACACATGGAAACATATGGATTACAGTAATTATTGAACTCCAAAGTGCTCCTGCATATTCATAGTGTGTTATCAATCAGAACTGAGCTACTAATTGTTGTCATTATCTCAAGTGTTGCTGTTAAAACATTAAAAAAGCAGGATAAAGTACTCATTTTATAAACTGATCATCATCATCATATTTATATTTCTGTTTCATTTTATTATATTTGATGCAGGACATTTTTATACCTTTATTTTATAAATTGAATTCATATTTAAAATTGAGGAAGCAGCACATTTGTCTGTGTGTGAGTGTATATATGAGTGTCTATTGGCTAATGCTCTATTCACAAGTGTGTGTGCTTGTGTGTGTGTGTGTGTGTGTGTGTGTGTGTGTGTGTGTGTGTGTGTGCGTGTGCATGTACTGAACCAGACAGTACGCATTGTACTAAGTGTTGACCAGGCCTGCAGGCCACAGTGAGGCCTCTGTAGACTGACCATTCCCATTAGCCTGCCTTCCTCTGCTCTGTCCATTTGAATTCCTTCACACACACACACACACACACACACACACACACACACACACACACACACACACACACACACACATACACACAGGTACAGCACACATACACACATATTTATTCCTCATATGCACATGGATACACACATAGAATGTGCGCACTCACGCATATCACAAGAGCAGCATGCATATTTACTCACACACACACACACACACACACACACACACACACACACACACACACACACACATACACACACACAGGCACGCTGTATGGTACACATGCTCACACACACTCACATGCAAATAGGGGCCATCTCTTAACTGGTCCCCTTGCACAACACAACTTCCCCACTCCCACCGAGGCGATGGCTGTGATTGGTTGCTATATTTGGAAGTTGAAGAATTCATGCATGGCTAATTTCTCCCTGCGTGAGCCGTTGATTAGATTTACTTGAAGGAATTCTCCGCAGAGGCTGAACGTCGCCCTCATTTGGTCCCGTTTACAACTCCATTCTGACACATCACAGGTCGTTATTAATTTTTTTTTTTTTTTTTTACCAGGCCTTTGTTTTGACGTCCCAGTGACTTTCTAGGCCGTTTACTTATGAGCGGCCACTTGCCATGAAAACTTAAGACTGTGTTGCCTGGCAACTACGACTTTGAAAGTGTGGAGATGACACTGTCCCTCTTTCTGTTGTCCTGTGCTGGACTGTTTTATTTATAAGACTTGAGAGGGAGAGAGCGAGACATGTGAAATGGCCACAAAGGACACTTCAGAGAAGAATCCTGGGTGGAATGCAGAGCAGCAAACGTTGCTCATTGTCTTACTTTGATGAGGAAAACATAATCACTAACATGATCTTCTGCATTTGTACTGCATGCTTGATTAGCAGGGACGAGGACTGTTCGGAATCTACACTGACGTGCCAAAAATCATGGAATGGCAGTATGTAAATCAGGAAGCATTTCCTCAGAGGACAGCTTTATAAGTTGTGAGGTGTTATCTTGTGCGTGAGGGTGAACTCTGCCCTCATGGCACAGCCATGTGCAAGGCATGGTATCAGGTGCCCGATGGATGGGACGTTCCATTTCCAAAGTTCTACTGGCTTTCAACATTCCTCAATCGACAGTGTCACACGTGTACTGGGAATATGGCATAGAAGGCATTACCACCGACAGTGGGCAGTGCAGAGGCTGCTTAATGATCATGACCCGCAGCATCTGGCTATAATGGTCTGTGCGAACAGACAAGCAACTGAGTCAGTGCCGGAGACCCCACACGCATCAGTGACACCGAGTAGGTTTTGAGTGGAGCCACTGTGGGTGTGTCTAGTTGTACAGGAGCAATGGCATTCCACTCGTATGGCCAAAAGTTGATCCGTATCCTTGGTTCCACTTTAACTGGTGTAAATGTGGGATGGTTCGCTTAAAAACACCAAGCCCTTATGAGCCCAAATGGAACCAGTTCAAGAACCAGATATATTTTGGTGGGAAAGGCCTGACGGTGCCTCACCCCGGCTTGTGACGATGTTAACTTATCTTTAGAGGACTGGCAACATGTGACGTGGTTTGATGAGTCACGGTACCAATTGTTTCGGGTTGTTGGTGGAGTTTGTCTGTGGCACAGACCCCATGAAGTCATGTACCCCAGATGTGAGCAGGCCTCCGTGCAGGCTAGTGGGGGTTCCATTCTAGTGTGGGTTGTATTCTCATGGCAGTGACTAGTGCCTGCTACATCTCCCTGCTTGCTGACCATTTGCAGGCCTTCATGGACCCACAATGATGGGATATTCCAGCAGGATAATGCACTGTATCACTGTGCCCATGTTGCAGGTGTGGGAATTGCCACGCTGTCCCCTGAGGTAGTGCCACTTTATAATCAATCAAATGATGAGACCTGTTTGACTGCCAAAGATCTTCAGGAGGATTTAGCAGACTGGAGTGGTGGCGCACTGTTCTACTGTGCAGCGACACCTGCACAAACATGACCTTCACAGAAGAGTCATTAGAAGAGTCTTCTTTATCACAAAATTCAACTTTCAAAGTTTTCAGATGTACATATACAAGGCTGATGTGTTTTAGAGATAAGTCTGGAGGATGTAGAAGTATATTTTTGGATTGATGTTCAGAGGAAATTCGGAAGCACATACCGCAAACATGCTATGATCCAAACAGGGTTGCTGTTGCCAAAGGAGTTTAAGGAGCCTAAAAGCAAAAACACAAACCAAAAAAAGGACCTGGCCAAATAACAGTCCCTTTCATAGCAAGCTTGAATTTTTGTAATAAGCTATGATACTGGAACTCCTTCTAAGCTCCTGTAATGCTGACCAACGCAAAACTGAAGCGGGAACGGAGCTTTATTTTTCAGTTCAGGAGCATGAAACGTTCAAAGGAACATCAGAATCCATGCCACATTACACGCAGTGTGAATGTAGGCTTAGATCAGGGGTTCTTCGAAGGAGCCTGTTCCATGCAATGAGTATTTTCCTGTTTTCTAGTGAACTTGATTTAGATCCTGAGATAATTATCCAGTCCTTGATACGTTGAACAAGATGGTGTAACGTAGATACACATAACAGGAGGCAGAGCAGGAGTCTCCCTGAACCAAGAACCACTGTTAGATCATCTCAGGAATGCAAGGCCTTCATAGAATATTGTGAGCGTATGAATGACGAAGCCTGCCATCTGCTGGTTGTTTTGAGTAGACCTCAGAGTCAGGTCCACATTAGAGGACTCTTCTGAATCTGTCTTCGTCTTGATGTAAGGGAACATAAAACAAGGCTGTGCCTGATGATGTAGAGCACTTTTGTTGCACTGATGTTTGTGTTGTGTCTTCTCAGGCTCGTCAACGGGAGAAGATGAACGAGGAGCATAATCGGCGCCTGTCGGACACAGTGGACCGCCTTCTCACTGAATCCAACGAGCGTCTGCAGCTTCACCTGAAGGAGCGCATGGCAGCACTGGAGGACAAGGTGAAGATGTTGACAAACACATACAGGACATTAAACACAAACACTTGCATATGGACAAAAGTATTGGGACACCTGCCCATTCATAGTTTCTTCTGCCTTTGTTGGAGTTGTGAAGATTTGATTGCATGCACCATTATTCTAGACAACCTAGTTCCATGGCTCCTCAGGAGAATGCTTGGGGCTTAATTAGTGTACCTCTAGCCTACTAATTAGTAGGTTCATGCAAGAAGGTTCATGTTTATCTGCTTCAGAAAGTCATATTCTCTTGGTAGTCTTTCTTTACAGGGGCTAGAAAGGTTTGTGTGTGCATTTGCACATGCGCGTCAGCAATGGTGCAACTTGGGTGAATAGTAGGTGAATGTTTTCATTAGAAGGGGTGTCCACAAACATATGGACATATAGTGTATGTACACTTTACCAGTGCCAATGTCTTAGGTACTACTACAATGTGCCTAAACATGTTGACCCGTTTACCAGAAATAACTTAAATATGGATGAGGGGTTCCATACCAGAACTACCACTCTGGTTCCATAAAGAACCATGTTTATGGAAGGAACGTCTGTGAAGAACATACTGGGATGGCCGTGTGCTGTGATTGCAGTATGGTGCATGTACAACCAGGTCTATGTTCAACAACAGGAGAGGATGGGTCATCAACAATGGAACATCAACATCAGTTTTTGCATGGATGCTCTAATACCAGACGTCGATGGCACTGGTTCTGGGTCATGACAGGACTCTTCACGTTTTTTCCACCCTCTTACAGAACCGTTCTAAGGATGTCTGGATTTTCTCGTTACTCTCCTTACGCACTAACTATAAATTTGAGGAAAATGCTTACGAACTATTTCGTAAGTAACTAACTGTTCAAAGCAGCCTTGATTACCTGATCTTCATGACCTCTCAGAATCAGTAACTTCTCTGCACTTGTTCCATTTACACCTCTACACCTCACCCTCAGCGCACTCCATCAGGATCAGAGACGCATCTACAGTATCTCACCCAGGGCTCCCTGACCATTCCATTCAATTCATAGGCCGTTAGTCCTCCCACGCATACCATACCAACATCCAGAGTCTTAACCATGATATCTGAGCTGCCCAAGAGCCTTTAGCATCTGTTTAAATTTGGAGGCTCAAGAGCAACCAAGAACACCAGCCCCCATGTGTTTTCTCGAGCATGGTCCAGACTAGCAAAGGAGAGTTTCAACGTAACTCAACTTTGGGACATAGAGCACCTCCCAACTCCTCTTTTCCTGCCTATATAAACCACCCTCACCTGATTTTCAAATTGTATGACATCACACCGTGCACCAACCTGTCTCCTCCCTTCTTCCCTTCTCCTACCTTCTATGTGGGATCTCGGCTCCATGCGTTTTAAAGTGGTTTAAAGGGGTTTCATGTACACATCCATATTGGTTCTTCAATCGCATGGCTAAAAGAACCACTTAAATCACCTTTAAGAGTGTAAGTGTACTGTTACCGACTGTAGCTCATCTGTGTGACATCAATCCCCTCTTCCCACTCCATCCATGGAATGGGATCACCTTGGTATTTCCTCTAGCTCTTCATCAGCGGTCAGTTTCTGGCCCCAAGACCTCTCCCGGCTGCATATTTTGGGTATTCTCAACCAAGCAGTGACTCCACGTTTAATAATACCCCAATTCTCTTCTCTCATAACAACACAAAAACAAACCTCTACCGTGTTAGTGTCATCGCTGGGCTGAGAGAGGTTCCCCACCGGGTCAGCAGCGGTCCTATGACATCTCCACAAACTACTAAAATGTCTTTCATTCCATGTAGGACACATCACAGCCCAGGCCTCATTATCTGTCCTCTTCTTAGGCTAAATGTCACCCACCCTGAGAATCACACTTCCGGCGCTGTGAATTAACACCCTCTGCTCGAACGCTGGTGCTTCTCTCCAGGAACAGCAAACAAACATAGAGATGTATCGGGTTCATGACTTGCTCATGCTGGTTTCCAAGGTGGGGGGGTTGTGGAGTTGTTGGTAGAACCTTGGAGAAGGTGGTGTTAGTGTAGAAAACCACACATACCCTGATGGGTAGTGGATAGTGGACCATTGATGGTCCGCTGATGGCAAAGTCGACGGTCCGTTGGCATTTGCTCAGTGAGTGTAGCCCAGCAGCGGCAAACAGTCAGCGGGTTGCCGACAAATGTCCTGACTTTGTGGCGGAACCATTGAAAATGAGGATAACCTGAAATCTCAGGACCAACAAATGGCACTTTTTCGTTGCAGGGGTCCTACACTACTCAACTCTGCTTGCGCTGATGGCACAGATGGTGGTCCGCTGGTGTTTGGCTTAGCATTTTCTGGGTACATAAGCAGAATATTACGCAAAATGCTAGTTTTTATCGCTCATTTTCCTCTCAGAGTCCGATTTATTCACTGATCGTTCTTTCATTATCTGTGTTAAAATAGTCTATTCAATAATTGTCCACCAGCACAGCATTAACCTCATTTAAAACATATTTGAAATCAGACCTAGTCATTATTTCTTTCCTCCCTTTGTAATATTAGTCTTTTATTTCCTAAAATAAAAGTCTGTCCATTTAAAATCTTGAGAAGATTCCAAAGTGGTGAGATTTTGTACACAGGACAGTATTGCGGTAGTCTGAGGCCAGTCTGGAAGCCTGTTCAGATAATGTCATTTAGAGTCTATAAACCTGTGCAGTCCAATGCTTTACTGTTTTGCGATGCAGCTGCATTTCTAGGGGGTCCATGCCGGGACACCAACGTAATAGTAGCGTGAATCAGACACAGCAGGGCTGCTGGAGTGTTTAAACCCCTCAGTATTACTGCTGGACTGAGAACTGTCCACCAACTAGGAATATCCAGGGTCCGGTGAGCACTGCTGACCAACACAAACAGATGAGCTTCTGTGTCTGACTTTGCGTCCACAAGGTGAAGCAACTAGGTAGGAGTGTCTGATAGAGGGTTTAAACACTCCACTCACACGAACAATACCCACATAATAGCCGCTCTGTGGTGGTCCTGTGGGGTCCTGAGCATTGAAGTTCAGGGTGAAAGGAGGAGAATAAAGTCCTCTGTGTCCTCAGAGGAGCTGATACAGTAGGTAGTGAATGTAGAGACAAGGAGGGGGACATAATGTTGATTGGTGTGGATGTACGTGTCGGTGTTGGAGGTACGTAACGTGTTGTGAAATATCGTCAAACCCGATCTGTACAGTAACGTCACGTGAAAATGGGTATGAGGTTTGTGGATGTCAAGCATCTTAGCTCCAGGTGCAGCTTTGGTGTCTGTTTGATAGCATGTTTAATCCCGTTCCTGCTCTCTGCACTTTTTATCTGCAGAACGCACTCATCCACGACCTGGAGAATTCCCAGAAACAGCTGGAGGAGTTCCACCACACCAAGGTAATGCTACCCCTGGAGATCCCCGAGCACTCTGGAACCAGAAGCATGTTTGTGTAAATTGCTGTAATGCCTCTCTACACACCATTATATGGAAGAGTGATGAGCTGTTTTACACACTTCAATTAGAGCAGCTTTGCTTGTGTGGATGTTTGTGTTGCAGGAGAGACTTATAGGGGAGATTGAGAAGCTTCGGGCAGAGATTGATCATCTGAAGAGACGGAGTGGAGTTTTCGGAGATGGAACGCATCCTCGGTACTGTTTGCTTGTCCTGGTGTTGCTTTATTGAAGTTTGATCAGAGGAAAGCACTGCTTACTCCAAGCTGATCTCTTGCTTTATTGCTTCAGAGCTCCAAAGATCTTGGGCAAAGAACGTAACACAGAGAAGAACATGGATTGGAAAGCAATGCTTTGCCAAAGCGTTACAGATTTGCATGCGTATCTCATATATTTTCACCCTGATCTTCAGTGGTAGGACCACCATAGAGCAGGTAATACATGGGTCGTCGGTGATTCTCAGCACTGCAGTGACTGCGTGTTAATGTGTGTTGCACTGGTACGGTGAGTGGCTCACTGTCTAATCTATTAAATCAGTGTTTCCCAAAACTGTTCCTCAAGGCTGTTCCATCCACTAGTCCTTCATCAGTGCTCACAGGACGCTGTCGGAGGGATATTTCTAGTTGGTGGACTGTTCTCAGACCAGCAGTGACACTGAGGTGCTTAAACACTCCAGCAGCACTGCTGTGAGTGACACACACTAACACACCACCACCATGTCAGTGTGTTATCTACTCTGTGGTGGTTCTGAGCATTGAAGATCAGGGTGAAAGGTGGAGAATAAAGTATCAGAGAAACAGATGAACTATATATATATGGAACTTAATCAATTCTCTCGTGTGTGTGTGTGTGTGTGTGTGTGTGTGTGTGTGTGTGTGTGTGTGTGTGTGGGCATGCGTGTGCGCCAGGTCTCATATGGGCAGTGCTACAGACCTGCGGTACTCTGTGGTGGAGGGGCAGGGAGACCACTATTCCTCCACAGGAGTGATTCGACGGACACAAAAAGGACGCCTGGCAGCACTCAGGGATGAGCCAACAAAGGTGGTCCTTTCTCATCAGCGTTCAGCTTAAAGTAGCTGAATGCAATCATTTTGAAGGGGTGTCCACAAATATTTGGACACACAGTGTTATTGGCAAATCTAAACTTTGAGTATAGACGTAGGGTGTGAGAGTAACAATGGACAGTCTCTCAAATGTCTCAAATGTGTCTTTGTCTGCTTGTCTCCTTTTGCTTCACTGGAATGTGTTCCGCTGTAAGTTCTATATTTTACGACTAAACTTTATACTGATGTTGAAAACTTTATACTGGTGTTTTATTGAAGCATTTCGTTTAGCAGATGTTTGAGCACCTCTGATTAAAATCAATTTTACTGTGAACAGTTAAGCAAGTTGAAACGATCTCCAAAAGGCATCAAGTTGACACTTTCCCTGCGTTTGCATTTTAAGCCAAAACCTTTTTTCCCATTTTCATCGTTTACATTTTCAAAATAACAAGAAATAGAAAAGGCAAAACCTTGGATACCCTGCATTGTTAGTACACTTTGAGGGATTCTCATCCAATCGTCCAGTTCTGTGAGATTCCTGGGCCAGAAAGTCTATCCACAGATTTTAGATGATGTCCAGATCAGGGGACAGTGAGGACTATTTTCAGAGTGCTAGGCAGCTGCTTAGAAGAACCCATAGCTGCTGTTTTTAGGGGAAGGGTAGACGAGTCTGTATTTATAAAGCTTTGAAATTTGCATCACCTGGCTTTGCCTTATGATGACTGTGAACAAGTCATAACTCTAACAGACGAAGTTATCTGAGCACTCATATCTCCTAGGGTTCCCATACTTTTGCAAGATGCTCCTTACTGTTTTTCACTCTAAAATTGTCGTTAACGTGATGCTCTTTGGAGATAATTTTATCTTCAACTTTATCTTCAAGTATTTATCACCAGGGATACCCAAACTTTTGCATGCCACTATATATATATATATATATATATATATTTATATATATACAGCTGTAAGCATGTGGCTGTAGATGTCTGCAGACTTTGTAAGCATTTAGGCAGAGTGTGTGGTGGAGTGTGTGTTTATAAATGAGTCTGTGTGTCCTGCGTGTCCAGATCCTGCCGATGGTGGAGCAGGACTGGGACAGATCCCAGCCGCCCAGCTTGCGTGCCAGTCGCTCGCACCTAATGGGCAGTGACACAGAGCTGTCGGACCTGGATGATGAAGACCGTGAGACCATCTTTAGCTCAGCAGACATGCTGTCCCCCAGCGGGCACTCAGACGCGCAGACGTTGGCCCTCATGCTGCAGGAGCAACTGGACGCCATCAATGAGGAGATCAGGTACAACCGTGCATGTCAGGGTATTAGAATATTGTGGAATATGTCCATTTTTGTTCATCGTTTAATTCAAAAGTTCAATGGTCTTGTGTTTTATATTCATTAGATTTAAAATATTGATATTGTTCATAAGAACATACTAAAATAGTGATGAGACCTAAACTTAAAGGTGACCACCTGGACTATAGACACTTGTGCCATTGTTTCCTTTGTCAGGTAATGCAGGCCCAGTGCTCCACAGTACAGTGCTTGAGAGCTTAAAATGGAATTCCACTGGACATGGAATTGTTATTGAAGTGTGATGGCTAGATGGTCAGAACATCAGGCAGGGCTTGTGGAGTTTTCCTGGGTTGCAGTGGTCAGTACTTCCCAAAGATGCTCCAAAAAGGGTACAACCAGTGTACCTGCAACAGGGTCATGGGCACCTAAGGCTCACTGTGTCTGATGGAGGCTCCACCTCAACCTACAGGACTTAAAAGATCTGCTATTACAGTGATGATACCAGGAATCAATTCAGAGGTCCTGTGAAGTCCTCAGTGCATCAGAGCTGTAAAGGCTGTATGGGGCAGTTCAGAGCCCTGTTATAAGCCCAGGTCTTTGCGCATCACAGTGGGGTGCAATGGCAGAGAACTGCAAGAACATCAGTTTAAATCCTAGAAATCTTAAATTCCTGGGGTCGCATCGATTCGCACCCTGTGCTCTCTAAGAAGATGAGATTTATGGCAGAGCTCACCTTTCAGGCTACCATCATCTTCCCTTGCAAATACTGTGGGAGTCATCTCCATGACCTTTTAAGCTCAATTACAGCTCACAGGACACCTCGCAGTCTCCCTTCAACTCAGGTCTGGGAAGTAGAGCCACACTTTGATGCCATATCAGTCAAGTAGTCTAAAAACTGCCTTCTGAGTCTGTCCAATCAAAGAACAGGCTGGATTCCATTCAGTAGCTCAGCTGTTCACTTAAGGACATCTATCAGATATGACCCAAATAAACCAAACACTTCGATATTAATAGAGTCAAGCAGTGTGCAGTAGACCAGGTTCCACCTGCAGAAGATCAGCATGATCGATGCTGGTATTCCTTCAGCTGTAAAAGCAGAGATTTCGGAATGTTTGATTGGTAGGGAAGTGAGGAATGTCTTCTTAAGGACCTCGTTAATGTTCTGTATTGTCAGCAATAGCAGTAATAAAATGCCAGTGATTCCACATAAATGAGGAATTCCTCTTATTCCAGGATGATCCAGGTGGAGCGGGAGTCTGCAGAGTTGCGAGCAGATGAGATCGAGAGCCGGGTGAACAGTGGCAGCATGGATGGGCTTAATGTGACCCTTCGACCCCGCTCCACCATCCCCACCTCCGTCACCGCGCTTTCCTTGGCCAGCTCATCACCTCCCGTCAGTGGACGCTCCACGCCCAAAATGGCCTCCCGCTCTGCTGCTCACGAGCTAGGCATCATGACGCTGGTGAGAATTCTACTCGCAGCACTGAAGGGACTTGCTGTGACGGAGGTGGAGAGGAGTTTTATGAGTAGTTATGTGTACAGTCAGAGGTGCAGATCGAACCTATAGATACAGAATGGAAATGACATTCCAGTGTAATCCCAGTCTAGATGTGTAAATGGGTCATTCTGATGAAATTGGGCCCAGAGTGGCATAACGGGCTAAGGCGCTGGTTCCAATCCAGGTTCATGCTGCTCACCATCAGCAGCCGGGGTCCAGAGGGAGAGAAATTGGCTTGCTCTCCCTCGGGGGGTGGGTAGATGGCGCTCCTCCCACATCTCGCAAAGTGTGCTGCTGGTCGACGCTGGCGTCTGCCGTCCATTGTGTCAGATCCGGGGATCCGGCGTTCTCCTCCAAGCGCGATGGCTGCCCGGCAACAATACAAATGGCGGCAGTTCGAAAAGAGGCGGTAGACTATCGTCACATGACTCGGAGGATGTGGATGATTTCTCCCCCCTGGCATCGAGAGCAGGGCATGTAATGTGGGAGGCGATAACGGGATGGGATGGGTAATTGGCACATCTAAATTAGTAGGGGTGAAAAATTGGAAAAATGGCAAAAAAAAAACAAACATTCTCATAAAACGTGTCATAATCGTACTGCATATTAGCAGGTATATGTTTTGTACAACCAGACATGCATGAATATTTTATGAAATATTGAAAGCAAAACAAGATTTAAGACTTTTATGGCTTAGTTATTTCACTGAAATAAATTGGGTTTTTTTTTTGGTTTTAAATAAATCACATACAGTCACTTAGAACCCAATGAACGCCTTTAACTTATTACATATTTACATATTTAAACATATGGACATTTTAACCATATTCAGAGATGGACATGATATCAATAAATACATGAAATGTCTTAAAAATCATTTGCAGAATCAAATGAAAAGCAATTTTCATGGAAGACACCCTATGACCTAACAGCTGGAATGTCCTCCTTTGGCTGAAATAATGTTAGTGAGATGTAATCTAACAATCTGTCAGTCTCTATATGATGTTTCAGCATCAGTCTTTGTACAGGTGGTGTTACATTTTCCTCAAACCCTGTCTGATACAATAAAGATCTCATAGTAGTTTCTATGATGGAGAGATCTCTCCAGGTCCTGCTGCAGCAAAGTACTTCCACCCCCATGCTTCACTGATGATATGAGGGTCTGGTGATAAAATGCTGCATTTGGTTTGCAAAAATTTTTAAATGTCCAAATTCATCTTTCATTGTTCCAGACGTCCTGGGTTCTCTGGCACATTCTGATGTTTTTGGACAGATAAGGTTTCCTCCTTCCTCCTGGTCTCCTTCTGATGGTAGATGCACTTTGATAGGTCTCGTGATGCTTATCATAGTTACAGTGAAGATCAAATGTCCGTATGTTTACTTTTATTAAAGACAAAGGTGTTCACGGGGTGTCCTAACGTTTTTCATGTGATTGACTGATTACGTACGGTCACGTACAAAAATACCAACTGATATGTTAATGCGTGTCTGCACTAACCTAACAGATTCTGTCAGCCGTATCGCAGCCCGCACTCGGCTTTCCCGTCCCGGGTGGTTTGATAGTCCAACTGATGCTTCCACTGACACCTTTGCAAAACTCACCTTACTCGAGGCAGTGATTTATTTTTCATCCAGTCCTCATTCATATTCTAGACTCGCTACAGTCTCTGAAAGCACAGGTCTCGGTTCCCGCTTTTGACACTCTGCCAGGAGTTATGACGGGACCTTGTGTGTGTTTATGCATCCAATTTATTCCCCTTTATCCGACTCCGTGTGCATTTAATCACCTGTCGACCTGTCTGCCTTGCGTCTCTCCTCTGTCTCTTCTCTCCCTAATGCTGTCAGCCTAGCGATTTAAGAAAACACCGCAGGAAAGTTGCTGTAAGTGCTCCTTTCATGTTCTTCTCACTGAAATGTTTGCTTGTGGTTCTGCAGATATGTTGGTGTGTGTGTAAAATTGAGGTGTAATTGTATAGGCTGGAATTAAGTAAGCACTAACTAAACTCTAATTCATTCCTATTGCATGAAAACGTGAGTGTAATTAACCCTGGAGCGCTCGGGGCATTGCAATACAGTGTGTGTGTGTGTGTGTGTGTGTGTGTGTGTGTCTGTGTGTGTGTGTGTTGTGGTCACTGCTGTAGTCTCCAGTGGAAGCCCGAGAGGATAAAGCCACTATAAAGTGTGAGATGTCGCCCCCTTCCTCCCCTCGGAGTCTAAGACTGGATCAGATGAACTTCGCCCAGCTGACCGGAAGCCTGGAGGATGGACGAGGGTACACACACACACATGCATATGCGTACACACATTCTCACACACTATGTCTATTTTTAGCTGTTAAGTTATATAACATCAGTGTGCAGCTAGTTTGGTCTAACATTCTACACACCAAGATGCCCCACAAAAGTTGAGCTCAGGTGCAGCTTGTTTCCAATCATCATCCTTCAGATGTTTCTACAGCTTGATTGGACACCTGTGGGTTGTGTACTGTGGGTTGTGTACTTCCATAATCAAAATGTAAAACTAGTATGGATGGATTGACGCTGGTGCAGAAAAAAGGGAATAGAGCAGATCTGTATCTGTCTATAATGAATGTGATATCAGGACTAATTAACAGACTCAGGCATAGCCTGCAGCGTCTTTCCCAAAAGGCTGGAAGATGTTGCCGTTGTCCCGTGGTGCGCTGCATGTGTATCGTCAATAACACCAAAGGGCTCCAAACTTAACAAGGAGTCGACACTGTTAGTCACTGTTGGGTTTCTAGGTACAGCACAGGAAGCTGTTACACAGTCTCACAACACGGGACAATAGTATAGTCATAAGCTGGCGCACTGACGCTGTGGTCTAACGTTACAGTGTAGTTTTAAATTCAGTGTGTCATAAGGTGAACTCGTTTTTGAGCTTATCATTTATAAAATGTACAATATACAGTATAGTGTCAGATTATTGAATTAAATTAATGTATATCTTTGTATCAGTATTATCCATTCTGAGGACTTTTATTCTAAAATTTGTACACTGAGTAAACAGCCCCTTCTTTCTCATTTTCCTCTATAACCCAGTATCTGGAACAGTTAACATCAGCCCCGCCCCCTCTCTCTGATCAGTCAGAGTCTGTATGCAGGAGCATCAGTCTCTCTGGCCCCTCTCTCTGATCAGTCAGAGTCTGTATGCAGGTTGATCATCAGCCCTCGCCTCTCCTGATCAGTCAGAGTCTGTATGCAGGTTGATCATCAGCCCCGCCTCCCCTCTCCCTCTGATCAGTCAGGAGTCTCTGGTGCAGCTGACCATCAGCCCCGCCTTCTCTCTGATCAGTCAGAGTCTGTATACAGGGCTGGAGTATCAGCCCTCGCCTCTCTCTGACTAGTCAGAGTCTGTATGCAGGTTGAGCATCAGTCCCGCCCCCTCTCTCTGATCAGTCAGAGTCTGTATGCAGGTTGAGCATGTTCACGGACAGAGCAGTAAACAGGCACTGAAGCTTTGATTTTTAACTGGATTTAACTATTCGAGCAAACGAGTGAATTTCAGCTGTTATCCACTGCCGCAGAGTGCGGATCTCGGGTTCTGAGAGTTGACCGCTCTCACCCTGATTCATCCAGAGGTAACGGAGACTTGAGTGTCTCAAATGTGTGTCTCTTACGGCTGATGGAGAGTTTTAAACCGTCAATGGCCCCTTCTCATTCTGATTCTGGTGTGCAGAGCAAACAGATGGAGGATATCACCTGCTCTTGCCTCGCCACTGCACCACTTCCAGAGGAGGATCACCTGAGACGCTGCTGAATGCAACGCTTCTCAGGCAAACCTCCCTGTGGCTAAACAGAAGACTTTCAGATGGCAACCACACACACACACACAATACGCCTCTCAGACAGCTCACACACACTCAGACTGCTCTGACTCCAGCCATCCTTAAAATCACTCCCACATCCTCTTCCCACACACTTCTAATCTAATGGCCTGCAATTATCATTAATGCTCGGATGCAACAGCTGAACAAGAACTTGTTCTCCAGATTTAAGACCTCATTTAAAGCAGCATTAAGGGGGAGAATTGGATATTTTTGGCCTGAGCCCTAGAGTGAATTCATTCTTACATCATAGTGACACAAGGACACTCACGAGCTCAGCGACAGGTGCAGGACATACTGTAGACACGTGTTGCACCTCATAGCAGGACTTCCAACGTCCTTGCCTGTCCTGTGACCAGATTTGTTGCCAGTTGAACAGTTGTGGGAAAATCTGGGACGCCAGCTTTGACAGCCTATAACAAGGACTAGCTATCCAGATATAAGACCCCCTTAAAAGCAACATTATGGATGTTGTTTGGATTGAGCTCCCCCAGCAGTGTGGAATTCATTCTTACATCGCTGTGATAAATAAAATCACGCGTTGACCTCCCCTTCATTGACATCTGACAACAACGAAACAAACATTACAGTAAAACATTCATTGACTGAAGAGTAAAGCACCCAGATGTGTTGGATCGGCATGCAAACTCCATCTCAGGCAATATTAGTAAACTTCATTGGACGTTGGGTTTCCCTATGTAAATTTGGGCTACTTTGGGTGTGTACCAGAGAAAACTGATATCTACTAGACATGCCTCTACGACACACTCTTGGGAGCACTGGAACCGTAACCCTGACAAATCCAGGTTCTATTTGGGATACGATGATGTTTAAGCAGAGTCTTTGTGGAGAACCATATGAGGGACGCAACAGTTTCAAGAATATGTTCAGGACAACCTGTGGCTACAACTGCTGCCACCATGGCAGGGCGCCCAACCGGGCAGGGTCTCCAGGAATATCTCAGCCACATTGCAACACTTGGCTTTCACCAGATGTGTTGCCAATGAAGCATTTATGGGACTGGCTGGGATGCCAGCTTAGGTAGTCTACTAGTTTGCAGGATCTACAGGTCCAGCTGCAACATCATTGGGCAAACGAGCCTCAGGTCCAAGCTAGAGACGGCTGACTTACAAGCTCTTGATTAGCATGGTGTATGATGTAGTGCACTCTTGTCAGTCGGTTTGGTCAAGCCTTGAAAGAGGGTGGGTGGTGTGACCTGACAACCTTGATTCAAATCTGTCAGGAAAACGGACGATGACTCTCAAGTAGTGTGGAAGACATCGAGACCACAGACTGTTATTGCCAACTCTGGGTAATATAGTCATCTAATAATCTGCTCTAACAGCAGTCAGACTCAGTGGGAGGCGGCATAAATATTCATGTCCTTGTCAGGGAAGTGATTCCACACATTTCATTTAGATGGACATTAGTCTTGATTCAAGCAATAAATAATTGTGTGGATAACAAATAGACTGGTGGCGTCGAGGCTGTTTGGTAGATTAATACATAAAAAATGATAAATGTCAGAAATGCCACCCAAATCTCTGTGAAAGCTGTTGATGAAAGGCTCCCTGAAAGTGCCACCACTGGTGTGTTTAGTAGTGTAAACAGAGCATCATCAGTAACTGATCTCTCTCTCTCTCTCTCTTTCTGTTCAGGGGAAACAAGAAAAAGGGCATCAAATCCTCTATTGGCCGCCTCTTTGGCAAGAAGGACAAAGGGCAGCCGATCAGCAAGGACGGTCAGTTGACCCCACCTGTCATTCCAGGTAAGGTCATCCACATTTCACTGGAAAAACTAAATAAACTAGTATCATCACTAGATTTCCTCCACATTGTTGCAGAAGGTGAATGAATGGACAGGTGTCCCAATACATTTGTCTTTAGAGTGCAGATTCCAGAACTAATAACATGTATTAGTTCTGGAATCTGCACTCTATAGACAAATGTATTGGGACACCTGTTCATTCATTCACCTTCCGAAATCAAGGGTATCAAGGGGTGCTTTTGTTGGAGTAACTGTCTCCACTGTCCATTCTGGAGCATTGCGTTCATCAGCAAGAGTGGTAGTGAGGTCAGGGCTCATCTCCAACTCATCCCAAAAGTATTGGATGAAGTTCCGTCATTCCAGAGAACACAATGCTCCACTGCTCAGTGCTGGGAGCTTTATACCCCTCTATCCAACACCTGCCATTAGGCATCTGCTCCAGACAGTCCTATTGTATTGGCAGCACATCTCTACGGGGTCTAGACAAGCTGTGTGTGTGTACATTTGCAAATCTGTCAGCAATGGGTTCAACTTAAAGTAGCTGAATGAAGGGGTGTCCACAGACATTTGGACATATGGCATATAACCTCATCTGTTAAGCATGGTGGAGGCAGTGTTATGGCCTGGACATGCATGGCTGCCAGTGAACCGCTTCACTGATGTTTATTGATGATGTGACTGCTGATGAATTCCGAAGTGCATGGACCTTTACATTGTGCTCAGATTTGGGAAATGCTGCCGAACTGATCGAACAGCACTGCAGAGTACAGATGGATCACGACCTAAATCACAGTTTTAGAGTTAATTTAATGATTTTAAATGAACTTAATGATTTTTAAGTATTATTAATGATGAACATAATGATTCATTTAAAACTACTAAAGTACAGTTGGGTCACCGTCCAAATACTTATGACCATTTCTTTTTACAGTCATTTTATGTGTTTTGTGGTATTACTGCATTTTCAGGCTTTCCTTTATGAATTATGTATTATCCTTTCTGAGGCGTTATAAATGATGAATTTTGTGAAATTCTCCAACCCTCTTAAATAATGCTAGTGTTCGTCTTCATACAGCTCTGAAGATCATTAAAGAGCCCAGTCCACATTACTGGTTTCTCACAAATTCCAAACAAAATCATATTGGGTCGACTGGATGTGACTGGATGCACGGCACTGAACTCCCCAGATGCTCCCCAGGCACCGAGGATAGGGCTGCCCACCGCTCCGGGCGCGTGTGAATTCACTAGTGCATACGTGTGTGTGTGTCATTGTGTGTGGATGGGTGTGCAGCACAGTGGGTTTATGAATGTAAGGAAACTGGACTGGTCTCCTCATGTTTCCCAGAGCTGTATATGTACTCTGTTGAGTGGCGAGTGGCCCGTATACAAGGTTGCATTGTGAGTGCTGTATGTTGAATTATAGATTTTGAGATGAGCATTGGAGATACCATGACCCTTGGGAAGCAAGCTGAGCGAGACCGCAGGATGAAGAAGAAGTACGTATTCTTGATTTCTTTCTCTCCCTCTCACTCACTCACTCTCTCACCTGTCACGTGTCACTCAGTCATTACGCAGTAGACAGACTGACAGACCAGTGTCATCTTCTGAGTGAAAAGATGGCTTCTTCAGCCATCAGTCTCTTTCCTCTTCCCTGTTAGACACACATTTTCACCTCCTTTGTAGCACCGCTCTGGGTACCTCCCACTTCATTAGTGATTCGTTTTGTTTCTGTGTCAAATCGACCATTTCTCAAAACCAGATGGTGAGACTGGCAGATAGAGGCCAAAATGTCTACTCATCCACATCTGAGATCATACTGCTCGATTAGTAAACTTAGTCCTACACGGACTTTAATACTAACTCTAGCCTGCGTCCGACTCACACTTACACTCCCATATAACTCATTCTTCTTCTCGGCTGCTCCGTTTAGGGGTCGCCACAGCGGATCATCTACCTCCAGTTTACCCTATCCCCTGCCACCTCTACCTTTACACCAACCATCTCCATATCCACCTTCCTCTCTCACTGCCTGCCAGCCACCCTCCCTCAATAATCTTCAACCCACAGAAATCTAACCTCCACCGGCACCCTGCTGGTCAACAGCACTGGAGGTGGTCATTATTAACCCGGGCCTCGACCGATCCGATATAACGATCATATTTATGATCCGTATTATAGTTTTGGCACAGGTTTTCCACGGACGCCCTTCCTGAAGCAACCCTCACCATTTCTCCAGGCTTGGGAACGGCACCAGCAGGGCACAAAGTACACCCCTAATGGGTGATTTACTCCCATGTAACTCATCACCTATTCATTTGTATCACATTTGCCCAAGTATGTGCCTTTGTCTGTGCTCTCCGGTGTCAACCAGAGCTTGTAGGATGGGTTCCTCTCAAGGTTTCTAGTCTGTTCCTAGTCTGAGGGAGTCTCTCTGCCACTGTTGCCTGCTGGCTGCTCATTTGAGGCTTGGACCTGGACCTGCCAAGCTGCTTTGTGACTCCTTTGTTGTTAAACGTGCTATACAAATAAACTTTGATTGATTGATTGATAAATCAGAGCCCTGCATTAGGCTAATAGTGCAGTGAGTGAAGCAGGCTGGGGCCGACTTACTTGCTGTCCTCGGAGACTGTGGTCTTGATGAAGTGATTTCCACCACTCCTCTCTCTGTTCTGGCATCTTAATTAACACTCAGGGTGTCTGTTTGTGTGGAGAGAGATTTGCATCTTAGTGAAGAGAGAAAGCAGTGTAACAAGTCCCACCTGAAACAGCAAAGGACCTCTTATATTGCAGAATAGAGTCATGTGGTTCTGTAATCGCAGACTGTAGTTCATCGGTTTCTCTGCAGACTTTATTCTCCTCCTTTCACCCTGATCTTCAATGATCAGGACCCCACAGGACCACCACAGAGCAGATATGATGTGGGTGGTGGGTCATTCTCAGCACTGCAGTCACACTGACATGGTGGTGGTGTGTTAGTGTGTGTTGCGCTGGTACGAGTGGATCAGTGTCACTGCTGGGTTAATAATCAACCACCTGTGGGCAGCATCCTGTGAGCACTGATGAAGGACTAGAGGATGACCAACACAAACTGTGCAGAATCAGGTTCAGAATGTTGTGATTGTGTTGTGATTGATGTCTAGTGTGAAAGTGCTCTGTCTCTCCTAATACGTTTGTCCTCGTCTGCCTCAGGCACGAGCTTTTGGAGGATGCCAGGAGGAAAGGCCTGCCATTTGCTCAGTGGGACGGCCCCACGGTGGTCTCCTGGCTCGAGGTAGAGTGTCACGGTGCACACAAACACACGTCCAGCCTCTTGCAGTCTCTGCGCAGTAACTCAACCGTTATCCCGATGATTGTAATTACAGTAATCACACTGATGAGGATGACAGTAATTATGAAAATGCTTCACTGCATCTATGATGATGATGCCGATGATAATTCCGTTTGACAAAGATTATCTCTGACGGCCTCTCACTGACGTCCTGCAGCTGTGGGTGGGCATGCCGGCCTGGTACGTGGCGGCGTGCCGAGCCAACGTGAAGAGCGGCGCCATCATGTCCGCCCTGTCCGACACTGAGATCCAGAGGGAGATCGGCATCAGCAACCCACTGCATCGGCTCAAGCTTAGGCTGGCTATCCAGGAGATGGTGTCACTGACCAGTCCCTCTGCACCCCTGACCTCACGCACTGTAAGAGCCCTGATCCTCAGGCTTGATCAATCTACTTATTTATGATAGCACTCACTACACACTAACTGTAGTACACACTTATTTCTACACACCCCCTCCCTCCTCATTTTCTCACTCCCTCCACCTTTAGCATTTTAAAGGCATTATGGGTTGGGAAACCATAGCGAGTTCTCTTTTTGACCATCAGAAGTCACAGTTATCTTCTTTAGATAACAGACGTGTGGTGTCATTAAATATTAATTAACTACCCAGTACGACTCTCACTGACAGGAACAACCACAAAAATAATTACAATTAGGTTACAGCCCTAAAACAAATGACTGACTGGACTAATGTTGTGGCCAGACATGTTGGTCATGGTGTCTTTCCATGACCCACCAATCAAAGCAAGGCTCATTAAAATGAGTCTGCTGCTGCGTTCCCTGCATTGGCTCCCTGTAAAAACCTTGATGCTGACCTACAAGGCCAAAAACGGACCAGCCCCTCCACACATGATGGCAATGGTCAAAACTCGAGCTGTACCAAGAGCCCTTCGAGCCTCAAGTACAGCTCGGCTTGACCCACCATCCCTCAGAACGCAAGGTAAACATGCATCCAGACTCTTTTCTGTTCTGGCACCAAAATGGTGGAACGAACTTCCCCTGGGAGTCCGAACAGCTGAGTCCCTCACTGTCTTCAAACGCAGACTGAAGACTCATCTGTTTCAGGAGGATTTAACTCCATTAAGACATTTGTTTGTGGATCTAAGTGTGAGGAACCTCTAGATTCCAGCCTCGTCTACTAGCTAAGGATATTCCGAGTGAACAGCAGAGCACTTTTGTAAGTCGCTCTGGAAAAGGGCGTCTGATAAATGCTGTAAATGTAATTAAAATATTCATGAGCAAAGTATAGAAATAAAATAGAAAAATGGAAGAAACAGTAGAATAGCCTGCTTCATTGTAGGGCTAAATAACAGGGTTGTAAAGGGTTTGTAAAACCACATCTGGGCATTTTTCCATTCTGACCTGATTCACATACCTTCTATAATCAAAAGCTATTGGAATGTTGAGTAAGTGCATTAAATTTGTTAAACTAACTTATTCAAACTTCAGAGATTTTTGATTTCTGATCAAAAGTAAAACCATTGAAGGCCTGAAAAAATGTCACCTTATATTTAAATATTTAATGAGTGTAAATAGGACGGTTTACCTGTGTCAGTAGAGGAGATCCAGTTAGATTAAACAAGTTTTTTATGGTTTATGTTTCCTCTCCACCTTAAATGATGGAGCAAGTAACTGCTGTAAATGGAGTGTAATTCAACAAATTGAACACCTAGTATGTGTCCTGTAGCCTATTTATACTAAATATGGATTCAATATTTCATGGTTACGTTTGAAAGGCACAACAAATGTAAAAACCCTTGACTTTTATCAGCAGTGTGTCAGTTCAAAAACTGAAGTCATGTTAAAAGACCTTTTTGTCTTTTTAACCTAAAAAGATGTATTTATATTTCAAATATGTGGTTGGATCATGTTTAAAATCAGAATCGGGTCCGCTACATCAGATGCAGATGATTAGAACAACAGCTGTCATATTTGAACATTAGACATTAGCTTGGTTTGCTCTTGATTGTTGAAGTGAGTTGGATCACCATGGCTGGATGCCAAGAGCTCTCTGAGGCCTTCAGAAAGAGGGTTGTAGGTGCAGATGATGAAGGGATTTTAAATAGTTCAATAAGAAATCCGTCGTTCCACTGTCCTGACCAGGCGTTCTAGCAAATTCAGCCCAAGAGCAGCCTCCAACAATCCTAAAATATCATCACCGGACCTACAGGTACCGTCAGAGAGACCAAACATGTCTGATTTTTATTGGGGGAAAAAATCCAGATCCAGTTTAAATATGTTCAAGGAAAGACGAACGTTTTCATGGGTATCTTCACTATCTTCACTCAGGCTCCGTTCTCTTTCTTAATTGTAGCCTCACGGTGTCGAAGTAGTGAGATGTTGCACAATAATAACCAGGGTGGAGCCTAAAATCAACATTCCCCTTATAGAGACTGTCACACTCCTTCTCACTGTGGGTGACCATTGATCTATGCATATGCATTTGTGTGTATCTGTGTGTGTGTGTGTGTGTGTGTGTGTGTGTGTGTGTGTGTGTGTGTGTGTGTGTGTGTGTGTGTGTGTGTGTGTGCGCGTGTGTGCGTGTGTGTGTGTGTGCTCTCCCTCTCTGCGCAGTCCTCCGGAAATGTGTGGGTGACTCACGAGGAGATGGAGAACATGGCAGCCTCCACCAAAGCGGTTAGTCCATCTGGGTGGCACCCCTGCCCCTGCAGAGCCGAGCATATGCCGCGCTTCCGCTGCCCCACCACACACCCCTGCCCTCACCCTTGTCACCTCCACTCCACTCCACTCCAACCCCCAAAACCCCGAGAACCTGCACCGTGCATGTCGATGGCTGTGCTGTCAGACTGGGTTTCCAGACCAAGGTTAAGCTTTGGATTCAAGACTTGAATTGAACATATTCTTCATTTCCACGTGAAGATAATGTGACGTATGAAAGGACGAAGCTCAGCAAACCGAAGGAGCAAGGATGTCAGTTATTTAATTGGTGTAAAAATGATGATTCTTAGTCTTAATCTGGATCTGGAAACTAGCCCTTATCTGGGGTGGAAGCGTAACTGTGAAATGCTCTCTTGCTGTGTGTTTATTAATTGCTGTACTAATCAAAACTGCCACAGTAGCCAGATTTTAATGACTAATTACTCGTTTTAATTTCTAATTAACTATGATTTATGATTTTTATATGTTATTAATTGATAAGAACAATACCACGTGTCAGACGAGTACTTTTATAACTCCAGCTGCCCTTTACAATGTGAATACTTTGACTTTTTTTTTGAAAAGCTGAGCCTTTAGGCAGCATTTTCCACATAAACTATGAAAGTGTCTAAGCCACGATCGTCATTTAATCTTAAACGGTTAAACAATAAAACGATTCTGTTCATATGTCCCAGCTCAGAAACCAGAGTCAGCCGTGCTACATTACCACTGGAGACAATGGTGGCGTGTTAGTGTGTGTTGCACTGGTATGAGTGGATTGCAGCAGTGCTGCTGGAGTGTTTAATCCCTCCTGTACTACTGCTAATGTTCAGCCGCCTGAAATGTCCAGCTGACAGCGTCCTGTGAGCACTGATGAAGGACTAGACGACAAACAGATGAGCTTCTGTCTCTGACTTTACATCTACAAGGTGTCAGCGTGGACAGTGAGTGGACACCATGTCTGTGTCAGTGCAAGACAATGACCCACCACCCACATAATAGCTGACCATCGGAGCTCATAAAATGGGCAGAGAATGTTCTGTACTGTGCTCCTTGCACTGGAACGGTGATGGTGAGGACATGCTTCAACACCCTGGCCGGAGAATGTCCACTGTCCATTTCCAATACATAGCTGACAGACCGCCTAATTTGGAGGTATCTCAGAGAGATCGAGAGCATCAGCTACAGATGGCTGTGGCATCGCAGGTAGTTGAAGTGGGCCAGTTAATTTATGGACATTGGTCCATTTTTAATGAAATGTTCACGCAGGGAAAAGGGCAGCTGGTTTTCCAAATACTGGCAGTGGTTAGTGGTGAATGTGAGCTTTCCAGTCTTCTCCAGTAGGACCAGTAACTGTCATATCTGATCATGTGGCTTATCTGCTAAAATCCCTGGCATTGTAGAGCTTCTGTCCTGCTTGTGACTGGTGATATTGTAGTGGGAGAACTGCACCCTGCTTGTAAATGCTCTGGACTGACTCTGTCTCTGTGCATTAACACGCTGTCACACTGGGACTTGACGGATAGGAGAACGAGGAGGGGAGTTGGGCACAGGTGAGAGAGAAAAAGAGAGAGAGAGAATGTGTCTCCTCCTGACTGCCACAGCAGATCATTAACTAAGACAAAGCCTCGCAGTGCAACTCCGTGTCTTAAGTCATTTATTTCGACGTGCCTTCTGGATCTACAGGGAACAAGACTCCTCTTAGGCTCCTGCACAATGAAATGGCTTGAATATGCTTTAATGGTTGAAATCAATCATATAACTCAATACCAGTGCATTGCAATGTTTCACAGAGTCATGCATATTCTGATTTTCTCAGGTTTCTAGAGTTGAGAAAAAGCATGGCATTAAGAAAGGCTGTGAAATATGAATGCAAAAATGAACGCAAGAGAGCGAATAAGTTAACAGTTGCATAATGAACACCAGCGCAACCACTGGAGCAACACCGTCATGTGCAACTGTCTTTATTAGGCACAGTGTGAAAGTGGACGACACATTTAATGCAAATGAAAAAGGACTTCATTTAGACGTTAATGTCAATTTATTAACTCATCCGAAAATGATCAATCGGTGTCTCGCCTTTTTCAAAAACTCCTTTTATATTATGATTCATTATGAACATAAATTTTATTTGACTATAATTCTATTTTTCTAGCATTTTAACTAATTATTTTCTAACAATTTGTTTTGTTTTTGACTGATATTGCCAAAATATTTTCTTTATTTTTAAAGATTATTACTGAATGTCTAATATATTATTTGACAAATATATTTCTAGATTTTCTAGATGTTGCTTATTAATTTTAAAACAAAGGCTTTTGCAGACATTTTGACTGATCTCAAAACTATGCGATTATTTCTAGAATGTTGGCTGATTATTTTTGAAATAATCTGATTATTTATTGTTTATAATCTAAGATGGTTATTTTTTTAGAGATTCTGGCTGTTGATGTCAAAATAATGTTTGAAGTCATTAAATAATGTTTTAAATATTGTGTAAATTTGACATAGTGTAAATATTATGTCTCTATTTCTTTAGATTCTTTTGATAATAATGTTAAAAAATATATTTCCAGAAATGTTGACAGATTAAATAATCTTGTTTAATTTCTAGACTTTTTGACTGATTATTTTTTTAAATAATGTTTGAACTTCTATTGTTATTAGTTGGAGTAGAGTTGTTTGGAGTTGACACCTGCAGGACCACAGTTTTCCAGGATAACAAGTTATCATTTTGAGTCAAAAGGCATTAAAACCTATTGCTGCCAGACTGGGTTTTATCTTATGTCTGGTGGGAATGAGCTTCCAGATTCTCAATTCAGCTGCTGCTTGATATTTGTTTATATTGCAAATAGCATTTAATTGGCCTTTTTTCTATGAAGAATGAATATTTTTCAGTGTTTTAGGACAATAATTCAACACCGAGACCTCAGCACGGGAAAGGAAATTAAAGACTGCAATTTCTGCATCGTCCACAGACACTGGCGTATGGCGACATGAACCATGAGTGGATAGGGAACGAATGGCTGCCTAGCCTGGGCCTGCCTCAGTATCGCAGCTACTTCATGGAGTGCCTGGTGGATGCCCGCATGCTGGACCACCTCACCAAGAAAGACCTGCGCACGCACCTTAAAATGGTGGACAGCTTTCATAGGTAGGGTGGAGGCAGAATCCGAATTCCTGATCAACATTTTCCACTAAATGAAGAGCATTGTCATAATTCAAAGCCTGAAATTCCCGCAGGGCCAGTTTACAGTACGGCATCATGTGCCTGAAGAGACTCAACTATGACCGGAAGGAGCTGGACAGAAGGAGAGAGGAGTGCCAAAATGACATCAAAGGTAAGACTGTGAAAACTAGACAATGGCTACATAGTGAACACCTTCACTCACACATCTCCCACAAAAACTCACACAGCAGAGCTGCTGGAGTGTTTAAACCCCTCAGTGTCACTGCTGGACTGAGAACAGTCCACCAACCAGACATATTTAGCCAACAGCGGCCTGTGGGCAGCGTCCTGTGGCCACAGATGAAGGACTAGATTATGACTAGTGTCCAACAGAGTGGAGAGTGAGTGGACACAGTGTTTAAACACTCCAGCAGCACTGCTGTGAGCTGATAAAATGGTCATTATTGGTTCATTTTATGCCTTTATTGTGGTATTTAAAGGCTGCCAAATGTTCCTCTCTGGTTCTCCAGCTCTCCAGTTCCTCTAGGCTTGGTGACCCCTGTACTAGTGGATAATCCACCCCCAAATAATACTCTACAATGACAAAAGTATTGGGACAGGATGTTGAATGATTTACCACCCCACCTCCTCCACTCAGGACTAGGGACAATCTGTGTGTGCATTTGCGCATCAATGTCAGCAATGAGTGCAACTTTAAGTAGCTAAATGCATTCATTAGATGGGGTGCCCACAAATATTTGGACGTACTGTCCAGCAGTAGTCCTGTAGTGGTCATTCATAATGGCCAACAAATGGTGGTATTTTATGTGGCGTATCATTCCTTCTGTACACACCTTGTATGTCTGATCACAGGGTGGTGGAGTAGGTGGTGGCTGCTGAATTCTCTAGGGAAACAGCATCATCTAGTGGCTCTGGAGAGGTAACTACACGCGGAAGGCTGGAAGGTCAACAGCTGAGGCTTGTAGTGTCAAATCCATTTAAAGGCTGGGGCGCCCCGCTGAACTTGAGCGTGACACATGAACTTGACACAGCTGCCGCAGCCTTTCATGTCCCTCACCAACAACATATACCACACGCACACACACACTCACACACACACACTCACACGCTTAGATCCTATACAGAACCTCAGACGCACACGTGCTTTTCTGCTTTGTTCTTTAAATCTGACTGACCGGCTGTGCAAAAACATCAAGTGGCTTATACATGTGTTGTTGGCACACTGTAACTGGGAGTGAATATCAACTCATTCTGACCAGCTGCAGTGATTTACAGGTCATTATACTGGAATGATCTTGCGCAAAATATTGGGCAAATTATGTGTGTGTGTGTGTGTGTGTGTGTGTGTGTGTGTGTGTGTGTGTGTGTGTGTGTGTGTGTGTGTGTACATGTGCAGTAAACGTATCCTCTGGCTCTAATATTGTACTCATGTACACATATTACCATTACATTCACAAATAAACACATCCACACATGCAATATTGCCAGTGCCACTGGCAACCGCACAGCCCTAACACATGATACATCCCCCATGCGTCACAGTTGGCAAGGTGATCTTTTCACGAATTGCAGGAAAATGGAGGGTCTGTCTGAAAATATATTGTCAGTCCAAAAATGAGTCGAGGTGCTTTGGCTTGTTTGTATTTAAGTAACAAGACACATCCTGTTAAAACAGAATTAGCCTAGATGTTGTACTATCAGTAGTAGATCGAAAGATTGATAGCTGGTCCTCTCTGCATTGCTCTTTCAGGGTCATGTCAGTGTGAGGTTAACTATTGCACACATTGGTTAGCTAATGTAATAGTAACAGAATTGTAACAATAATGTAACAGAATTGTATTTAACAGCAATTGTCCAGTAATATAGCATTAGTGGCTGGTCAATAAAAGATGGTGCCTCCTTCAACAGACGTACTTGATCTGTGCCGGGGAAGAGCGGTAAACCTCCATGACCTCCTGATCAGCATACACTGAGGGCAATAGCTGACCAAGCGCATTTCTACCCCTCCACAGACACTCTGGTGTGGACCAACGACCACGTGATGCACTGGGTGCAGACCATCGGGCTAAAGGAGTACAGCAATAACCTGCTGGAGAGCGGCGTGCACGGAGCCCTCGTCGCTCTGGACGAAACGTTCGACTTCAGCAGCCTTGCCCTCATCCTGCAGATCCCCATGCAGAACACCCAGGTAAAGGACAGTCAGGGTAGACTACACGAAACATGGCGCAGTCCCACTTGAAAGAAATGCATTTTGCAACACAAAAATTGCCAAAAGTAAGTACATTGAAAGTAATTAGAATAGAATGTAAATTGCATTCTTTTACTGTTTATTTACTCTGGAATAGTGTGGAGTTTAGGAACATATCATCAGAGAGTCCTAATATCTTGTATTTTTGATTAATATCCCAGGCAAGGCAAATCCTGGAACGAGAGTTTAATAATCTCCTGGCCCTGGGCACTGACCGGCGTCTGGAGGAGGTATGTGTGTGTATGAGAGGCATTAGACATCACTGACAACCTGGAGTGAGTTCCAACAGGGGTTCCCAAACAGTTTGACAGTCCCATACCACCTCAGACATTAAATATCTCATTGAGCACATTGCCCTGTGTGAGCACATGCTTTAAATGCCCTCAATTTGCTTTATTTTGCTGATGGTTTAAGTGCAATTCAAGGGATATTAATTCCAATATAATGTTAATGTAATAACATGCAAACAATAATATTAATAATAAATAAAGATGTTGTCCACATCAACAATTAAAGGGGTTCTCTCGAGTTCACTCAGTGAAATCTTGGTCCAGGAGACACAGGGGTGAGTTTTGCTTAATTTGACCAAGGACATAACTAACATGGTAGTTTGACTTTCAGGGGTTTTCAGGGGTTCATGGCCTGCGGTGGCACGATGTTGGGAAATAAACTGAGCTTTGACCGGGTTTAGGGCCCTATGATTTCTGTGATATTTGATGACATATTTCGTTTAAGAAAAATAACATTAACCAACAAAGAAATGCCATTAAAATCTGAACGGGGAACCAAAATTTGGAAAATAATGTATAGGGCCTTATGGGTTTCACCAGAAGTGTCAGTGATACAACATATGATACTAATAACAGCCTGTGTTTCCCACGCTTGAGTAAAGATATTGGGCAGACAGAAACAGCCTCTGGTAAATTCTTTAAAATGTAAAGTTTAAAAGTGTGCAGTTGAACACGGTTGAGCAAGGTGTTGCACATTGCAACAGCGATGCTAAAACGATATATTGTGCAGCCCTATCACATATAGTTATCTTATTCCAAACTGTACCTGCATTCTTCTGCAAAACGTTCCCAACAGTGCGACGACAAGTCATTCCGGAGATCCCCGTCATGGAGGAAGCGCTTCAGGCCACGGGAGGGCCAAGGGCTGGGCATGATGCCTGGCTCCATCGAGACCCTGCCTGCAGGATTCCGCCTCACCGCCATGTCCATTCCCTCGTCCATGGCTGTCGTGCCCAAGAAACAGCTGCAGCCTGAAGGTAGAGAAAGACACCAGGGATGGAATGAGCTCTGCTTTCTCATTGGCTTGCTGCAGTGTGTTTTTATGCTGGAGGTGCTAATGAGATGCATCAGTTATGTCCTATTAACAGTGAATGTCACGGCAGTAACCATATGAAATCATATCCAACCAATCATATGGATGTGCTCTGAGCATTTTGGGAATGGCTTAAGATCTTGCTTTGCTGTTGATACAGTGCTGAAACTGCCACCTTGTGCAGCTGACCCAGGCTTAGATCGCTCCTGTTGTTTCTCCACTACTTTAAAGAAGCTTGAACACAAGGAGACGCTAGTTATGGAGTGGTTAGTGAGCTAGCTGGCTTGTGTTTCTCGTATTATACCTGTGTTATAGGTCAGTGGCCTTCAACCCTCATCATGGAGAGGTTTTAACACCAATCCAATTCTAACTTGAAATTCCAAGTCAGAAAATCACTATTTAATGTTGTCAAAACATGGAGAAATTGAATATAATACAATTGAAAAAATTCTGAATTTTCAGAAATGTCAACTTTTGAGAACAAAAGGCTAAACTTTATAGAAAATAAGTAATATTTTGAGGGATAAAATAAGACATTTCTCATCATTTAAATAAAATAGGTGTCCTTTTTCAAGCATTAATCCACAATTTAGGGAAAATAAGTGAACATTTTGTTCACAAATCATTAAAATGAAGAAAATGTCAGAAATGTCTAAAATCACTCTGCTAACATCACGTCACACCGACGTGTTCTGTCTGATCTTGGTATAAATCACATTGTATATAATTCGATATTTCATAGCCTGGTCTTTTCAGTCATAACAGCTGCTTCGTCCTGCTTGCTGCTCTTTCATTGCATGTTCTCTCCCCTCTGTTCCTGTGGTGCCGTAGCTGGACCCCCGCCACCTCAAAGACTTGATCCCTCTGTCGTCAGGACTTACTCCTGCTAACTCCGCTTTACTAACTGCACTCACACTACCAGGTAAGACGTCACTGTATGTTTCCTGCAAAGTTGGTCTTTAAGTGTGACTCAACACTCGTTAAAGGTGCCTCAAATTAATGCCGCAGAAGAACGACTTTTGGTTCCATAGAGAGCAAATATGGTGAGGAACAAAATACTGTTACTGGACTTTACATTTTAGAAGCGATGAGTGTAAATTAACGATGGACGGCACATTGTCCCTCAAAAGGGAAGCCACCACAGGTCTAGCACCTCTGCTGGCTGCAGTATGATGATTAACTGCACTCCTTGCCATTCATTTCAATGCCAAACTGCCCATATTCAATCAGATTCTTCTTCTCTATACTGTATTTCCATCTCCACTCCAGCAGGTAGTGGAGCTCCAGCTGTGGTTCTTGCTAAATTATATATATATAATATTATCCAGTTCTCTTTGTTCTTATCTGGGCTCTCCGGTGTCGACCAGAGAAGGACAGGTTCCCCTGTTCAGCCTTGGTTCCTTGGTTTTTCTGCCAGTGTCGCCAAGAAGCTCAGACCCTGATTTCTGTAAAGCTGCTTTGTGACATTGGCTTCACTGTAAAACGCACTTATAAATAAACTTTGATTGATTAGTTGATTGACGTTGAACCACGTTGTCCATCTTTATTATACATGCATTGCTTTGAAGAATCTGTCCTTTACTTTTCTATCATTTAATACTTTCTGCTCTACGTTTTAAATCACACTCACACTTTTTTTCAACTGTTTCTAATCAGGCTGATAATGACATCACCTCATTATACTTTGCTATACTCAATACCAGTTTAGTGAAGGTAATGGTTAGAGATGTGAGACAGGAAGGCTGGGTTTTTCATTTCCAAGTCTGATTGGACGGCACCGACAGACGGGAACATGCCACCAGTTGTCTGGATTAACTGTCTTTACCAACAGTCTTTTGAAGCAGTGGAAACAGCTGGTCTGAGCTTAAAAAGTTGCAAAGTAGAAGGTTGAATTCAGGTTTTTATTTTTTCCAGTTTAAAAATAACCATTTTTTTAAATGTTATATATAATATATATTAATATTAATGCCTATTAATACTTAAGTCAAGAACCATATTTACCACATTTATCATCTGTGAACCGAATTTGAAACCAGCAAATCCAGGATTTTAATAGTTAGTTTTAAGTTTTACTGCAAAACAGATTTAAATGTCATTCATATGATAATGATGTTGTGATTATTTATGCTTAATGGCCACAGCTGTACATCTTTCACTCACAAAAATCAATTGAATTTGAAATAAAAAAGGAAAGTCTTTTATTTTAAATACATGTAGGACTGTGTGCCTTTATTAAAGTTAGAAATGTAAACCATATTTCAGCTTTTACCAAGATATTTTGAAACTGGAGTAACTGTACTTTTTCTTAGGTATGGGATTGAGAGGCAGGGTTGTATTAGAAATGTGTGAATATGAAGAACCTTTAAAAGGATGTTTGCCTTAAAGGTCAAACCAGTTTAAGGGTTCATCTCTAATACAAACATGTGTTTTTATGAAACCAATAGTGGTTCTTCTACGGCAAGAACCATTTGAAGCACCTTTTTTAGCATCTCGTGTTACTGTATGGAGATATTTTTAGGGTTAAACCACTAAACTCTGCTCTCCAGTGGATATACTGGTGCAGCTGGAAATATCAGAATATTGTGAAAATAGTTCATTAATGTTATAACATCATTTAAACTGTCATTTTATATTCATTACATTTAAAATGAGATGTTTCAAGCCATCCATCCGTCATCTGTCACTTTACGGGGTCCGGGTAGCGGGGGCAGCGACCTAAGCAAAGAAGCCTGGACCTCCCTGTCCTCCCTGTCACCTCTTCCAGCTCTTCTGAGAGAATTCAAAGGCGTTCCCAGGCCAGCTGAGGGATATTATCTCTCCAGGGTGTCCTTGGTCCACCTGGGAAGTGTTCAGGAGGTGTTCTGGAGGTGTGGTGGCTCTACTCGGAGCCCCTCCTGGATGTCCGAACTCCTCACCCGATCTCTAACGGAGAGTCAATCCACCCTGCAGAGGAAAGTCATTTGTCTTTTGTACATGGGCTCCATTCTTTTGGTCACTACCCAAAGCCCGTGACCATAGGTCAGGGTGGGAACATAGATCAACCGTTAAATTGAGAGTCTCAGCTCTCTCTCTTAATCCCTACAGACCGGCTCAGAGTCCACCGATTCGCCTGTCAACCTCTCACTCCATCTTTCCCTCAACCGTCAACAAAATCCCAAGATACTCGAACTGATTCCTAACCCGGAGAGGGCGTTCCGTTCTGGATGTATGGATGGATGAGTATGGTAGATCCGTGGAGATCCGACATTCCGAATCTGGAATTATTGGAATGTTTAATTTAGAGTTTGAATAAATGACTAATCTGACCTTAAACAGAAGAGGCTTGAAATATTTTACTTTAAATCTCACTAATATAACACACACGACTTCATTTCGAATTCAAATATGAGTTGTTTTTCACAATATTCAGATGATGGGATTTTCTTGCTGCATTAGTGTATCGACGCCGACTCTCTCTATCGTACGCTCTCGTTGGTGTTCAGCCTTGTTGATCGTGTTGGGTGAGTTTTAATTGAGTTTTTTCTGATGTGCCTGTGTATTCTGCTCTGTTACAGTGCATTCCCACTACCTGTACGGACACATGCTTGCGGCCTTTCGAGAGTGATATGCCAAATTTCGGGGGGAAACTTAAGGAGGCTCGATCTCTCCTCCCTCCCGAGCGAAACCAGTGCTTTTGTGGACATGGTGCAATAGGGGGAAAAAAACAAAACAAAACTGAACTTTGAACTCGTGAACGCATTGGTTGCGTAGCTGCTGTTAACAGAGATATCTCGTCACGTCGGTCACTTCCTAGTAACCCCGAGTAATTTAGTCATTGTGCTGGTCGTTTTCAACTGGTGTACTTGGCCCCTAGTCTGTCAGTTCTAGTCTTCTTCCTTGGGTGTGTTGATGGCAATTTACTATATAAGGTTTTCCCCCCTCCGGTTATGCAAGGTATTAATCAGTGTCTCTTTCTGTACATAAAATGGATTATAATATGTTTTTTATAGAAAATATATATAAATATATATATAAATATATATATATATATTGGAATTGTATATGGAAAAAGACTATATCATTATTGTATGAATACTGAAAATCTGTCTCAGTTGTGACTGTTTTTGTTTGTTTGAAACTGTCTGATAGACCAGTGTTCAACGTGTAGCCACTGTTTTGGATGTGTTTGGTGGGAGTGGCCCATTTATGCTGACCTGAGACCAGCTTTTTGTTTGTTTGTTTATTTATTTATTTATGTATTTATGTATTTATTTTTGCTATCGTTCTTAGGATCTGGGCAGGAGGGAGCTGGTCCCAGATGAAAGTAAAAGGGCTCAATATTCCAGTAGCATCTGAGTGTGTTTGCGATCATCTCCGCAGAGCTCGATCACGTGTGTGTGTGTGTGTCCGTTCCCGAGAAAGAAATGGAAGAGACAAAAATTGTTCAGGGCTGGTTTTGAACTTCAGCTTTATCTGCCATATCTGCATAATGTTGATTAGGACAGAAGACATTTTGACATAACAGGAAACCCGTATTTAATAGAGGACCGTGGGTAAGTTTCACAGACGCCTTCCGTTTAACGTGGAGAGTTATGGGTGTACCTGCCTGAGGAACACCAAAAGCAATAGCCGTCCATGCCCAACGATGTCAAGCCTGTAATAACACATAAACACATCCGAAATCTCTCTTTCAGTCTTTTAGCCTGCATACTCCGACACTTCTGTCAACATTTTGACACGATACCCCCTAAAGTAATGACGTAGTTTCTCTGTATCTTGACTTAAAGAGTTAAAATAATGGCTTATGTTCTCAAATTAAACACTCAGAATAGTTGCACCCATCAGGAACTGTGGTCAAACGTCCAGAAGGCATGTTGTCGTGGTGTGTCATGCACTTCACTTTGACAGACCAAAGTTACAACCAGTGCCCCTACTTTGTCCACATGCCTGTCCACACACTGCTGCCGTCTCAAGATCCCGTCTTGAAGACACAGATACTACGCCGTGGTCGGTCTCATCTTCAGACCTGTCCCTGATTGAAAATGTGTGGGACGCTATTGGACGCTCTATCAACACTCCACCCCTACCACACCATCTGCAGAACTGAGTGAGAACATTCAAGCTGCATGGGATGGATCATCACAGGGACACCATTAGGAACCTCTACAGCTCCATGCAGAGATGTCTGGCGTGTTGCGTTAAACCCAAAAGTCTGCACCAACTTCAAGACATTATGTCATTTCATGTTACATGTAAGTTCTCTGAGAAAGTAAGCCATTATTTTGAGATTTTTTAATGTTAAGAGAAAAAAATGTTAACAGAAAAATCAACATTTGAGAAGAATTTAAGAAAGAAATCATTGGAAATTCAGAGGAAATAAATAAATAAATACAGAAAGAAGAAAAATAAGTGAATATTTCCATAAAATTAGTCCAAATGTAGAGAACATACATCAAAATTGAGACAATACATCTAAATGTGGAGAATTTAGGTCGATATTTAGCCATATGGTTCTTTGATTTGTTCTGATTCTATATAGATCTCTTGCTTTTACTAAAGAAGCCGCGACAAAGCGTTTTTGTTAACTGTGTAAAAAGTAGCTTTTTGTCAATATTCTGAGCTGCATCATTCTTCGGGAATTCTGAGTTTCCATGAAGTGCCCATCAACCACAAACAGGCACTGTCTTAATTCCAAATGTTTTATTTTAGCATGATTCTGTCGGACTGGTGAGGTGTACCGAGCGCTTAACGTTGGTGTTTTTCTTTTATATATATATAAATATATTTTCTTTTCATTTTTTACAGACAGTATTTTAATTACATTTGAAGAGATGTACAATGTGCCACTGTGGCAGCTATTTTACTTATTTATGTATATGTATGTAAGTATATGTATATGTATTTTATGCCAAGTGTAACACTATATTATGCTGATATATATCAAGCCTTTTTTTGTTGTTTACTTTGAAAAAAGTGCTATTTATTAAAACACAATGAATAACGGTGAATCTGTTTTAAGGTTAAACAGAAAACTGTGCCCCAATAATCAGATAATTATTAAAAAAAAAACACACCCAAATGGTCACTAATACTTGAGATCCATTGAAGTCCATATCATACGGAGTGAGAGTGATCAGTAGCTTTAGAGTGATCTGTTTTTTTCTGTGCAGGACACGATTGGCAGGAGAGGGATATGTTGGAGCATGCATGCCACAAAACTGACAATCATTGTGTTGCCTCAATTGCCTCACTTCTCTCTCTCTCTCTCTCTCTCTCTCTCTCTCTCTCTCTCTCTCTCTCTCTCTGTCAAGCTATCAATCTATCTCTTGGTCATCATTTTTACAGCTGAGGAATCAATCAGTTGAACACTTGAACTTGAAATTCCTGTGGTGTGCTGCTCTTTTTTTACCTCTAGATCTGCTAATTGTGCCTGATTTCATCCAGACAGCTCGATGTGTCTTTGGTCAAATGCTCTAAAAAGGCCATGCATTGAACTGGCTTGATTCACGTGTGGTTACGGAGAGAGTGGGACACAGTCTAACACACGTTTTGTTTTGTTTTTTTATGTTTATCGATTATTTATAAAGAAAACCAGAAGCTGAGTGCAAATGTTACGAGTGCAAAATACAATAATTTAATAATTAAATATGATTTTATTCCGTGTCATTTTGGCTCGTTTCTATGTGCGTATCGCAAATGTACGCTACACTAGTGCTTCTCAAAACAATTGAATACTGTGAAAAAGTGCAGGCTCCAAAATGTCGTATGTGGTATTGATTATGTATTCATAACATTATGACTCTATGTTCTACACTCACTGTCCACTCTGTCAGCTCCTCTGGCCACACAGGAGCACTGTGTAGACCTACAACTCCAGACTGTAGTTCATCTGTTTCTCTGATACTTTATTCTCCTCCTTTCACCCTGATCTTCAGTGATCAGGACCCCACAGGACCACCACAGGGCAGATATGATGTGGGTGGTGGGTCATTCTCAGCACTGCAGTGAGTCTGACGTGGTGGTGGTGGATTAGACAGCAGTGCTGCTGCAGTGCACTGTTGATCAATAGGACTTATAGCTCATAATATCTCATTTGGAGTGTAAATAAAGTAGTAATCAGCGTCAAAATGCCGAATAAAAAGGCTTGAACAGTTCAAATTCAGGATGAATCTTGTGGTTTTCTAATTCTTTTGAGATGCACTATTGTAATCATTTTCTATTTTTAATTGTATCGGAACAGCTGCTCTTGAGCCCTGCTATGAAACACTTTAGGACTATAGGACGTTTGATTGAAGGTTAAGATTGTTTTTGCCATCTCCTTTAAAATTACAGTTGATTGAATGCATGTTTATCTTTGGTCTTGAACAGCAATTGAATGCAGTTAAAATATTTGAAGTAAATCGTGCCAAACTAATATCAGCACTGTTTAGAACTCTCTAAAACTGGATACGGGAATATGGATTGTTTTCACTGTGTTTGTTACACTAATAACACTAACCCCGTGGTGTGGAGGCTGTCTTTTAATCGAGAGTTATTTAAATACTTGACTCGTAACACTTACAGAACCCTTTTTTACATATTAATTACATTTACAGTGTGAGTTTAATTACTGCGGGACTAATAAAGCGTTCTCTTATCATTTAAAGTGAAATATTTAAACTTTTGTTTTAATGTTGCCACTGATTAATTAGTAATTTATTTAAGCACAAATGAGATATTCTCTGTTGATCTGTATGGATTTAAGTTTTTAAAAATCTGAAATTCAGCTTCGAAAATTATTAGAATATTTAATTTTGAGTTTGGATTAGTTAATAATTAGTATCAACACATTAAAAAGGCTTGAAATGTGAAACCTTAAATCAAAAATAAATATTAGTGCTCCTGATTTTGTGTTCATAATTCAATTCAATTTAATTGTTATATTCATTACATTTAAAGTGATATATTTCAAGCTTTTTGATTTTACATGTAATGAATTTAAAATCTAAATCTAAAATATGAAAATGTGTGACTTAAATTATGAAAGAACTTTCACAATAGTATTTTTTTTCTGAGATGCACTGGTTGGAGGTTCTATATGGAATAAAATATTGTCCTTACCAATGTGTCCAATGTGAAGAACTCTAAAAAGACAATGATCCATTCCAAAAATTTGGAACCATTAGAGTTTTAGTAAAGAAACCTCGATGGATCCTTTTGTACCATGTTTATACTAAGTTTGTACTTTAGTGGAAGATAATAATAATAATAATAATAATATAATAATAATAATAATATAATAATAATAATAATAATAATAATAATAATATAATAATAATAGGTAACTTACACACACAGCTTGAAAGGCGTGTACTAATATGCATGTATGGAAAGGTGAGGTATCCCTGTTACATTAACCTGTGTTAGATTGTGCCTCACTCTCCCCTGCGTTATTTCCACCTAAAATATATCAACACAGTGAAACTGAACGTGTGTGTAGATTTGATTCACGTGGAAATCGTGCCCCCATTTGAATCATGCAGTAATTCAATGTATTTCTTTGCCTTTCCGTTTTTCTCATTTTACAAAATCCTACGCAGTTATTGGTTCATTTATTGATTTAGATGATAGACCGACTCCTTGAACTGTTAAACCTTGACCTGCACCGATCCTGAGTGTCAGTTTGAGCCCACCAGTGAAGCGTATCCTCATGTCCACAGGCAAACAGTGTGTGTGTGTGTGTGTGTGAAGTTTGAACTGACAGTAAACCGAAGCCATCTGCTTTGCAGTTTGTGTTCTTCAGTGATTGGTAGCATTTACGCCCTGCCGTTTCTGTAGTTCTTGACAGTAATGTGAAGTGTAAGACAGGTGCAGCTCTCTCTCTCTCTCTCTCTCTCTCTCTCTCTCTCTCTCTCTCTCATATTTCAATCCTTGTGTGCATGTGTGTAGGTTTAAATGTCAGTGTAAATAGTCCATTTGTGTACAGAATGATGTATACAGTAGTTCCTTCAGATTTCACACGAGGCATGTGGCTTAAGTCTGTTAAAGTGAGAGTTCTTTTCTTGCTTACGGAGGGAGATTTTGTTTTTTTTTTGTTTTTTTCAGTAGGTGCTGTTGAGGTTACTTCACGAGCCTCAGTTTTTTTTTTTCCTTTTCTTTCACTGTAAATGTATAAAACTGTCACAAGAGGGGAAAAAAAAAACAACTATAAATATTTGAAATAAATATTTAACTCTGTAATAATTTACGGCATGTTTTTGAATGTGAATGCACTTTGTTTTGTTTTGAAAAAAAGATTTGAGATTTTTTTTTTTTTTTATGATAAAATACAAATGCACAACAATCTTTATTATAAAAGTCCAAATAAATTATCCCAAACACAAAAACAATAGAAAATAAACATAGCAAAAAAGGAAAATTGTAGAAAATTAGGAACGTATTTACATGGCTTTTCAGGAACTAGTTTAAATTAAGCAAATATTGGTCAAAACGGTCATAAATCATTGGCCCCACAAATAGATATTTGTTGGTAAGCATAACACACACTCAGAAGAAGGAAAAAAAAATAACGAATGCAAAACAAACGAACGATCGAGGAAAGGTTTCAAAGGGCGAAATGTGAGTTCGCTCTCCTGTTAAGTCTAGACTAGCTAGCCTGCATCGTTCCAAAGATAAGAAACAATTGGAAATGGTTGTTATGGACCACTAAATATGCTTGGAAGTACAACCCCAGGGGCTTTCTTTTTTGTGGCTTTGACTTTCTCGCTTGGCTTCAGTGTTGTAGGTAGTGCTGGCTTTGCAGGGTTTCTGGCCTTGGACATAATGGTGGGGGTTCCAGTATTCCATCAACCCCTTCTCTTCTTCATTTGGTAATGTCCACTGAGTAAGTGACCGCTGCAGCCTCTGTGCCTGTGATGCTGTCCACAATGGATGTCAAGGATCTCAGGTTGGCTTGCTCCGAAGAGTCTTCATTAAGTAGATCTGGAGAACAGAAGGAGGTGAGAACATTGCAGAACTTCAAGGTGTTCCAAACTATTCTTTGGTACGTTCAGTGATGGAGTTCTGGTTTATTGACTACTGCAGAACAGGTGATGGGGACCTTTCCCAGCTGCTCTTACCTTCATGAGTTGAGTTGTAAGTAGGGGCACAGTGTTCAGATGCACTGCTCCACTCGGGGCTGCTACAGCAGGTGCTGCCAGAACCCTGCTCACTGGAGGAAGACACCTTTAATGCAGGAACACATGCACTTGTCAATCACAGCTCTGCCACACCCACATACAACCAAAACATTTGATGGTAAGCTTGATTCAAGTTCCTCTACAGTTCCTCTTAAGCTTCAAAGTTTGATTAAACATGCCCCTTCCACCCACTTCTCTGGCCTTCATCCTAGCTCAACTCACCCTCTGTGGGACTGTGCCCCTGTAGTGCAGTCCAGCCTGCTCATGTTCTTGCTGGTTGAGGGAACTGACCAGCGCCTGAAGCTTCTCAATGTACTGGATGGCGCTCCTCAGGATCTCCACTTTGGGCAGCCTCTGGTTGGGGTTCATCAGAGTGCTGCGCTTGAGGGCCTCGAAGGCCTCATTCACCTTCTTGAGCCGCCGCTTCTCACGCAGGGTGGCTGCACGCCGCCGGTCCATGGTCACAGATTTACGCTTGCACACCTTGCATGCCCATGGCAGGCACTGCCCCGGGCAGTGTTGCTGCTCTTGGCTTGGCGAAAGTGAAAGGCTTAGTGTGGATGACGGCGATGGCTTGTCCTCCAATCCCACACCACTGGACAGAAGCCTGCTGTCCCCGCAAAGCCCGACCATGTTGCTCCTGTCTTGGTATCCTGCTTGATCAAAACTTCCACTCAGTCTGGAGCCTGGGAAGAAGTTGTCACCACCTTCGTAAAACCTCTGGTCAGGGAAGAAGTACGGGTTGGTCTCGAAAAGCTCCATCTCAAGGCTCGAGTTTGATGTAGACTCCACTGGCTTTCTCTTCTTGTTTTCCTCTCTTGCCTGCGATCTCCTTCTGCCTCCTGCCTGGTGGTGTATCCCTAAGCTCGTACTGAGGAAGATCTGTGGGCGACAACTGCTCCAACACCAACTGCAGGGGTGGCATTTAAACCCTCTGCCTCGTGTTAGATCACTAGGTTAAATATAGCAGAGGGCCCGGAGAAACCCGACCCCGCGTTTAGCTGTTGCCGCACATCTAAACTTTACATCTCTGTCCATTCACGCCCCCTCCTCCCCAAATCCCCAGGAGATGGGGAGTTTTGTTCAAGGAATGGTGTCAGGCCACTGTTGAAAGTCTGGCAACATGATCTTGGTGCCAGGGAAATCAAAAGGATCATGAGAGATTTGACAGAGCGATCGAGAATTAGGGCTTTAATTATCGAAAACCACACTTCGTCTTTTATTCTCTTCGAAAATGAGAACTTTTTATTACATCTATAATTGAACGATTTTTAAAAACATGATTTATTTAAGTTTACATTCATTTCAAGGCACTTTATTACTTAACATCTACATACTGTAAGTCTTTAATGACAACTGGAAAACCCACATAAACCTACATACCTAGAGGTTTATGCCAACATATGATGCCATTTTAGTGTCTTTTCACCTTTTATGACAACTGACACTTGAGGGAATAAGGATTTGTGCTAGATTCTGACACATTGTTGTGAGGATTTGATTGCATTAACTGACAAGACGGTAAGTGAGGCTCAGGAAGTTGACTTCCTCCAATTCATCCTAAAACTACTGGCTTGAGCTCCATCATTCCAGAGAATACAGCTCACTTCTCCATAATTCAGTGCTGGGGGGGGGGGGGGTACTGTATACCCCTTGTCTAGTCCTCTTGTCTTATTCTATTGGCAATACTTCTCTACAGGGACAAGCTGTGTGTCCATGTGTGCAGCTGTATGAGCGGTGGGTGCAAAATAAAGGAGATGAATGCATTTGCTAGAAGGGGTGTCCACAAACATTTGGACGTATAGCATATCTCATTTAATGTGACTGGTCACAGTGTTAGGTGCAAATGCTTAAGTACAGTGATACCACTGTCGGACATACATTTTTCCAGGGGTCAAAAAAGGATTCTTTGGTCTCATAAAATAAATATATATTAATATGTATTTAGAATTATTTAGAAGTTCCCTGTGATGGACTGGCATCCTGTCCAGGGGGTATTCCTGCCTTGTGCCCAATTGTTCCAGGTGGGCTCTGGATCTGGACCTTATTCCAGATAAAGCGGATAAGAAGATGGAAATCCTTACATCAATAGTAATGATTACCAGTCACTGTTACTCCCTTCATCATCGTCCTTCAGGATGTTTACTTGCCCTTAGTCTGGTGTTTTGATAGTTCTGGTGCTTCTAAAGTACCCTGAGCTGGACCTTCACCGTCCCCGACCCTGAAGAGTGACTTAGCCTCTCTGGACCCTGGAAACCCCTAATACATGTCACGCCTCATTGCTCACATGCTGATTCTGATGAGCTTCCGTTTGTCACCTGTAATGGAGCACATAGGTTTATTTATGGCCTCTGACTCTGCGGGAGCTATTTGAGCCTCACGTAATACATGGCGAAGGGGTTTTTTCACCATTCGGGTTTGGCACCGCTCCTACCCCTCCGTCTTGGCACTGTCAGGAATCAGTGTTGGCTAAGTTTGGAAGCTTCATTGCTCATCTAAGGGTTTTCACACATAATCAGGTGTTCGTAGTGACATACTGGGAGCCCGTTAGGTCTTAAATAATATGTCAAATATTTATATCAAGTTAAATACTTAAGGGATATATTCAGCTGAGTAAAGCTGTGAATCTTCCCAGCGTCTCCTCTTTAACGATTGATTATAAGTTAGGAAGGACTTCAGGAAGAAACCCAAAGAGAAATTTCTTGCTGATTTCAGCTTAAGTTATCTTTGTTTTAGCAAAATTACATGTATTTGTTTCATAATTTTATTTTATTTATTCCTCAGATTTACTTTAGAATTTGGCTTAGTCTTTTCTAGGTGGCCCACCATTGGTTAAGCAGAGTATTAAATATGATGCCAATTTTCATAAACACATTTTTTATCAACAGTCCAATTCACTTATTTTATGTTATTAATTTAATATTTTGGTAACTTTTAAAAATGTACTTATACAGTGCTTTGAAATAGTATTCATACCCCTCAAACCTTTTCCTTTTCCATATTATAACCACAAATGTAAATTTAGTATGGGATTGGGATTATGATTTTAGGTGATAGACCAACATTAAGTAGCAAGAAATTCTTGAAAATAAAATGATACATAGTTTTCAAATAATAATATTTATTATTAAATAGTAAAAAAAAAAATAATAATTAGGCAAAATGCCATTTTTCATCTCACATTTTCCAATTTCCTTGTTTCTTTCCTTCGTACTTTTGTTTTCCTCTATAAGTTTGTAATTTTAATAATTAGTAAATTCTATATTATATTATTAATTTAGTAAGCTTAATTAATTAGAATTAATATATTATATTATTAACTTATAGTAAAAAAATGTATAAATTACAATACATTTCAATTTCAGAAACGTTTCATTTCAGACCTGGTCATTATTTCTTTTCTCTTAGTTGCTTGTTCTTCCTCTCCAATGAAATTCCTGCTTATGATTTCAGAGGTTGTAATTATGACATGATAAACATAAGTGGTTCTCAGTTGACGCTGTGAAAAAACTCAATTTGTTCATACTTTTGCTTGTGAATAATGACAAACAGTACCTTTATTTTGCCTAAATGAAAGAAAATGAAGTGAATGTAATGCATTAGGTAATGTTTTTATAGCATTAGCATCATTGAATTACACAGGCTGGAATATTACATTTACTCTGTATCGCTGAGTCAAGTCACGTTGCTTAAAACCAGTTTAACCAGTATACAGTACAAACTGCCCACATCAATCATTTACTGAAATCATAGCAAGTGTGTATCTGTTCACTGCAGGAACAGGTTTCATTTTGCTAATGATTCACTCCAAACTGGGAATGTTTTTTTCCACACTGGCAAATACAACCAGAGGAGGAGGGGTCCCCCCTTATGATCCTGGTTCCTCCAAAGGATTAGAAAGTAGTTACAAATGCACATGACAATTGTCTGGGTGGTCTCAGGGTGGACCAGGCGGGGCAAACGGTCAGCGAGGTGCCGACCTTATCATGCCAGTGGATATATGGTCACGTGTGTTTGTACCAACAGTTAGTACTCCACTGACAATTTCATATCTGCTACTCTTACTGGGAGGACGTTCAGTCCAGCCTTTAAAATGCTAATAATCCTCATAAGTCATCAGTATTACTGCTCTGGCTGCACTGACCTCCGTAAGACCACCCTTCATATAACAGCACCGAAGAGCCGATATGTGGAAAGTGTGAACTGGAGCAGTGAGCGAACTCAACACTTTATACACCTCTTTAGACGGCTGTGAAAAGGGCAGCATGGGGCTCCCAAGGGACATGAGCATCTAAGCCATGGCCCGATCATCAGGAGATCATTGGAGCACGATGGTATCTGAAATAACAGAATGGGCAGTTTGCTCTCCCCTGTAGGCTGGTCATCCAGTGATTGTGTGTTGGTGGGTGGTAGTGGGTGGTAACTGGAAATCACTAAACTGAGAGATTTGTGAGGGAAATGATACAAAGTCAGTCAAGAAGCTGATTAGATCGGATAACTCTGGGACGTGGTCAAATGGAATTTAATATTTTTGCTTATTTTTTAAAATGAAGTAATGCATTGCCTTGAATAAGTGTTCATACCCCTTAAGTCTTTCACTTTTTCACATTACACCCACAAATTTAAATGTATTTTATTGGGATTTTATGTGTTAGACCTAGAAAAGTAGCAATTAATTGTGACGGCAAAAGAAAATTATACATATTTACATCATTTTTAATAAATTAATATCCGACAAGTGTGGTGTGCAATTGTATTGAGCCCCCCTGCGCTCTGATACCCCTAAATAAATTGTGAGTAATACTGACCAATACAGTACTGGCTACTTTGTGTTGGTTTATTACATAAAATCCCAATAAAATACCTTTCAGTTTTTGGGTTTAATGAGAAAAATGTGGAAAAGTTCAAGGGGTATGAACTGTAATAAAGCAGTTCCTGCATTTCGCCCCATGATTCCAGCTTGGCTCTGGGCCCACTGTGACCCTGACCACGACGAAGCAGATACAAGGATGGATGGATAGATGGATTAAATCATAATAAGGTAGATTTTGCCCCTTTATCAAAATGGGATGCGACTTATCAAGTATAACAAAGGCTGTTTTTCAAGTATTAATAATCAGAATTTACAAAAGCACAAAACTAGTGTATTATATGAATTTTATTCTGCTCTTAAATGAATGAAAACACTCATAATGTCTCCAGTCTTCTACTCCAGCCTTGGTCGCAGCAAAGCAATGCCTTATTTAATATTCTATGCATCACATTTAAGCCGCGGAAATGTTTAGGTAAAATCCCAAATCCACGGTCCATTTCTATTCTTTCAAGAAACTGAACTGTTACTGGACCTCAACCGTCCAGTCAACCAATCATCCAACCAAGGCCGAACCACAGCCAGCGTCTGAATGGAGGGCACCGGTGGCCCTCTCTCTGCAGTAACCCAAGCTCTTCAGGCCTGGCAGGATTAGGAGGCTGTGCAGTTGGCTGTCAGGTTAAAATGTGATGGATGGCCACTGATGGCTGAAGGAGCACAATGGGGCCTCTGTGGCTGTGAGCTGGACGCAGCACCATGTCACACTCACTCACCCAGCCTCCTTTTAACCTCATTGTCAGCACAAGCCTAGGCCCAGATTGCAGGGTGACAGCCGCACGCACCCCAACACGCACACACACACACACACACACACACACACACTGAGGAAAGTACTTCCTCAGCATTTTGGTGAGGTTCTCCATCTGTTAGGCTGTGTTCAAACAAAATCTTACTCAACGCTTTGCTTCGTAGTGTTTACATTACCATGTGTTTCTGAAGTGAGTTCATTTCTGGGATGTTTCTCTGAACATGATGTGATACAGTGACGTAGAACTGTCATTATTTCATCACTTAAACATGGAGAATGACTTCATCCATACAGTGAATCCACCTCATTCCAGATCTGTTTGTAGAACAATGCAGACCATTTCTTCATTGCTATGTATGTTGGATTTCCTTTAATTCAGCTGAGCTCATATTTCCTATTCCATATTTCTATGCATATCTGTATTTGCACTGGATCTGTTTATTTACATTTAAACTTTACATCCTTTAGAATTTTAGAATTTTATTCAACAAAACATTAAAAGGTTCTAAAGAGTTCACTGAAGTCCAGCATGGTACCGTAATCGGATGCTGACCATTGCACCAAGTTTGTGACATTTCTTCACTTCTATATATTCCACGTTCAAATAACCATAGCAACTCAGCTACAAAGGGACAGACCACGTAACATTACAGAGAGGTCACCAATGCTGAGGCATATAGAGCATTAAAGTTGCTCTCCTCACTCATTTATGGGTTTCTATGGCAGATCAACTGCACTCAAGCCTCAAATCAGCATGAACAATGACAAGCAGGGGACAGAGCACACCACCACTGGACTCTGGAACAGCCGAAATGGGTTCTGTGAAGTGACCAATCACACTTCTAACCTTCTGACTGATGGAGTCTGAGTAGTGCGAATGCCAGGAGAGTGTTACCGATCTGACTGCATTGAACTGTTAAGTTTGGTGGAGGAGGGATAATCCTCCTAATCTAATACGTCAACATTTCAATACGTTTTGGAGAACTGTTTGCTTCCCACTTTGTGGATACTTTGTATAGTTTCTGTTGAATGAGTGCGCTCCAAGGTCCATAAAGGTCAGGTGAGTTTGGTGTGGATGAAAGTGACTGGCCTCAACCCCGTCCAACCTTTGGGTAGAACTAGAATTCAGATTCAGAGCCAGGCTCTCTTGTATGTATTATGGATGCAAGCTTGGCCAACATCCTTCTCTCCATCACCTCTCCCAGTGGGTCCAGTGCACAGCCCACAACAGAACCAGCAGACAATGCCATAGAAGATCTATCTATCTATCTATCTATCTATCTATCTATCTATCTATCTATCTATCTATCTATCTATCATCTCTCTCCCTGTATATGTATAGTAATGTCTGTATATCCAAGCATTTGTCCATCTTTTCTTTTTTTTGTCCAGTCATCTGTCTGTCTGTCTGTCTGTCTGTCTGTCTGTCAATCAGTCTATGAAAAAGCATGCTCTCTAAGATAAGTGTTGTTGACTAATGATGCACTTCACTTCATGGTGGAGTACTGAGTCCCTCCTGTACAGGACAGATGACAGGAGCGTATTCGATTGGGTTTTAGGTGTGAAGCGATGTGCTGTGCTCTGCTGCCACTGTGAAACAGTGCTTTACTCTTCCTCAGTGACAAGCAGCAGCACATTGCGTGACAGCTGCTGCAGGGAGGAGGGGGAGATTGGCCCCTTGCGAAGAAATGCCCAGAACGTGGCCGCATTAGCCACGGAATGTTCACTCTCTTCTCATGCTTGGCCTGCGGGCCCCTAGAAAAAAGATTAAGGCCTGCGTTATTGCTCGAGCCGAGAGCGCCCCGTGCCTGTAGTGACTGCGACAGATGCTTGGCCCCTCCAAGGTTCAGAAGTGGCCTGCTGCAGGTTCACGGCTCTGACAGGCAGCCTCCCGAGCTCATTTGCTGCGGCGACTCAGCAGGCTGGACCAAATAAAGGGTGAAAGGGATCTTACTGTTAGTCTGAGTGGTCAATAGAAGGTTTTGTTTTCAATTTGTAAAACTGAAAGGGACTCATGGACAGATAATAAATGTCCTGTATATATGCTAGTGTGTCTCAAATACGAGTATGAGTAATTAAACAGGTAAATCCACATATTTTATACTAATTACTCATAAAGTGGAGCATTTCAAGCCTTTTTGGTTTCATATCACTCTTGATCTCTATAAATTGGAGATCATAATATATGATGTTGGTCCACTATATATATACAGTGGACCAACACCAGCAGATGACATGGCACTTTAATCCACCACAGACTATGGAAACCTCACACTCCAAACTCTAGGAGCTTGAGTTGAGACGCTAGGACTCTTGTTTTGGAGCTCTGAGCAACAGTCCAGTTCTTTTTCTTCTTAACCAGGGTAAGACACTTTTGATATTAGGAATGTTGTAGATGGAGCCTCTTTCCTGGAGATGTCTGTGTGTGATGGCTCTTGATGACACCAGCCTCAGTTCACTCCTTGGAAAGCTCTCCCAAGTTCTTGAATCAACTTTTCTTGACAGTCCTCCCAACGCTGTGGTCATCCCTGTTGCTCCTGCACCTTTTCCCATCAAATTTTCCTCTTCCAGTCAACGTTCCTTAAACATGCTTCAATACGGCACTCTGAGAATCCCAGTGACCTTCAACAATGGCCATCTGTGGCCCACAGTTTTTGATAGCCTTCTGGACAATTGCCAGAAACCTCAAATACAATCCAGGTTTATTCTGATCATTGAGAAATTGAGATTTTTTTCATGCCCAAATTCTCATTTTCCTCTTTTAACTTTTATTATTGACATAAATAAGCCAGTTCATGTGTAATTAATAGCATTGCTGTGCCTCCAGAGCTGCACACATCCTTTCTTACAATATAACATTATGATTCCAGAGCCTTTATAATGCATTATATACTGACTTGCTCAAGTGAGCCATATTTAACAGCAGAGTGATGCAACCTCTGAGTAAGCAGTGGGTATAATGTTAATCTCCAACTTTGCATTCTGGTCTGTCAGCACTGTCTTACTAATGACTGACTCTTTGGCTGTCTCGTGCAATTATGCTCACAGATTTAGACTTGCTCTGGCTAACTGACCGGATCGTCAGTTCATTCTACTCTAGTTCAACTGTTTCAGTACTATTTTTAATGTGCACCGACTGACTTTACCTCATGACGTAGCCAAAAAAGGGACGAGGGGACAGTGAAGAGGGGACTTTTTGTTAGAAGCCCGCAAGGTTAGATTATTATTTCGGAATGCAGATTTGTTGTGAATAACATCCCTGACTTTTTTGACTACTCAAAATGGTTCTGAAGGTAGCTCTGCCCCTGAGGCAGGAAAAAAACGTAACTGGTTCAGAGAATAAATAATTAAGCATCTTTAGAAACCTGCATCTATTCATCAGTGTTTTATACGTGGATTAAAGGTGTGAGATCCAGTTTGTTTGATTTTGTTTTTAAGCATTATTTTTTAATATGGTGGTTTCTCAGAGAACTGCCTGGCAACCTAGTTCCTAAGGCAGCATTTTCTTTGGTTGCTGCATATTTGTTAGCTATACAAGTATTATTTTGCAGGCAGAGTGTCAAGAATGCAGACATCCCAAGTCTCGTGGAAGTTCTGGGAGTCTTCCACATATTATATAATACATAGCAGCTCCCTGCCTTGGTCTTGCTGGTCGATCAACTTGGTTATGCTGGTCATGCCAGTCAACCAGCATCATCAAACTTGGTCATAATGCTTGTTTAGCTTGATTCAGGCTGATCATGGTTGTAGACCAACTAAACCATCAAGCTCAAAAAAGTTCAAACATAATTCAGGTCAAGAGGGAAGTTGGTCAAACAGTTGGTAAGCTGGTCCAAGCTTCCGATGATGGTAGGCTCTGAACCCACTATGACCCTGAGTGGATAAGAAGGTGGATGGATGGTCCACTGTAAGTTTATTAAAATCAATTATACTCCATTTCCTCAGGAAAACACATGGTTAAAAACATAACTCATATCATTACTCTGACAAAAAAACAACATAAAAACAAGACACATTTACAAGAACTCTATAAAATGCAAGTTTACGGTCTTGTTAATTTGCATGGCAGGCGAGTCTAATTTCATGGAGTGAAATACCCCTGTTTATGATGATTTCCCTGACCAAAATCAACTTTAATAACTGCACCCATACTGTAACCTTCAGCAAGGACATTGCTGAGTGGTCATCACTGAGATACAGGTGAGGACCAAGCAGAGTGATTTGTTCTAACTCAGTGGTTCCCCCAATTCTGATGTCATAAAATAACCCTTGCTGAGCTGAACTGGGTGTTACAGCAAAATTACACAAAACACAAGCAGGGCTGTGGTCCTCCAGGACAACTTTTCTGTTTAACCCTTAGAACCTGAGATCAAGTTTGTCGACAGTTCCAGTTTTCTAGGCTTCATACTACAGCTAAATGTTTAAAGAGAGATTCCAGTGCATGTTTACTGCTCTGTCCACGTGTACATGCTCAGCCTGCATACAGACCTCTTCCTGATCAGCAAGAGGGGCGGGGCTGATGACATCACTGACACAGATATCGGGTTACAGAGGAAAATGAGCAGGGAGGGGCTCTCTCTCCACCATCAGGTATTTGCAGTAATTTATTATTACTAATAATTACAAATATTATATAATAACATAATATATAATAAGCAGAATGAATGGTTTTAAATTGCTGCTTGGGGAGGTTTTGATTGTACAGCCAAACAGCAGTGCTGTGAAAGGACCTGCAGTATCTCTCCTTTCCACATCGCAGGTGGAGGAGCCAATCACTGAAGGAGCTGCCCAGTGCTGCAACCTCCTCCTGTAGTATCTATCTATCTATCTATCTATCTATCTATCTATCTATCTATCTATCTATCTATCTATCTATCTATCTATCTATCTTATAATAATGTCATGGGATGACCATGTCAAGGCCAAGCTTACGAGGGCAATACTGCTTCTGTTCTACTGACAGAACTAATTCCCTTTACTGCTATGTTTACTACACTGCTGCCGGAGCTGTAGTTTCCTTTATGGACATTATTTGAATACTCCCATTCAGACGTCCACCCCACCGGTACTTCTAATATTCCTAAGGTCTTCTGAGAAGGCTTTTAAGTCTGGAATAAACAGTAGACTGTGCAGGGCCCTGTGATACCCCAGTCACTGGGTCCTTTTATCAGCAAATAATCCCCTACAACAAACAGAATGGAAGGCATGCACATGTGCAGCTGTCTGTGTCTTAGTGCAAGTGGTGTCATGTTAAGTCACAAGAATGAGCCCAGCTCCCTGCCTGCCTCACCCCACGCTGGCATGCTACTTACTGTTAACAAAATGCTGCTACCCATGCAACCACAAACAAATCGGCCATGCTTTAGGGCTGAAAATGCCTGATCATGCTGGTATTGTGGCATGAAGGCGGATAACTATATAGGGTCAGGTACTGTGGCAGTCTAAAATTGGTGCTCAGATGTACTTGTTATACACGGTTTTGGTTGTATTTGAACTGATCTATATTACCTATTGTCAGGCGTGGGCTAGAGGGGTATAAAGCCCACCAGGCTTGAGCTGTGGACCAGTGGAACTCTTGTTTTCTGGAATGTTGGTGCTCCATCCATTACTCTTGGGATTATTTAGAGTGTAAGGGATGAGGTGGGGTGGTGATCATCTGAAGGTGATGGCTGGATCAATCATATGGATGACCTAGATATCTGCCCAAAAGCACCAAATTAAATGTATTTAAGATTGTATTCTTGTTTAGGCCAACCACTGAGCAGTGTTTCTCAACCGTGTTCCTGGAGGCACCTCTGCCCTGAACACTTTTGTGAATTCCCTACTTTAACACAGCCCCTGCATCTCTGAAAGGGTATGTTAATGAGCTGATTTGTTGATTCAGGTGAGTCGGGAGCACGGAACACTCAAAAATGTGCAGGGAAGGGGTGCCTCCAGGACCAGGGTATCATTACAGTCCTGAGGAAACTGATCAGCGCTTATGAGATGACTAATAGAGTCAATGTATCTTAATATTCTTCACTTTTCATACCAGACTCTTCTACTCTACTTCATCTATGACACTCAGTCTCTAATAATCTTGAGATACATATCACTGTCCAGTTTCCAAAATGGCGACTTTACAGGAGAAGGCAACTGTGTGCATAACCTTCAATGGAAGTAAATGTAAAATAACAGGAATGAAAGTCATTTTAGAGCATTTCTACTGGTCTGTTCATCCAGAATTATTGGTACAGTGTACAGAGCTGCAGTAGGGTTCCATTGATGAAGATACGTGTTTTTCACTGGACAGCAGCGATATACAACAACCATCATTATTATGAATGTGTCAAATCTGTTGGCACCGATGAGCAAAGCAGATAAAAAAAGGACCTGTTTGACATCTCATCTGATGTCATTGTGACACCAGTGATCTTAATGAGTGAGCTGGTGACCTTTTGATGGCCAGCTGATGAAGTCTTAGCTGAGGATCTAACACAGTTCAGTTTGGATATTTTGTGAGTAATGAACTGAGAAAATTGGTTATTGTCTATGATATAATAACTGCAATAGAGCATGAAGACCCTAATGGGACACAGTGTTGCATATTTTATTCAAGCATTTAATTATCACAATATTTATATATGATATTATCATGATATATATATATATCATGATAATTAAATGCTTTTTTTTAAGAAAACAACATAATTTGTCTCAAATGAAACCAGCTTTTTTTCTCATTGCTTGAGCAAATAACTCTACTATCTTGCTCAAAAGTGTGTCATGCAGTGACAAAACTACTAAGAGTGAATTAAATATGCAAATGACCCTGATCTTTTTTGGCATCCATAATAAAGAGAGTACATTGTTCGAAGTTTGTTGGGGTTGGATGTCATAACTCTATTGTTCAGGGGCATCAAAGCATGATAATCTGGCCCTTTCATGATTAAATGCTCATATAATGTAAAGGAAAGCTCGAAACACTATGAACACTTTAAAAGGTTTCATATTCAGTGTTTTGTGACATCATGAAAATGAATGCAGTAACGTGTGTGTCCCCCAGTTTGCACTGTTGATATGGCCCGAACCTGACCCACATCTGGCATTTACTAGTGGCCCAATCAGCACATGGAATGACGGACCAAAAGTGAAACAGATATATAGCAGTTAATGCCGGATGTGGCTCATGTTCAGGCTATATCAACCTTGCTATCTGACCTACTGCACATTTAGCCCTTGCAATTTATAGTGGCGGTGTAACAACCCAGGCTACTTTGAATTAAATACAATACAGCCAACCAGAACAGAGGGCATTTACATATACCAGACTTAAAGGCAGACTAATGAAAACCGCCTGGGACAAAGAGAGTCTCAGATCACTGAGACTCGCTTTAATTATAGTCTAATATGGAGCAGGTAGTGGAGTAATCTATGCATCACATTAAGACTAATACAGTACATGGCCTCTAACAGGTCTTGGGTGGAGGCCGTACTTTCTGTCAACCACCCATCACTATATGAGTGGGCCATAATGGCCAGCATCCATGTGGAAAGCTCGTTAAAAGGATTCTTGACACTGTGAGGTCTAGCATTAGAGGACAGCTGACAGACCCCCATAACAGGCCATTAGCCCTCCAGAGAAAAAAAGTGCCTCAGCACTTTCTGTTGTTTACAACAAAGCATGTGGTTAACGTTAGACCACCTATATATACTGACCATTATATATACTGCTGAAAGATTCGGTTTGATGAGTCAAGGTGGAGAAAAAGTTCATAGAAAAAAGTTGGCAGCACGTCACATTCCCTCACAAGGGTACCGACATGTGACTTTTACTGCAGTTTATTAGTAATAAAGTGCTCAATATTGCATTTAGTGCAAATAATTAATAATTACAGTGTGAAAAAGATAGGGCCCCTATCATCAGCTGGTCCACCACTCCAGGGTCTTGATCAGTTCCGCTCTCTCCCTTCACCAATGGATTGGAGGAAAGTCCAAGGATAATACAAGGAATTCCCAATATACTACTGTAATATAGGCATAACTCCAAAAGTATCCGAAATTGGGAACTCCTTGGACCGGCCGATGATGGGTGTACAGAGTTACACAGAGTTTCCATTGTACTATTTCTACTTTCCGGTGTTGTGACATCTTTTGTTCATTCAAAATATCACACACTCAGTCACCATCTAATCTGCTTCAGGGTTATCTGGGTCATGGTAGATCCAGAGCCCACTGGGAATCACTGGATGCAAGGCAGGAAAAACCCCTGGACAGGGCCCCAGTCCATCGCAGTGACTACAGTAACAATGCTCTGATATTAAGCTGAAAACCATAATAGGTGGTAAAAGAGGCAAAAGATGAATATGATTGGTTAATATTATTGCCCACTGACCACTGCAAACTGACCAAGGTCCTTGAATCATAAAATGAAGTTCATTATCCAGTCCATACAGCTCATATATGGAAAATATGCATACACAATAGGAAATTACACCCGATCTGCCTGTATGGCCATCTGTCCAGAATCACTACCCTGGTGATAGTCCAGCAGCTAGAAGCCTCATCCAACATTGCAACTGGTGTGGCAGGGACACAAGAAAAGGTTATATTTATATACTTAATGTCATATTTCATGCCACAGCACCTTTTCTAAACAAAGATCATTGCTCATATGTCCAAACTGTCTCTTGAAATGCCAATGATGATTTCATCAGATGGTACTCAGGCAAAACTAGGCTTCCATTTCTTTTGTGTGTTGTTGATTCCTTTGTTGATTCCTTTGTTGACTGACCAGAACAGATCCATTCCCTTTTGGGTCCATGACTAGATGATCTGAACTCAGATCCATGAATAGATCCAAGAACGGAGTCTGGAAACTGCTGTTATTAATTTGTTTTCTCTTTTACAGTGTATCTAAGTATAGTGTAAGGAATTCACATTCCATATTACAGAAACGTGTTGCCATCCTGCCCTGGCTTTCAAGGGATGTTTTTCATTCCTAGCAGTGACACAGAATTCCAGTGTAGTCGTATTTCAAGTGGTTGGAAATCAATATAGTCATGAATTCACACATCTGGGACTTGTGCTCACATCCATAAGCATGCCGTCCATTTTACAGTAGGGGCGAGGCCTTGGGGGCGGCGTATGATTGTTTTGCGGAAACTATGGTTGCGATGGCCCGCATTTTGTTTGTCGTCCAAGTCCAGATTCCGGTTGGGACACTGACGAAAGCTGAGCCTCCTACCAGGCTTTACCGGCTGGACAAAAATACGGCCGACGAGCCTCTCTCCTTGCCGCTTCTGTGTTTAAATCTGGCCTTCAGATCCACTGACCTTCTCCCATGTCAGCAAGGGGGACAAATTTAGTGCTCTGGTTTCTGGAGCGACAAAATAGTCTGACAACATTGAAATGTGGGTGAGAATGTTCACGCTTCTGGAGATATGGTTACTGACTCAAGGAGACGGAAAGAATCAAACGTAAACAGCTCAGGCCTACTGACCTCCAGGAATTCTGAAATAGGAAACTGATCCAGTGTCATTTTAAACACTTCAGAACCTCCTATATTGCTCTTGAATGTATGGCTCTAGATAATTCTTCATCTGATACAAACGTGGGACCATTATTATATCAAAAGATTTGATGCCCATCCCTCCTATTGAAGATCTATGATGCTGCAAAGCTGGTTTTCAAGTCAAATTTACCCCACCTACCTCAAATACTCTAATGTTACCATGTTTCTGACCTCCTGGTTATAATGTTTTTCAGTGATCATTAAGACATGTGCTGAGATATGGTCACACACTGATGGCTCCCAAGCTGGAAAACTGTTCTGTGGACAGAAGAGTAATTCAGTGTAATCCTGGAAGCCATTAGTCCTATTTGTTCTAATGTCCACAATACAAACATCATACCAGCAGTTAAACATGGTGGTGGTAGTATTATGGTGTGAGCAATGTCTTGCTGCCTCAGAGCCAGGTCAATTGTCATAACTGTTTGAACACTGAATTCCGCACTATAGCAGGGGTCAGTTGGTAACCCAGCTTTTAAAAAAAAATATATATATATAGGGTTAGTCCCCACCCACAATGATCTTTTGTCTGTTTTGATCTCCTGTCCACAAGAAGAGCAACAACATTTTGGTTTCGAATGGACATACCAGTCATATGGTCAGGTAGTTCTATGAAAAAGCTGACATCACAACACTTGCCTGCTTCTGGCTGAATCCCAAATACCTCCTCACGCCCTGTAGAGTGAACTACAGAAAGTCATAAAAGAACAACGTCGACACTGCTAAGTCGATGAGCAGTTGAGCCTCAGATCATGGACTGAAAGATTTCATGGTACAACATTCCTTAATACAATGATAATGACAACTTGTCCAGGCTCTGAGGCAATACTCACACCATAATACCACCACCACCATGTTTAACTGCTATACTGTGCCATAATGAAGTTATTGTGTGCTTCCCGCAGGCCATCAGGGCTCTGAACATCACAGATTTTAGGGTCCTCTGTCCAAGCACCACTTCATCTCATGCTCCTCTGACTCCTTATTTTCAAAAAATGACATTTTTGTTTTCAAATATAATGTTATAATCTTCACACGAGATTCTCTTGAGATTCTGTGACAACACCTCTTTAACAGACAGGTTACGTTCAAACACGGCTGAAATAAAGCAATTACTGGTAGATAAATAAGCCAGATGTTGGAGAGCATCTGATTAAAGCTCGTAAACGTAAATGATTACGTTAATCAGCATTTACTTTACACATGGATGGTAAATGAACTGCCGTTTCCTCATGCTGTCCTTGACTCATATTACTAGTTGTATGAGGTTCTAGAGGCAGAGTGTGGCATGTGGCTGGGTATTTTCCTGGAGGGTTCAGATGGCATAGAATGGCAGTCATGTCATAGCTGTGCTGACATGTCTGCAGCATGTTTATACCAGGGCAGTGGCGTCTGCTACGTCACCATTAGGTTACTAATCTGTTTTTCCACCCTCGCCTGGGCCAGTGGGTTTTAAATAACTGACCATGCCCTGAACTGCATGAAGGATACTCGTATTGTAATGCCTGTGCAACACAGTGTTATTCTAAGGCCATGTTAAAGGGCCACTCGGTGTTACTGGGTATCCTTTCACACACAGGTACTAAAAATTCCAGTACCAGACTTCTTTTGGTGGAGAAAGAAGAGCTCTTCACTATCAGTTCCATAAGAGCACTCCTCTAATGGCTCATTTCATAATTGCAGTCACACTTTCCTGCACTAACAAGAGAACTGTAATGACATGAAGTAGTAAAGTGAACATATATTACGTAGTCGTGCATAGTGGGGCAATGGTTCATATGAGAGGAAACTTGTTAATCTAGCATTCATGTCACGTATTTTATATGACAGATAAAGAGAACCATGAAATTGGCACTGCAGTTCATTAAAATGCTGATATATGTTTAGGTCTGTTTACAATCCAATCCAAAAATACTCAGTTTTGTTTTCAGATATGTGCTCAGTGAAACATTAATGTGCTTTGAGCATAAATGACTTAAACAGTCCCTTGTGTTTGACTTCCAAACACATAACTAATTACGTTCTTTTCATTAGCTTTGTCAATATGAATTGGTTATTTCTTAATCATCTAGCTAATATTTGAGGGTTTCTGAATCATTACTCAGTACATTAACGGGGATATCCGTGGCTAAGAGTGCAGGATTGCGGGTCTCAAAAAATTCATAATTGAATTATGTGTTCATAATTGAATTCAGAAATGTAAACTGGCATATATTTTATATCCATTACATTTAAAGGGATCTATTTCAAGCTTTTCGAGATTTTGTTTTAATATTGATACTGATTTGTGATTTAATCAGTCCTACATTTAAGTATTGTTCTAATGGGAGATTCTAGATTTCTGATTTTCATGAGCTATGAGCCATCCTGACCAACAATAAAAAGTATGAAATATGTCACTTTACATGTAATGAATATAAAATTTTAACTTTTTATATGAAATTATGAACATGAGTTGGCCTGGTTTACCACCCGAGTTTATTTCAAAGGAGGAGATAACAGTGTTTGAGGTTCCCAGTTATCATCTGATTTACTGTGAATGCTGTGTTCAGATGCTCAATGGAAGGTTTTATTTACCATTAAGTAGTAAATATAACTTCACCCCGCGGTTGTCAGGAGATAAAGCCGAGGAGCATCACCAAGGACATTAATAGGATATCTCATAATAACGAGATTAAGCCAGTGAGAAATTAATTAATATTATTTAGTCGACTAACGAGCCCATGATGAACCAGACTGGGTGTTACAGCAGTGCAGTGTTTTTTCTGGACCACGAATAAGAACCATTGATCTAGAATCCTAAGTTTCCCACTTGTAAATATGATTTCATTGGCTGTTTCAGTGCAATTTACAATTTACAAAATGGTTAACAGTATTTCCCAGTTTCAGGTACCACTACACTGTCTCATTGTCTCAACAAGTCCGTGTTTCAGTATGAAGGTCAGGCCCTGAGCTGAACATTATAAGGGAAGTGTTTTGGATTGAACATATGGCCACCATGCTGCAGTGATGCTTCACGTCCAGCCACTCAAGCTCCTGACAGCTCTACGATATCTGCCGTCTCCCGGTGGCCCACGATCACGTTCATAACTTTTGCCCGACTGGACTAGAGGAAGGGTTTCTGGCTGAACTGGGCATAGTGGCAATTAGCAATAAAGTAATGTGTTTTGGCAGTAATGCGAGGTGGACTGGAGAGAGAGTTTGTTACCATACTTGGAGAGCGGAGGGCAGGTGGCTGAGCAGGCCCTGTCGTGAGGAAGAGCAGAGAGGACAGCTGGGCCTGTCAAACAATGACTTATTCTTCACCATTCAACTGCTCAGCACTGTACGGCGTGCACCCGGCCACACGGATACTGTATCAACAAGTCGTATGAGTGTGTGCATGTATCCGCACATGTTTGCATAAAGAAATTGACCAGTATACAACATTTCTGTATGGATGTTTACAGCGTGATAATGAGCTACTGTGTCATACTGATGTTTAGTATATTATTCCGACAGTTGAAACATATCACTTTTTGTATGTCACTTTTTCAATTTTGCACTAAATTTGAAGCTGGCAGTTGTTCTTCATCCCAACTTTTCATCCCAACTTATTCCAGAGAGTTCCTCTGCTCCACAGCTCATAGCTCCCTCTAGCCAACGCTGGGCATTAGGCAGCATGGAGCTAATAGGTTCATGTTTATCTGCAACAGAGAGTCCTATTGTATTGGCAGTACTTCTGTACAGGAGCTAGACAAGCTGTGTGCATTTGCAATGGGTGCAACCTAACCTTAAGAACCCCAGACCAGATTTGTGGGATGTTTTCACAGTTTGACGTACTTTTATTCACCAAAACACAAGAAATTGTCACACAAGCCAGATAATGTTATTGATATTGTTTTAGGAAATCCTAGGATATTCAAATGTGTCTTCATTTGATAGATGAAAATGAAGAGAATTTACATTTTTGTATGATCAAAATTTACTTGTGCCTATAATTTTTTGCATGGATTTTGATGAATTATGTGTAACGATTAGATTGACAAGGACATTTATAGTAATAGTAATAAAAGTTCTTCAAAATACTTGACATGAATGTCCTTATTTCACTTTGTTATTTTTATATCTATGAGTTTTACTCTTTCTCTGGACTTTTAGTCTGAAATTTAAACAGTGTGTGAGCAATAAAAGAGATCAAACAGCCCCTCCTTTCTCCTTTTTCCTCTGAAACTGGGTTTCTGGGTTTGTGACCTCATTAGCCCCGCCCCCTCACACTAATAATTCAGAGTCTACATGCACGTTGAGCAGTAAACATGCACTGGAAGCGCAGAGAAACACACACATTCAGACTAATGAATGCATACACTAGGGGGCAGTGAGCACACCTGCCTGGAGTGGTGGTCCTGGATCCATGGCACCTGGGGAGCAGTTGGGGAGTTAGATGCCTTGCTCAAGGGCACTTCAATTGTGTCCTGCCAGTTCAGGGAATTGAACCAGCAACATTCCAGTCACAAGGCTGGTTCCCTAAACCCTGCTCCTCCCTCTCTGTTTAATCTGATCCTGAAATATGAAGCTGATGTACCTGCCCACAAAGGTAGATTTAATGAATGCATTCATTAGAAGAGGTGTCCTCTCACATTTGGACATCAATACGAGGACGTCCCTTCTCTGTAAATGTTTTGTTAGACTTTGACTAATCATTTATTTAATTCTCAGGCAAGAAGAAAAGTGAAAGAAAAGAGTTAAGAAAAGTGAAAAATATAGATCACAAACATGAAATACTTCTTCTTCACAGTGCTGAATCCAGTGTGATGACCATGGTGGCCCCAGAGCTGGTTTATGAGGAGACTGGACACCTCTTATGTCCCCCTTTTATCAAAAATGAGTGTGAAACACCAGAGGGAGTCTGTGAGCGAGTCCTCAAAGAGTGGGTGTGACTGGTGCTGAAACTCATGGTAGACATAGTGTCTAATCCCTTCTCCATGACCTTCCTTTAACTTCGGAAAGTAGAAGAATGTATTTCAATGATGTAACCAGTATAAGTCATATAACATAAGCTGTATAACATTTTATACAGCATACAGGTTGACTGAGAGCTGATGGGTGATGTCATCATTACAAACGTGGTTCACAGTTTTATAACTTGATCACATACAGAGTTTAATGGCCTGTGATCAAACCTGTGCTCTATATTAATTTCAGGAATAAGACATATTAAAGTATTCTTTAACAAACGGAAAACCTTTTGGAATACTCATTTAAAGATGTCTCTTAGGATAAGGCTAATAATAATAATAATAATAATAATAATAATAATAATAATAATAATAATAATGCAAAACATGTAAATAAAAATAAAATAATAATTTTCCCTTATAATTACAAGGGAATACAGTTATTGAACCAAATTTTTTGAGAATATTTGGAATTTTACACATATGGATTTGAGTTTTCCTAGAGCCGATCACTTCTATAATCATTCACATCCCATTTCTTCTCTTTGGTTCCAGTGCATAGAGCAGGTTATTCTGCGTAGAGGGGACGAAGGTGGATAGAAGGTCAGTTCTAATACTTTTGTATGTGTTTTGGTTCGTACAGTATATGTTATCATACTGGATACTAATTCTATACTGAAGTTTCCAGTACTGCAGCCCAACACTTCAGTTCAGATCTTCAGTGAGGAGATCCAGAATGGAATAAAAAGCCTTCCCTGGACAGTAGAGACAGAGACCCCAGCAAAAGCAGGATGAACTCTTTTTATACTTTGCAGGTGTCCCAATACTTTTGGGTGTATATAATATATTGTTATTATCTGATACTGAAGATTTTAATATCAATATTAAATTGAAAAAATAATAAGGTTGTCATCTCCAATATGTGACTCATCTGTAAAATTGATTTTAAATATGTTGGCCATTGTTTTTGCTTGTTTTTGTTTAACAGTAATTTGAATGTCCTTGATTGTAATATTATATGTCATTTTTTTATATATGAAATTAAAAACACAATAAACAATAATAACTGGAGCTGAAGGGCTTTAAAAATGTCAGCAGTGCTGGAACATTTCATGCTGTTCTGTGTTTAAGGATAAAATGTTCATACATTAATAAGCTGATTTTGCTCAAAGGCTCCATATTAACCCATTCATTTTGGACTCTGTCAGGAGCGCCCTCTAGTGTCTGACAAACCCAGAAGATATTCTCTGGGGGTAAATCTCTGCATGTTCTCTGGTGGCCTTTAATGATTGCTTTTGCTTTAATTCACTAAAACTAAATATTATTGTATTGTGATGGATTTTTATATGTTAAATAAGGTATATGACGACAACATCCTCATATTCCGCAAGGAGCTCATGCAATACATGAGGTTGATATTAATCGATGGATAATAATCTGACCTTCTGTTTCATTGGGTGAAAATGCTCCTGGCCAAAGAAAACCCTAAACACTCACATTCGGCAGTGAGTTGTTGATACTTTGGCAATGTCAGGCCATTGTTGCCTTCAGGATTCAGTTACAGAGGCCTTCATCCCTACACCGCTGTGTGACACAGCATGAGCAGACACCCAGATAACATGCCCAAACTTTCCTCAAATCGATTGGCTAAGGCAGTGTGGGGACCTAGGCATTACTCCCATTACTTCTCCAGGAATTGGGAATTCCTTGAAATTTCCTCAAATTGATAGGCTAATGAAACGAGGGAAACTAGGACTCTGAATCAATTTAAGATAAGATAAAATAATGCCTTTTATTCCCACAGTCGGGAAATTCAACTAATAACAGTTGGGAGGTACAGCACAGTACAATAAACAGTACAATACATAATATAAATATTATAAATAATAAAAGTCAAAAACTCGCACATAGTTATGCTTCCGTAGTGTGTGGAGTTAAGTGTGTGTATATCTGTGGTGGTTGTTGAGTCTAAAGGCAGCAGGGAGGAAGGACCCTTAGGGTGAAGCAGCCGGTCACTGACGAAGCTGCCCTGTGCTGCATGGGGTGGGAGTTGTTCTCCAGCATGGATGTCAGCTTGGCTACCATCCTTCTGTCTTTCCCACCCCTGTGAAGACCTTTTTAATTATTAATTATATTTTATTCATTTAATTGTATTAGCTGATGATCAGATTATGCTGTGTAATTAGCTGATACTGTTAAGTCAGTTTGTTCTCTGGGCCCTTTTATTTTATTTATTTTTAATTTAATTTAATGTATTATTTGTTATTATTAGTTTATTTTAATTGTATTTGTGTATATTATTTTATTATTTGTTTATTTTATTTCTTTAATTTTATTTATTATTTATTTTATTGTATTTCTTTATTTTATTTGATTATTTGATTCATTTTCTTTTTTTCGTTTTTTTATAATTGTTTATTTTATTTATTTATTTATTTTATTATTTTTTAATCATATTTCTTTATTTTCTTTATTTTTTATTGTTTTATTATTTATTATATTGTATTTGTTTATTAATTTAATTGTATTGATTTACATTGTGCAGTTCGTCTCCAGTGCTGCAGGGGGCGCCGTGTCGGAGAGCCGCAGTTTGGCTGTGAGTGAGTGAAGAAGCGGGGCTGGTTCTCGGTCAGTGTGTGGTCAGTGTGCGGTGTCCTCGGCGGTCATGGCCGGTCTGCAGTCTCTCAGCGTGTTCGTGACGGAGCGGCTGACTTTGGCGGCTCAGGAGATCTTTAAGGCGGTGGAGGTGACGGTGACGGAGTATCAGGAGGAGATCTGCAGGTCCAGACAGGAGACCGAGCTGCTGAGGAGGAGACTGCAGGAGGCCGGGATAGAGCTCTACCCGGGTACTGTCTCACTGTCTTACTGACTCACTGTCTATGTGTGTCTGTGTGTGTGTGTCCGCTCCGCTGAGGGACTGACAGACAGACGACAGACAGAGACTGAGAGCTGTAAACTGTAAACCTGTAAACAAAAGAGACCCTGATCCTCACAGTCAGGCCAGGATTTACATCTGACCACCTCTCTCTCTCTCTCTCTCTCTCTCTCTCTCTCTCTCTCTCTCTCTGTCTGTCTGTCTGTGTCTCTGTCTGTCTGTGTCTCTGTCTGTCTGTGTCTCTGTCTGTCTGTCTGTCTGTGTCTCCTCTCTCTCTCTCTCTCTCTCTCTCTCTCTCTCTCTCTCTGTCTCTCTGTCTCTGCTACGGTTTGAACCAAATCCTGGACTGGATCAGAGATTCTGCTGGAATCAGCCGACTCTGCCAACAGTGTGGTCCGTCATCTCAGACCCCGTGTGTGTGTGTGTGTGTGTGTGTGTGTGTGTGTGTGTGTGTGTGTGTGTGTGTGTGTTTAGTGACAGTTGACTGCATTAATGACGGGGAGGATGCGGGTGAGTTCCAGTCGTGGAACGTTAATAAGTGATGGATTTGGGTCAGTCATTGTTCTGGAAGCTCATATGGATTAAATATGGCGAATAGATTCTCTCTCTCTGTCTCTCTCTCTGTCTCTCTCTCTGTCTCTCTCTCTGTCTCTCTCTCTGTCTCTCTCTCTGTCTCTCTCTCTGTCTGTGTGTGTGTGTGTGTGTGTGTATCTCTCTTTGTCTCTGTCTCTCTGTGTCTCTCTCTGTGTCTCTCTCTGTCTCTCCATCTGTCTGTGTCTAAATTTTTTTTCTTTGTTTTTTTTATGCATTTTTGTTTTTGCAGTTTGTTTGAGTTTTTAAATGATTTTCTTGCGTTTTGTGTATTTTTTACATATTTGTTGATAAAATTGATCAATTCTGCGTCAAATGCATTTATTCACGGGTCTTAAACGTTGAAAAGATGTTTTTCTTTTTTGTTTATGTGGAGAGTATGTCTGCATGGTTGGTCTAAAGAGACACAGTGAGTGCATTTACATGCACTCAGTAATCCGATCTTAATTGAATTTCTGCAGTTATCTGATTATTCAAGCGGCCATGTAAACAGTATACTCCCATTTCTTAGATCGGAGTAAGATCTAGAAATCCGATTAAGGAATCCAATAAAGAGAGCTGGGTTTTGGCTCAGTAATCCAATTTCTCAGTGCATGTATACTCTTTAACTGGAGTTGTCTCGGATTTCTTAGTCTGTGCATGCATGAAAACACAGCGTGGAAGTGGAAATCACCCAGCAGCGTCCCTTCATGTTTGTCCATATTGTGGCTCGTTATTTTAAAACGCTGCAGCATAAGGTTTGGGTTTTCCATGACCTTTACGTTTCGTCCTATTCCGAGGTTCTTCCCTGCTTACAAAGCATAAACTTGATTACTGCCTGACTCACGTAGACCCAGTGTTTCCCATTATCTGATTACTCAAGTGCATGTAAACACACTGATCAGATTACCGACAAAATCAGATTTCCTGCAGTTATCAGATTATTGAGTGCATGTAAAATGCAATGCCCAAACACACACATTTTAAGAGTCCAAATATCAGCGAATTCGGCGGCCTTTCCAGTAATACAGGATGTAGACGTATGAAAGTGATAAAACAGGGTTGTGCTGCCTTCTACCTCAGATGGTGTCTTCTCAAAATGCTTGAATTTGTTCTTCTACTTACAGTCATGTCATGACCACGTGAGAGTCCACAAATCCTTGAATGAACAGTCCAGGTTTTTGGTCTCCAGTTTACATCGAGGGTTGGCATTAAACCCAAAAAAAATGGTCCATCAGTGCAGCTCTGGGGGTTATATGACGTGAAGATAAAGTAGAGATGAACTCCTACCACCTTTACCAAAACCAGTGTTGAATTATATAACATACCCAGCCTAATACGCTTTCAAATGAGTTCATTTTCATTGACTAATTTTAATCTTGTAATAAGATGCGCTCCTGGTCAGTCATCTTGAAATAGTGTGTTCATCCCCAGTGTCTGTGAGTCTTCATCCACTCGGCGTGTTAAAAAAATGGAGGTTAGGCTGTCGAGAACTAGTACCAGACACTGCAGAACTGAAAATTGCACTCACTAGTAATTAGTTGTTTTACACAAATACTACAAGGAGTGTAAGTGTGGACATGGTGGTATTGAAAAAAACTACAGTCGTAAAAAAGTTGGGACACCATACCTTTGATCTTCAGTCTTCAATTAAACTTTGAGAGATCGGGTCGGATGCAACTAAATGCACAAAACAGAAGAAATGTCTTTTAAATCATTCAAAAACAAGACTTTTTGCTAAGTCTACGTCAATTAGATGTTTACTATAACCCTCGTCCATCTCTGACATCGATGGAAGAAAGTTTTCCTGCTCCTCCACGCGGAATTGTTTCTGCTAATACGTATTTCCTCAAGCCCCCTCTGATACAATAAAGATTTCGGAGCTCTCCCGGCCCTGCTGCACCAAAGCAGCCCCAAACCATGACACTTCCACCCCCATGCTTCACGGTCGGCATGAGGTTCTTGTGCTCAAAGGCTGTTTGGTGTGCGCTGATCATGTCTGCTGTTTAATGTGTCCAAATATTCCAGCTTTCATCTGTCCTAAGCACATTGTTCCTGAAGTCCTGCTCTTTGTGTAGGTGTTCTCTGACACAGTTTAGATTTGCCCTGATATCAGATCTGGGTTTGAGGGGTATAAAGTCCTCCACCATTGAGCTGAGAAGCAGAGGAACTGTGTTCTCTGGAATGATGGGGGAGTTGATGAGGTAGGGTGGTGATCAACATTCTGACCTCACTAATATTATTCTCACAGCAATGTTCCAACATCTGGTAGCTTGGTTTCAAAAGGAGCATCGCATGAGCAGATACCAATACTTTTGTCCAAATAGTGTAACGTGAGCAACAGTTGCAGAGCGAACGGTGATCTAAATTCATGTTCATTTGCCTCTTTCAGATCTACAGCCCAGCCTCTCCATCATTCACGATGGCGAACCCAGTACCAGGCAGCCTCCGTGTGGAGAGCAATGGTGTCAGCCAAGCGAAGAGATCCAGGTGAAGCTGGAGCTCAGTGCTGCGCAGGAAGAGACCCACAATACTCAGCCCCAAATAGCCATGGCCAGCGAACCCGTGTCCCCGAAGCCATGCTTACAGAGCGAGCAGAAAATGGAAGAAATGTTCCACGCCCAAACGACAGACAGCAGCATGGATCCTTTACTCCTTGCGGGCCCCTACGTGCAGGTCAAAGAAGAACCCGGTGAACTGGTGCATGATTTGGAATCACAGACATTGTGCGATGCACAGACCTCCATGTCTGCTTATTCGAGCGACGCTGTCGCGTCTAGCCATGCTGGCGGCCTGGGGGGTGAACTGGACAGCCACCGACTGTCATCAATGCACAAGGCTGCTCGATCTAAGGCAAGTTACAGCACTCAGATCTTTGTGAGGGTTATGCAGTCTTAAGGCGGAGCCTCACCGTGGGTCATATAGGGTTTTGCTGATCTTAGAGATTGAATGAAGCTCTACTTTCCAAATTGCACCTGCGAGGTGATCTTAAGAAAGCGATAGCCACCATCAGAAACCTGGAAAACTGAATTGTATTAAGGAATCCTCTGAGTGTGGAATTAAGAGTTGGATCGTTTTAAACTGCCTAAACTAAAGCATTCATGCTGCTCTTGTGGACCTTTATGAACTTTGCTCCCAACTTAGGACCACACAGATTGGTTGTTTACACCAGTTAAGAGTTGTGTATATTATGTGAATACCACCAAATTTTAATTACACTAGGTTTAGTATCTTAATCAGAATGGTTTCTGTCATGCAATTAGGAAAGTTAGGACACCCTGTGTCCCAACAGCTGGTGTTTCCACCTTTGGCTAAAGTCATATCTGTTAGATGTTTTCGATAACCATCAACCAGTCTCTTGACATCGGCTGGAAGAAAGATTTCCCCACTCCTCCACGCGGTGTTTTTTCAGCGATGTGATTTTTCCATGTTCTTTGTACACACTGTCTTTTTCTGAAAGCCCCCTCTGATACAAAAAAAGACTTCTGTAGAACCATTGAACACAGAGAACCAGTAGCAGCAACAAAGAGAGAACCTTGAAAGTAAGGTCTACAGAAGTCACAGCGTGCAGGGGCAGAGATTCATTGCTGCGTGGCAACAAAACAGAAAAGATTAAGTTTATATCCTGATTTCGATATCAGTATTATATATCGCCCAGCCATGTCTCGGTGTATCAGTATTGATTTGTAACACCGGCAACACAACATATTGTATATTTAAATAGTCATTTTTAATCGCGATGTTTCTGTGGCATTATTTGAGCTCATCCCACTTAGGCTCTTTTTTTAGGGTGAAATCATACGTGGTAAACTGCAAACAATGCGAAATCATTATATGACCATCTTTTATAAAGTATATCTTGATATATTACCTCTCTATTGTCCAGCCCTGCTTCCCCTGATAGTGGGTCAGATCCTGTGTCTAACTAGCCCAAGATTAATGGCCGTCTTCTAATGGCCATTAGATACATGTTGGAGGATACTTGCCTTCACTACAGGATAATCAGGCCGATTTGCTCCACCAATCACAGAAAGCCTCCCCATGTCAGGGTGATCTTAAACGATGATGTTTCCAGATGATCCTGCAGTGTGGGGGAGTCCATAATCTCAGTCAGTCTTCCAGTCTTCTCCCAGTACAGTCGGGGACGCCCCAGTCATGAATTGTAAATGTGAAATGTGTAATATTTATGATTCGGGATCCTGTGGCGCGGGGTGGACACTGATTCTATGCTGTGAAATCGAGGTCATGTCTGAAAGTCGTTAAGCAATGAGAGCCGAGCTGCAGACACACATTCATAGCTTATATTTACATGTTGCATTGTCACACACAGGGCGAACGGGGTGTGCATACAAGCACTGGTGCACTAAAGGTAAACAATGTCTTGTTTTAAATATTAATATTTGATGTATTTCGAGTAAGTGTAAATGTTTAGTACTAGATTTGTCCTCACTAACTCCAGATAGGGCATAGCTTTCTTCAAACCCACCTCCAGCACACCATTCAGTGGTTCTCAAACTGGGATCTGTGTATCCCAAAGGTGGTACACCAGATGACCTCAGAAAATTTGCTGCATGCACTTAAAATTAAGGTTTGAAAACCTATAAACGTTCACCTGTAATTTTCGTAACATAGGATTTATGTATGTATAACTCGTTCACGCCTGTATCTAAGTCCATATTTCAGTTCTTCACTCTCACATATTCGCTCTCAACTATAGTACCCTAATAATTCAGTTTCAAAGGCCCTACAATAGAACCCTGAGGAACCCCATTACATAAACTAAACCAGTTACAGAGTAATTCACAGTGAATCAACACCTGAATATTTCATCTAAGGTTCAAGGAGATGCAATGTGGTCTCCACTTTACTGTGCTCCTGTTTTCCTCTGCCTCATGTCTTCTGAGATATCTCAGCAGGCCTACTGACTAGAAACAAACCAGAACATTCTACTATGCTTGCTTACAGACTGTAAAAGTGGGCAAGATCCACACAACTGGTACGATGTTTGGAGGCAACTTCATGTCTAGTCTGTATATGTGGTTCCTGTGAAAATATCTTGATGGTACTTTGAAGTATTAGTTGGATCATGGGTCGGACATGGTTTAAATGTTTCAGAAGCACTGCTCTGACTGATGAATTTTAACACATACTGCCTGGATAAACTTTTTTTAAATATACAAGCTGACTACGTTATTGAAAATCTGAGCTTTGGAGCTGCATGATCTGCTTGTGTAGCTTCAGGTCTTTGATGACCACCAACAATCCAGTATAGAAAAGTCATAGAAACATGTCATTATGTGAGGGGTCTCCCACCTTCTCAACATCCAATGGGATTTTTAAAATCCTGTAGTAGGGGGCCAGGCATCAGCAGGCTTCAGATTAACCGTGGCCAGTTGTCTAGAGGAGGATTAAAATGGTGCCCTGAATGATGTTAAATCTGCTTTGGAGATGGATTTGCATGCCTTAACGTATAAAATCTATAAAGCCTTCAGCCACAACACATGAAAACATGCCAGCCATTCATGCCTTTCATAAACATCAGTGTTTAACACAGATTTTCCAAATACCCAAATCATAAGAGTCGGGTTTTGAGGGACCCCCCCGCCCCCCCACCAGTGAGTGAATCCAGAGAGGAGCTTTGTCTCATATGATACATCTTGAGGTTTCAAACTGTGGCCTGAGACTGGTCTACAGAATTTCATTACCTGAGCTCAGTTCAGTCGAGTCTTATTTTACTCTCTTCTTGCTCCCACACATCTTGATTTTTATGTGTGATCACTGACCTCAGACCAGCATTGCCAGTATGAATGTTAGGGGGGTGACGTATGCCTCTCCTTCAGTCCAGCAACCACTTAACACTCTAAAGCTTTTTCCAGTCGTTGTAGGTTTTTTGTCAGCCGTGGAATCTCCTTCCCTAGTTCAGCGTAATTCAATAATTCTACTCAGTAATGCATCTCTTTGTGTTCTTTATAAAAAAGCTTCAGGTTTACCAGCTGCTTGTTCCTCACAGATGACTTATGCAAAGTGAAAGTATGCATTTGTACTTGACCATTCTCATCTTTGTGTTTGGGTATAATTTGGAAATCTTGGGTGTGTGTATATATATATATTGCAATAATTAAATACAGAATTCATGCAATGTCTGTTCCAAATATGCATATTATTAATTTATAATGAAATTCCTATTTAAATATAGGCTCTTGAGTTAGAAAGATGAGATTTTAGAATGTAAAATAATACATCCCTTTGCAACATGTAATATGATATATCATTTCTGAATTTTATAAATTGTGAGAGTTGAGAGTGTTTGTTTTTTAGAAAACTTGAATTGAATTTCAACTAAGTTTAGTCAGCACTTGTAAAAGCTGGTTGTTTGACGCAGCATTTTTCTCTGTACCTAGGGATGGACGATATGGACAGAATTATTAACATTGTTTATATATTTTAGCTGAACGGTGATTTTTGATATGAAAAATGCATTGTGAAAATGTTACTATATTTAAACGTATTAAAATTGTAACACGTCCAACTTTAATACACACTTAAGAAGACGCTGTCTTCATCCTAGACCTCTGACTTATGTCCCCTCTGTGTGGTGTGTATAGTTTGTGAGAACAGGGTGATACAATGACATCTTTATAGTATTGAATGTGTTTCTTCTGTGAGACTTTTGGTTCTTGTGAAGGGGAAAAATATTGCGGGAGAGCATTTTGGACTCCTGTTCAGCTTGAGGACACTGGGACAGGACTTTTTGAAGCCTCACGACTGAAAGTCTCATACTTCTCATACATAAAAAATACATATAAAACCTCAAACCAGTAGCGTACTGGGATCTTTGTGTGAGGACACTATTGATCAGAGCGATGTCAATCGGCTTGTTTGCTCTCTTCAACACCAGTTATTTCGGCTCAGATTTTTTTCCGATCAAATAATCGTAAGGCATTTCGGGTGTAGGGCACACATTTGAAATCTTGGAGGCTGTTGGACGTTGAATGCTGAAAGTGAGGAAGGTAAGTTTCATTCCCAAAAAAGTATTGCCTAACTTGATCGTTTGATGATGTTTAGCTCAATAATGCATTGCTAGTGTTGTTATTATAGATGAGGGATGCTTCTGAAACACACACAGCCTAGCTTTACTAAACCCCCTTGTGCTACCCTAGTGTATGTGTTTAAGGGCAATTCCACCAAATTTCTCATTGAAATAAATTAATATTAAAATCGGTTGAAGTGTTTTGGTGTGAAATGATGTGCAATAAATGAAGATTTGAACCAGATTTTGGCTTAAAGCATTTAATTTTTATTTTTTTAATTTTATCATTTTATATATATATATATATATATATATATATATATATATATATATATATATATATATATATCTAAAATGTATGTATCTCTTTAGAACTGGTAGTTTTACAAATAGTTGTGAAAAATCCTATGTTTGAGTCCCTGCTCCTCTGTATCCATACCATGAATCATTTCACACCAAACCGTGTCTGGAAAACGACCGTTTATGTCCCAAACGATTGTAAAATGCATAATAAAAATTGAAGAATCAGTGGAATTCACCTTCCAGTCAGCTTGGCTTGCTAGCTTTTTAGCTTTTGCCTATTTAAAATATTACCTGCTTTTGATTGTAACTACTAGGGCTGCACAATACTGGAAAAAACAGCCATTGCATTTTTTTTCCTGTGATCTTTGTTGCCGTATTAACGTCTAGAACCGTAGGCCAATTTTGTGGGATGTTTTCATTGTACTGGAAGCTCCTTTGGCATGTGAGCTGGATTACTCACACAATGATGAGAGTAGCCTCGTAGTTTATGATGTGTATCATATCTGTAGGTTCCTCTGATGCTGAGTTACAAACACTGAACGAAACTGCCCGTGAAGTGTGGATATCGGGTTTTTACCAGACAATGGTCTAACGTTGTGATCTTAATAATGCACCATATTTATCCAACATTGGAATAAAATATAAAAATGATACTGGGCCGATATGCTCTGCATCTGGTGGAGCCTGCTATGTTTAATATTTATCAGTTTTGGCCAAGTTTCACTTTTCAGCCGAAATATTCCATTCCCGATTGGCCGGTAGTTTAGTCAATCTACAGGGTTGGTTAGATCATATGATCTATATTTTGCAAGGGGTTACAGGACTCCTTCAGACAGGGTTTTTTCCCCTTAACTTTGTACACGCACAGAGAACTGTTGGTAACCAATGGCCTGGAAGAGTATATTAGTTGCGACTTGCTCTGACCTTAGGCTACATTTCTAGGCTGTGTGAACAGTCTTTCACTTTGCAATGGCCGTCTGTGAGGGAGAGGCTATTAAATGTAGCTCGCCTAGACTTTGGCATGCAGCTCATGTACGGATAGATTGTTTTGTGGCTGAAGCAGAATAAACACCTTTAACTCCATTAACCGGGAACCCCTCGAGAGTACGTTACTCAGCCCAGTACAGTGAGTGTCCGTGAGTTGAGCTTGAAAGACAGTTCATCAGTGTATCCATCCAAATATTGATCAGTCCATCTCTAATAGGTATGACATGGAAAATGGGAACAGTGTCAATTTTCTTTTCGTATCAAGCAGCAAGAAGTTTGTTTTAATTGGCCTAACTTGACTTTGTGCATCCTGCGATGTTGCAGGATGTTGCAGGTGCACACGTTGCGATGACTATGTTGAAACAAGATATTGTGCAGTCCTAGTAAATACAGCCTGACGTTTCTGCCGTGTGTGATCATTTGCCTTTAATTTTTTCTTTTTCAGATGCTTCACAGAAAGAGACGTAGAGTAGAGGTATATATACTCTTCAGTATATTCATTGTCTTCAGAGGAGCATGCCATGGTCAACTACTGAACTAGTCTGAGTAGCTTTGTGTATGTTGACATCATAACTATGCCTACAGATCAGCTTTGCAAATAGTGTTTTAACAGTGTAATACTTTATCTGAAAATAGTGTTTATCTTCAAATATCTCTGCACAATTCATACCCTGATATATAAATATTTTTACAGGTTTGGTCCAGTCATAGTGGTCCAGTCCAGCCGCTTGGTTCTGAACGAGCTGAGGTATGATGTGTCCAAGTTTTAGAACGTGCCCACTTTATCTGGTGTTTATATATATATTTAAGTACTTAAATAGTCCAGTGATTACTTTCTGGATGCACTGTATACGAGGTTATTCCCTTGAAATTCTACACACAATATCCCACAATGACAAAGTGAGAAGTTAGTTTGAAATCTTTGCAAATTTATTAAAAATAAAACTTAAACTATAACATGTAGATTAGTTTTCACAGCCTTTACTCAATACTTTGCTGAAGCCCCTTTGGTGCAATTACAGCTTCAAGTCTTTTTGAGAATGACGCTGCAAGCTTGGCACCTGTTTTTGGGAAGTGTGTCCCATTCTTCTTTGCAGAACCTCTCAAGATCCATCAGATTGGATGAGGAACGTCGGTGCACAGTCATTTTTAGAGATCAATCAGGTTCAAGTCTGAGATCTGGCTGGGCCACTCAAGGAGTTGTCCTGACGCCACTCCTTTATCTTGGTTGTGTGATTGGGGTCGTTGACCTTATATAATGAGGTGTCTTTCCAAATCATGTCCAATCAACTTCATTTACCACAGATGTCCAATCAAGCTGTGGAAACATCTGAAGGATTAGCAGTGGAAACATGATGCATCTGAGCTCAGTTTTAAATGTCATGGCAAAGGCTGTAAATATTTATGCACATTATATTTTTGTTTAATTTTTCATAAATTTAAGATTTCAAGCAAGCGTTTCTCACTGTCTCGCTGTGTGTAGAATTTTGAGGACAAAATGTATTTATTCCATTTTAAATAAGGCTGTAAGTTAAAATGTGGAAAGCGCTGTGAATACATTCCCGATGCACTGTAGTGCAAAGTGAGGTCCCAAACTTAAAAATAGATACAACGACAGGCCTATATATGACCGTCAATCAGAATAACAATCATTGACACATTAGTCACAGACAAGTGTGTTTTGAATGTAGGAATAATGATTATTACACATTTGATTATTATAAATTTGTTAACTTTAAGGGAAAATATAAGAAAAATGTTACTCATGTAACAAAGGAGTTATTTTCTATACATATTTTAAGAACTGGGGGAAAAACTTGTCTTGACTACAGTCCAATGCTCACAGCAAGTTTTGGAAATCTTGTAGAAATCCTTTAATGGATCAAAATTAGAAATGTTGAATGAGCAGGTGTCCCAATATTTGTCCCATACAGTGTGTAGGGTAACCTGCTGAAGATACAGTGAGCACTGAATGTTTGGTCAGACATACATTTTTCTTCTGCCTCAGTTTGTAACTAATGAATTTCATTGTTTAATTCAGCTCAGTGCAGATGGAAGGATCTCTATTTCTACAGATAAAACCTTCACTGTGGAATCCCTTCTGAAATCATGCAATTTCAGAGAAAAAAGGAGGTAATTTATAATTTATTGATTTAATAAAGAAGCGTTTTTGGTGCCATTTTGAGTACAAGGCTGCAGAATACCGGTTACGATGTCTCCTGCCATTCACAGGTATCAGGTCAGTGTGGAAGAAATCAAACGGCGAATTGGCCCCCCTGAGTTTATGTCCTTAAACGGGCTTGTGTCTTATCTTCGGACGTCAAAAAGCAATAAGGGCTCATTAAAGAAAGTGCTAAGAGATGTGGGGGTGGTCCCTCCCCCATCAACTCGCCTTACGTCCCTGTGTTCTAAATTAACTGAAGGTATGATCTCTTCTTTATATCGTACATCAGTTTCTGACAGTGCCTCAGCATGTCCATGGCTTGACTCTGCCCTGTTTGTCCACACAGATGAGGCTGCAGACCTGGCGATGGACCTCGGAAAGCTCGCCAGCAGACATATTGATTTTAAATTAGCCGCTGAAGCTCAGAAGTCGATCATAGACAAAACAACGGAATTGTCAAGAACAAAGGTTTTTCGGTTTGTAGACGTATTTTCTTGTGTAAGAAAAGTGCCGGCAATGAGGAACCAACCCAGTTTTAGTTGTTTATAAAACTTCATTTGGGTCTTTGTTAACCTATTCAGTTAAAAATACTTGCAGAGACTATTATGATTTGTTTAGTTGCTGATTGGTTTATATAATCCTGCATTGTTCCATAGGGTTCGGTTCTAGAGCCTGCAAAGCAGATGTTAGTTATGATAATGTATTTAAGAAATGGCAGTTAACAGGAACAGCTTAAGGTCTAAAGGACCAAGAAAACTTTGTGAGAATTCCTTGTAGGATTGCAAAACCTCTAAAACCCTCAGGAATATTTAGAAAGTGTAGGGTTGGTACACTGTTGTGCAGCAGTCCCTAAACTCTCATGACCTTCATGGATGTCATGAATAGAAAACATTTACTGGCCACTTTCTTTGGAGGAACCAAAAGAACGTCATTTAAAAAAATATGAAAATAGCTTCACATTTCTTGGTCCCTGCATTTGATCATGATTTTAATCCATTTCTTTCCGTTTTTTTCTTGCAGAGACTTCTTGGCCCAAACAAAAAAAGCATTGGCTCCATTCATGTGTTGGTATGACACAGTGACTCATGGTTTGGGTCCAAAGACATTCGATGTCACTGTACAGATCATGGATACATACACAACCCTCGTAATACAGCAGCTCACTGACGAAGTGGGAAGCTAATGTTAACAAACATTACTGTTGTACTGTAATTGTGCTGGTTGATGGACAAGCCAGCCAGAACTGACCAGTCATTCAACGTTTCTTGTTCATCTTTCTACGTTATCGGAATTTCATATTGAAACTTTATACTAGGCCCAATATTTCCTCAGAGGGCCCTTTTCCATCAGTGCGGAACGGGTTCCGCTCCGGTTCGCGAACCTCATTTTGAACTGCTCGGCGCATTTCCACAAAAAATAGGTTCCGGAACCGTAAAAGTTAGTGTACAGCTTTGAATCGAATGGTGGTACGTTTTTCAGGGCGAACTGAAACGTGTGGGCGTCTTAAGAGCAAGGAAGTACAATTCGTCTTGCATGGTGTAGTTTTTTATGTCTTCTTATCGACAAATTTGATACATGTTTGCTTTTTGGAGAAAAACGTTACCTTGGTTCCACTAACACTGGTGTAAACTTGGGATGGTTCTCTACAAAACAAGCCTAAATGGAACCAGATGGAGTTCTTTTGGTGGAAAAGCCATAAGACTGATCTCCCTTTGGTCCGTGTTCATATTGGTTAGATATTTCTGTATCATAGTAAAAATATTTGCCAAAAAGAAGTCTTATTGTTGGTTGTTTGATTGTAGATCTATCCTATTAGCTGTGTTAAATGAGTCAAAATCTCTTGCGTCACTGAATAACTGACAACGTGCCATTTGTTGAAATGTCAATATGGCAATAATAGGTGGCACTATACATGTAATTAAGAAAACTGACCATCCAGTTGTCCTGCACTTGGGCAAAACAGTTGCCGAACGAAACATTAGTAAAATACACCGGGCAGCCATAACATTGTCCAACTGTAGTTTGTCTGTTTCTCTGCAGACGTTATTCTCCTCCTTTCACCCTGATCTACAACGATCAGGACCCCACAGGACCACCACAGAGCAGCTATTATGTGGGTGGTGGGTCATTCTCAGGACTGCCGTCACACTGACATGGTGGTGGTGTGTTAGTGTGTGTTGCACTGGTACGAGTGGATCAGACACAGCAGTGCTGCTGAAGTGTTTAATAGAGTGGACAGTGTTTAGACACTCCTACCGAGTGTCTCCACCTTGTAGATGTAAAGTCAGAGACAGAGGCTCATCTGTTTCTGCACAGTTTGTGTTGGTCGTCCTCTAGTCCTTCATCAGTGCTCACAGGACGCTGCCCACAGGACGCTGTCGGCTGGATTTTTCAGCTTGATGGACTGATTTTAGTCCAGCAGTGACACTGTGGGGTTTAAACACTCCAGCAGCACTGCTGCATCTGATCCACATGTACCAAAACAACACACACTAACACACCACCACCATATGAGTGTCTCTGCAGTGCTGAGAATGACCCACCACCCACATCATAGCTGCTCTGTGGTGGTCCTGAAGCTAACAAAGAATGCAGAGAAACAGAAAGGCTACAGTCAGTCAGGGAGGTTTACTAAAATAGTCAGTGCAGAAACAAGGATTTTAATTGTAATGTCATTCATATTGTTTTAGAATGTGTGAAACATGAATTTTCTACCGTACTTGTGTGCATGACTAAATACACTGGAAAAAGCTGTGCTTTTGTATTCTCAAACTGTACATTAAACAATGACCATGTGAAGTTATTAAAATTCCATGTGGAGTGGGTTTCAACACAGTTAAGGCTGTAATCAGTTGTTAATCAGCTGTTAATCAAGATCATAGGTCGCAGTACTGGCCCTGCCCTTCACATTTTAGCGTTGGTGTTAAATACACCCACTTTAACTCGACTTTAACTCCTAACTGGTTGGATAAGTTGGTCTTGGGTCTCTAGCTCCAAGGCTCAGAGCAATCACTGACTTAAGTCCTGCAAATCATTTCTGAAGTTGCATTATCTAGTTCAATTAGAGTCTGTTTATGGGTAGAAAAATAAACTAAATTAAATCCTGCTTTAAATGTCAAAGGAGCTTCCAGTGCATGTTTACTGCTCTGTCCACGTGAACATGTTCACCCTGCATACAGACTCTGACTGATCAGAGAGAGGGGGCGGGGCTGATGCTCAACCTGCATACAGACTCTGATCAGAGAGAGGGGGCGGGGCTGATGCTCAACCTGCATACAGACTCTGACTGATCAGAGAGAGGGGGCGGGGCTGATGCTCAACCTGCATACAGACTCTGACTGATCATTGGTGACTAATGACAGACCCAGTTTGCTCTTTTCTATGCTTACAGTTTAAAAATTTCAGATAAAAGTCCTGAGAGGGGATATTTCTGATGCATATGTAAATATTTTATTTGGACCACTGTCAAGTATGTCGATCAACTTATTGTAAATATCATTGTCGTTACTCTGTATTTCAGCTCAAGCACTCTAGATGATCAATTCTCAACAGATTTTGAGATTTTAGTCAAACAAATTGTAGGCGCTAGTAAATGTTTTGATCAAAACGTGATCAGTCATACAGGTTTGCTCAGAATGCCCTCATGGCCGCTGCAATGAACTGTGTTTAAATAAATCAATTAGTAATTAGTTAATTTAAACAAAAATTAAACAATAAGAACTACATATAAGTAATTATTGTCTTAATGGATAATGGTGACGGTCTGTGGCTGGTGGTATTCATCAGCTGTCGTATTAGGGGGTCAGTGAGAAAATTCACATTCTGAGAAATTCATATTCTCTGCTTTAAGGGACACTCCAGCACGGCCAGATCATCCGATTTTAATCAAGCCCTTCATGAGCTCATTGGGGCAGTAAATGTTCCAGCAGTCTATGTTGCTAATTAGCCATTTTTGTTTCAGATTATGGTAGGAAAATATATAATTAATGTACCACCCTTCACCCAGCCAACAAAGGAGCAGAGGTAAGTTGTGGTCCTGATCCCTAATCTTACTATTTAACTCTTTCAAATATTCAAGTCATCAACTGTTTCATTCATCCTTATTTTAGGTCAACCATCTGTCAAACCATTGCATTGGAACAGAAAAACCAGTGTAGAAGAACAGGAAAAGGAAGAGGAAGGAGGCCAGCAAGTGTATAAAGTTTTGGGAAGGCCGAAGGTCCAAAACACTACTTGTTTAATAGAGATGAAGAGAGGAGGCGAGTGAAAGGAGAGAATGTGTTCAGGGCTTTAATGAGGGTATGTTCTCTTCATGGTTATGCCCACTGGATTCACCGTGAGTTTAAGGAGGTAGTAACTTCGGGCTCCTGCAGATGGCATTGCACGTGGATGATCTGGCTATGAATACCTGCGGGGTGTGTGATGGGATTCATAGATTAAGGGGTGATGAAGTAAAGTATCTTACCTGCAAATCATAACTGACAAATCAGTGTTTCTCTGCCCTCTGTAATCAGACCTCTTTCATATGTTAATGGTATGCCATTCGTGAAGGTCCTGTGTTGGCTTCTTGTTTCTTTTGGCCGCGAGTATTTCCTCTAGCAACCACGTAACCCTACCACGACAACACAACCGGACTGTGTTCAATAATAGTCAAATAAGTGCAATAATCCTACTGGACTTCATATACTCTCTATATTCTATATTTTCTATATTATTTTATTATGTATTGTAGTGATGCTTTGTGAGCCGTTTTCCACATACAAACCAAGACATTCACTGCACTATGAATTCTGTTGCACACCCTGCATGCATTTATAGCCCAATCATCCTCATTCACCACTATCTGCAAAAGCCTGAAGTTCCTACACCCTTAAACATAAAAGGTGACAAACTTCATGTTTTCAAAATCCAGATTTGCTGAGTACGTTTTCATAGGTTGCACGAGGACACTTTCCAAATGAATTATTGAAGCAGCCTAAAAGTGTCAAAACCAGGGTCTCAATCATCTGTGCTCTGAATGAGGGAGAAGCCGAGGCTGTTGCTGAAGGTTTTGGGGCAGCTTTAGTGAGGCAGATACCCAAAGACGACATTTTGAAAGGAATTCAAAAGGCAGATATACCAGCTTAACAGTGAGTCGTGTTCAGTGTAGGTAGTACATATACTGTCTGACAGGCTGTCACATTTGGACATAGCACTTTTGTTAGAAGCTTAATGAACTGGACTTTTGATGCCTTGATTTCTTCACAGCCGGACAGTTTAGAGGATAAGGATAAACTTCCAAAGCCTGGGTCTGCAGTCAGGTTTTGAGTTGACATCACATCATCACATTCAGGAACATTCATGCGCTAAACATTGTGCTTCATGACTATTAAATATTATGTTATTTAAAACAGAAAATTGTCTGTTTCTTTCTTGCACAGCCTAGGATTATGCTGATGGAATAAAGGGACGACGTGACGTTTCTTTTCAGAGGTATAACTAGTGCAGAAGTCCATTCATTTTTTTTCATCCAAGTGCTTTAACAGTCATGTTCTCCAGCGCTGTCCACTGGTGGAATACCAGCCTTGAGGGCAGGTTGTAGTCAACAGCATGGGTGCAAAGTGTGTGTGTGTGTCTGTGTGTGTACTTCTCCATGTGAAGTTTACCGTATTTTCCGGACTATAAGCCACACCCTGGAAAGAAACATATATAAGAAGAAAAAACTGCACCTCGTTGTAAGACGCATGGTTTAAAGCGTGGAAAAAAAGTAGCGGCTTATAGTCCAGAAAATACGGTACATATAAAGATGAGCTTTGAAATATTCTGATGTTTCGATCAGTTCCATATCTCTTAATTGCTCCGCAATGGTTCAGTGAAACAGTCTCAAATCTATATTACAATTGGCAGTTTGTTTTGATGAATATCTCCAACCCTTTTTTCACCTTCACTTCTGAACTAGGACTGATTAAAAGCTCTTATATATGCTGGTGTTATTCACTATCGCACACTACACAGCCTTGCTTCTTTTATCAGTCTTTCAATTTTTCAGATTGTTCTTCAACAACATCGGTCACCAGAATGCTTTGACCTTTGAAAGCAGTCGCGTTCAAGTTTCCAATCAGTTTTGATCATTTCTTTCACACATAAGCCCACTTTAAAAGCTTCCATCTACTTTTCACATCAATATGAAATTAAAATGTGTTGGTTGTGGCTTCGATATTTTAGATTTTTAATTGCTTGGGGTGGATTTTGGGTGGTGAGGGATTTTGTTTTCGCTATGAGATTGAATGAAAATGGCGACTCTTCAATGATCCTGAAGATTTTCTGTGTAAAGGGTATTAGAGCACAGTTTACCTTGGAAGAAGTTCTCAATACTTGACCCATACATATCGTATTTCAGTTGCCAGGATCTTTGGGGGATTTTGTTATTTATGAAGTGATGCTTGAGATTGACACTGTTTAAGTAAGAAATGTCTGAAGAAAAGGCAGCATTATTAATGGGAAGGTTAATAATGAATAAATGTGTATTTATGTATAAATCTAATTGCCGGTGTTGAATGACAGGCTTTTAAACTAAATGTAGACTTGGTTTCCACGGAGAACTAAAGATGGTGGAAATGTCGGTCTGAGGTTGATGGTCACGTATGAAAGTCTGAACATGCAGCTGTATATTCTGATCTACAATCACTGCTTTGCAGCCACTCACATATTTTTAATTATTGTTTCTTTTAATTATTGTTGGTTCACATCACTGGACATTAAGCAGGATTCATCCTATCGTTTCAAAGACATTTCTTTGTCTTAAGAGTTGCCCAAATCTGAATCGCCTGATATTTCGGCTACATTTTGGGAATGTTTTTTTTATAATTTGCTTTTTCATCCTCATGCTTTTCTTCTTCTTGCTTCTTTTGTCTGATTTATGGAAGAAAAACACACTTTTGTTTTTCATGTTGAGGTTTTCTAAAAAAATACATTTAGTGAAAGAGTGTAAGTACCATACTGATACCATAGAAGATCCACCTTCCAAGATGTTCCCTGTGTGTGTGAATGTGAAAAATGTTTGTTCTTTACATCAATTGATGGTCCTTCAGACCTTAAAAGTGTTCTTCAAATGCACACATCTGTTAAAAACATGGTTGTCTATGGAACCAGAAGTGGTTCTTCAAAGGTATCGCTCGAAGAACTTTTTCAGCACCTTTTTAAAGATCAAAGTTAAGTTGGAGGTTGTAACATAATAATACAATTTAAACTATGATCTGTAGCTTTTGATCACACTAATGTGTAACAGTAGAATAATACAATGTAAACTTAAAAACGTAAATGTCCACATAGACCCACTGTGCTGCACACGGGGGGAGTCTGTCCTCCACATTCAACCCATCTACACAGTGAAACACACACCCACACTAGGGGGGCAGTTCATTTTTTACTTTCATTAATTAAATGTAAAAACATAACCATGACAGATAGAGGTGCAGGCATGCATATAGACATAGATAGCACGTATACCTTAGTCAGGGGCTTTTGTCATGTCCTGCCAGTTCAGGGAACCAAACCAGCAACCTTTTAGTGACAAGACTGACAATTAAAATGTAACACATTAGACAATGAATAATGCAAACTCACTAGTTCAGTGTTTGGTAAAATGACTAAGACAGACATCCAAAAGTAGGTACAGCAGAGAGATTATTTATTTAAATCCCTTTTTATTTACTTTTGGGTAGTTGGGTCGATTGAGCCTTTGTGAGATCAGAGCTTTCAATACACTCTGTAAAATAAAAGCTGTACAGACTTTTTTTTGTTATACCATAGAAGAACCACCTTCTAGTGGTTCCACAAATATAATTAAGCAATGAATAACAAGCTTACAGGCTCAGTGATGGGTAGTATTGTTTAACATTACCAAGCCAGACAACCAAAAGCTCCTTTGGCTTAAAGTGAAGTTTTGCAATTCAGATTCAGAGCATAAGAGTGGGGTTACTCATGCCTCCAAGTTGCAAAGTTCTCCAGGTTATAACAATAGTTTAAGTAATAATTGTGTAATAGTCTAACAGGAGTAGTATTGTACTGTAGACGACAAAGGGAGACCTGGGGGAACTTCTTGCAGTTCCTTTACCCCAGAGGCGGAAGATTACTCTTGCCTCTCAAACATCAGCCTGTACGGAGGCCGTTTTACCTCTGATTAAGACCACCATTCCGTCATTATCGGAGGACCTTCTGCAATCATTAATGCATCGACTGAACACTGTTGGAGTTGGTAGCATTGAGGACCTCCGCCTGGTAACAGCTGGTGATTTGGAAGGACTTCTGCAGCCGGCGCAGTGTAGAAGACTGATGGAGGTCTTTATTACAGGTAAATTGAAATGATCTTGATATTTTATGAATGTCTGCTTCTGATTTTTGTGTTGTAAGATCGCTGAAGATGAAAGGTCGTTTTTGTAATATGACCTAATTTCGGTAACAAGGGTGTAGGTGTGCGTCAGATTTTTATATATGCGTAATATATAACCTATATAGTGTGTGTGCCTGATTTGAGAAGCATTGTTTGGTCACACACTGGATTGCTCTGCTTAACGGTGCTTCTAATTAAATAATGGAAGCAGCTGCTTTAGTAATGTAAATCCCAGAGCAACCGAAAACAATAGTGTTCTAAAATGAAACTGGACAATAATAAAAGACAAACAGACAAGAAATAAGTGTGAGAGGAAAAGAGAGTTTAATGTGTTGTCTGTTCATGGAGTTGAAGAAGGAGTTGAAGGCTGTGCAGTGAGTGAGTGGAGTTCGCTCCTGTCACGTAGCAACAAGCTGCTAATTAATGAGCTATAATTCATCACCAGGAAATGTTCTCATTAAAATGAATAGAAGCTGTGTTCAGGGCCCAATTTATTTCATTTCTAACTTTATTTCTTTTCCAAACTCTTGTTAAAAAGCAATAGAACGCTCAAGGTCGTGTGTTATTTTAAATACCCGCATGGCTGTGACTGTTTCATCACACCTATGCTGATATTCTCATCTTCTATTGCACTGATGTATCTTTTTTTTTCATCTGATAGTTGTTCTTTGTGTTGTTTTTAATATTTCATGATGAATGGACCAGAACAAATGTGCCAGATTGACCTTTTGCCATTTTGGACTTTGTTTATATTGTTTGAAGCAAGTTGTTTTCTCCTGTAACCTTTCTGTGTTCTTTCCTTCTTAGGACCACCTGACAATGAACATGCACAGCCAGCAGCACAACCTATGGAGACATCAGCCAGTGCATCAGAAGAATTTCAAATTCCATGGGAAAAGTTTCCATCACAGCTTGTAAAATCCATGATGGAGAATACAATTTTTCACATCATGTATTGCATATATTGTGATTTGACTGCTGATCAGTGATACTTTGATCAGAATCTGACCAAGACAACTTGGAATCACTGCGGTACTAAAAATGATCCACCACCCATATGAAGTCTGGACATGGTTGGTTCCATTGATTGACGCCGTAAAGAGAAGCTGATATACTGTACAGGAACAGATGGGATACAGCCAATGATTGTAAAGCTGCAAAGTGAGCCTGTATGATTATTATGGGTTGCAGGTGATGAACACTATCTGATGGCAGTAGACCAGACAGTAGTCAATGACCGTGTTCGCTGTCCATTGACAGAACACACCTACTGGTTTTGTCTCTTCTGCATTCTCAACGTTCAATTTCCAAAGGATGTAACATTGTCACTAGAGTTTATTAAGAGGTTGGTGTTGGTCAAGATAAGTATTCAGGATATTTAAAGATATCATATGTATGTTCTCCTGGGGATCAATCCTGGACAAAGGAAAAGGAAGGAGCAGAGAAAGATATGCTATAAATTGTTGAAGTTTCTCTCTGAACTCGTCAAATCTGTGGATTATCTGATTGCACAAGTAAGTTCAGTAAGCAGTCTGCATCCAGTCGGAGCTCGTTGAGCTTTATCTACCTAGACATCACTAAGGCTGTGTTTACACTGCAGGAAAAGTGGCCCAACTGTGATTTTCTCACCAAATCTGATCTTTTTTTAGGCGGTTCTGCATTTTTAATGTGACCTACATCTGACATTCGTCTGAACAGTTCCACTGCCAAACTGACACTGCAGCCACATCCTCATGTGGCCACCTTCGGCCATTTCAGTAGAAACACGTAGCAGTAGCTGTGTTTTATTTATTCATTTTTAACAGACATGTCTCCCCAAATATTTGAGGTCTATTGTCTCAATATCCCAACATTAAAAACCTCCATCACTACTGTCCCCCCTCGAATTTATGAGGATTGCTGAATTAGGTTATGTTCATGTAGCAGTAAAAGTGGCCCAAATCTGATGTTATTTTTAGTCACACTGACATTTTCATTTCCGATTTGGGCCTTTTTTACGTGTGATATCAAAATCCAATCCATGTTGGATTTGCAGCTCAGTCTGGACAGCCAGATCGGAATCTGTCTGGGGGATTAGGGAAAATGGATGACATCAGTGAGGGAGGTTTTCAGTGGTGGGCGAGTGATGTCAAATATTTGGGGACATGCCTCTGTCCAAACAAAAACATAAAGTGACCGCTCTGTGTTTCTAAATAAACGGCTGTACACAGCCGCGGGAGGACATGGCTACGATTTGTGTCAATGCAACTCCTAACCTAAAAGAAATATCCTTCATTTCCTTCATTTATCATTTAAAATTACAGAAGGTATTTTTTAATTCCTATATATCGTTAGGCCTTCTTTAAATAACATGTCTAACATTCTTGTTTGTTGTGTACAGGAACATCCTCTGCAGTGTTCTGGAAGAGCTTCTATCTGACATCCCCATCAATCAGCCCCTAACAAGTTTAGGGACATGCTTCATCACAAAGCAGCTTTGATTTATGTCATGAGCATCTTTATCGAGGACCCATGAATGAACTCTGAGAGCAAACATGCTGCGCTGCTAGACACCCGTTCTGCATGTCTGAGCAGCAGTACGTGGGATGTTTGCGATAGAAAAAGTTAAGATTGGAAATAAGAAAAACCCAAATTTTAAGATTTGAAATTTGTTGTATTTCTTCTAAAATCCAAACCACATTCAGCAGAATTCAATTTAAATATATTTAAAATATAATAATTATAATAAATATATATATATAAATATATATATATAATATGATATTTTATGTTTGATCAGTGCAGTTGTTTGACAGACCTACAGTCTGTGTGTGTGTGTGTGTGTGTGTGTGTGTGTGTGTGTGTGTGTGTGTGTGTGTGTGTGTGTGTGAAAATAAATTCTTAATACTCACTAAATTGTCCTGAATTGGTTATTTCAGCCAAATTATTTTACTGACTTTGTGAAAACTGTTGGATTTTATTCACATTTGTATGCCTGTATACAAATACTACAAATATTACTCAATGAAACAGCTCAGAAAAGCCCAGTTTAAAATGTTACGTTTTCTCTAAAGTAAATACTCAAACATTAGGTTTGTACTTTGTAATGGCTGTTATTTATTTTTACTCTGACATGTTCTGCCTTCAAGTCCTCCTTTTAAATACCTACTTATGACGTTGCAACTTATATTTAAAATAATAATAAATGCGCCACAGTTTGAAGGCAGAAATCAAAAGACTTGTGGAAATGACTTGATGAGCTTTTTCTCATTTGGGTAGAAAAAGCAAACCATGCAGATTTGAGCGTACGATGAACATTAATAGGTGCTGAAACGAAAGTTGAGTTATTCATCTTGCTCAAATAGCCTGTTTGGACATACAGTTTACCTGTCCTGGGGTAATGTCCACTTTCACACGAAATCCATGGGGATTATACAGTATTTCTACCTGATTTTCTTTATAGAATTACATTATAGAATGACCTACTTTGATGGAAATCAGCCTGATAATTTAAGTGGATAAGAAGACGTTTTACAGAGTTTTATGGAAACCTCTTCAGTAGTGATCAGAGAACACCAGGCTAATGTCTTTGTCAATATTTATTGGACAATTTCAGATGCTTTTTTTTCCCAAGGTTTTGCTTGTGTGCTTTAGAGCTTCTGAACAGAACTATTTCCCAAAAGGTTGATGCTGAATCAATATTTTCATAAATCTTTGTTTTATGATTGTGTTTATTTCTTCTCTCACCAGCTTCCATTGATGGGAAGAGCAAGATTTGCCCGCCACAAGAGGTACATTAGCTTTGATCCAGTGGGACAGGATAAAGATCTCACCCAGTGGAGAGAGAGGTATGTGTGTAAACTTGTTTTCAGTTTAACCCTTTAACTGTCCACTCATTTTCCTAGTTCATGTTTCCATTTGAAGAGCATTTTGGAGCGGAGAAACTGGTGGAACGTGGATCAAGCTATTTGGTATATTTATTGGAACAGTGAGCCTAAACACGAGATTTAAATGAATGCAGAAATGAGATCCTCACATATGGTCAGATACAGTGAGGTCAGCATTTCTGAAAGGTGATGACATTTCAGTTATAAGGGTTCAGTTGTAATGGGACCTGTTCTATCTAGCTGGTGTTTTCAGATTTATTGATTGTTTATATTGATTCAGTGACATATTTGCTATATTTGGATTGTGATGATTCACTGATGCTACATGCTGGTTGTATTTAATGTTAATTGATGTTAATGTCAATAATGAATATTGATTATATTCTATAAACACTGCTTGTAACACTGCTTACATTCAGTAGTTCTTCACATTTATTTGGTTGTCAACTAAAATATTGCCAAACGTAGCTCTTATAGCTTCCTTGTATCCTTAGGGTGCTTAAACACCTACCTTGTTTGGTGCACCAAGGACCAGAATGTGGTCAGAGCTAAAGAGGTGGTCTCAGATCGAATCTGCTAATCTTGGTCCATTTTGTTTGCCGTGTGAAAACTCTTTTTTTGGTCTTTTTTGGAGCAATTTCAGGAAGTTGAGGCTGACTGTTGTCATTAATCAAACAATAGAAAGTGAAAAAGAACCAGAATTGTGCTGAAATCAGACTCCTCTTTGTCTGCATGCATGTCATGGGGCAGTATGACCATGCATGCAATTCCTGTATCTACTGTAACCAAAGTTTAATCCAGATTAACAAACAGAAGCTAAAGAAATCCGAGCCCACGTAGGAAATGATGACAGAACATAGTAAAGTTCGTTAGTGTGTTTACTAACCCGCAGCGCGAAAGCACCAAATAAAGGACCAAATAAATTCAATGTCACAAAAACACAGACCTTTGTTGAAGGTTCTTGGTTTGGATTTTCAGGTGTGAAGGCACCCTTAGTGTTATTTGCCAAACTAAAAAATCTGCATTGTAATCTTTTCCCGAGACATTTAGTTTTTGAAGGAACAGTTTAGAATGCATTCAAAATTAACACAACAAAACAACACAATCTCTAAACTGTACCTGATAAAAAACACTGACCATCCACTGGATTGGTAGTTTCCAGTAGATGTTCCAGTATGCTTTATGTGAGATGCTGCATAAGACACTGCAGCCATGGTGCCACAGATAGTTTCAAAGGAATCTGAAATTCTAACATTTATTTAGAGCAACACTGTTCATGGAGTTATAAATGGACCTGATTAGTAATGTTGTGACTATTGGTTCTGTTTTTACATATTAGTTTTAAAACCATCATTTATAATGACATTGTTTAGACATGTTTGATATGGCAGGACTAGATATAGGTTCTCATGCACCACCATAGAAGCAGGGAAGTGTGGACACCTCTTCTAATAAGTTCATTCAGATAGAAAGATGGCTGAACCCTGGTGTCGACATTAGAAGACATTTTGTTTTTGAAGTAACAGAGGATTATCCAAAGGTTAGGCGAGGCAATAAAAAATACCCTGAAGAGAATAAACAAAGAATAATTGGCCTAATATGTGCACTTTTTTTTAAACCATTGAATAAAAGAATTAAATGGTTACTGCTTCATCCAACTCCTGCTTTGTATCTATTATGTGCCACATATTGCTTTCAGATGGTTCTGTCATATCAGAGCAAGTGTTTTGTTAAAATAGAATTTATGCAATATGTAATTTTCTTTCATGGAAAACAAGCCCAACCTTTTTTAGGTGTGAAGCAGGTAAACCTTTGATCTTATGGACTGTTCCAGTAAAACTGAGGCTTTATTTTATTTTTCTGGTGGTCATTTTATTGTTTTAGTCTAGGGCTGTACAGCGTCATTATGTCAACGTGTGCATATGTAATACTTGCTTTGCAGGACGTGCCAAATTCTGTATAATGTAAGATCTTTCAACATCAATCAGTTTCTGTCCAATGTCATTTAATCTCCTCTGAGATGGGATGCACTGAGTGCTTTTTTAATTTCATATGTTGGATTGTTGACAATTTTTGTGACTCGAAACCTGTAGAGCCCTATCACTATATCACTATATATTTATATATAACAAAATTATATATAACAAACTTTTGATGATATTTTATATAATTATATTTTACTTAATAATGAAGACATACCAGAATTGCTTCTTCTTTTCTATTTCATTGAACTATTTATACACAGTTGCAAAAGCTGGTATGATATTTTATGCCCTGTTGTTGAATAGAGCAGTGTTTTCCTTTAACCTGTTATTTCCCTTCATTACTTTCGACCTTGTTTCCTGTTAGTGCGGTCAGCCACCTCCAGCAAGATATTGTTTCGTAGGACAGCGTTTTTTAATGGCATATTTGCAATTCTGTTGTTTTACCCCGGCACTCATTTTAGTAGTCGATGCAACAGAGAGTGCGTTTACATGCACTCAATAATCCGATCAGTGCAGACAATCTAATTTTCTCAGTAATCCGATCGGTGCCTTTACATGCACTTGGGTAATCAGATGATGGGGAAACTCTGGGTTCACTTGAGTCAGGCAGTAATCAGATTTCTGCTTTGCAACAAGCCAATAACCTCTGAGAAAAAGGTAAATGCTGGGGGAGGAAAGCAGGGGCACTGGTTTGGGGAAAGGCAGCTGCAGCTGGTCAGGAAGAGGCAGGCATACGCAGACTGAGACGACCCAAAGAAATGAGGGTAAAGGGTAAACATGCACTGAGAAATCTGATTACTCAGCTAAAGTCCAGCTCTCTTTATCAGATTCCTTAATCGGATTTATCTGCCTTAATCTGATTGAAGAAATCAGAGTTTGCTGTTTGCATGAGCGTTTGAATAATCAGATAACTGCAGAAATCCGATTATGATTGGATTATTGAGTGCCTGTAAACGTACTCGGTGCGTCACAAGAGCTCAGATGAATTCAGCTCTGCACACTGCTGCTAGGAAGACCTCCAGTATGAGGTACTTATATTTATTTTTTTATAAATATTTCTATTAAATATTTGCACTGTGCATTGTGTTGTGAAAATAAGACTACTCTAATTTTGAGCAGTAACTCTGTCCTACTTTATCTGATACTACAGGGGTGGTATTTCAAAAATTAATTCAGAAATGTGTTCCATGACTTTAATATCCCTCATTATTTCATTATTTTACTTTAAGGTGGACTGTAGGATAAAGGCAAAGCATCCTTTTGGGGCACTCTGGGGGTACAGATATGGATTTTATATATATATATATATAATACAATGCAGGCTGCAATACATTGGATTACTTTACTTTTTTTCTTTTCTTTTAATAATAAACTAACAACAACAAGGGAGCAAGTGTGTTTACAATGCAATAATTCACAAGTACACATTCTCACACCTATAAGCTACATCATCTCACTCTGCAAGCACCTATTGATCCACAGCATGACAAATGGTTGCGTGTGCTCATGTACATCACACTCACCTAAATGAAAAAAAGGTCATAAATACATTTACGAGTTTATAAATGCGAACTCTTAAACACCCATAATAACAGTCAGAGACTCTCATCATGATAGTAGTTTCCTAAATTTTTGTGCTGGTGGTTAGAACTCAAGATTCACACTTTGTGGGCAGTTACATGTCATTTTCTATGCTTCATATCTTAGAATCAGGGTAATCTACAGACATGATACACATACAACAAACTCCAAAATTCCCCCTCTCTAACCATGTCTCATCACGTAATCCAGCTCAGAAAACTGTTCAAATTCACTCGTTTCCAGCTGAATAAAATCCCAGTTCAAATGCCAAAGGTGCTTCCAGTGCATGTTTACTGCTCTGTCCACATGTACTTTGAAAACATCCCACAATTAGGGTCCTAAACAATAACACTGCAATATATATCACCAAAAAAGCAACAGTTTTTCCAGAATTGTGCCGTTGCTGTTTGTCCATATTTCCCAGCCTTGCTGTTACTAAAACATTCTAATAAAAAAAGAAGATAAGCTGACATTTCAGCAACTGTTTGAAACTAAAGACTGCAAACCGTGTTATAAAGAATCAGGTTTAAAGAAAAATTAAATTAGTGCATCTAAAACAGTATTTACATTTTATTTTTTATGTACATTTATATTCTTTTCATTACATTTAAACTGACATTTCAAGTATTTTGTGTTTTAATGTTGATTCTGTCTGATTAGTAATTTTAATAATTTGAGATTCTGGATAAATGAGCTGTAAGATCAACAGGCTCGAAATATTTCACCTGTAATGAATATAAAATGAACCAGTAAACCTCCGGTCTTTTGCTGGAGGACACTCCGAAGGCTCTCAATAGGGTTGAGGTCTGGAGAGTATGGTGGCCACACATGGGTTTCTCTCCTTTAATGTGAATAGCAGCCAATGACACAGGTATACTTTGCACCATGATGGTGCATTGTCATGCATGAAGATGGTTTTGCTACAGAAGACAGTTCTTCTTTGTGTTCCTTACTTTGGTGAAGTCATTATCGCACATGGGACCCTAAAGGGGCCTACCAGCTCTCTCCCCGTGATTTCAGCCCAAAGCACGACTTTGCCACCTCCTTGATGATGTTGTTGTTTTGTTGGGACATGTTGGCCATCCACCAACCATCCACTACTCCATCTGTCTGGACCGTCCAGGGTTGCACAGCACTCATCAGTAAAAGATTGTTTGAACATTAGTCTTCATGTATATCTGGGCACAGTGCAACCGTTTCTGCTTGTGAGCATTGGTTAGGGGTAGCCGAAGAGTTGGTCTATGAACAACAGCAAGCTTCTGGAAGAACCTACACCTTGAGGTTTGTGGGACTCCAGAGGCACCAGCCTCTTCAAATATGTTTGCTGGTTTTTAAGGTATTTTAGCAGCTGCTCTCTTAATCCCATTAATTCGTCTGTCAGAAACCTTTCTGTTTGTCTTTATCGGAACGAACCCATCTATGTTCTGAATCAGCCACAAATCTCTTCACAGTCCGAGGATCACACTTAAGTTTTTGTATATCTAATTATCTAATTGTATATCTAATTCCCACTTTTCATCAGCAGAGATCCTTTTCTTTCCCAGGTTGCTTGAAACCTGTGGCTTAATAATGTGGAACATCCTTTTAAAGTAGTGTTCTTTTAATTGGGCTCACCTGGCGAACTAATTATCACAGGTCTCTGAGGTTGATTTCAGTGATCTGAAGAGCCGCGAGACACAATACCAATCGTGAGTTTAATTGAAAAACATTTTTCTTAAATCTTTGACACTTAAATCCAATTTGCATAATGATTTGGAACGCGGTGTAAACCTATGAGGTGAAGACCAGCCTTTAACAGTGAAGTCCCAAGTTATGTTCTCAAACTCAACCCTGACTGCTGTCCTCTTGATTGAAACAGCTGACTTCAATCATGTCTTTAAATTGCCTCAAACTCCTAGGCTATGTTTAGACTGCCAGCCCAGATATGAGTTTTGGCATATCTAGATTGCATCCAGATGGATTTTTTGACAGCAAAAAACCCCAAAACAAATTAAATTAGATTTTTGAAAATCTGATCCAAACCACACTTGGAGGTGGTTTAAAATGTGATTACAATTGGATTTGTATGGATGCATTGAAACCTGGATGCTATATCTACTCAAATCGGATTTCAAAATGTCTTGCATCACTTGCACCGCAACCAACAAACACCCTGTCATGCCCAAAAGTGTGGGGAGCCAAGAATAGACTGGCATAGTTTCTGATGCCTATGTTGTTACAGCAGCAAGTTGTGCTGATAGATTTATGATGTCTGATGTGCAAATCCAATCTGATCACTTGACAAGAACTGTATTAATGGTCATCTCAACAGATCTGATTTGAGAAACAAATATTTACCTGCAATCAAAACATGGTTCTAGGGGTAAACGTATTTTTTCTTATTATTATCTCTACAAATTTAAATATTTTTCTATTTATCTGAGGGATTAGATGAAGATCTGATTAAATCTAGTTACTTTTACATTTGTAAACGTAGTTACAGTTACATTTGTGTATTCAGTTTGTAGCTTTTGTCAGTCAGAACTATTGAGGTGTTCAGCCACGACACCCTCAAAAATGAAAGCTGTAACCTGATGCTGTTTACTTTCTGATTACAGAAAGCAGAAACTGTGAGACACTGTGACACTGTATAACGAACACTATCAGCAAGTAATCCAACTCGGAAACAAGCTCAAATTCACTTGTTTGAAATTTAATTAAATCCCAGTTTAATAACCAAGGAGCTTCCAGTGCATGTTTACTGCTCTGACCATGGGTACATGCTCAACCTGCATACAGACTCTGACTGATCAGTGAGAGTTGGTGGGGCTAATGGTGTCCTAGAGGAAAATGAGAAAGGAGGGACTGTTGGCTCTTTATTTTTGGTGACAGTGTTCAAATTTCAGAATAAAAGTCCAGAGAGTTGATAATATTGATACAAAAGTGAAATTAGTGACATAAAGGTTTCTTTTTTTTTTTATTCGAACCACTGTTGAGTATTTTGAAGCACTTTTTTTTAAAAAATATCCTGTCAATCTAATCATTACAAACAACTAATCAAAATCAGTCCATATAAACAAACAAAATAAAAAAATAACAAAGAACCCCCACAAAAATTGTAAAGTTTTACTTTCTGAAAATGTCCCACAATAATGGCCTAGGTTTCTAAAGGTTCTAAATGGTTCTTTACACACACTTTTTTATGGAATCAAGAGTGGTTCTTCTGTTGTATTGCAAAAAAAACAAAAACAAAAAACCTTTAAAGGGCCTTTAACAATGTGTTTGCAATTGAGATGTTTTGTGATTTCTTCTGCATTTAATAAAGTTTCAAGACTTGTTTTACACTTAGTACGTTTGATCTAAGGAAGAAAAGGTCTGTTCAACACGTTGTAGGTTCTCAGGCTGTTTGGAGAAAGACAGCTCCTATACTGTTGTCCAATCTGTTCTTCTTCTTCCATTTTTTATGCATATTTTTCTACAAGATGTTTGCTGCGTATCTCTTCGTGGTTCAAGATATCGACACAGTTGCGACTCCAGTTTGTTTCGTCTGATTGATTCAGGATTCAGCTTTCTGATTGGACACAGCAGTGGAATGGGGTTTAAAATGATAATACAAATACACTTATAACACCCAACCAACCACACGGGGTATCACTCCAACCATTTGACAACCACTTGAGACACCATAGCAACCGCCTGGGATACCATAGCCACTGCCTTGTAACCACCTAGCATTATCCGAGTAATCACAACAATACCATATAGCATACTACCTGGCATACCATAGCAATTACCGAGCAACACCATAGCAACCACAGCCATTCTGTTTTTCAGGAAATGCCCTTTTGCTGCCCCCAAAATGATATTATCACAAACGTATGTAACCTACATAACTGTGGTTTCCAAATGGTGTAGCAGCAACCTTTTTTTTAATGAAAGTAATATTAACATAAGCCTGAACGGGCTGACAAGTGGCAGTAATGAGAGAAGTGAGCAACTGGCCAGTTGCGTCATCAGTTTCAGCTGAAGAGGAAGCAGTGAGCTCCATCCTCCACCAAGTAGAGACAACACATGTAAGATATCCATCTTTTTTTCCACTGCTTTCTGTTAAATATATTATGGCCATACTTGCATCATACCAGAGAGGTTTACTGTATATTGAGTTTTCAGTCTTTATGTTGTTGATATTCTCAAATTTGCAGAATTTACTACTGAAAATGAAAATCATATCAATTCTTAAGCTCAGAATTTCAGTGCTTGATGATTGAGCTTCTAATCGACTGCAGCTTGAGCTAATCTACAGCCTCCAGAAGTCTATGGTCTACGCAATTAAGAGCTTTAAATAAGTCATTTATATATATTCAGGTAACACCTTTAAGGTGCGAAGAGCAAAGGTCAGCAGTTGCCAGTCTAGAGGGTGTTTAAGCCCATTTCACAGAAGTGTTTATAAATGTAAGTGTAGCTTTTTTTAAATAGAGACCACAGACTACAAGCATGTCTTGATTATTACCTGTGTTTTGTTTTCAGTATCAATGGATATCAATTATTGTGGAATTTAAATTCAGCTGTTTGTCTCTGTTTGTGCTGTTCATATATATAAACGGCACATCACAGGGGTTTGCTTTTAGCACATTTTATGTCACAGCCTTATTCCAACATTTATTAAAAAAATTGTCAAAATTCTACACACAATTACCCACAATCTTAACCGAAATCTTTGCAAATGTATTAAAAATAAAACAAAATATAACATGTACGGAAGTACTCACAGCCTTTGCAGACATTCAGAATTGAGCTCAGGTTCATCTTGTTTCCATTGATCATCCTTCAGATGTTTCTACAGCTTGATTGGACACCTGTGATAAATTCAGTTGATCGGACATGATTTGGAAAGACACACATCTGTTTATATAAGGTCCCATAGTAGACAGTGATTGTCTGTAGACGTCCGAGACAGGATTGTATCAAGACTCAGATCTGGGGAAGGGGACAGAAAACAATTCTGCTGCATTGAAGGTTCCAATGAGCACAGTGGTTTCCATCATTCATAAAAGGAAGAAGTTTGGAGCCACCAGGACTCTTCGTAGAGCTGGCCACCCAGCTGAAACTGAGGGATCGTGGTAAGAGGGCATTTGTCAGGGAGGTGACCAAGAACCCAAGGGTCACTCTGACAGAGCTCCAGAGGTGTACTGTGGAGAGAGGAGAACCTTCTAGGAGGACAATCGTTTCTGCAGCATTCCACCATTCAGGTCTGTATGGTAGAGTGCCCAGATGGAAGCCACTCTTCAGTAAAAGGCACATGACAGCCAGTCTGGAGTTTGCCAAAAAGCACCTGAAGGACTCTCAGACCATGAGAAACAAAAAGATTGAACTTTTGGACTGAATGCCAAACATCATGTCTGAAGGAAACCAGGTACTGCTCATCACCTAGCCAATACCATTCCTACTGTGAAACATGGTGGTGGCAGCGTCATGCTGTGAGGATGTTTTTCTGCAGCAGCAACTGGGAGACTAGTCAGGGTTGAGGGAACGATGATTGCAGCGATGTACAGAGACATCTTTGATGATGACCTGTTACAGAGCACTCTGGACCTCAGACTGGGTTGAAGGTTTGTCTTCCAACAGGACAATGACCCTAAGTACGTAGCCAAGATAACAAAGGAGTGGCTTCTGAACAACTCTGTCCTTGAGTGTCCCAGCCAGAGCCCAGCCTTGGACCCGATTTAACATATCTGGAGATATCTAAAAATGGCTGATGGAGCTTGAGAGGTTCTGCAAAGAAGAATGGGAGAACCTTCCCAAAAACAGGTGCCAAGCTTGTAGCATCAAACTCAAAAACACTTGAGGCTGTAATTGCTGCCAAAGGTGCTTCAAAAAAGCATTGGGCAAAGGCTGTGAAAACTTATGTACATTTTTTGTTTGCTTTTGTTTTGTTTTAATACATTTCTCAAATCATTTGAATGTTTATTTATACTATAAATTACATGTTGCATTCTAGTAGTTTCTAGACTGCAAGTAACCTTAAAGTACTTTTAATTTATTTGCTGGATTTACAATTTTATTTATATTCTACTAAAAACTGAAGTATTATAGAAAGAACGAACAATTAAAATGTGCTGCTAGCGGTGAGGTCTGCTAATAGCTAATTACAAGCGCTATCATATTTACGCTAAATACCACTGATTTTAGCAATACGTGAACAACCTAAGACATACGAAACATGTATCTCTGAAACGGTGAAACTTTATAGGAAGGCAAAAATATTTGTACAGGGCAGATGCAGGGTTTGATGAAAAAACTAAAAGTGAACAAAAATTGAGATACATGTTTTTTGTATTGTACCGTGAACACCGGGGCATGCTAGACCAGGTGTGAAATAGTTCAATGGATTATTTCGTTAATGAATAGAGTCTTTATATATTAGATGTAATTAGATATTAGATGTTCTGATTACGTTAATGACTGTGTAATTAAGTACATCATCCTTCATTACACATAATTTATGTTTTTTTCTTTATTTTGTCTGTTTTTACAAACAGTTTGAGGTGAAACTCGTTTCAGGGTCCCCAGTTAATCAGCTCTGTCTTCTGGGACTGATTGCTTGGATCTATTGACAGTTCAGATGTCTACCCTTAAAAAGACGACTGAAACGAGGTAATCATATGCAGTAACGTTCTACTTATTATAAGTGTGTATCTTAAAACTATATGTATGTGGTTGTAAGGCTCTAATGCTAATTGTTGAGTGATGGAATCTGAAATAGCCAAAGACAGTGTTCAGGATGAACCCAATGTACAGAATTACCTACTGTACCCCTACCTTATCAAATATGTTGGGTAAAATGAGAAAGCTGATGTCAAAATCATGGCATATAGTGGTGATTGAAACCTGATTTGTGAAACCTCTTGACCTAAAAGTAGCTCAGGAGAAAGAAACAAATGAGACAAAAATATTACACTTGCTCATTTATTGACAGAAATGATCCAATGTGACATATCTTTGAGGACGAAAGTATGTGAACCTTCAGGATCACTTTAGCAGATCATTTAAAGGTGAAATTAGTGTTTTCAATCAAAAGGAGACAATCAGGTGTGAGTGTCCCATTTAATTTAAGAATGGGGTCAAGAATTTGTCAAATTCTGATCTTCACAAAACATTTATGGAAGCATATCATGGAACAAACAAAGAAGATTTCCGAGGAGCTCTGAAGAAAAGTTTATCAGGCAGCCGCTGCTCTCCAAAATGAAGAGTGCTAAAGATTACAAGCTAGAAGAGATGGACAAGCTACAAGATCTAAAATAGATGTTTGGAGAAAGGAAAACACTGTGGTGGCAGTATCATACTATGGGCCTGTTTTGCTGAATGTAGATCAGGAGGGCTTGGTGGAACAACGAATTCTGAAATATACCAGCACATTCTACAGGACATTGTTAGGACATCTGTCTGTGAGTTGAATCTCAAGCAAGATGGGTCATGCAACAAGACAACAACCCTAAGTGCACACATTGTTCTACCAAAGAATGTTTGAAGAAGAATTAAGTTCATGCTTTGGAATGGCCAAATCCTGACCTTAATCCAATGGAGATGTTGTGAAAGGGTCTGAATGAAGCAGTTCATTGGAGGAAACTCACCAACATAAGAGTCGAAGCTGTTTTGTACGGAGGAATGTGCCAAAACGAATGCAGAACAAGATCCTGAAAGTAAAGGTTCATATACTTTTCCACTGCAATATATGCAATATTGCATCATTTGTTCACGATAAATAAATAAGCATGTGTAATATTTTTGGTTTCATTTGTTGAAATTTTAAGTTATACTGAAAGTAGAATTCGAAAGGTGTCACAAACTTTGAGGTCGTGTAGGTTTGATGTATTCATATTCAAGGTGTCTTGTAATAACCAATGAATGTTAGGCAACGGCTTGTCATGTTATATTGCCACTGATGAAACCATCTTTTGTTGTTTTGAGCGTTATGGCAAGTTATAACATCATTGTCACATTCACAAACTGTTTATTAAATGATGTCCTTTAGAATTTGATTTTGTTTAATGTGTGACAGTCGCCTTTTTGTTTCCTTTCTGTAGCGAAGTTCCAGACTCAGTTCTTTCAGGAAGATTGCAAATGCAATGTTAGACAGCTCGGCAGATTCTGAAAATGAAGATTTTACTGACGATGAAGTCCGTGATATTGAATTGAAGGTAGAAGGATGACAGATACACACAGAAGAGGAAGACTTTCAGAAACCTGTTTGAGGACACCCCTTGTAACTTGTTAAATTGTAACACGTGCAAATGCACACACTGCAGATAAACACGAACCTGTTGGCACCATACCTAACGCCAGGCATGGGCTAGAGGGGTGTGAAACCCCCAGCATTGAGCTGTGGAGCCGTTTAACAGTGTTCAGTGGAATAATGGAGCTCCATCCAGTACTTTTGGCATGAGTTAGGGGTGAGGTGGGGTGGTGATCATCCAACATCCTGACCTCACTAATACTTTTGTTGCTGAATGCAATCAAATCCTTAAAGCGGTCCTCCAAAATCTAGTAGAAAGCCTTCCATTCATAGTACAGAGTTAATTCAGCCAGAAAAATATCCTTGATTTCAAAAGAAACAGAAATAGTTCCAGTAGATTTGTCCATATAGTGTAGATTAAACCAGTAATCAATGTCTCTCATTCAGCAAGCTTTCCAGGTCTGTGCCGGCATCTCCTCCTGATGTCGTTTGTGTTAAATAGACTACCGCTATGTAATGAGGAGCTCCTACAGTTCAACCTCTGTCCGTGCGTTAGGCTCATAGTATAATCTGGTGCCATTTCTGTGAAGGTATGGCAGACATGCTGAATGGAGCTCCCGTTGCATAGGTGGGAAGTCTGCCATGCACTTGTATTTGTCATGTTTTGTTCACATTCTGTGTTGCAGAGTAAGAATGTAATAAACTTGTCATTGTTACACCATTTCTCATAATTTGTGCTCTGTTCAGAAATTAGTTTGACCACACCACAACCATCACTATAAACCGGTTTAGACGCTGATCATTGAGCTGTAACGTGAAATGTTGAGTGGCAGTTAAAGGGTTACAAAGGATTTCTTTTTGAATTTCACTAGGTGTCAAAATTTGACCACATGTTGGCAAAAGACCGTCAGGACGATCTAATGAATTCTGGAGTGGCGGTGCACTTTTCTACTGTGCAGCGACACCCTCACAATAAAATCAGGTTTAAAAACTGAGAGTAAATACTGAGAGTGGCAGTTAAAGGGTTACAAAGTCACCTGAACTGCTCTCATCACTTTTAAATAAATGTATACATGCAATAGTTTTTTGTCTGAATTTCACTAAATGTCAATTTTAGATCGCATATGAAAAGGGCTCGCGGAATAAGCAAACTACCGAAAGTTGGAAGAGAAAGGAAAATGGAGCTGAAGGCTGAAAATCTGAGAGCACTGAAAAAAAAGGAGACGTGTCCAGATGTAGTGCTGGTGGATGAAGAACAAAGCCTGCCAACACGTAAGCAGATAAGCAGATGTTTTTATTCAAGATGGAAGATGATGTTGGAATCAAAATGATTTTATAGAGGATTTATCTGCTGACCAGTGCAGCTAAAAATTGAATATTGTGAAAAAAGGTTTTTGATCATTTAATTTATATTTAAACTGTCATACTTTTATATTCATTTATTAAAATGTTTTGTTTTGATACTGTATTTAGTCATTTTTGGGGGGATTTCGGGTTTTGATGAGCTGTAAGCCATATATACACTTTACGTGTAATGAATATAAAATATGACGGTTTAAATTTTTGAACGGAATTGTGATCATTTTGACCAGGTACATTTTAAAAAATTGGAACATTGTGAAATGTAGATTCATGTACATGTAAGGTGAAATATTATTAAGTAAATTTAATATTTTTAGTTTGGCTGTTGATCAGTATAGCCTATAACTCATGTAAATCTATATTAATAATATTAAAAAATATATACAAACAAAAAATGTATATAAAATGAATGTGAGGTATTTTCTAACTTCTAATATGTACTTAAGCAGTGCGTATTACCTTTACTAAGAATGATTGCATTCAGGGAAACCAAATCTGCACTTTATTCCATTCATTCTACTGCATTTAAAGCTCTCCACAGTAAACAGTACATTTCTCTGTAATCCAGGTAGACATTTACACACTGTTTAAGTGTTGATGTATCAGCATCAGCCCACACTGATCATAATTTATGCATCCTTACTTTTAAGCTCTGGCTAATTGTGAAATTCCCATTTCAAGGCTTCTGTTGTTAATAGATTGTCTTATTTTGTTTTTTTTCTTCTGCTATGATCCAGAGTTCCTAGCAGGCCCAGTAAACATGAGCGAGGAGGTCAAGCAGTACGAACAGGAATCCTTGGAAATGTACAGAAATCAGCCGAATTCGCTGAGCCTCATGGGAGGTAATATGTGCGTGGTGTGCGGGAGGACTTTCACCTCTCGAGCTCTGCTGAAAATCCACCTGAGGGTTCATTCTGGGGAGAAACCTTATCACTGCCACTTCTGTGACAAGAACTTCAGGCAGTCCAGCCACCTCAGCGTGCACGTTCGGATCCATACGGGAGAAAAGCCTTACAGCTGTCCCACCTGTGGAAAGAGGTTCAGTGACAGAAGTGCATGTAATAGACATGTCAAAGCTCACCTGGAAAAGGATCCAACTGAGTGAGCCATGTCTGCTGGAGATATTTTCATTTCATCTTCTTCCACTGTAGGATTTTAGATATAGATACTCTTCATTCTTAAAAAAGAAGAATGCCTGAAAGGGTTTTTGAAGCAGTGCCATAGAAGAACCAAACGCTTTAGCTTCCTAAGTACCCTTGGAACGGATGGTTCTTTAGAACCATGGTTCTCTGTGGGGTCCAAGATGTATAGCTCAGGGCTTTTCTTTTTTCTGAACCAATATCAATTTAGCTTGAACGGGAACCAAAAAAAAAGGAACCTTTTCCCACTGGTTGTCGTGCTGTTGCTAAGCAGTTCTATCAGTAGCCCAGGCTGTTTTTGTAGGGTTCCTCGGTGGTTGCTAGGGTTTATAACTCATACAACAGTGTGAGTCTGTGGAATTTCTTGACAAAGCAAGAAGCTCCTGACTGCAATTTTGAGAACTGCCGTGATAGGAAAACGTTTGTAAATTTCTTCTAAAATTCTAGAAAACAGTATTATGTGACACACTTAATTTGATAAATGTATGGACCTTTGCGTTAAGTGTAATGTTCCTCACATCTTTCCAACCATGGTTCTTCTGCAGCATCCTTCAAAATAATGCTTTGGGGCACTTTTTTTTAGGATTCTTATATAGATTGATAGATTGTATTCTGTTGTACACTGTTGCTGATTCTTGAGATCGAGGGGACCATTGGTAATTTTAATCTAAAATAAAATCTAAGGTCAGCAAAAATAACTATAGAACCTTTATAAACTTAAAACCTTTTGAGCTCAAATATGCAAACATGGGTAGTTAGTGGGCTCTGTCTGTAACTCATATTTATTTTTAGTCACATCGGCTCTTTTGGTTCTATATCTTTTAATGAAACTTTTTATTTCTAAAATTGTAATTTACAGCATCCACCAATCAGCCATAACATTAATTCATTAACATGCATAATACTTCGTAGGTCGCCTTTGGGCCACCACACAGCTCTGCCCTGTTGAGACTCCGCACGAGCAGATCTTTTAAGTCCTGTAATTTGTGAGGTGGGCCCTCAATGGGTGCTCATGACCCTGTCACTGGTAGGTACTGACCAGTGCACAAAAAAAAAGTTTTGATGTTCTGACCAAGTCAACTAACCATCACAGTTGGTCCCTTTTCAATGTGGCTCAGTTTATCAATGTGTCTTCTGTGTCCCAGTCCTTGACAGGTTCCACTGTAATGAGGTCATCAATGTTAAGGCTGATAGGTGATTATTTGCGACATCTGTGTTTTCTCTGCTCTCAGAACGAACTCTAATTCATCAAATCAGTCACTACACACACGTGAAGCTGCTGCTTCTACTAATAGTTTGTTCCATTTTCCAAAGACATCTGTGTGATCAACGGCCCTTAAGGGCTGCTTACATTTACAGGAATTGTTGAATATTATCATGCCGTTCGCCATCATTGTTATAAATGTCCAGTTTGAGCTGAATTGTGTAGAGAATGCTTAAAGAAATGTATAATGGGAGAAGAACAGTGCGGTTTAACTCGATGGTGAACTGACCTGCTAACTTATTTTAAGCTGATCTTAGTCTTAAAGGAGAGTAAAGGAGGAATGTCTTTTTATTTATTCTGTTAGTGTTATTTGACAGCTTTTTGATTCATTTTCTCCAGTTTGATTCCAGTTGAGTTTGTTGTATTTGTCATTGGATAAAGTGACTTTTCTCTTTTATATAGAAAATAAAAATGTGTTCTTACACTCACACAGCGTTCTCTTCTGGTTGTTTCATACCTGGACTACAGGGAAGGGAGGTCTTCAAAACTGTACTGCACACCCAAACACTGTCCTGAGATGAATAAATGAGTAGCTGCAGGGTTGGATGGACACACTGAATAGGTGGGGCTGAATGCCTTTGTGTGGTCTTAATCCAAGTCTGAGATTATGTTGAGATCCTGAAATGGTGTTCCGTGATATTCAGCCAATTTCTTCACAAAGGTAACGATTTTTTCTTCACTCTCCGATTTTTTGAAGAACCATCTTTTGCTCATAGAAGCAATGTTTGGAGATACTGAACCATGTTAATGTCAGCTTGCCACAGCTCGGTAAGAAAGGTTTAAACGGTCTGTCCTTCAAACATACTTGTGTTGCACCCATGTTTGCTACCCAGCTGTTAGTATTTACATATACCTATCAGGCATAACATTATGACCACCTGCACTTTCTGTCCATTATAACTGCTCTGTTTACCATAGAGGAGCACTTTGTTTCACCCTGATCTTCAGTGGTCAGGACCCTGCAGGACCACCTAAATCCTAAAAGAAGCTATTATGTGGGTGGTGGGTCATTCTCAGCACTGCAGTGACACTGACGTGGTGGTGTGTTAGTGTGTGTTGTGCTGGTACGAGTGGATCAGATACAGCAGTGCTGCTGGAGTGTTTAAACAATGTGTCCACTCACTGTCCACTCTATTAGAAACTCCCACCTAGTTGCTCCACCTTTTAGATGTAAAATCAGAGACAGAAGCTGTTTCTGAAAAGTTTGTGTTGGTCGTCCTCTAGTCCTCCATCAGTGCTCACAGGACGCTGCCCACTGGAGTGTTGGATGAATATTTTTGTTTGGTGGACTGTTCTCAGTCCAGCAGTGACACTGAGGGGTTTAAACACTCCAGCAGCACTGCTGTGTCTGATCTACTCGTACCAGCGCAACACACACTTACACACCACCACCATGTCAGTGTGACTGCAGTGCTGAGAATGACCCACCACCCACATAATAGCTGCTCTGTGGTGGTCCTGTGGGGTCCTGATCATTGAAGATCAGGGTGAAAGGAGGAGAATAAAGTCTGCAGAGAAACAGATGAACTACAGTCTGGAATTATAGAACCACAAAGTGCTCCTGTGTGATCAGAGGAGCTGATGAATAAAGACAAGGTTGGGATGTCCTCATTTTTCACATAGCTGTATATATAGCTTTAAAAAAAATCACAGATAATATTTCAGGCCCTTTTGTTTTATTTTTGATCAATATGGCTTATAGCTCATGAAAATCAGAAATCCAGCCTCATTATTAAGAAAACTACATAAAAATGAACACGAAAGGATGGTGTTTCTCATCTTCCTTTGGACAGTATGGCATGTATGCTCTATGGGGTTCAGGTCAAGCACAATAACATCATGGTCAGCAAACCATTGGGTAGTAGCTTTGGAACTGTGGGCAGGAGCTGAGTTCAGCTGGAAAATGATATCGGCATTTCCATAAAGCTTGTCAGCAGATGGAAGCATGGAAAGCTCCAACAGCAGCAGATACATGACCCCCTAAACCAGGGATGTCAAACCAGGTCAGAAACGGGCCGGTGTGGCTGCAGATTTTCTAAACAACCAGCAGCAACAGCTGATTCCACTCACTTAATCAATTAGCCAATCATCAAATGACTGATCACATGAGCTTCTGTTTGGCTGGAATGAAAACCTGCAGCCACACTGGCCAATTTCTGACCCGGTTTGACACCCCTGCCCTAAACCATCACAGACTATGGAAAATTTACACTGGACTTCAGTCTCCTTGGATTCTGTGGCTCTCCACTCTTCCTCCAGACTCTAGGAGCTCGAATTGAGACTCTATGACTCTGGATTTCCAAATGAAATGCAGAATTTACTTTCATCTGAAAAGGGGACTTTGGAGCTCTGAGGAGGGGCTTGATATTAGGTTGCAGTCGGATCCACTTTCCTAAAGATGTCTGTGTGGTGGCTCTTGATGCACTGACACACCATCAGTCCACTTGTGAAGCTCTCCCAGCCTGTGGTCATCTTTGTATCTTGTGCACATTTTCCCACCTCATTTTCCCCTTTCAGTCAACTTCATTATACATGTTTCGACACCACAGATAAGTCTTTTCAGCAGTCACCTTTTCTGGTTACCTTGTGGAGGATGCTGGACCTGTTAGCTCATCAGTCAGTCGAAATGAAATTGTCTAATAATTTGAGAGTCTGGATTTTGATTTTCATGAGCTATATGCTACACTGAAAAAAAAGGCTTGAAATATATATTTTATCCATAATGAATATTAAATATTTATAATTATGGACAAAAAATTATATAGTTTTATTTATATATATTTTATATATATTACTTGTTTTGTTTCCATATATATATATATATATATATATATATATATATATATATATATATATATATATATATATATATATAATAAATGTGTGTGTATGTTTCTATATTTTATAAATACACATTTCTATATTTAATTTTACTTTAATTTCTATTAAAGTAAATTTCTATTAATTTCTATTTCTATTTGTATGTGTATATATGTGTTGTATATTAATTTCTACATATGGCTCTATATTTCTGTATGTTTGTACACTGAATATATGTAAAGTGTACAAACATATAGAAATATGTTTTTTATTAGATAATTTTTATATATATATATATATATAATTTGATTAGATTAGATTCAGAAATGCTTTCTTCTTCTGTCTTTCTCGACTTTTCCAATGCACATGGTTGAAGGTTGAAGGTGGGAGAGATGGGTGAGCTGGTGGGATAAAGTTTAATGTTGGCCTTTGTTGTCTCTCTGCTTCTACAAAGAGGCAAAATTAACAAACTTTAACAATGCAGTCATCAAGAACATCTTTCTTTCACTTTTCTGGGGGCTGGTTGTAGTTTATTAGAATCTGTATTAAAGTATGAAGTGTTATCATCACTGTGTGTTTATAGTGATGTAAACGTCCGCCTTCTCTGTTGTAGTTTATCTGCTGCATCAAATTGATTTTCCAGAAGGTGAATAACTGAGCTTTCAGTTTGAAAAAGCAGTGTAGACAGGTGGTGCTTTGGAATTCCAGATGGAATTTCAGTTCCTGTGCGTCTTGAGTGGAAAGGAAATCAATCGCAGCTCTCGTTAAAGTGCTGAAACGTAGCTGTCGTTTGTATTTGTATCGCTTTCGAATCATTTCTGATCCAGGCTTTTCTTTCTGCTTGTAGGCATTTGTTCAATCAGAGGCCCGTGGACGAAGGACGTGTGCGCTTCAGGAGTGTCCATCCTCCAGCTAGGGTCACCAGTCAGACTCTGGGGAAGAACCAGTGTCTGGTGTGTGGCAAGAGCTTCAGCTCGTCCACGCACATGAAGGTTCACGAGAGGGTTCATTCTGGAGAGAGGCCGTACCAGTGCCCTTTCTGTGGGAACAATTTCAAACAGAACGGCCACCTTCAAACACACATGAGGATCCATACAGGGGAGAAGCCTTTCTTCTGTCCCAAATGCGGGAGACGATTCAAAGACCAAAGTGTGAAGAACAAGCACGTGAAACGGTGTAAAGTGGTCATTCTTAAAGCACATTAGCCTGGAATGAAGACCACCAGCTGGATGCACAGAGCGATTTGTTTAAATGCTTTGTGTTTTAATGTCTCTAATTTTGAGGGATCCTTGGATGGAAATTTGGGGGTGGTTGCTGAGAGTCGATATTTCTAATAACTGCCAATACAAATATGCAAACATTTTTAAAATGAAAAACTTATGACTGCATCAACCTGGAGTGGCATTCCAGATAAATAGAATATTTATTTCTATAGAATTCCAAATGCAGTAAAATAATCAAAACGATTAATTTTGGTGCCGTAGCCCAGCATCTCTCCTCTGGAGTTCAATCAGTGTGTCACAAATACTGCTTTCAGATATGAGCCAAGTATAAATAAGATTTTTTGCAGTAACTATTTCTCGATACAGATATGATTCTGATATCAATTTGTATCCTTACAGATTTTCCCTGTAGGGCATCACATTTTTTGGTGTCAGGAATAAATAATATTATGTTATGCTGAGTAGAATTCATCAGATAAGTACATAGGAATAGGAAATCTGTTAGGTTCAGGAAATATTGGAATTCTTTTGCATGCTTATGTAACAGATATGTACACTGAGTTACCAGTTTATTAGATAAACCTACTTTGAAAGTACAGACAGTGTCTATTTTATTACAAAAGCATTAAGTTTAGGTAGTTACAGAATACATAAAATGGAATTATTTAATCAGGATACAAAACAAACAAAAACAAAACAAAAAAATGTTTTTTTTGGTGTTTTATTTCTCCAGCGACTTTGGTATCGTAACAGCCAGACAAGACAACTACAACTTTCAACCTCTTGAGCCCTAGATTTATTATTAAGCAGTTAATCCCAAAGCAGAAACTAAGCTATTTGGTAACCATTTAGTTTAACATATCTTTTGGAGTCGTCCGGAATTCTTTTTTGGGGCCTATGAAACTTATGTTAATTATAAAAGTAGAATTAATGTAGTCATCAGAGTGACAAATCTGAGCTTGCAAATAAGGTCTAAGGGTTATCGAACTCGCTGCATTCTATATGTTCTCCTTACCTGTGGATCTGTCTCTCCAACATCTATTCAGAAACATTGCAAACTCATTTAACATGCATCCAAACTTCGTAGAACAGGGGTCACCAACCCTGCTCCTGAAGAACGGCCTTCCTGCAGGTTTCATTTCCAAATCCCCCCATTCAACCAGTAAAGAACTGAAGGCGTTCAAAGGCCAGTGGAGTGGATTCGGGTCGAATCTAAAGTCTGCAGGAAGGTAGTTCTCCAGGAGCAGGGTTGGTGACCCATGGTGTAGAAGCTGTTTTAAAGCTTGTTTGAATAAGAACTCTTTTTACTCTTCTGAAAACAGTGTTTACTTTGTGAGGTGCTGTCTCAAATCACTTTCTCTCCTTTATGTAGTGCACTTTGTAGGTTGTGAAGTAGCAGCACATGGTCTGTCTGATCTAAAGTCAGTAAAATTCAGTAATCGGTTAGGCAACTTTCTATTGAACATGCTCACGGTTTATTGATTTTTATGTTGTTTTTTGTATGTAGGGAGGGTTATTAACCCTCCTCCTCATCAACAGCAGGTAGGTATAGGTAATAAACTGGTATGTGTGTACTCTAGGTACTGTAAGTGAATACTTAAGTATTTGTGTCTCTAAGTTCATTGGCAGTCAAACAGAATTGGCAGATTCTGGTTCAACGAGAGAATGAGCAGATCAAATACATCCAGAGCAGCTCCTAAACATCAGTATATCACATGAATATCTGAGTTTGTTTTGACTGTAGCTGTGTTCCAAAGCCTAGGCTGCAGCTGTGATTGGCCACGTACTGGGTTGTAAGGTCCTCTTTCTTAGTTGCCTATTGGTCACCCAAGGGGAGCAGTCTAAGTATGCTGTGTGGCGACATCACCAGAAAGGTCCCGCCTCTTTCAATTGGTGCAGAACTCGTGATTGAACTCAAATCTAATACTTGAATTCATGATCATGAGAAAAACTAACATTTTAAAATGAACTCAGCTCAGGAGGATTATCCGTTCACATGCGAAGGATACATCTGTGTCCTCCAAGTCACCACAGTTCTAGACTGCATATCTCAGCTGTACATGAACATTCCCTCACTTTGGAACAGCCTTGTGTGATGGTACCAATGGTTTTGCCTGACTTTGTGGAGACCTGAGGCTCAGCTCATGAATGGGATCAGTCCATCTGAGGGGCGGGTGGTCATGTTGACATTCAGGGCAATATTTTACCTGGTCAAAAGCCAAAAAGAGGTGACACCCCTTGAAAAGTATGTTTCCTTGGATGTAGCCTAGGCTTTGGGATGGTTTTTGCAGAGCATTATGAATGAAGTTAATCTCTGTGCTTTAACTGGATGGGTAACTCAGGGTTTCTGACCTTTATCATTTGAGTGCTTAAACAGAACAAGTTTTTATGTTCTTGATTAGAACTTCTTTTAGTGATGTATTAGACTGAGAGTTCAGTACGAGTAGTACAGTACATATCGTCACTGTCAGAACAACTTCTGTGTCTCCAAAACGGTCATTTTAATGGAGAAGGGAAAACGTTATTTTAATGGAAGTTTAAATAGCAAGACTTTTTCCAAGGAAACATTGGACTGTTTTTCTTTAACCTGTTCATCTGGAAGTTTTTAAATGAAGAAAAAAGTTCTAAAAGACAAAAATGGAGATAAACGATTTTGTTCAACATTGACGATATGCTAATCTTGTCCACATATACTCTTGCTTCTGTATTGCCATATTTGAGAAGAAATTATACTGTAGATTTCTTTGTTTCAGTGTATCAGTTCAGTAGTATTTATCTCAACTAAATTGAAAGTTAAATAGATGGTTTGCTACAATTTCTTGTTAATAAGACACTATGCACACATGTGATTTAATATTTTATCAGACCATTGTCTTCTACTATTCTTACAGCCATAATTGCATGTTTTATTTTCATCAATAAGGCTTTTAATGCTTTGGTAAATGTTTGTATGGTGCTTCCAATTGAAAAGATTATTATTATTATTATTATTATTATTATTATTATTATTATTATTATTATTATTATTATTATTATTTTTATTATTATTATTATTATTATTATGCAATTATTAAAACATAGGATAGTCATTAAACACTTAATACATAAACACTTAGTTTATTGATGCATAGTTTAGTTATGCATATACTAGTATTTGCAGGAATTGCTGAGTGTTATCCCGTCTGCCATTGCTGTTATAAATGTTCTGTTTGAGCTGCAGCTTAATGAAATGTTGAGAAATGCTTAAAGAAATGTATCATGGGAGAAAAACAGTGAGTGAACTGATTGCTAGCTTGGTTCAAGCTGATTAGTCTTAAGGGACAGTAAAGATGAGAATCTGCTTTTATTTATTTATTCTTTTTGCTTTATTTAACAGCTTTTTCATTGTTTTGTTGATTTATCAGTTTGATTCAAATTGAGTTTATTGTCTTTGTTATTGATTTAAGTGACTTTTCCTCTTTTATATAGAAAATAAAAATGTGTTCCTGGATTCACAGAATCTTCTCGAAATTTCTTCTTGAAATTTCATGTTGGAACCACAGGGAAGTCTATAGAAGCTGTACTGTAAATCCAAACACAGTCCTGAGATGCTGAGGGCTGGATGAACATGCAGATTAGGTGGGTCTAAAATCTGAAGCCGTTGTTTGGTTTGGTTTTAATGAGAATTGGAGAACCTGAATTTGACACCCTACACAAAGAGGGTCAGTCACAGAGGGTAATTGCTGGTTGTTATGAGTGTTGTGTCAAAGCACATTAATGCAAAGTTGATGGGAAGGGGAAATGTGGAGGGGAAAAGTACACAAGCAACTGGAACGACCACAGCCTGGAGAGAATTTTCATTTAATGTTCATTCAGGAACTTGGGAGAGCTTCACGAAGAGTGGATTTAGGGTGGGGTCAGCCACCACGCACAAACATCTCCTGAAGTAAAGACAGCATCAGAAGTATCTTACCTGGACTAAGGAGAAAAATAACTGGAATTTTGCTCAGAATCCAAGGTGTCTGAAGTCCATGTGAAGTTTCTCAGTCTGTGATGGTCCAGAGTGAAGTGTCTGAAGGACATACTTTGAACATTTACATTGGGGACCATGAGGAGCCAGATTAACTTTAACTCTTTGAGCCTGAGCTCCACATTCTCCTTGTGCAGGTACATGTGGTTTTAATCTGAAGATCAGTAACCTTCAGACATATCAGAACAAACTACAAGACAGTATCTAATCGTGGTGGTCTCATCATTGTGTGATGAACCAGAGAACAGCTAAGATTCACTTGTTTCCAACTGAATTAAATCCCAATTTAAATGCCAAGGAGCTCCCAGTGCATGTTTACTGCTCTGTTTACTGCTCAATGGTCAAAACTCAAGCTGTACCAAGAGCCCTTTGAGCTTCAAGTACGGCTTGACCCACCGTCCCTCAAAATGCAAGGAAAACATGCATCCAGACTCTTTTCTGTTCTGTCACCAAAATAGTCGAATGAACTTCCCCTGAGGGTCCGAACAGCTGAGTCCCTCACTGTCTTGAAACCCAGAGTGAAGACCCATCTGTTTCATGAGTATTTAACTCCATAAAGACATTTGTGACCAACAGGATCTAAGCGTGAGGAATCTCTAGTTTCCAGCCTTGTCTACTAGCGAAGGATATTCTCTGAGTGAACAGCAAAGCACTTTTGAAAGTTGCTCTGGATAAGGGCGTCTGATAAATGCTGTAAATGTATCAGAGAGAGGGGTGGGGCTAATGACATCACTGACCCAGATATTGGGTTATAGAGGAAAATGAGAGGGAAGGGGCCGTTGTGAACCTTGACTGTAAGGGAACAACTCATGCCTAGATTTTGTTACTTAGGTGTTATAAACCTAGACTGAAATGTTTGGCTAATTTAAGTGAATCTCGGTTAAGCATTGTATTTATAAGCTTGCTTCATGGAAAGGATGGCTGTGGCATCACCATTGATCAAATTGTTGAGCTTCCAATGAGGCAGTGAGCACTTCAACAGGTGGTTGTTTTGAACCTCATTTGTCCAAAGTGTCTGCCTGAGGAAAGAAGCAAAAGCAAGTGAATATGAGTGGAAATAAATCTGTTGGTCAGTGAAAAACTTTACTATCTACACCGTATTGCTTGAAATTCAGGGCTTCCTTCCCCCTTTCCTACTGGCTAATTTCCCATTTCAGCTGCCCTGAGTGACCCAGATGACTTTCACTCTGGGGGCACTGTTATAGCCTGAAGGAATTTCGAAGCCCATGGAGATGTACACAGTGTGAGTCATGACAATGAGGCTGGAAAATAGTCAAAATTGTACTAGAAGCCAAGAACTGTGTATTTTGTAGAGCAGATGCTTCCTAGTGTTCAGTATATATTAATTTGGAATTGGCCTTTAGCAGCACTGTTCATTTTTCAGTCTTTTAGTCTGGTCTTATGTCTGTGTGTTTGCATCATTATTCATTACCTCATTCATCACCACCAAAGATTTGAGATGACATGCTAATGGGATGAAGTTAAAAGTCTGTCTCCTTCACTATCAGTCAGTGTGATCACCTCTTTATTCATTTTAAAGCTTCAGTTACTGATATGGTGTTTCATAACTGCATGTTTGATTTTAGTGGTTTTTACTCCATTATTATGGTTGTGCAACAAAAGTTTTCTTTTGGGGTTCAGCACTATACACATATCTACAAGACTTGTCCTACCTAACTAGGGTGGTCACATTATTATGTGATTCATTATCAGTGAGTGATCCAGCTCAGAATACAGCTATAACTCACTCGTTTCCAGTGTAATGGATTTCCAGTTTAAATGCCAAAGGGTGCAATAACATTGTAATAAGAGTGCAATAACAAAATAACAGTACCATAACAATGTAATCATTTAATAACAGAAAAATTATTTTGAACTGGGGTTATAACAATGTAATAATAGTGTAATAACAAAGTAACAGGGAAATAGATATTTTGAAATGCTGTAATTACAATGTAATAACAATGTAATAACAATATAATGGTGAAAACTGTTATGAAATGGTGTAAATACAATGTAATAACAACGTAATAATGTAATAACAGTGAAATAACTTTTGTAATAAAATAATGTAATAAAAGTGGAAAAAATATTTTGACATGGCGTAATAACATGTAATAACAATGTAAAAACTGCAAAATAAATATTTTGACAAGGGTAATAACCATGAAATAACAATGTAATAACAATCTAAACAGTGGGGGAAAAAAAAAATAATTTCAATGTGGTGTAATAACCATGTAATAATAATGTAATAAGATCAAAATAAATATTCTGACATGGTGTAATAACCATGTAATAACAATGTAACAACAGCAAAATAATTATTTTGACATGGTGTAATAATCATGTAATAACAATGTAATAACAATGGAAACTATTTCGACGTGGCGTAATAACCATGTAATAACAATGTAATAACAATGTAATAACAATGTAATAATGGCAGAATTTTTTTGACATGGTATAATAACCATGTAATAACAATGTAATAACAATGGAAAAACAATGGAAAAATATTTTGACATGGCGTAATAACCATGTAATAACCATGTAATAACAATGTAATAACGATGGAAAAGATTTTCAATATGGCATAATAACCATGTAATAACAATGTAATAACAATGTAATAACGGTGGAAAACATTTCCGACATGGAGTAATAACCATGTAATAACAATGTAATAACATGGAAAAAATATTTTGACACGGCATAATAACCATGTAATAATAATGTAATAACAATGTAATAAGACCAGCACAGGCCAATCCATTCAAAAATACAAAACTGAGCTGGATAATAACCATGTAATAACCATGTAATAACAATGTAATAGCAAAATAAATATTTTGATGTGCCATAATAACCATGTAATAACAATGTAATAACAATGTTATAACAGTGGAAAAAAAATTCGACATGGAGTAATAACCATGTAATAACAATGTAATAACAATGGAAACAGTATTTCGACATGGCGTAATAACCATGTAATAACAATGTAATAACAATGTAATAATGGCAGAAATTTTTTTGACATGGTATAATAACCATGTAATAACAATGTAATAACAATGTAATAATGGTGGAAAAATATTTTGACATGGCATAATAACCATGTAATAACAATGTAATAACAATGTAATAACAGCAAAATAAATATTTTGACATGGTGTAATAACCATGTAATAACAATGTAATAACAGCAAAATAAATATTTTTGACATGGTGTAATAACCATGTAATAACAATGTAATAACAATGGAAAAATTTTCCAATATGGCATAATAACATGTAATAACAATGTAATAACAATGGAAAAATTTTCCAATATGGCATAATAACATGTAATAACAATGTAATAACAATGTAATAACAACGTAATAATGGTGGAAAAATATTTTGACATGGCGTAATAACCATGTAATAACAATGTAATAACAGCAAAATAAATATTTCGATGTGCCATAATAACAATGTAATAATAATGTAATAACAATGTTTTAACAGTGGAAAAAAATTCCGACATGGAGTAATAACCATGTAATAACAATGTAATAACATGGAAAAAATATTTTGACACGGCATAATAACCATGTAATAATAATGTAATAACAATGTAATAAGACCAGCACAGGCCAATCCATTCAAAAATACAAAACTGAGCTGGATGAGCACCCAACTGTTTTGTGCTCCTTTTGATGGTGCTAGGGGCATATGGGGAAGTAACAAATGGATATGTAGAGAAGGAAGGTATGGCAGCACCAATAGCTACAATTGAGTTCATAATTTTATTTAAACACTGGGGTTATAACAGTCACATAAACGCAGTGGACACAATACCGAGAAATGCTCTGCAAAAGGAGGTCAATGAGTGAAAGAGTGGATTATAACAAATGAGTACTACAACAGCATTCTGAAACTGGGATTGGCCTAGCAAAAAGCAAGAGTGGACTATGGACCTACATAACCAGAATTAATTCTGACCCAAAAAAATGTCCTCATGAAAACATGTCCCAAATATCACTTTCAAAAACAAACCGTAATGCTTACCTCAGATTTTTCTAATAACAAAATGTGGACGTCTTCAGTTATGTCTGAAGACTACTGCAATATGCCAGACATGTTGACATAATTGATATGTCAATTTGATATATATTTATACTTTTTCACATAGACTTAAAAATAGTAAATAAATAATCCCACTATAGGATTGCAGACCAGATTGCTTCAGGGCCACTGGTATTCTGCAGCCCACATGTTCAGAAACTGCTTTTCTGTAGAATACGCAACAAAACACAAGGAGGTTACAGCAGAAATGAACTTAGAACATATTAACACAGCCTGGGACACTGCTGCCTGACAGTTTTCCTCTGCCCAACTCAGCCCTGACTGGTTCTTTATAGTCCAAGGCCTGTTCCCAGCAACTCCTGATTGGTGCACAGGGGAACGGCATGCTCCATCATCAACACACAGCACCAGTAACGAATAAAGATAGAGAGAGAGAGAGAGAGAGAGAGAGAGAGAGAGAGAGAGAGAGAGAGAGAGGAAAATACAAACAAAACATACATTATATTAGAACATTGTCTTCAGCTATTCTTAGAGCCATAACTGCTTTATTTTCATTAATACGCTTTTTAATGCTATGATAAATGTTTTTATGGTAAATAATGTGTCTCAGTATGTGACTCATTTTATTTAATGTTGTGGCAATTCTTAGGATACTGCTCAAATGTCCATTTGTCCATCCTTTCTTCCCTCCACATGCTCTCTTCACCAGTAGTTTCATATCAGCTACACCAGGGGGCAGGTGTACTCCACAGTTTGTGTTCTATGCATATGGAGGGGAGGGGAGGGGGGGGGGCTTAAATGGAACAAAATGAATAGTTTTGTTATTTGATTTTCTTTGATTTTCTTCAGAGCAGATGGAGCATTTTAGTATCCATGGAAAGCCAGTCCTTAGCAGTCCACAACATACTTCACATCTAGCAAAGAAATCAGCCCAGATGGGCGTTAATTATCTTGCCTAGACTGCAATTTCTATTCTGAGCATTCTATAAGCATTGCTTACCAGACTATAGTGGGGAAACAATTCAAGGCTATATTGCTATAATTTTGCTGTGTAGGTTTCTGGCAGTTACTAATGCTTTCTGGACTGTAGGCCTCTTTGCCCAAATGAAGACTTTTAAAGAAGCTTTGGCTGCAGAACTGGCTGGAACTTTTTGAAAACCCGATTAAGAAGATTTGCTCAGCACCCTATTATTAATATATACTATATAACCTTTCTCTGTTGCCACAAAGTCGGTTCTAATTTTCATTTCCATGTCGCTTGGCCGAAATGACCCGATGACTCTCGCTCTGTGGGTGCTGAAGGGCTTTTGTAGCACATTGAGCTGTGTGCTGTGTGTGTCATGACCACTGTGGTAGATAATGAATACTCTCCTACTCAACTGCTGACTCGAAGCTGACCCCTCCTACCACGGCCCATTGCAAAGTGTCTCTTTGAGTGAATGTGCAGACTGTGTGGTACACTGATGGGCTAGGGAAGTGGAAAAATGCTCACTTGGAACTGGTTCAGCTCTTCAGCTTGTTGTATTTAATTTAATATTTTGCACTATTCTGGCCTGTTTGAAGCAATAAATTGGTTATAAATGCTATTGATGCTAATAGGAACAAAAAGTCTGAAATTTCAATGGGGCAAATGACATCATGCATATTGGAGCCCACTGACATTCAGTAGTTTTTATATGGCAGCAGGGTTTCTTTTGCAGCACATCCTACTGTACAGTTACTATATGTTCCCCACAATAGATCAGGTTAGAGCACATTAAGTGTTGCAAAGGCTAATTTGTGACAAGTTCTGAGACCTTATTTAGCAATAAGTATTTAAAAATTACTTATAACTGTAATTAGAAACTGTTAGCACAATCAAATTTCCAAGCTTTACAATTTCCCTGACACTTCAAACTTTCTACTAACACTCCACAAACACGACTTCTCGAAACAAGTGTCTAAAGATTTACAAATAAATGTAATTGGTGTCCACAAGGCACATTTATGTTCACACATACAACTCCTCCAGGTCATGTCTGGAAAACGTATTGGTCACCATGCATGTGTGAAAGGGGTTTGAGTTGCAAAAATATAGTAGCTTCATGAGCTACAAGCTGATAATTACAGTATCCAATGAATTAAGAATAATATGAAATTTGAAAGAAGAACTGCTCCAGTGATTAAACGTGTCATCAAGTCCATCAGTCCAGTCATTTGTATGCATATACTTTTGTCACCTTCTCATGTGTACAGTGTAAATACTGCCTACTTACCTATATACACTGTTCAGATTTTGTCTGTAGTGTAATTATCAAAGCAAAGTAAGAATTCCATTTCTATTTACTGTGCATAAGACAATAATACTCTTGATTTATGTCTTTGTTTATCAAAATTTTTACACAAAGTGTGATAGTCCAAAACATCTGAGCCAATCAAATGCCCCTTGGCACTGGCATTACTATCCTGGAGTGTTTCTCAATACCAAGAACAATAAGAATGGGCTTGTATTCTTGGGAAGAACATTCTAGACTAGAAGAAGAACAAACTCTACACAATGAAGACTATTACTTAGTAACAGCTAGGCTAAAACTGCCACAGGATGCCATAAAAGGCTGTCTGCAGAACAGAATAAACAAACATTGTTCATCTCAAAGTAACTAAGATTTGATAAATGTATGACCTGATCTTGCCTATTTTTTTAAAAGCAGACCAAGTTGCACCATTTATCAGTCATTTGAGCACATTAAACATATAATTGTGGGTCTGACTACCGTCTTCTGCCATCAAATCAGTGCCAAATTCTGTGTATTTCCATTCATTCCTGCCAGCAAGTCACTAATCAATGTATCCCCTTTTTCAGAGTGTAACAAGAAAACATCCGCTTTTAACATACTTTGTAACTGTGTTCTTGACTATTGTAATGAAACTTTGGCAGTGGAAGATGGCAACTGGCAAGAACTCAGGAATGCACATTATGAAACAGTCCTATTCAGTATCCATCCCTGCCCTAGAGGAAAAAAGGTCAAGAAGCCAAAAACATCTTTATTTTTCATGCTAGATTTTTATCTACTTGTACGAACTAAATTGCTTGATATTGGAACCCATTGAATCTTAGCAACCCACTCACTCTTTATGCACTTCTTAGAGCAGTACTTAGGTTCTCCAGGTCAATATTATCTATCCTAAGTAATAGAGAACAAAGGACTCCCTTCACAAGCATAAGGGGCTGTCTGAGGAGTTGATGTGTTTTTTGGAGAGTTTAGATCATTATTCACATCAGAACATCCATTATCACACAGTGATGGAGATGACATACAGATGGAAGGAAAGATTGCATGGTTTGAAGCCTGTTAAAATCAGAATCAGAATCAGCCGTAGCAATCGGAGCATCCTCTTTGTTCCTCTTAGTGCCTCAATGATTGATTTGGCATTTCATTATAACAAGTCTGGCTTGCAGTTGAAAGAAATATTTACCCAAATTCTTCTTTTACAGCGCAGTTCCGTAATCAGAGGAATAAAAGCACAATGGGGAGAAGATAGGCTCTAAGGCAAACCTTCAGTGTAACAATGGCTGTTTTCTTCAAATAAAGAAAGGGACAAAAATAATTGAATTTTGTTATGACGTCTGCTGCTCTCGCTCATTAGTATGAAGTAAGTAACCAAGCAAATTGCTTTGTTTGTCTGCTTGAAGTGGTCAAATATTAGCAGCCATGTCCTCATTTGGCACCCGATTCTTAGTTCTTTTTCTCTTCTTCGCCGCATGGTGACCTATGTAAGGTCAGACTTCCCAAGTTTCTCTTTAACCTTGCCAAGGGTTCTTTGCACTCACTTGTTTTCCCGCTCATAATTATGTAAAACATTTTAATTGAACAAAACAGGCTGCACACATGGGTAAAGTAGTGGCAAATGACCCGAAGTAAAGCCAAGGAGAAAGTCTAAACTTAAAAAAGCATCATTATAGATCATGGGTACTCCAAGGCGTGGTTGGGGGACTCTGATCAGTGTCCTGTTACAATCAGTTAAAAAGCACAATGGGCAATCCTGAAATAAAATGAGAAGGAACTACAAGGGCAACAGCAGAAGAGCTAGAGAAGACTGGATAAACTGGAACAAAAATTTGTTCATGTATCCACTAATATAAATACACTCAAAACACATGCTGTTCACAGACAGTGAGATCTCATTTATTGTTGTGCACATAAGTTATATATCTACATATTTTAACACAATTTACATGAATATTCATACATAGGTTACGATTCACAAGTAGCAGCTATCCACTGATGGAGCTCTTCTCCCAAATACACAGAAGCCTGCTTGCCTTGTACTTGAAGAATTGAGAATACAGTGTCACCACAGCATGCTGCTTTCACCCACTAGAGAGTTTCTAAAAAAAAGGAATTAATGGATAGAATCTCCTGCAGAAACAGTAGGTATTAATATTCTATTTATTTTATAGTTTGTGAGTATAGGATTAGGCTCAGAGTAACAGTCATGGTCAGGTTATGGTCAAGGTTAGGGTAAGATTAAGTTTCAGTAAAGTTTAAGTTATGGTTAAGGTTAGGATAAGGGTAAGGTTAAGTTTACTTTGAGATGTACAGGGGTTGGACAATGAAACTGAAACACCTGTCATTGTAGTGGGAGGTTTCATGGCTAAATTGGAGCAGCCTGGTGGCCAATCTTCATTAATTGCACCAGTAAGAGCAGAGTGTGAAGGTTCAATTAGCAGGTAAGAGCACAGTTTAGCTCAAAACATTGCAATGCACACAACATTATGGGGGACATACCAGAGTTCAAAAGAGGACAAATTGTTGGTGCACGTCTTGCACACCACCAAGAAGCACCAACCACATCCAACAGGATTAAATGTGGACACAAGAGGAAGCTGTCTGAAAGGGATGTTTGGGTGCTAACCCGGATTGTATCTAAAAAATGTCATTCCCAAGACGAATTTTTTTTGGAGGGAGCACCATGGTTTATAAAGTGAATGTAATGACAGCAGTTTTGAACTGCAAGCTGAAGAGACATTGGGTGATGGAACAAGACAGTGACCCACTGTATTTTGAAATGACCAACCTCATTGAATTTAGTTTATTGGTTTTATTAGATATACACACATTTTATTAGTAATCAGTGCATGAATCCAGATAATTCCAAATGATTTACATTTTTGTTGCAGCTGTATGTAGGTTATGTGTTCTTCTTTGACCTGTTCTTGTGTGTTAAAGCTGTTATCTAAAGAAAAAAAAAATCTTGTTTATATTATGCCTAGCATTAAAAATATACAAGACCATTTACATGTGTGAAAGTGTCTTATTGCTACATTCAAGTATAACCTGGAAACAGAGATATCCTACTTGCCAAAATGCCATGAGAAATGCAAGGTGTTAATTATTTGCCTTGTGTAATGATCGCCAATCTGCCTGAACTCTGAAATGGTGAAAATTGTAAGTAGATTTAGTTATGTGAGAGAAAGTGGTCTTGTTATAAAATGCTGTACACAATGCTGTACTCAACACACATTTTTCACCCACCAAAAACAAATATATACATAGTACAAAAAAATATTATATATAGAACACCAACGCAGTGTGTAAGATCAGCTGCTACACTGGTCCAGAGCCTCTGTTTGATCTCAAAGCAGGCTCAGTTCCATGAGTCACTGAAAACATTCCCTTCTGGTCCATGTTCACATGGTTGTCAAACTGTGGATACGAAGGGATGCACTGCTCAGCAATAATATTCAAATAGACTTTGGCATCCTCATAATGATTGATTAAGGTTAACATGTGCAAAGTGTGCCAAGACCCTCCCCACACCTTTAAATACCCGCAGGGTGTGCAACAGGACTCATAGATTGAGAAGGGGTGGTACAGTACAGTGTCTCATTTGATGTGTGGAAAATGGGTCACAAAGCAGATGTTAACGATGGGCACCAAAGGGGCGATTGCATTTGCATGTGCCAAAGGCCCAGCGTGTTTCATGCCTTGTGGAAAAAAATCTATTTGCTTCCAGGCAAGAATTGCTTCTGGAAGTCAACACAGGTCCACAACCAATTTCTGAAAGATCACTCTGCAGGGAACTGCATACCATGAACATATGGAGCAGAGAGCAAATGATGTTAGGTGCCATGTTCAGGAAGACTTCAATGAGCACTGTTTTCAAGGTGTGGGCCAAGCTGGAGGAGGTTCTGTGATGTTCTGGGGGCTTTTAATTAATCAGAAATGGTTGGGATAGCATGTAACCAACATATCCAGTAGTTGTTATCTACATGGTACGTGTGAAATTAATCTAGCACTTGTGAAATTATGGATTAAAAGAGAAAAATGTGTTTAAGAAGGAAAAAGGCTTTGTTGGGTGACGTCGCAAAGTGTGTGGAGATCATTTTATTTTAGGAGGCTGCAGATGATGAAGGTCCTAGTCTTGGGTAATGAGTACCTTCACCAGCTATGGTTGACATAGCTTGTTCTGTTCACAAAACTATTCGTACAAACATTTTATCTGTTACCCTTTAGAAACAACAACCAATTACTGAAAACTTGTCTTGAAAGTTACTCAAATGTAACATGGAATAGTAACAGAATTGACATATGAAAGAAACATTACTTGCAGCTACAGGTTTTATTGTTTTTTAACTTATAAGGACTAAAAAACACTTTATATCTCAGACATCCTTTGGAAATTTCACATTCTGAGTGTTTTGTGTGTGTGATTAGTTATTTGCAATGAGTAGATTGACAAGGATATTTCTAATAGGTTCTTTAAAATATTTGAAAGTGATCCAAATCAAAATAAATAAACAAACTAAATGTCCTTTACTATTTTGATTATTATGTGTGTGTCAGTATTATCCCATCTCATGACTTTCATTCTGAATTTCGAGCACTGTGTGAGCAGTAACTGTAGGTTACTCTGATCCCGAGTTAGAAAGCCTAGAAAATGGCATGTAACTGCCCGCAAAGTGTGGATCTTGGGTTGTAAGCTTTAAAACGTGTTCCCTGGGTTGTTCACCAAATGTAAAGCATTCATGTAGTGTAAAAAGAAGCAATCTGTGAAGAAAACAACTGGAGTTATGAGGTTTTGATACGGCAGAGAGAAAAAAAACAGGAACTGCACATACTTAGACAACCCTGCAGGGGCTGATTTCCATATAGCACAATTGTTTCTTTTTTTCAATGCTGCACACAATGCCTTTACTCTTCAAACTATGGAATAATGTGGCAGCAGGATGATAGAAGAAAGGCCACTAACAAGCCCTGCAAATGCGGAGAAAGGGCAAAAAGAGGCAGAGTGAAGCCTCGCCTCAAATCTGATTGAGCTTTAAGGTGACAGCTCCAAGTGACGGTGTTTTTGAAACAGAACATACTTGATGTGGCTGGTAACGCATCCTGCCTACACAAATCAAATAATCACAGGGAAGCGAGGGAACACAGCCTAATGTCTACAGAGATGTCAGCTTTGAAAGAGAGAATAGAAAACTGTTCCATTTTTTTGTTTGTAACGTCTTTTTACTGCATTTACTATAGCATGAATATTTCAGGCTTTATCTCAATGCATACACCCAAAGAAATGGTTCAATTGTGGGACAGTCGTTTTGCATCATGCTTTCATTTTGGGCAATGATGGAGCATGCTGAGAAGATTGTAATGGAGGAAGAAATCCTTCTTCTTCTGCAGAGAGTGTGACAATGTACGGAACACAAAGCGGTTTTATATAGACAGACCACTTGCCACACAAGCCGTCTACACAGCCGCACTTTATTCCCCTCAAAGAGCCAATGCTGATGTTGTGCTGTTTTCCTAAAAGCTTAAATTATTGATGGAAAATGTTCTGGCAATCTGACATCTTGGCACCTCCTCATGGTGTGCATAATTGTCAGTCTGAAAAGCAATGGTAAGTGGTGGAGTGGGGGAGTGAGCTCTGCAGTGAATTGTTGGCCTGTCCAACTCATTGGTATGTCCAAGCCTATCTTGATGGCTGGATAGCCTCGGGCAGGGTAGAAGGGAGAAACGCACTCAAGAAGCTCTAAAGTTGAGTATGGTATTGATCATGCATATGCATTATGCTTTCTCTAAAACCTTTCACTGGCTGAAAAGGCTGAGATAAGATGGACAAAGACATTTTGTCACATTTTTCTTGTTTTATTTTGACTTGAGGTCATGTTATTATGTTTGCATAATAATGTATTCTAAATCTGTTGTTATTATGTGATGTTATTTTTTTTTTTTTTAACAAACAGTTTCACTACAGTAAACGCTAGTCATGTACAAACCCAAAGCAAAAGGGAAGAAGAAAGACAGAAATCAAAACTGAAAGGACTAAGAAAAGGATACACAATATCGACAAACACTCGGACAAGAAAAATGTTGTAAGGGAAATGTAAGGAGCTGGAGAAGGAGCTGCAGGCTGTGCAGTGAGTGACTGTTTTTTTTTTTGTAAAAGAAATAAAACACAATAGGTAGTTTGTTATCAGGAAATATGGTACTGGATTTTGGCTTGTGTGCTTTACATTTTTTAGAACTGTAACCTAATGCAAAGGATTACTATATTGAAGTAAAGAAATTGGCTTATTTTTAAAGTTATATATTAAAATTCAAAACAAAGATGATCTTTACATGAACAAAACTTTTGTCTATTAAAAAAGGTTTCTTTGAAGAATCCATAGAAGAATAATGTTTTGGTTACATAAAGAACCTTTTTTAAAGAGATATGAGCAAAAACATGAGAACCATACAAATTCTGAGAGTTTGTCCCACCTTCAGTTGAAACAGATTGGTTCTGCTATTGCGGTTCTCTGTCCCCTCTTCTCCCTGGCCAAAATCCTACCATTGGCCTAGCCCTAGCCAATTCACCATCCACATATATGCAGTGCATCTGGAAAGTGTTCACTTTTTGCACATTTTGATTTGATACTGTTAAAAAATTGATTAAATTCATTTTTTCACTTAAATTCTACACACAAACCCTGCAATGTCAAAGTGAGAAACATTTTCTTTAATCTTTGCAAGTGTATTAAAAATAAACCACAAAAATATAACATATACATAAATATTCACAGCCTTTGCTGTGCCTTGGCCAGAGAGATGACCAAGCACCCAATGGTAACGGTGACCGGTCACTGTGGACAGTGACCAGACCCAACTTTTGGAGCTAAGAGCTGATACATGCACTACATGCAGTGTCAGTGTGTCGTCCTATTCCAGAACCTATAAACACCAAATGTTGACTTTCAGCATCTGCTATCAGTAAATTTAAAAAACATGCTCAACTGGGCAGAGGTCAGGTGATTGTATTCTCCACAACCATGAGGACTGAAATCAGGAGCCTACTGGGTTGGCATGTGAAGCTGTAGCTCCATCTCATCAAAGTATGGACCTAGCTGTATGTATGTCTTCCCGTGTATGAACCCACACGATCATGTCTATGTGAGATTACTCAACAGCCCAGTGCAGTTTGGGAGAAGTGTACTTAGTGCTAATTAACTGGCTGTATGCTTCCATTACTTGCAATCAACAGTAGCCTGACAGCTTTAGTGTAAAATGAGGGAAGCACACTACCGACTGCAAGCATGCCCTGGCTCACATTTGGAACAATGAAAGAAAATTATATAAGATATTTACAGATAGATATTGTACAGTTAAATAACAGATAATTACATGTTGGGAGATGGAAGCATCGCACATTATGTTGTACTGGAGAAACTCTAACAGTGTGTGACGTTAAGTGTGTGTGTCCATGGTCTGATAAGAGCCGTGCTGGTTGTAGAGTCTAACAGCAGCCGGGAGGAAGGACCTGTGATACCGTTACCTCACACACTTAGAGTGAAGCAGCCGGTCACCGAAGGAGCTGCCCAGTGCTGCCAGTGTCTCATGCATGGGGTGGGAGTCGTTCTCCAGCATGGATGCCAGCTTAGCTACCATCCTTCTGTCTCTCATCACCTGCAATGGGTCAAAGGGGCTTCCCAAGACAGAACTGGCCTTCTAAATGAGTTCCTTCCTGCAGTTGAATTACTGCTGCCCTGCACTCCAAATGACCTCAGGTTTGTCCGGTCTGTTTCAGGTGTGTTTGTAGAGATATCGTAGGCAGACTGAGTAGACCAATGATATTATGGTCTACTGTGCTTGGTAGTCTGCTCTCTTTATTTATGCCTGTTACAACTGCTTGCCATCCCAACTCTTCCCCTTTGACGAGACCTCCAGGCCAATCAAAGCTGGGGCCTCCCTTGCCGAAGTTCTGGAGAGTTTCCATGGCAACCCTCCTCCACAGTGACAGGAGTGGTGCAGCTGATTTTTCTTGCAATTAAGGGATGAACTGCTGTACACACAGGAGCCTGCGGGTTTAGATTAGAGCTGCTGTCACTTCAGGCTTCACATGCCATACGTACTAATGTGGCATTGTCCGGGAGCATCTCAAAAGTGCCCTACCGAGATCACCCCTAAAAGACAAGAAGTCTGTTATGTATTAATGTGGTTTTACTCCACCAGACTGGTGATGACAAACAGGTTTTGTCATCTCTAGAATGCCGGCTACAGCTAGAGGTTGATTGCATATTAGATTGTCAATCCTGAAGTTTCCAAACCTTGAGTTTAGAGTTTATTGTAAGACAGTAGGAGAAAACGGGACTCCTAAGAACCATGCATCTGATTGACAGCCCTTAAAGATTTCATCTTTGAGGGTGCTTTCATATCTACCTTGTTTGCACTCTCAGACCTTTCAGAGTGGTTCGAACTAAAAATCCAGGTGGGTTCAGGGGTCCAGAATTTGGTCCAACCTAAAGAGGTAGTCTTGTTCTGGATCAAAAGTTCATGGTCCAGTTTGTTTGCAGTGTGAAAACACTTTTTTTGGATGGTCGGGACTTTTGGACCAGTTACAGGAAGTTGGGGTTGGCTAGTCATAAATCAAACAACAGATGATGAAAGAACCCCTAATGTAATGAACTCCAACTCTCCTTCATGATCATGCATATCATGCAGTACTATGTATCTACTGTATCTACTGTAACTGTATATTAACCCTTAATTATAAACAAAAACTAAAGGAATCCAAGAGTACTAGGAGTGTTCACCAGGACAGAGTGTCCATTCATATCTGGGCATAAATTCTCTCACAATAATTCACACACCAGGGCCACATAGAGTAGCCACTTCACCTGATCTCCATTTTCATCAAGACAGGGACTTGAACCCAAGACTGCTGGGAGGCGATTGTGCTAACTACCAAGCTGTTATACTTGTGGAGCGGAGAACCTCAATGGCATTGCTCAAGATTTAAAGATTCTTGAATCTTGAGCCCGGCCCTTAAGGCTCTCTGCTCCCCGAGCACTGCACAAGAACACATATGCTCATTAGATCACTGTGTGTGTGCTCAGTAGGGTGTATGTATGTGTTCACTGCACTGATGGAAGCCAAATTCCATCAGTGTCCAACACTAGTAGTGACTTGGTTGTCCTTGTCCTTGAAAGAAATGTATACAGAATATTTCCTCCAATATCTATTTTGAATTTCCATCAAGCAGTTTGCTTGTTTCATGGGATTTCTTTAAAAGTGGGGTGACCATAATTTGGTTTTCAAAAAAGAGGACACTGGAGGCACATGATTGGGATGTTGTCAGAGTTTTACGTAGGCCTGAGATGTAGGACCATAGCAATGTCCAAATGGCCAAAATGTCTTCATTAACATGCTTGTGGGAAGACTGTGGGAAAATTGTGTCCCACAGACTGATTAGAAGTTCTTATGTAATACCACTAATGAACTGGCCATCTGACAACTCACAAAATCCCAGAATGTCTCCATGGGTGTGGGCCCCTTTGATGAGACCTCCAGGCCAATCAAACCTGTTGCCTCCTCCTCCACTGAATCCCTTGCAGAATCAAACAGCCTTCGTGAACAGCACAGTGTCCATTTGGACCTCCAACAATGCATCTTTTCAAATTATGGTGACTATAGTTTAGTTCACAAAAATGCTCCTCACCGTCATGGTTGGGATATTGTGGCTGGGTGTGTAGGAGGGAGTTAAATACCAAACATTTGGAACATTAAAGGGCAACACCATCGAAATTACTGAGAAATGTTGGGTTATGTAACCTTTTGATAGGGATTGCCTGACAGCAAATCTCGGAAAAAAGTCAGTCAGATAGCAGTAAGTTAAATTCACCTGACATATGTGGGGGAAAAGTGGTCTATGCCATGCTAATGACTTTAGGTGAGGGTTGTAGCCAGTGGGATAACATCACAGTAGCCATATTTCCACTGATGGCCACGATCCATGATGTGTAACTCATACCCCGATATTTTTTATCTGAATGGCAATATAAGATATGATACAATATATCGTGAAGAAATGAGGACCCCCTTTACAAGTTGTCTTCATGCCAAAGTTTTGTCTTATGTCTGTCTTATGTAGGGGCAGAGGACAGCAGTTTAGAGGAGGAGCTGCAAGGCTCAGGCTCAGCCCGTATTCTGCTCTGTTTATATCCTGATATAGATATAAATATTGATATATCACTCAGCCCGTATCCCCCTCTGTTCATATCCCGATATAGATATAAATATCGATATATCAGTCAGCCCGTATCCCGCTCTATTAATATCGCGATATAGATATAAATATTAATATATCGCCTCAGCCCATATCCCGATCTGTTTATATCACGATATAGATATGAATATTAATATATCGATTCAGCCCATATCCCGCTCTGTTAAAGAGGACATAGCCAGGATAAAGAGGACATACAATCACTCTATTAAAACTCTGGCCAATTCAGCTTCAGCTATAATTATCTTATAATGGTGATAATAATAATCTTAAGAACCGGTGATCTTTGTCAATATAAGTCCATAAAGTCCTATGTGGTAATGTATCTCCAGCTCGAAATGTCTTGATGAAAATGAACTCAAACTTTTGCCCAGCAGCCGCCCTGCACTGCAGTCTGTGAGCACAACGTTCCAGCCAGTTAATAGGATCAACCAAGGGTCGATGACATGCCAGTAATCATTCACGAAGGCGCCTGCACATACCCCCCACTCTTTCCCCACAACCCACTTTAATTAGAAACATTTTCTCCCGCCTTTTGTTAATTGGGTCCTAAAATATTTCATGATAGCCAGAGACTGAAGGGATTTGTTAAACGCAGTCAGCCCCCGTACTGTTCCTCATCACAGCTGCTGAATTATTGAGCGAGCAGAATGTGTCGCTTATCAGCCATTCTCTCGAGGTCTGTGGGTTTTGCGATGCACACGGATAGGGACGGGCAGATTGGTTGACCATTCTAACAGTATTGCAAGGAATACTTAAGCATGATGGCAATAGGCTGTACAGTGCACCGAAAGTATTCATACTCCTTGAACTTTAACACATTTCTTCACATTTAAATTTGTAGGTGTAAAGTTTTCAATTTCAACTTTTTAATAAATAAAAGTCGTGAAACGTGTGGTGTGCATTTGTATTCAGCCCCTTGTACACAGTTACCCCAAAATAAAATCAATTTTAAAAATCTACCTTCAGAATCACCTAGTTGATAAATAGAGTCCATGGAAACCAAGGAACACACCAGACAGGTCAGATAAAGTTGTGGAGAAGTTAAAGCAGTGGAGCTAAATACAGGGCAGTCCTGGAGGAAAACCTGTTAGAGGCTGCAAAAGACTTGATACTGGAGTGGAGGTTGACCTTTCACCAGGACATCAATCCTAAACATACAGCCAGAGCTACATTGGACTTGTTAGATCAAAGCATATTCATGTGTTAGAATGGAACCAGTCCAGAGCTAAATCCAATTGAGAATCTGTGTCAGTGCTTGAAAATTACTGTTCACAGATGCTCTCCATCCAATCTGACTGAGATATTTAGCAAAGAATAAAAGGGGGGGTTGGTTGAATATATATATATATATATATATATATATATATATATATATATATATATATAACAATGAAACTAAAACACCTGGTTTTAGACAACAATCATTTATTAGTATGGTGTACTAGGGCCTCCTTTTGTGGCCAATACAGCGTCAATTCGTCTTGGGATAGCACCCCAACATCCCTTTCAGACAGTGGCTCTTGATACATCACAAAGACTTGCTGTCTTGGTCACAGATGCACCAGCAAGACGTGCACCAACAATTTGTCCTCTTTTGAACTCTGGTATGTCCCCCATAATGTTGTGTGCGTTACAATATTTTGAGCAAAACTGTGCTCTTCCCTGCTAATTGAACCTTCACACTCTGTGCTCTTACTGGTGCAATGGGTAATTAATGAAGACTGGCCACCAGGCTGCTCCAATTTAGCCATGAAACCTCCCACACTACAATGACAGGTATTTCAGTTTCATTGTCCAACCCCTGTATATATATTTCCATAAAATACATTTAAGTTTGTGGGTGTAACTTGAAGAAATACAGAAAAGTTTTATGAGGTTATGAATACATTTTCAAGGCACTGTATACACTGCAGTGACACACAAAAACACAGCCAGGCCTGATTTCAGCTGGGGAAAGTCCTCTTTCAAGTACCATTAAAGCAGAAATCCAGAAAAAAAAGGTCCAATTAACACAGCTTTCTTCTTCTCTTGAATATAGTCAGGACTAGTATTCATTTGCTCTTTTAAGCGCAAGGCTGAGGCCAAGATCTGAGAAGGAACACAAACATTTTCCTAAAACTTTGCACAGTAATCCAAATAGATGACTTATTATGTGGTTATTGTCATTGATATGTTGTCACCAATACAAATGCAGACATCGTGCTTTTCCTGCATGATGCAGGACAGGAAATGAAATGAACTGGAGATAATGATTCCGAGAAAATAAATGAGCTTTTGGTGCATCGGGACCCACCCCCACAGGCACACATACAGATCATTCCTACCCCTCTGTCACATGTACAGATTGCAGCACCCACATCCAAAAGAACCCACCCCACCCTTGGTTGCATGTAAGGCTCACCCCCCCACCCCCACCGTTACATGTAATGATACCCTCCCACCACGTCACATGTACAGATCACCACACAGTTTAGGATATGCTGTGAAGTTGCACAGGGTTCAGTTGTAGGGCCCAAAATGACTGATGTCCATTTTTATTTTCCTGAGAGTGAAGAACTGAAGTGTGGTCTTACATATAGGCTCATACAGTTACACAAACCAAGGTCAAAATATCCAATTCTCTATATCAATTCCTAATATTTTAGTGCATTCATCTTGGGAGGCATTGCATTCCACCAGTTCCAGTTAAACGTATTGTTTTTGGGAGAAACTTTATGTGGGATTACCCTGTAAAGACGGAAAATCAAGTATTGCTGCATCATGGGGTTAGTTAGATGAAGGGAATATGGGATTTTCTTTTCCCTTGGACTGGAAATGTAACTGCACTGCCACTTCAAATATGTTGAGCAAAGTTTCTGTTGGATGCTCAGATTCTGGGGGTGTGGGTCATCAACCTACTCGGCCTTGGCTGCTGTCCAAGTATACTACAACATGGTCCAATTTCACCCAGGCATTTCACTGCAGATACATCAGAGGCCCAATGCTTGTAATTCTTGACATCTGGTCTGCCCATTAATAAAACACAAAGCTTCTGTCTCTGCTGGTGTGAAATATGAGTATGTGTGTGTATTTGTGTGTGTGAGAGAGGAAGATGGGGTCTGGGGAGTTGAGTGGAGAGAAACAGCCTGCAGATGAATTTCAAGCATAGCATTTTGAAGTTATAATCCTCTAAGCTTCACTCACAATTTAAATGTAGGTAAGCAACCGAGAGGAGCTTCTATTAGGTTGTGGAAAGTTTGTGTCTTGGTTTGTGATAGATCAGATCCACTATACAATATTGCTGGTGTTATATGAAAGCTGATCAATAATGTTATCCCCGTCAGTATTGTGGAAGGTGTTTGCAGTATTTACTCTGAACATACAATCCAGTATGTACAGTAATACAGTACACCAATACATCCAGTACTAAACCTTAACACACTAACTTCTATAAATTATTCAAAAATGTGATCAAATTAACCAGTAACCAGATATATCAAAACATATGGTCATATCGACTTATCAAATGTAATCAATCACCCATGACATTTGGTATCTAAAAACTGCTTCTAAGTTCTAAGTTGCCCAGGCCCTGAAGCAATACAGCATCCACACCACCACCATCTTGAAAGGATGACTCTCTTATTGTGCAGCACAGTTTAAGCTGATTGGCTGATTTTATGGAATTCCAAGTTCTATATTTCACTCACTAGTCCGCAGAACATTATGCCAACAGCTCTAAAGGCTTGGGGGTCATCAAGGTGTTTTTGGTAGATTTGAGACAAGCCTTTATGTTCCTCTTAGTCAGCAGTGTCTTTTTCTAACAGTGACCTCACCTGAGATGAGTGAGGATTGCAGTTCCTTAAATGTTCTTCTGGGGTTTTTGGGGGGAGTTACTGAAAGAATAATCAATGGGTCCTTTTTTTAGACTGAATACATTTGAGAAGATTACCATTATTCCAATGATTCTGACTATGGATGCTGGATGGATCCCATGGTGTTTAGTATGGGTTTGTAACCCATTAAACACTGATATATTTCAAAAAAACTGTGCCGGAAGCTGGCACTCTAGGACTGGGATTGCCTATCCCTGCTGTAGACTGATGAGATCTCAATTCTGCTGCTCTGTCATGACACTTAAAGCCATTCTCTCAGGAACTCAGTGCACTTTGTGTTGAGCACAGAGTATATCTGGCAGTATCTTTCACTTTCCATTCTTTCCATCTCACCTTCACTTTTGACAATAGACGAAAGTCACCGGTACTTGATTCCACATTGATTTAGTTTGTTGATCAAGTATTTACATATAGTTCTTTAATTAGAATCTCAAACATGAGCTGAATGTTAGTCATAGACATGCATTTGCTAGATGTTCCACACCCCTGGAGGACTGTAATAGTGGAATACAGACAATAGGTCCATGAAACCAAATCCTTGCAGAGAAAGAGATACCACAGGAGGCGACTGGTGGAGGGCTCAAAGCTGTTGGATAAGATGGTGCAGTGGAAGGGAGGGTTTATATAGGCTGAGTGGGAGGAGACAGTCATGGACCATCTCCCAAAATTGATATAGCTCCATTAAGCAGGTGGAGCAGGTTGTTCTCAATCTTCAGCTTGGAGTACCATTGCCCCACAGGTTTAAGGACAGGAGAGTCAAACTGTATCCTCTTTTTGTTCTGAACAACCACCAGGGACACCTGGTTCCACTCAATTAATTAATTAAGTCTTCAAACAACTGATCACATGCGCTTCCTTTTGGCTGGAATGAAAACCCACAGCCGCTCCGGCCTGTTTTAGAGTTATCTCGCATTCTTATGCACTAACTGATGAGCCCTTGCTGAGATGAACTGGGTGTGTTAGAGGAAAACAGTAAAACCAGCAGGGCAGTGGTCCCCCCCTGGACGAGGATTGAGAACCACTGCATTAGGTCATTAACATGTTGATTTTAATTGCAAAAATACTGCTGCAGTAGAGATAATGGTTAGCTGAGAACTTTTTTTTTCCATTTATATGCCCCCAGACATTATGGTCAGCTCAAATTTGTCTAAGCAGAAAATCTGGTAGTTATATTTGAACGTATAAGGAATTGAAATATTGGCTCTTAGGGATTGAAACATTTGCTATACATATAAAAAACCTTTCAGAGTTAACAGGCCTGATCTAGAAGAATGCCTCTCATAAGCCATGAGGTTTGATTATATGAGAAAGGTTTTGCACATATGGACTCTGGCCTCAGGCATTAGTGGCCAGCCAGAGCCCAGCTTCAGCTCTCACTGCAAGATGAATTTGGCTTTGACAAAACGGCTGAAACACTCTCCTGCGTCAAATGAATGTGGTTCAAGCAGAGTGGCAAAGGCCCACTTAATTTTCTGACTTGTTAGTCGGTCTTGTAGACGCGCAAGTTCCATGCTTTTGAAGTCACAGGAGCGTGTGTGTGTGTGAAGATGGGAAAGGGAGTGTTTCTGTATATGACTAGAGGAGTCAGTTGCTAGGCTACACTACTGATGAAGGCCTGGCACTGGAGTGCTGGAAGGCTCCATGTTTTTTGTGACAGAGTGGATCAGTGGCCCTTGGGTTCGAGCTCATGATCCACCCGGCTTTTATTATCACCCAGAAGGCTGGCTCGTATGTATTCTGGACGCAGTTTTTACTTTGGCTAACTTACTTCCTTTGGCTCTTGGAGTTCCTTAAAGTGTTCTTTGGACCTAATAAGGTCTTTAGATTTTTTCTATGCAAAACTTTTCAATGGGTAATGGAGCCTTTTTAGACTTTAACGAGCCTTCTAATAATAGAATTTTGTTTTAATCATATGTTCAAGCTAAGAATCAAGCAAAAAATAATAAGAATAACAAGAATAATCTCTCTATCATTGCTACTTCATGTTTGAAAGGTTGACAGTGGGTGAAGACTTACAAGAACTGTGTAATGCTTTGGACCATGTCATGCTTAAAGCTAAAAGTGGTAGCTGAACATGAAAATCTCACATGTGGGACTATTGTAACCAGGGTTCAGCCAAGGCAAATCCCAAATTCCCATGTTGGATCATACTTGCTAAAGGGTTAAAGGTGATGTGCTACATTTGAAGATGTAATTGTAGATGTGGTATAAAGCCCTTGCAGAGTTCTCTGCTCTCTGTTTTCACAGACTGATTTAAAAAAAAACAAAAAACTGGTGAAACCTGCGCTTTCTTATCTAACTGCTCAGTTGTGCTCATCTGTGTTTAGCAGTCATTTTCTCATGACTGCAACACTGAAGGGAGGAGGGGGATGTGGTTGAAGGGAAGGGTGTTGCTGAAAACTAAGCTTAGATGCTGGTGTTCTAGTGCAACGTTTGTTTGCAGCAAAGACCAGAGTCCCACTTTCAAACCATATCAGAACGTTTCTAGCACAACTGTTGATCTGCTGTTGATATTTGAGTTCAACAGCAACACAAACACACACCCCTCCTTTCAGAGGCTCTGCCCCTAAGTTCATGCCTGTGCATTGCTGAGGTAACCTCACTGAGCTTGCAGATGAAAGGATAGAACACTGCTTCCAAAAACACAACATCTGAACACACCACCCAAAACACAATCGTCCAAACACAGTAAACAGAACATAAGGGAGTAAAAAAAGCAAAAGGGTTGTAAGTTTTATAGCCTGCACAGCCCCACGGTTAATAGTAGCAAACTCAGCCCTTATCCAGTGCAAGATCCCCCATCTAACAGGCTCAAACTCAGCCCCTTTCCTCCCAATTGTGTCACCGGCTAATGTTGGTGAACTCAGCTGATGCAACGATGGCAGTGTCTTCACCCTCCTAGTGTTGGGAGCATTGCGTGTGATAAGGGTAGGATCCTAATGGGGTTGGGTAAATTGGCAGTCCTAAACTGGGGGCAGGGAATTAAGAAAACTATGAAAAAATTCATTTATCTGCTTTCATTTGTCTACTTGCTTGAAAGGCACTCTGAGTGGACCTGTATATTAGCTGTCTCTCTAAATGGTCAAGTTCAGAACGTGGCAGTCCATCTGCTTTCCAAAAAAAAAAAGAAAGTCTGGCCATATTACACTGCTGCTATTAATACATATTTTAATCACTTATTCTGGCTTCCAGTTATATGTCGCATTTCTAGTAAGCCACTTGATTGTGACATTAATGGCCTTGCTCCAGCATATTTTAGACTCTTTTCATGCCAAACTTGTTTGCTAAAGTTTGAAGTTTATTGAAGTTTTGAGGTTCAGTTGCTTTCACATTGCAAATGCTAAACTGCTTTGAATTACATGAGTGTTTGCTTGTTTAGGAATTTTATTACTGCTGTAGATTTACATGAGAAATCACTACTGCAACAATTGACCTGCTGAAGGAGATGGAGGTCAAGCTACTTCCAGTGTAAGAGGCGGCACTTTTGTAGTGTTTTGCACATATAGTCTATGTCCAAATATTTGTGGACACCCTTTCGAGTGAATGCATTCAGCTACATTAAGTTGCACCCATTGCTGACACAGATGTGCAAATGCACAGAAAAGGCTTGTCTAGTCCCTGTAGAAAAGTACTGCCAATAGAATATATATATAGTTTATGCTATCAAAAAACATTATACATTATAAATTAAAAGGCAGCACACACAAAAATGCCTGGTCATCATGTTGTCATCAACATTGCAAATGCTAGATACCTGCACTCTACTGGTCTGAACTCTAGTGAAAGGCTCCAGTAACACACAACATGTTAACACAAAAACACGGCCAAACAGCAAGTAAAATTTCTTGCCTTAACTGGCTGCAGAAAGTGTTAACTAGCAGTGATCTTCTCCAAACAGGGTGTTACAAAGTAACAACCATGCAATGTATTCAAACTTTTGCTTCAGGCTGCTTTCTTCTTTTGCTGAATGGAAATAAAAATCGATTTTGCTCCTTATATAAAAGATGTCACCATTAACTTTTTTGAAAATCAAGTCATCTTTACATCTTACATATTTACTTGTGTAAAATATGGGTATAAACACACTCCTTCCATGCTTGAAATCTACAGTATATTTCTGTTTCGGTTGAAGAGCACCTTCAGGTGTATTTATTCAAATAATTAATTCATTATTATTATTATTATTATTTATTTATTTTTTTTTTTATTACCTCAATTTGGAAGTGCCAATTACCGGAGGAGAGTCATTCACATTTATCAAGTCAAAACCCTGCCCAGGATTTTGTTTCTGACTGCCTGGGTTGCTCTGCTGCAGCTCAGCCTGCCTAGCAATTATTAGCAAAATGAACTCAAGGTGAAGTAAGGGCTATTATTATTCTAGGAGTGGCCAAACCTAACATGAAAGTGGTCAACCTGGAGAACTTATAGGCGGCTACTCCAGGTCAAGCGAGTCAAAAGCTCTCCAGGCAGTCAGAAAAAAAATCCTGGGGTGGATTATGACTTGCTGGACATGAAACACCTAACTCTGCCAATTCTCCAACCCCATTAGGACTCTCCACCTATCACTTAGGATGCTCCTGACCCTAGGGAGGTGACGACAGGTGCCTCCTTCAATGCACATGTAGTCATCACCTCTTTTCAAACTGCCACCATTACATTGTTGCTGGGCGGCCAATGCAATTGAAGAAAATTGCTGGGTCTACAATGGCTAACAGTTGCCTTGCCTCAAATCATAGTGCTGGTGTATTCGACCATTGTGCCACTCGGAGCCCTGAGATGTGTTTTATATATGAGTCACACGCAAATGCTGAGGACTATATATATTTATATATTTATATATAGAGAATATATTTAATATAAAACTCAAATACATTTTGTAAACAAGGCTTCTTGACTGCTTCAGGATGAGGTCTGTTGTCAGGAGTACCATACAAAGAAAAGTGAACCGTGGTCAACAGAATTGCTCTCAACATGAACAATGCATTCTTGTTTTTGTGCTTATGTTTGATCAAAGCCAGTCTATCAGTAATAGACCATGTGTCCGCACCAGATTCATATCAGATATCCTTCATCTGAATCATTTACTCCCCTCCAAGGTCTTGGAGATGAAACAGGCAACATTCTGAAATTCAATGGACGAGAGTAACAGCAAGTCATACGAGGGGGGAGAGCAAGCACTCATTTATTTGCGGGTGAAGTAGCCTACCAAACCTTTGATTGCACACATTTCTTCAAATGTGGAGTAAATCGGATCCGACACCCAATCGCTCAATAATTCATTCCTTCATGTACGCAGTATGCAGCCTCTTTGTTAGCAGGGGGAGGGACCAGGAGTCATCAAGAAGTGTTTACACACACAGCTATTCAAATTGCTTTGGTTGCGTCAAAAAAAGGGGTGGTGGTGTTGGTGGAGGGGTGTACGAACACAAGCAGATAAACAAGAAAAACAGATGATTTATTAATACGTGGCCCAAGAGACTGTGAGCAGCAAGCGGAGCCAGCCCAGCTCCTTGCCACATCACATGGTTCCACTTTACACAACAAATAAGGCACAGGTTCAGTCCAATACAGCATTTGATCTCGGGGAAATGTGGCTGACTGCCAGCCAGACAGAATCGGCAGGAGACAGCTTCTGGACCAACCCAACCTCCCGTCTATAGAACACGAAGACACAGAGGGAGCAAAGCCGTCTGTTTCGGAGACAGTGCTGAAATTAATTGCAATGTTTATTATCATCCAGATTCCTAAGACAGGTGTGTGTTTGTTCAAATCTTGACTTATTGGCGCGCTGTCTCTGCGGACGCAGTCTCAATAGCAGATAACCAAAGAGAGCTTTGTGTTTATGGTAATGAGGGTTTATACATTGTGTTTGGAATAATGAGGAGGAATACAAGTGATTGGAATGATGAGGAGGGAAATATTTGAAAGGTGATTATAATAAAGTACTTAGAGTTTCATGGATTTGCTCAAAAAAGCAGATTAAACAGTCTTGAGGAGACGAAGTAGGCATTATTATAAAATGGCACTGTAAATTGAAAAACAAGCCATTTGGGACTTTGAAGTTTGAAGTGGTTTGAAGTTTGTGGAAAGAGGATTTTACTTCTTTCCGATTTTTTTTTTTTGACATTCTGAAAGTACTTAAGGCACGATTAGGTCCCATGTGGTCCATTGAAAGGAGCTGGAGTTTTATAAAGCACCTGTCACACTCCACTGTGTGTGGAAAAACTGGAATATTAATATGCTGCAATGTTTGATTACTGCAGAACTCAGTTCTGGCTCACGTAGATATGGAAATGATTACAGGTGTGGTCAGATTAGACACTGGGGCAAGGCTAGAAGTTGAAACACTGTGTCCACTCACTGTCCACTCTACTAACAAAAGAGGGCTTAAAATGACTTCCCCTGCTGCCCCATAAAAAGGCTCTCAGAGGCTACTTTTGTGTAGTGTACTTCTTGGTAATACTGCTGAATATGCTTCTATGACACACTTGGAAGATATTTTGCCCAGTTAACAGACTTTAAGAGGCAGTAATTCACTGGACTGAATAAAGCAGGCCGGTTATTTAATTTGGCTGCTCTGACCAAACCTGGGCTAGGATGGACTGGAACCACATCTTTAGTGGCAAATCTAGATTCTATTTGGGACCCAGAACTGGTCAGGTTTGAGTATGGAGGCCTCATGATGAATGCTTCAATCCTGCCTTTGCTGGACTGTGAAGCACTGCTCCATCTGCTGGTATGATGATCTGAGGAGCCAATGTATATATCAGTTGGTCACCCCTAGTAGTGATACAAGGGACACTGACACCTCAGCCATATGCGCAGGACATGCTGCACTTTCATCTGGCATTTTTCAGCAGGTTAATGCTCGCCAAGCAATAGTTTCCTAGGAATGTCTCCACAAGCAACACTTCCTTGGCCTGCCAGATGGCCACATTTAGTGCCAATAGAGTATTTATGGGAATATCGGGGACACTGGACATGGGAAACTATATGGGAGTGTGCAGGATCTACAGGCCCAGCTGCAACATCTGTGGCCAGATGCCATTTGGAACTTGTATGACTCCATGCCCAATTGTATCTCATGTATCCAATTGTACAATTTTCTCCAATAAATGTATTCTTTCACTCTAATAATGTAATCACTTACATATATGATTCATATATCACTCATATCTCATTACATTCACTCATTAATTCACTTTTTTTATTAGTCATATTAATACTGATGGAGAATAGCATCTGTATCATTTCCACTCAAGTCTTGGCCTGCTCTGGGAAAATGGGCTCACAAGAATTCCATAATGATGCATAATCATTTAAAATCCTGTAATATTACTCTACCACATCAGCCTTCATGCTTCTTTTACTTTCAGTAATGGTTCTATATCTCTCAGATTGTCCAGAAACGCATGTGTAAAGCATGTCCTTTAGGGGTGGCTTAAAGCACGGGGTGGAATAACATTTCCCAACTGTGGTCAAAATCAAAGGTCAAAGTCACCTTTATTGTCAATGCTGCAATATGTCCAAGACATACAGAGGATTGAAATCGTGTTTCTCTCAGACCCATGGTTCAGTAATAAACATTAAATAAACACATACATATAGTAAATATTAAATAAACACTATACACATTAATTGTAGAAAATATTATATAAAAATATATGAGGACCATTAAGGTGGTATACACTCCTAACAGATCAAGTCTGTAGGTATGGATAGTGTACACTTATATAGAATTCATGTGGTGCAAAGTCTAGTGTTGATACAGGGGGGCTTTGTGGGTGTGTGTGTGCGGGGGTGGGGGGAGCAGGGAGGGAGGAGGGAGCAGGGAGCAAAGGGGAGGGAGGGCAGTGCAGGGCATGAAAAGAATTGAGCATCCTGACAACCTGGTGGACGGATCCCTCCCTCAGTCTGCTGGTTCTGGCTTGAAGACTCCACAGTCTCCTCCCTGTTGGCAGCAGGATGAAGATGCTGTGTAGTGGGTGGGTAGAAACACCAGCCATGCAGAGGGCTTTCCGGGTGAGGCGGTTGCTGTCAATGTCTTGGAGGGAGGTTGAGGAGCCAAACATACATATTCTTGCACAATGCTGCTTCAAATTCTAGGTACTAATCAGGGAAGGGTGAGGTTCAAAATCAAAACTTTTAACAACTGAAACATGTCTTTTTTAAACATATTTAATAAAATTAAAATTCGGAAATATTCATTTAAACCATATTAAGACAATATATAGCTTTTAAAATATAAGATGTTGGGAATGCCACTGTAATTTAATAATGTAGTCTGGAAATATATCCAAGAGCACTGTGGAGTATAAACCTCACACTTGCCTAATTAATATACTGTGTTTAGTATTTTGGAATTTGCACCTTACATTTATCTGGTTAATAGTCATGAGCTGTAGACACCAAGATGAATCTTGACAATTTAAATGATCATATTTCATGTAGTGGGGTCTAGCTGCATTGCTCCAAAGAAATATTTGGGAATTTTGAGGGTCAAATATGGGACAAATTCCCGAGGAAATAATCATCAGCTACACCTTATGGCCAAAAATAGTCGGCTCTTTCAGTGTTTCTTCTGAAATCATGGACTTATCCTGTTTTTGCTGTAACTATCTCTACTGTCTAGGGAAGGGTTTTTGCTAGATTCCAGAACATTGCTGTGAGGATTTGATGGCATTCATTGACCAGTGGATGGAGCTCCATCATTCCAGAGAACACAGCTTCACTGCTTTACAGCTCAGGATATGATACCCTGAACTGTGTATGTTCTCATAGCCACATATTCTCATATTGTATTTTTCTGCTTTGACCATTTTCTTTGCTCTTTGATTTTTGACTATAGATATTCCTGTCCCATACCTGCCTGACTGTGTCTTGACCCCCGTCTGTGCTGACTCTGCGTTTTGGATTAGGCATAATAAAGCTACTCTGCACATGGAGCCTGTCTGAACTCCCCTTCTGTTACAGGAGGATTCTCTTTTAAAATTCTCTGCTGGCAGAAGCTTACTTGCACTCTTAGGGTTGTCATTCCGCATGACTCACTTACAATTAGTCTTCTGTTCATGGACAGATATCCTGAACTTGCTGGTACAATCCAAAATTCAAAGGTCCATTTATAATGGCAAGCTTAATTACCAATAAACACCCAAATAAATGTGGACATGTTAAGGTTATTCAAAAATACACACCCTCATAAAAGTGCTCTTTTTATTTATTGGAAAAAACAAACGTATCAACCAAAACATTACCACCTCCTTGTTTCACCACAGAGCAGGTGGTGGGTCATTGTCAGAAATGCAGTGACACTGATATGGTGGTGGTGTGTTAACGTGTGTTGGTGTGGTGTGTCTAGTATGAGTGGATCAGACTCTGTAAACACTGTGTCCACTCACTGTTCACTCTACTGGACACTCTAATTGACAAAATTTTTATGGAGGAAGGTGCTCTTGTCAGATGATATCCAAATTGAAGTTTTTAGCCACCAAGGAAAATGCTACATCTCATCATCCCAAGAACACCATCCCCACAGTGAAACATGGTGGTGGCAGCATCATTCTGTGGGTACTGGGAGACTGAATGGTGCTATATACAGGGATATTCTTGAGATATTCGTGGCCACTTTGTGATTTGACCATGGGATGGAGGTTCACCGTCCAACAGGAAAAAACCAAAAGCATACAAACAAAGCAACACTTGATTGGTTTAAGGGGAAACATGTAAATGTATTGGAATTATTTATTCAAAGTCCAGTCCTAAAAGTCCAAAATCCAATTTAGAATCTGTGGTCAGACTTGAAAATTGCTGTTCACCAGTGGAAACCATCTAATCTGAAGGACCTGGAGTTGTTTTGCCTTGAGTAATGGGCAAAAATCCCAGTAGCAAGACGTGGCAGCTCATATACACTTATCCAGTGCAACTTGCAGCTGTAATTGCTGTAAAAGGGGGCTCAATAAAATACTGACTTTTGGGGTTGAATAGTTATGCACTCAGAAGTTTGTCTGTTATTTTGTCCTATTTGTTGTTTGCTTAACAAATGTTTCTGCACAGTTTAGGATCTCTAGCTTTCAGTCTAGATCTCACAGATTGGCGGACTGTTCTCAGTACCTACTCTGTGGTGTCCTAATGAACTGGGTGAAAGAAGGCTGACAAAGCAGATCTACCATGTGCTCCTCTATGGTATGCAGAGTGAGTAGAAACAAGGAGGTGGTCATAATGTGGTCATCGATCAGTGGTCATAATGGCCGATTAATGAATATGGTTCCAAAACAACAGACATCAAACAAAAGCTTTGAACAAATCAAGACCAAAAGCAGCATAAAATGAGCCTTTATAGTGTTCTCAGTAGAGTATTCCTATATTTAATGTAAGCATACAGTACCAAATACAATGTCCAGGGGGAGCTGTCTCTCAAACTACAAAGTGATGACATCTCCTGAGGCACAATGCGATGTGCTGCACCATGAATCTGTCATCTACCTCTTTGTGCAGATAGCTCTTAGAAAAGCTTGGCATTCGCATATGACATGTTCTGAGACAATTCATGTACAAATGGGGAACAAATCACGGTTCCTAGATGGTGCTTGGCTTGAATGTATGGTTCATGTAACAACCTTGACTTTATGCAGTGCTTCTTTAGGCTGTAAAAAAGATTCTCAGCTGCGTATCTCATTTAGAAGAGCGGTTCTTCAGGTAACCAAAGCTGTTCTTCTACACATGGCTACAATGCAATGAGACTTTCTACAGTCAGTTTTTATTCCATTAAAATGTGTCATCTAATCTCAACTATAGAGAGAATTATTCAGAGAATTATTTCACTCCTGCTCCTCTTTTTGAGATTTAGTCAGAAATTCTATATTGGGTTTAGCAGGACTGAGTACATTTTAGTGACGTTAAGCTGTAATAGAAACACAGAGTATTTGTCCTGCATTGAAGTCAGTTCCTTTACTTAAGAAAAATCATGTTTGTTATAGAGATTTGATGAAATTTGATGAAACTGAGACTCAAATTTGATCTCAGTTTTGAGACTGGCTTTGAGACTGGCTTTGAGACCATAATCGTATGATCTGTCTGGCCCTGGTCATAAAACCGAGACTCAAATATGGTCCCAGAGACTGCTTTCAAGACCATAACAGAGTATTCTCAAACTTGAGACTGAGACATTTGTTTTGAGACCATAAGCAAGTGGTCTCAGTCTCATCCTGGTCACAAAACTGAGATTTATGGTCTCATTGATGGTCTCAAAACAAGTGTCTCAGTCCAAGTTCTGCAGTATCTTTATACTAATGCTGTAATACTCAAGATTGGTCTCCAAATTGAGACTAGTTTTGAGACCATAACTGAGTTAACATCAGTCTCGTCCTGGTCTCAGTCCCATGTGTACTCTGTTTTGTCTCAGTCTTGGGATAAAGTGGATATAATAAGTGGGATAAATTGATGTCTAGACCAGACGAGTTCAATATGCCTGTCTGAGTTAATATCTGACAGAGAAACCTTTCTTTCTATCATTATCAACAATCCCATCAAACAGACTCATTCAATATTTCTCTACAGGCCTGAGATATCTGCACTGACATTGGCCACCAGGAAAAACAAGTTTCGATGTGGCTGCTTCTTGAGGAGCTCATATATATATATATATATATATATATATATATACACACACACACACGCACACACATATATATATATATAATATATGTGTGTGTGTGTGTGTGTGTGTGTATATATTATATATATATATATATATATATATATATATATATATATATATATATATATATATATATAATATTGCACTCAATATGTCAATCTTGGTCTTAACTTGGACTCTTGAGGTCTTGACTGCAATACTACACACACACACACACACACACACACACACACCCCTTTGTTACAAATCAAACAGACAGACCTATATGACTAAAATCATGATGTGGGGAGAGAGCGCCATCTACCTACCTAGAGAGAGCATGGCCAAATTTGTTCTCTCTGACTCCAGCTGCTGATGGCAAGCAGCATGACCCAGGATTCGAATTTCAGATCAAAGTACTTGCACATTAGACCACTGAGCTGCTCGAGGCCACCGATTAGGGTTAGTTAAGTGAGAATAAGAGTGTGTGTGTGTGCCTACAGCCAGATTTGTCTTTCAAAAAGGTCACATCTCCTGTCTGCCCGTTATAGAGCTTTTAGTGTTCATGCATTTGTGCCAAGCATATGTGTGAAGAGTCAAGCACTGAGGAATAAATGAAATGGAGCAATTCCATTGAGAAATCATATAATCAGCCAGCCTACTCTGCGCAAAATCACAGAGCACTGATGAGGGCTGGAGATGTTACCTTTTGTCCCTTGAACCAATCTAGAATGACATGGAATTGAGCGTGTTGGGAAAGTACAGAGGCAATTTCCACTGAAACTATCTGTAAAGATGGCACTGGGATGTGACTGATAAGATGAATTTCAATTTGGCTCCAAAGGGCACAAACCCGAACTCCTCTGAGGTTCTAGATTAGGCTGGAGAAGCAATCATTTCAACCAGCACAGCTATTAATCAATGATAGCTCTAACCCTCTGCTCTTGTCTTTATACAGACAAAAATCAAGAGGGCAACACTTACTTGCTAATGATTCTCCTAATCCTTGCTTGTTCTACAGTGCTGACATTTGCACACAATAGCACCCAGAGAACCTTCTCTCAGAGAGGTTTCACATACTTTTCTGATGGCCGGGGCAAGCTTAGGCCGAATTGACAGACTGATTGGAAAAATGCTGTTTATTCAGCACTGTGTGTGTGTGTGTGTGTGTGTTGGGTGTGTGAAGGGGTGTATGCTCATTCAACAGCTATTTAGAGAAGCTCACTCTGCCATTGCAGAATGAAAGCAAGCCCTCCAACTGAAACAAAAAGATCCACTGCTATTGCCATGGAAACCGCCTGGAAAGAATCAGTGGCACAAATACCTGTTGCTGTTTTCTCTCCAGCAAAAATCCAAACACAAATGATACTGAAAACACTTGTGAGCCAGCACGTCATCTAGACAGCAAGAGAGCCACTTCAAGAGAAATGTGTAGTTTGGAATGGCTATGTGGAGAAGACATACGTTCAATAATGTTAATGCACTCATTGTCCCAAAAATAATCGCACAAATAGTTCCAATCCACAAAAAGTGTCAGATTGCAAGGATCAAAAGGGAGTTTAAGATTCAAAAATGACGGATTGGATCAATATTTATTGATCTACACATACAGAAGTCGTGTCTCTCAGTACGGCAACGGGTTTAACACAACACACCAGACGTTTCTGCATGGCATTGTACAGGTTCCTTTATAAGAATAAAAATGCTGCCTCCATTTGTTCTGAAATTAAGGAAATTCATGCAGAGTTCGTCCCCTAATTGCTACGGAACCAACCTCCGCTCTTCAAATGGGACTGCACTAGATGTGGGAACATTGCATTCATCCACAAGAGCTTTAGTGAAGTGGGGAACTGATGTTGGATGATTAGTTCTGGGTCACAAATGTCACTCCAACTCATCCCAAATGTATTGGATGATGGCCCATCAATTCAAAGAATGCCGTTGCACTGCTCCACAGCCCTTTTCTGTTGATTCTCTAGCTGATGCATTGTTTTGGACATGGTGACCCTGGGTTCATGTGTGGCTGCATCAGAGCATCCCATTCTATTAGTAGTGTGTTTCTATGGTGATTACTCCAGCTGTGAACTGTTGTATGTTTTTGTCAACAATGGGTGTACCAAACAGAGATGTCTGAAATATATATATATATATATATAAAACCCCAACCTTAACCATAACATAAATGTAACCCACTCCATTATCTTAACCATAACCCTGGTCACCCTGGTCCTAGAGACCCCCTGTCTTATACATTTACGGTGCTTTCCCTGCTCCGAAACAAACCTGATTCAACTTTTCAGCTCATTGACGTCCCATAGGGTGTTTTAAAGTAGGGAATCCACTAAAATATTCCAGACAGGGGGTCCCCAGGACCAGGGTTGAGAAACTCTGCTTTGCCCTTACTTCAATCCTACCCATGACCACAGTAGAATGTTTCTGCATGAATTCTGCATGATTTTTTCAGAAGCTTCACAGCAGGGAAAAGCAGCATGCTGTGGCAACACTATATCCTCAATTCATCCCAGTTTGAGAATGTGGCCAGCTGGCCAGTGGGTATTTCACCAAACAGTGCCACCAGTGGACAAGAGCTTCTTGTGAATTGTAATATGGATGAAATGTGTGAGATGTTTGTATGTCTGCATAATGTTTGCACAGGCAACCTTTTTCAGTTTTTTTTTTTCAGTATGTTAAGCAAATAAAATAGTATTTATGCATTGAAATGTTATAAAGCCAATTCGATGTATATAAACAGGGGTGCGGAAACATTTGCATAAGATGGTACAAAGCATTTCAGCATATCAATACATGTATGCACTGTCCTTGCAAATGGAACAGCAGATTTAAATAAGTATTAAAGTCATTACAGATTAGGAAAGTACTGTGCTGACCAGTCTGCTTAAACGGCCTTAATAGAGAATTCTAAATGTAAACTGAATGAGCTCAAAATCATGGAACATCTCTAAATATTTTGTTCATTAGCATAACCTATGATATATCATAATACCCTCCTCTGCAGTGCTGTCCTCTGTGAGAAAGAAATTATAGTGTGGCAAATGTCCTGATTGCCTCATCTCCCAAATAATGTGAGCCATTTGTCTTCTACTAAGGGTGAGAGAGAGAGAGAGAGAGAGAGAGAGAGAGAGAGACCCTAAAAATAGTAAGTACGAAGCCAAAAAAAACCTGTGATTATTTTTAAAGAGACACTGATGTCGGGCAAGTGAGGGTATGTGAGGATCCATAGTCAGGCATGACAAATGAAATGTGCATGATTTGAATTCTTTATTTTTATTCAATTCGGTTAATGTTACCTCACCATCCACTGGCTCTCCAATCTGTTTGCACACTGAAATAAAGTCTGGTGTTTATACTCATCTTTGGCATGGGAAAAAACAGAAGCAGGGGTTTCTCCTGCTCATGCACCGGTGGTGTGAGGAAGAAAACATGATGTACACACAAGTAGAGACGGCAGAGAAGCAGTCAAAGAGGGAAAGGTCGGACCATCGAAAACTTTCTTTAGGTTTAGAAGGCACTGTCAGTACCTTGGCAACACTCTTGCATGAATCTAGGGGGTGGAGATTCAGAAGGAGCACTAAAGAGAGGGTGTGGTTTTGGTGTTGAATTCTAATATCAACAGTCATTTTAATGAACTGTGCTAATAGCCTTTAACACCACTCCTGAGGTCTCTCCAGGAGGAGAGGGTTTGGATTTTGGATTGTGTTTTGTCTTTGCGGTGGAAAACTTGTTAGATTCTCGTGCAGGTTTCTTGTACGGCTTTATCTCTTTGTGTCTTGTTTTGTCTTCTTCCTGTTTCATTAGTTAGTCTGGCTGTGTTGGCGGTTTGTTTTCCTTAGGCACCTTTTAGTTTTGGTTCAGTGTGTGTGTGTGTGTGTGTGTCACACCTGTATGCGCTGTACCTTTAAGATCAGCCTCACCTGAATATTAGAGGCTGACTCCGCCCTTCCACACACCTGTGGGCAAGTCTCCAATCACCCAGATTATTTATACTGGGACTCATGCACAGTTTAGCTGCAAGATATTGCCACTTCTGTGCCTTATCGAGCGAGCTGTATTGGTTTGTGTTCCCTGGTTTTTGATCTTTCCACCTGTTTCTGACTCCGATTTGTGCATAGTGTTTTTGGACAATAAACCTGCCTGCGTTTGCATCCTCCGTCCCTTGGCTGGTCTTTACAGTGTGAACTGACTTTCTCCCAGGAGGGCAGAATAGGTAGTAGGTACGCGCACATGCATTGTGCACACGTAGCCAACCTGCTATATTAGAAACACTAGGTAGTAGGGCTGGTACCACCCTCTGTATTTTTCCATTACCCTAACAACTGTAACATAGCCTTTTTGTTAAGTTCTTTGCTTTGGTACTGTCCTCGTTCTCCCTCCTTAGGTTTGTCATCACACCACTTAATGTATGTAAACATACGTACATATTATCACGGTATGGGGCGTATATTTGTAATAAAGGTTTTCTTTGTAACTGAAGTTGGTCCAGGCGTTATATTCTACTGCTGCTGGCGTTCTTACTCCCACTACACATATACATGTTAGCGTCCCTGCAAAGCCTTTAGACGAAGAGCCACACTGCTGGGACGTAACACCTTCTATAGACCATTTAGGGAAGTATGTCACGCTGATGTAACTGGCAGTGGCAATTGCATTGTGGGGGCATTTAATGAGTTATTTGTAATGATTAAATTGATTAGATATTTATAACAATAATTTCTTCAGAATTCTTGACATTGTTCTCAATTAAAAAAAAACAACAACTCAATGTCCTTTATTATTTTTATTATTTGTGTGCTGGAAGCTCCTTTTGGCATTTAAAGTGGAAACAAGTGAATTTTAGCAGTTGTGTATCACTGTCTGATACATCACGCAATGATAAGACCCACATGATAGGGTCACTAGATTGTAGTTTATGATACGTCCATCATGTCTATAGGTTACTCTGATCCTGACTTATGAAGCCTAGGAAACAGCATGTAACTGCCCACAAAGTGCTGACCTCGGGTTCTAAGAGTTAAACGGACTGATTGGACTGATGAAACCATCTGGAATCCTGCTGTGCTCATTTCTTATCAGCTAACTGTATTATCTTACATTAGCTCTACAGCAGGGGTGCAGAACTCCTGGAGCGAGTCCTGGAGGGCCAGTCTCTTGCAAAAGTTGGTAGTTTCTTTACACAAGCACACCTGATTCATGTCTTCGGTTAATTACCAGTCAAATTAGCTGAGTTTGAGTAAGGCAACCACAAAAGTTGGAAACTGGCCCTCCAGGACTGCCCCACAACACAAAATAATATTTCTATGCCCCTCTAACATTACTTTCTATTCTTAGCTATATAGGATTGTAAAATAATTTAATCTGCCTCTATGCAGATTACTCTTTATCTGCCGAACTGGTGATACAATCAACCTCCTGAATAATGTTGATGGTCGCCCACCTTTGCAGAAAGTCGATACCTTCCCCCTTTGTTTGTAAGATCCTTTGATCACCCCATGTCCATAAACCAAGTCATCTTCATCCCTCACTTACCCCTCCTTAAACTCCTCTATTTCCTCTTCACCTTCATCCCCACACTTACCCCTCCTTTAATTCCTTTTCTTCCTCATCCTACCCCTTCCACTCACTCCAGGGCTCTTAAACCCTGAAAGTCCATGCAATCTGATAGACTGACCAGACTGCTGATCAACTAAGCGGTGTCAGTGTACGAGTCTCCGTCTGCATGTGAATAAAGTAGCAATCTGAACATCCAGTCTCCTGACTCCTGTATGATGAATTTCCAACACCTACAACTAGAAATATTTTACACACATCTATGCAACAATAACAGCAGTAGCTCTAATCATTTACACTAAACCAGCCATGCAGACGCTGTTCACCGACAATATACAGCTGTTTGACTGGTTGATAACAGCTTACGTCTCGTAGAGCTGTGTTGTGCTGAATTGCTTGTCGTTGGCTAGGCAGTACATTGGCCGTCTTATTATTCAAGGTCCTGGACATGACATTGAAAGATTTGTATGCCTTGAGTGTGTCTTTTGTATGCATGCTGGGTTCTTTTGTATGCTGATTTCCAAAAAGGTATACAAATATGTCCACTGTAACTTTGTCCACTTTGTTCCTTAATCCACTGGGCTAACAGTGGCTAGCTCTACATGCACCATAATAATTAATTAATAATCCAACTAATTGCAGTTGACTAAGTTGGAATAGCATACGTCCACGTATACACTTCAATCGGAATAAGGTAGTCGGATTGAGGCCCTTCCAATTATAATCTCTATCTGAGTGAGAGAGGTGGGTAATCATTTATATAATCTGATAAATATATGAATAATAGCCCTGACGAATTATGGACAAATTCAAGGGAAATCGACCCCTTGATTACACAGATGAAAATGCCATGGATGTTGGGTTTGCTGACCTGCTGGCAAACTTTAAGGAAGGTGCCTTTTTGGGGACCTTAAGATAGTTGATACCCCACTGATAAATCCAGCTGAAGAGCAGTGGGTTTAAGCTGGTGAAGATGCTTTAATGGTCAAGGTGGTCATCTAGAAAAATCATACCCCATGATAGTCAGTGAGCTGGTCAACTCTTGATAAGTGTAATGTATGTTGCCTTTGGTTGTGGTCATAATTGTGATGCTTGTCAGTCAGCAGGGCACGTTGGCCAACCAGCTTGGAATGAATTCAAACGGATTGGGCAACATCTTTACATGTTAACGTAGCCAGTGAGTACAGGTCAGGAAACCTCATCCATTAAAATATGATAATAGTAAAGGAGAAGTAAGTGGAAAAGGCATCTGGTTGATCCATATACTCATTTTCCTATACTGGACACCACTGTGTGAACCACAACTTTCTACCACCAGTTAGGCTCCACCCACACAATTACATCATTTATAAAAGCCACAAAACAAACACTAAGCTACAAAAAACCCTAGTTTGCTGATAAAGTAGTTTATTAGTTATGAAGAGTGAACAGTGAGTCTCACTGGTTCATGAGAAACTCTACCCGAGTAATGGGATGGGATGGAGAAACGTTCATCTAAAGTAAACAACCAAAGAATCGTGGCGATGTATAGCTCCAAGCAGAACTTTCCCAGTTGTCCTTATTTCTGAAAGGAAGGAGGACTGTGAAGTGCACGGATGTAACTAAATTGCTCACGTCCAACCAAGTTCGACACAACTCAGCAGTGCTTCACCTTGCAGCTACATAATGACCTGAAACTACTGCTAAAAGATTGATGTATTTTTTAAGGGGAGCAAAAGGTTGTTGACTCGTCAAGTCCGCCAGCCGGCTGGCCCGAATCTCTTGAGTATACACTTTATGTGATGAACACTAGACTGAGGTGGGGGGAGAAGAAACTGGACATTGCTGAGTATTGCACTGCTTCTGGTGATTTCATTGATTGCACAGGATTTGCAATAAACACTAAACACAAGAATTTTATGGCTGTTTCACTGTAAGATAGTAAATTAGCACAATGGACCGATCCATGCTCCGCCCAAGCTTTAAAGAACACTGATAAACATCCCATTCTTGTTCAGCCTAATGAGAACCTGTAGGACAATTTCTTGTAGGCTTATTTTTCTGGAAGAACTGTCTGTGTTTGACGATTAAAGGGCCTCCAACCAAACATTGATTTTTGCCAAAAAAATCTCTGAAGAACACACTTGTGGGCAGAGCACGGACAGATACGGTTCTTCTAGCCCTCTCTTAAGTGGGATGGTGATGGCAAAATTTGAGAATGGCTGGGATTCCTACAAGATTTTCAAAGTACGGAAAAACACTCTTAAAAAGAAAAGTTTCTTTGGGTCTGGGAAAAGTTTTTATTTTGCAAAGAACCTTTACATGTTAAGTTCTTCATGCTCTTCAAATCTTAGCCAAAATCACTTAGTGTAGTCAAAGGTTCTCACACAATAATGGAATGCTGGCATTTGACCTTATGGTCCTCCTCACGCTTGATTAGAAGCAGTTAGACTGCTGTGCCACTCCAAATACTAATAAAACAGTATCAATTTTAAAATAAAAAAAATACTTGAAATATATATGACTAAAACAAACTTTTCATAATAATGAATTGAATTATGAATGTATACATCATATATTCATAATTCATATTCTAATTACTTGAGATGCATTAGTGTATAGAGAGGCATTTGTTGGCACTAAATTACCCAAATTTAAGGTAAAGGTACTCATAGACCCACCAAGCTGCATGGAATTAGTCCTCCACATTTAACCCATCCACACACAGTGATGCACACACATACACACTCGTGAATTCACACACCAGGAGCAGATTGGTGGGCAGTCCTATCCAGGGCTCCCATGGTGCAGCTAGAGTTAAGTGCCTTTCTCTGAGTGTCATTCCTCCAGAAACCACATCATTTCCACTCAAATGACCCACTTGCACCTTTTTTTGGAATGAAATTGTACACAGAGGGTAACCTGCATAACATGTGATATTACGATATGTACAAAATATATCCCGATATATAGATATTTACAATATATTGCCCAGCCATATTCTGCCACATGTTCCCTTTGTCAATATACACTGATATACAACGAGTATGTCAGGACCTACCAATCTGCAGGAGGATCCCGTGAATCACAGGAGAGGCGGGATGTCTGTCTTAACAACCCTGCAGTGGGTGACTGTATAACAGAGCATACACAGAGTTATACTCACTCAGCAGTGCACACTTAAAAATAGTGTTACAAATGTTTTGTTTAGGTCATGCTATAGTAAAAACACTTTTGGTTACAGGTCTAAAGAACCTTCACTTGATGCTAAGGTTAGCTATCAATTAAAAGCTTCTTCACACAAACTAATCTGTTTCAAACAACCAAAGGAACCATTAGAAGTGCCTTTATTTTTAAGGGTTAACTGGACCAACTCGGCATTTGAATAAAAAAAATAAAAAAAGCAGTTTCAAGAGGGCTTCAGCAAGACCCCTCCTAATACACTGTTATTCCATTATTTTGACACATATGAAGGTTAAGGTGTTGACAGGAAGGCCTTTTACTGTTGCATCAATTTGACTCCTGCTAAACACTGGCCTGTGCAGTTTTGTTTCACTCACTTTTTGCTGCCAGTCATTTCAAAGTATCTGAAAAGCTATTTACACTCTGTCAAAACAGTCTGAATTGTGGCAAACTTGCAGCTCGGATTCCTTTGTGGAAAAGCAGAGGGTACATTGTAATTGACCGCAGCAGTTTGTACTGAAACGTTCCTGAGACTGAAGTGTTACATAAGACTCATTTGTAAGTGCGGACCTCTAATTCATTAGATGTGAAAGAGATAGGCAATTCATCTTCATTTAATATTTCATTCCATTCCCTTCTCCGGCTATTGATATTTCCAAAGGAAAATTCCAAAGCTAGCAGTAAAAAGGATGGTCTAAGGAGAAAAATCATTTAAAAGCACGGCTGCCCAGGTCACCTGAAGGTTCCGTATCCCTTACAGTTTTTTTTCTTTCTTCCTTTTTTTTTTTTTTTTCTATTTCTCATTTATCCCAAGAAACACATTACAGTGCCAGGTTTTGTGCTAGCTCATCTATCACCTGCAGAGCTGATCAGCTCTAAAGATCGATTCAATTCGCTCCCAAGCTTTCATTTTGGTGGCCTCTGAGCTTTGCTTGCTGGTTCTAATGCTGTGCATCTAATGCTTTTACACATTTTACAAAAGCACAAGCAGGCATCTTCAGAGATGATACGTCATTAAATTGAAGAATAACATGAAGCTGAGTGATAGTGGACATTTTAAAGGGTCCAAGTCACGGGAAAAAGGTTCAATCATTACCAAGTGCTCCAAAAAAAACAACCGTATTCATGACTTTTGTCTCCTCTTTTGAGCATTAATGCTATTAATAGACGTAAACCAGTGCAGTCAAGTAGAACTGAAAGAATGTACATTTTATATACCTTTACATTAAAATGCATAAAAATAAACAACCTGTTTTATTCGAAGGAACTGTTAGTAGACACCTGCTCATATAACATCAGATATCAAAGATATTAACCAGCATAACCTAAGTGGCTGTTGAGGAAGTCTTGGGGCAGCATTACTTATATATTACAAATGTTACTTTAATGATCAATTTTTGCAAAAATAAGAAAGTTAAAAGTGGCAATGACAAGGTCCTGGGAGCCACTATGGAACCATTTATTATAATTCCAAATTCACAAATACTTATTATGAATGAATGAATGAATGAATGAATATAAAATCAAATGAAATTCAGGAAGCTTGTAAGCTTCATTATTGTGATCTATCTACACTTGTAGCCAGTTGTAGTTCTGCTGGCAGTGGAGTTATGTCGTGCGTATGTTCACACTAGACTAGTTGTTGTTGGATGCACTATGTTTTTAAACGACTGTCGATGGAATCAGTAAGTGCTTCCCAGTGAACATGCTCACGTGGGTTTCACATGGGTTCAGATGGCCTGGGCTGGATGGGTTTCAAACAAGCATGGACTCTGAGTGAGTTTGTACAGATGTAATCCCACATCTGCACTCAATGTGCAGTTGACATGTGTAAACCCTCCTGGTCCCATAACTGACCCTGGTGGGCAATCGTATGTAGAGCTATCATAGAACCCAATGACGAATCATTCTGGTTTCCAGTTAGGCTACCCATACGGAGCCCATGTGGAACTTTTATCTGGATGCTTGTTGTTTTTTAACACAGAATTCTTATGTTTCTTTTTCTTTTTTCTTTTAAACAGTTCACCATTGAGTTGCGTATTACATATAAAGAAAATGTGCTGTCAGTGTGGCATCACACTATTCACAGACAAAATGAGATTTCACAGCACTGCAGTGGATTTGGGTCTTGTGGGAAACATGTGCACTGAATGTCACCAACACTTGTCCTAAAAAGAAAGTTTCAATGTACTGTTTAAGGAGAGAGAGAGAGAGAGAGAGAGAGAGAGAGAGAGAGAGTATGTGCATGCATGGAAGGGTGTGTGTTTACGTGGATATTATTGAGTGTGTGCATGTGTGTGTGTGTGTGTACACGTGTGAAGGGAATGAGGTTAAGGAGTTTTCCCTTGAGCCACAGTTCAACCTCAGTGGGAACGAAAGCTTTTCCCTAATGTCTCAACAGCAGCTCCTCACTTTTAAAGCTCTCTCTCTTTCTTTCTCTCTCTCTCGCTCTCTCTCTCTCTCTCTCTCTCTCTCTCTCTCTCTCTCTCTCTCTCTCTCTCTCTGCTGTTATAAAACAAGCATCTCCCCATCTGTCTGCAGTGTGTGCATTAAAGAGATGAGGTAGAAAGAGACCATTTGAAGTTGAAACATGATTCTCTTGCAGGAAAGCCGGCCCCTTTGCAATTTATGGAGGGGGAGGAAAGAAAAGACAGTAAAGAGGAACTGTAGAAAAATCTGAATAAATTTCCATTTAATGTGTCGATATAGAGTCATCTCTCATCCAATCCCTTTGATCTAAGATGACTGCTTTATTTCCCTCTCACCACTGAGTGGTTTGAAAGGACAGAGCTTAAGGTAAATGTAAAATCTTATATTAAAAAAGTGAATTATAGATGACATAACTTGGCTACGTCTTTTGACATTGATATTAAAATCATATCCTCTAATTACAGCATGTGCTATATGGACAAAAATATTGGGACACCTTCTCAATCAATCTGAAATCAAGGGTATTCAAATGTTTATCCTGATTTGTTGGAGTAACGGTCTCTACTGTCCAGGGAAGGGTTTATACAAGGTTTGGGAGACGACTGTGAGGAAATGCACTGAAGTGCGGGCTGCAAACAAACCTCAATATGGTGTTTATATACAATATTATTAAAATATACTGTATGAACCAAAAAATGATTAACAATTAATAATACATTTTACAGAACTGGACAGGCCCATGTCTGAAAGCGTGTTATCAGGTCAGATACATGTCATTTCCTCCTGCATGTGAATGATGCAATGTATTGTCCATATTCATTGTGGACGTCAGGAGGGTCAGTGAGGACTGTGTGCAAGGTGTGGTTCAAGCAAGAAAAGGCTCTGCAGTGTTCTGGGGCTTTTCATTCACTCAGATGTTGGTAGAAATTGGTGCGTTGGTTAAGGTGACAGTAGATTTGAACCACAATGCCTACCTTGAGCTGCTGGATGAGATTTTGCCTTTTGCACATCATCTTACAGAGGAACATGCTATTCCTATCCCTGGATTGATGATGATTCTCGTGATCACAGAGCTCCAAATGGGACTGATTCAGGATCATTCACACATCTGGACTGGCCTGCAACAACCAGTAAAATACCATGTAAGCCATCTATGAAATCTGGCTGTACTACCAATTCTTTGAAGCATTGATTCACCTACATCCAGAAACGTGTTCAGTCCATGTCAAATCGAATCACTGCTGTTATTCTTGCTTATGGAGTCGTTAGATGTTATGAAATATGACTAATGTGTGTGTATATATACATATACACATACATACACACACACACACACACACACACACACACACACACACACACACACACACAGTTTGGAAGTGCCAACTATCCAACCCTGTTAGGACTCTCCCCCATCACATAGGATGCTTCCAACACTAGGAAGGGGCCTCCTCTGATCCATGTGAAGATAGCCACTGCCTATTTTCCAACTACTGCACTGCATCATTGCTGGACAGCCAACACACTCTGAGGAAAGTGTTGGGTCCCCAGCTCAAAAACAACAGCTAGAAGATGATTGTGCCAATCAGCCTCACACTGGGTGTGATGTGGGGAGAGAGTGGCATCTACCCACCCAGAGCATGGCCAGATTTTCTCTCTCAATGTAAATAAACCTTTCAAACATAATGTTTACTCTTTAGTCATATATGGAAATTAAGCTTCATTTACTTTCTGAGAGTCACCAAACCCAACACATTTATATCCGCCACTTCAGCCCACATTACTTTAGATACAGTGCATGGCAGCCAATTGGAACAGAGCTCTTCTACACATAATGCATCATTTCTAAAAGCAGACCACTCTTCCATAGGAGACCAATAAATGTGCATGATTCTGCACGCAGGCCAATATATTTGCTCATTATATTTATGTGTACAGCAGCAAGGGGAGCAGTTCTGGGCAAGTGTGAGTCAAGAAGATTTTGTAGTAAATGTGTAGTAAAGGTTTCATGAGCATTGCGCACATGCAGGACTCATGAGCAGAGAATAGCAGGGAGTAAGCTGTGTAACTATATGACCCGAACCTACATCTCCACCTAAACCTAACCTAAAAGTACACATAATGCCAGGCATGGGTTAGAGAGGTTTAGAGCCTTATTCCAAAATGAATTCAATTAAATTTTCCCTCAAACATCTACACACGATAACCCATGATGACCAAATGAGAAAAGGTTTGTTTTGAAGGATGATCAGTGGAAACGAGATGCACCTGAACTCAGTTTTGAGAGTTGCGAATACTTATGTACGTTAAATTGTTGTGTTTAGAATTTTTATAAATTAAAAATTTCAAACAAACATTCCTCACGTTGTCATCGTGGGGTATTGTGTGTAGAATTATGAGGGGGAAAATGAGTTCAATCCATTTTGGAATAAGGCTGTAACATAACAAAATGTGCAAGAAGTGAAGCTCTGTGAATACTCGCACTGTTTAAATCCCCCCGGAAATGAACTGTGGAGCAGTGGAACTGTGTTCTCTGGAATGATGGTGCTCCATCTTGACCTAGCCTACATGCGTACATGCTTAATTGAACCACTTGCATGCAAGTAATGAACCATAATGACTGATCATTTTAGAACATGATGAATAGTCAATCTGTGCTCTTATACCATTAACTCTACATTGGCCTTCATGCCATTTTGAAGTACGAGCAAAAAGCCTTTGGGGATTTTTCCAGACCTTAGGAAGCATATAGATCCAGCTCGGCATGCCGTTCGACCAATCTATTAAAACGTTATATGTGGGCGAGGGCATAATTGAACTTTTAACAAGGTCTGAAATCACTTGACTTTGGCAAGAATAGATTCAATTAAATCCAAGTTGTTGGAAGGAATCGTCTACATGTGCGAGACAGCACTTAGCCGAGCCAAAATTGAAACTTCTACCAGAAATGACCTACTGTAAGCTCCGGATGGTACAAAATAGTTTATTATAAGAGCTAACTTTGGCACAGCTCCAGTAAAGCCACTATCTGCAAATTGGTAGTGAGTACTGTTTTTGTCAACTACAAAACGACAATAGCTTTGTGTGCTAAAAAAAAATCTGATTTAAAAGAAAGAAAGAAAGAAAGAAAGAACAATGTGGACGGCTGAAGTGCAGATAAGCAATGCTGAGACCACCGGAGCTGGAGTGGAAACATAATAACAGAGGAGCACCGGTCACACAGTTTATTCTGTATCACAGAGATCTGTGAAGAGATGAACTCCCTGAATGGCTTCCCCACTGTTTGTGGTTTCATTTGTTTCCCAGTGGTGTCTCGCTGAGAACTGGAGAGCGACTCATTTAAATAGAGGCCAAAACAGAAACAGCATTTTTCAAATTTGTCACCCAAACCTGTCCAACGTTTAATGTATTATTCTAATGAAAGCCTTTGAGGCTGACATTATATTTTTATTTATTAAGAATGTTGAGGGGTGTTTTTGTTTATACACTTAAAAACGAGGGTTCTTTTGTGGCTCTATATAGAACCATGAACACTCAGAGAACCTTTTACATGAATACAGCGTTATTTGTATTGTGAAATTTGATGTTTGATAGAGAATGTGCTGTAGACTGTTCTATATTGCACCAGAAGGGTTCTACACACTTAGAAAAATATGGTTCTTCTAAAGTTCTTCAGTAACAAAAATGGTTCTATATAGACCCATGAATACACAAAGAACCCTTTGCCTGATTAAAGGTTTTTGCATCGCGATAGTGTTCTCCACATTGATCGAGAATGTGCAATCAAACTGAAGAACTATATAGAATCTTTCTGAAAAGGGTTCCATAAGGCACCAAAAGGGGTTCTGCTATCGTTATGATGTCAAACTTGTAAAGACTGAAGAGCCCTTTTCGTTGCCATTTAGAACCTTCTACAAAATGTTCTCCATTAATCTGAAGAACTGGTTGGGTTATGTACATGGTGCTAGGTAGTGTTTGGCTGGTTCAGCTGCTTAGTTCGTTTCTGTATCATAACTATCCAGCCCGAGGGTCAGTCTGTAAAGCTGAAATGGTATTGAGTCATTACTGATAGATGCTCACTAGCTCTGTGTTTCTCAGCCTGGTCCTAGAGGCACCCCTACCCTGCATAATTTTCACACATCTGATTCAAATAAATGGCTCATTAATAAGCCCTTCAGCCTTGCAGGAGCGTCTTTAGCTAAAATGTGTGGGGCAGGGGTGCCTCCAAGACCAGAGTTGCTGTGCTTAAAAATTTTGACACAAATGAAACACACACACATACACACACACACACACACACACACACACACATGAATTTACTCACTTAGGGGGCAGTGAGCACATATGCCCAGAGCAGTGGGCAGCCCCATCCATGGCATCATGGGGAGCAGCCTTGCTCAAGGGTTTTCTTATTCTTATTATGTAAATTAAAGCAACAGAATCTTTTTGAAAGTAGTCTCCTTGGGCTCCACACATTTCTCCCAATTGCACTGGTCCATTGCACTCTGCATGATGTCCGCTCTGGACTGAAATCTGGTCCCTTCCAGGGGCCTTTTCAGCTTTAGGGAAAAGCCAGAAGTCACATGGAGCCATGTCGGGAGAACAGAGCACACTTGTGCTTCGTCGGGTTCCCTACTGAAAAAGAGCAGGTTTCAGTACAGAGAGGACATCAGCATGAGACAGCGGCAGAAGCACTGGGAGATGTGTGTGGCAACTCAAGGAGTCTACCTTAAAGGAGACCAGTGCAAGACTGTTGTATCTGAATATGAGTATTTTTATGATCCATTTCGGAAGCGCTGTTAGTACTTTCTGAACGCACTGTATAAACAATTTTACAGGAAAAATAAGCAAGAGTAAAGGAACTGCCTATCTGAAGTTAATTAGCTTTACTGAGTTTCAATTCAGTTTGCAAAGACAGCTCACACTGACAATGGTATAGACTTTAAGAGATTTTGATTGGCTGGTGTATTTTGTTGGCACTGGGCCTTCATTGAAAGTTGTCTTAACATCCGCCACGACTTAGTCTGCTTCCAAAAACCCCCGAAAGTTCCGTTTTTCCTTCCTATCCTCCTCCTCTCCTTCATAGACAAAAGAAGCTGCTTAAAATCCCCCTCGAAGGGGCTTTCAACAGAGGATACTTGAGAGTCTCTCATCCAGGAACTCTTAAAGAATTTTGCTGTGATGTCACTGCGAGTGCCTGTTTATGCAGATTACTGTAACTGCATTGATACAAAGCTGTGAGCAACACCATTATAATACACCATTATACCAGTAATATACACACTATACCAGTATAATACACCATTATACCAGTAATATACACACTATACCAGTATAATACACCATTATACCAGTAGTATACCACTATAAAACACCATTATACCAGTATAATACAACATTATACCAGTATTAAACCATTATAATATTTTTTTGTTTTTTTCATTGAAGAACAATATGACACTGACTGCGATCAGAACATTGGAAGGTGTTTGCTGGCTGGTCAATATTTAAGTCAACACTCACTTTTCTTCTGCTGCACTTAGTCATTGCTTAAACGTTAATGTGAGAGGCTTTACTGGCAAATTTCACTAATTTTAATCATCACCCAAAGTAAACAAATGGATCAGCTTTGATAGCCAACAGAACTAATAACACATGGATATTGGACTTTTAACTACTCAATTAAATGACAAAGTATTATCAAATAAACATCTTGTTTATCTTTATGCAAGTAATTTTCTCTATTTCCTCTTTTGTTTAAGTTAATTAGCAGAATACTTTATCCTCCTTTCACCCTGATCCTCAGTGGTCAGGACCACACAGGACCACCACAGAGCAGCTATTATGTGGGTGGTGGGTCATTCTCAGCACTGCAGTCACACTGACGTGGTGGTGTGTTAGTGTGAGTTGCCTTGGTACGAGTAGGTCAAACACTGTAGTGCTGCTGGAGTGTTTAAACACCTCAATGTCACTGCTGGACCGAGAACAGTCCACCAATCAGAAACATCCAGCCGACGGCATCCTGTGAGCAGCGTCCTGCGAGCACTGATGAAGGACTAGAGGACGACCAACACAAACTGTGCAGAAACAGATGAGCTTCTGTCTCTGACTTTACATGTACAAGGTGGAGACACTCGGTAGGAGTGTCTAATAGAGTGGACACCGGGTTTAAACACTCCAGCAGCACTGCTGTGTCTGACAATGTCCCACCATCCACATAACTGCTCTGTGCTGTCCTCTGGGGTTAAAAAAGTACTAGACATATAATATCCCTTCTATCAAAAAGAAGACATTTGTAATAAATCAATATCTTGACAATGAGCAACATGAGCAAAAGACATCAAACCCAAATGCTCCCATTACAAGCAACTGAGGTCTGTCCATACTTATTCGACCACGCCTCAAATATTTTGTAGTACAGCATCTCCATCCATTTCTACTCATGAACCCAATGTGGTATTGATTACAATTTCAAAACACATTTTCAACAGGATTTTTTTGCTTAACATTATGGCAAATCGATGAGGTCTGGAGTATCAGCTATGTGATTATTGGTGTATAAAATTAACACATGCAGGTTGTTGCACAGAATAATTTCAGAACCGAAATTATATGGATTATTCCAGTAGATCTGTTTATATTGGCATTCCCATGCCTCTACATTGAAGAAGGGATCTAATAAATCCTATACTCAGGTCACCGACTCCATTAAGAGGAGTATTCAGCTATTTTAAACTTGATTGGAATGCATGGGAAGGTTAATGAAGTTGCCAGTTCCAATTACGTGTCTTTTAATAAACATAGATTCCTGGGGCAGAAAAGATTTTCCAAACTACTGTTAGTTTTTCCAAGTGGTGCACCATTTAGCCCGTTTTAACCTCTGCACTGATTTTATATTTTTGTCCACGGGCTGCCAACAGGCTGCAGGCAGAGACATTCCAGCGGATTTGAACAGGAGTTGGGTGATTTGTGGGGAAGGAATTTCCTTGATGTACAGATGTCCATTTTTCTAAGAGAGGTATAATATATCTGCATGATGTATCCAAAGCTTTGTAGATACCAGCTCAGCTAATGTTTTTTCTGAAAAGAAGGGAAAAAAATGTACAGTTTGAAGGGAAATATTCATGAAAATCTTTGACGTTGGCCCTGTAGTCGGAACAGGTCTTGAAACATTTGGGCCATCTCAGATCCTGGCGTGTTTGGAAGGCAAGGGCAGAGACAACTCCCTGGATCAGGGAGGAATGAGGGCAAGGTGAGATGTCAGCATCTGTAAAGCAGCACTAAAGGACTAAAAGCCTTTTGAAGACAGGTGGCAGCAAGTGATTGGTTGAGGAATGAAGGAAGGAAGATGTGGCATTTGAGTCTCCTGATAGAACTTTTGTTAAAGCTTTCATTACTTTGGTTGCAGCAGCTTCCAGCCACAAGAGCAATAGTGAGGTCAGATAGTGATGGGTTGGATTGGTAGTTCTGGATTTCAAATGGCACTCCAGCTCATCCCAAAGGTACTGGATGGCGGCCCATCACTCCAGTTCCACTCCTCTATAGCTGATACTTGGCATTGGTGACCTTAGTCTCATGTGGGCCAGCAGAGCTTTAAATGCATGTGTTAGCAATGGGTACAAGAGGCATTATCCTGAATTTACTAAAAGTCAACTGTGGTTAAGAAATGAACAAAGCCACCCAGAATGATTTGATATAAAACACTTTAATTCTAGAAAAACAAAGATATCGACATTGTTCCAACTGATTATGTCATTTAGGGCTTTTAAGAGCTTTTTGATCAGACAGTTTCCGGACAGCAATTGATTTTGCCTATTTTTTTTTCCTTTGTAGGAATGACAGTAACCGTTTGGCGACATCATCCTGGTTATCATAGCAACACCCTAGCAACCACCTGAAAGGACAATCACCTTGCAACACTGCAGCATCCATCTAGAGTCCGTTTAACATCATAGTAACAAAGTGGGAAACGAATCAGAATCAGAATTACTTTATTAATCCCAGAGGGAAACTGGAAAGGGGTCCGAGCATGTGCACTGGTGGGGAAAAAGGAAATACCGTATATATATATATATATATATATATATATATAGGTGATCAGGTGAAGAGCCGGTAAACCAGGTAGTTCTTTGAGAAGAATATTATCAGATTATTATAAAGTCAATGCAAATTCACTTGATATTTATGTTCTGACCAGATGTTTGATTGCACTTGCGCGTTATAAAACACGACTATGCTGTAATGAGGTTAAATGTTGAACAGCATAGAGTTGTTCCTTGCTCTTATTTGGCCAGCATTGGCTAATTCAGCTGAGCTCTTCAAACAAGCAAGTTCAGCCAGGGCTGGTAATTGATGCACAATGACCCTCTCACACTCTTGTCATGTTAGTTTTGCTAATGAGATTTGCTGCCCACGTAAGGTTAACGCAAAACAGCTGCAACTGGCAGCAGTATTATGAACCGCATCTCACCACATTTCAAAGTAACTTCTGCTGTCACTCCCAGCCTCCACGTTGCTTTTGAACAATTACTGTAAATATTCTGTTTTCTCCCCCATGAGATATTGCCAATTGCAATGTGGTGCTCACTGACTTACTGCATGACAGCACCATCAGTCTCAGAGGGCGAAGCTTCATATGTCATATCAAGACTGTCATCACATCTTTTCAAACTGTTGCTTTTGCAATGCTGTACAAGCCCTCGGAGAGGACCCCTTTTTACTTGGCTCGGCCACGTGATCGCAACGATTAATGTCGCAGACTCCCACACGGTAGACGCTGACCATACGCCCTTAATAATCGATATCTTCTAAAGCGATGACAATGAAGTGTAGGAGTGGTGGACAGTCCTTGGGCACATTGTCTCTCATTAGTTCCCAAGAAACTACAAGGCACTGGAAAGATTTCCCAGCCTGGTGCTAAATAACCTGGTGTGCTACTGACAGCTGAGTACGAATTCAGAGCAGAAACTCCAGAAAGCTGTTCTCTGGTTGTAATACAGTCCGGTCTGAAAATTTTAGGATGGCCAAATTCACCCAAAGTGACCACCGCGCCACCTAAATCTATAGTGTTATTTTATTTAATGTACAATTTAAAAACAGTTGAGTTGCTTTCATATTTCTGAGAATAGCAAAAGGGAAGGGGACGTTTCCAAAACTACAGTTCAGATATGTTTATAAGATACAAAGCAAATAGGACTTCAAAACATTTATACAATGGCTCGTTCTGACCACGCAATCTGATTGGTTGAGAAGTGTTTCAAACAGTGCTGTTATTTTGCCACAGAAGCATGTTTTTTTTTGTTTGTTTGTTGGTTTGTTTGCTTTTTCACAAACACTGCATCACTCTGTGGAATAAACAGGACAAAAAAAACAGGATTAAGACAACGCGGTGAACCTGGAGTCACCAGTTTCGTGTCAGCTCACCCTGATTGTGGGCCAGCTGCAGTCGCTTAGATAGCCCGTGACAGACACTCGATTAGACTGGGGAAACAGGGGATCTGGTCAGGGCTTGTTGTAGCACATGGTGTTTATGGTTTGAGGATTATCAGCTTCATCACACTCGTGGTGTTGTTTCACAATAACAAACTCCCACTCATGTTGTATTGCTTTAATTAACCCTTATTCTGTATACAGACCGTCTTCTATGGATCCAAAATGACCCGCCTTCACTAAACCCCTAAAATACAACAGCTTAACTGAGTTTTAACCCCTCTAATCCACTTTGTTTGAGGAAACAACCTTCGTACAAGTCTGTCTTTGAGTTTTCTCTTCACATTACAGAAAGACTGCATTTAACCACCACTTTTTTTCTATTCTATTCTATTCTTTCTTCTACACTAGAGACGTTTTATTGTTGCTTTTGTTGAAGGTTGTGCAGATAACCATTAACCTTTCAGTAAGAGACAGCTATTCTTCAGAAAATACCTTAGAAAAACAAATTGTTCACTAAAGCTTTAGAAAGTAGCAGAAATGTGCAGAAATGTATATATTTTTTCCAAATTTAGAGAGACTTTAGGAAAAGTAGTCAGATTTCATGTTGAAAAAAGAACATTACATGGAATTTCATTGCAATTTAAAGTGGTGCAGATCATTTTTGACCTGTGAGACAACGTAAGGGTTAAGTGGTTCTCAAGCCTGGTCATGGAGAACCACCGGCCCACAGGTTTTAGAGCAGGGGTGGGGAACTCCAGTCCAGGCCAGATTCCTGCACAATTATGTGCTTTGCTGTCCAAGCATACCTGATTCTACTCACCTGTTAATTAGAAGGTGCACTTGGTATGCTGGAGCAGGGAAATCAACATCCGTGCTGGAATCCGGCCCTCAGTTCCGCAATCCCTGTTTTAGAGTTTCTCTTAATCCCAGCACACCTGATCCAACTAATGAACTAACTGACAAGCCCTTGCTGAGCCAACCTCATTTAAGCCTTTCCCACCAATGTGGAAAGGGTTGTGTTCCAGTTTACAAACCTCATTTTGAACCTTTTGGTGTATTTCCACCAACAGCAACAATAGGTACCTGAACCTGAAACATTCATTCATAGTAGGAACCAAAGATAAGTAGGTTTTTCATCGAACCACTGTGGGCGTGTCTAGTTGTACAGTAGCAATGACACTCCTTTGTCACCAAAAGTTGTTCTATGTTTGCTTTAGAAAAACAAGCTTCTGTAGCAGCACAAATGCTCACAGGTAGTCTGTACGTGCAACCATCTCACTTCTGTTTACTGATGTTGTGCAGCGCCCCCTGTTGATGACGTATTCTGTGACGTAACCGCAGGTCCACTAAAACTGGTGTATATGTGTGATGGTTCTTATAAGCCCAAAAGTAACCAGTACAAAGAACCAGAGTTCTTTTGGTGGAAAAGGCCTAATTGTGTTACAGCAGGAAAACCCTGAAAACAAAATGGAGGTGCTGCTTCAGGACCAGGATGGAGGACCACTCTTTAAATTTACTCTTTTTTAAATGTACTCTGTTATGTTGGTGATGAATTCTGGAATTTTATAGATGCCTGCCTGACCACAGGTTCTAATAGCTATAAATCAGAGCTTATTTTATACAACTAAACTGTGAAAATCTTGGTAATTAGTATTTACTGCCAGTCATATTAGAGCAACTCTTTTCACCTGAAAAGGGGCGGGGCATTACACTAAGGCCAAACACCTCGTCTGTTATATCTGCGATGACCCATTTTTGATGATGCATATTTCTGTAAAGGAAAAAAAAACACCTGAAAATCTGAATGAGGGAAAAGAAATCCAAAGAAATGATCTACCAGTAGAAACTATGTGCAATAAGCTGTAAGTGATCATTGCTTGTTATCTACATTAACCTTGCAGTTTCAATACAAAATTCGATAAGCAAGGAAATATGCCTTGGATGGAAAGAGAGGATAATTGTGTAATTTGAACATCTGGGTGAATCGTTTTTAACTGAAATCACGGGCGAAAAAAAAAAATCAGCTACCCCTTGCTGTTCAAGAGCACTTAGTGTTAATCAGTTTTGACTCACTGTAGCACTCTTGCTGGTGTTGGGCCTACTACGGGTCCTTTCACTCAATGCCAGCAGTAAGAAAGAACATTGTATCAGGACAGGGGGCTAAGCGACTTCGCTGCATCTCGATGACAAACTGAAACTGAGCCACTGGGGTCTAATTGGTTCTCCCAGTTATGTAAGAGAGCGAAATGCACACAGCCCGTTACATAAGACTCTTTGGGACTGGAAAGCAAGGGGTTCCCTAATTCTCTTTAGGTTATTAAGTTATTGTTTTACAATAACTTATAAAGTTTGGGAAGAAGACATTTTTCGTTGATCTGCCCCTCTGCTCCACAATTAATAAATTCAACCTAACCAAATCAGATATCAATAAAGTACAGGGGTTGGACAATGAAAGTGAAACACCTGGTTTCAGACCACAATAGTTTATTAGTACGGTGTACTAGGGCCTCCTTTTGCGGCCAATACAGCATCAATTCGTCTTGTGAAGGACAACATTTGGATACAATCCGGGTTAACACCCCAACATCCCTTTCAGACAGCTTCCTCTTGCGTCCACAGTTAATCCTGTTGGATGTGGTTGGTCCTTCTTGGTGGTGCTGACATTACCCTGGATAACGTGGTGCTTGATACATCACAAAGACTTGCTGTCTTGGTCACAGATGCGCCAGCAAGACGTACACCAACAATTTGTCCTCTTTTGAACTCTGGTATGTCCCCCGTAATGTTGTGTTCATTGCAATATTTTGAGCAAAACTGTGCTCTTACCTGCTAATTGAACCTTCACACTCTGCTCTTACTGGTTCAATGTGCACTTAATGAAGAATGGCCACCAGGCTGCTCCAATTTAGCCATGAAACCTCCCTAGATATGATATTAAGATATAGCTAATTTCTAGTCTTTCAATCACCTTTTGTAGTTGGAGATGTCGTTAAATATGAGGACAAGATCTCCACCAATGAAAGTCAAGTTGTTAAGTGGCTGAAAATCACCAGTAAAACCATTCGAGCCATTGGTTAAAAAGTTCTTGCAACCTGGATTCTGCAGGCACCCCTGCCCTGCACATTTTAGTGTGTGCCCATGCTTTTAAACATGCCCTGCAACTCTGATTAGCTGGATCAGGTGTTTTGGGAGCAGGGAAAACACTAAAATGTGCAGAGCTGGAGTGCCTCTGCACTGGTGAGCTCATTAATCACAAAGGGATGGTTAGGACAAGGAAGCCCACTGTTGATGACCGAATCCACACTAATCATAAAATTTCGCAATTGTATGTCCAACATCTCGGACAACCTTTAGGAGGAGGTGTGCGTTGACGCAATGCAAGATGCAAAGTTATAAACTGGCATCAGTCGGGTGGAGAGAACAGATGACTAAGGTGGGGAGGAACATGCTGGAGTTGTAGACTTAATGAAAAATAAAATACTAAAGGATATCAAACAAACACTAGGTAAACAAATAAACAAACTGACTGGATGACTAACTAGTACAAACACATCTAAACAAGCATCAACAAGGACTCACAAAGACAGGTTGAGACAAAGGGTCTTTGGACACACCTGGAACCACTAATTACGAAGGGGCAGGGTTACAAATGAGACACAGATGGGAATGGGCGGAGCAAGGGAGGAGACAAGACCAAAACAAACAAAGCATGTGCTAGGAGCACACGGGAAAACAACAACTGAGACGAAAGGTAAACAGGACTAGAACAGGACAGAGATATGACAACTGGAGTCACCTGATCGCCAGGCAATTTAAATTCTATCAACATGATCAATGTGACCAAGTTGGTTGTGAACCCAGTCTTACTGGTTGAAAATGCTCATCATGCTGGTCAGCAAACTTGGCCATGCCGATATCTATCTGAAGCAGACTGTATTGATGCATTTTTACTACATCAGGCAGAATACTGTAATGAATATCTTCAGGAAGGTACATCCATATCAGTGGCAACTGTGAATCAGATGGAAAACTGTTCTGCAAATGAACGTTTTACCAGAGAATATCAGCGATGTGGTAACAAGCAGAGCTCTATTAGGATGCTGCATCAGTGCTGAGTATTGCCTGTAGCCTCTATGGAAATCTGGCAGGGAACAAAATGCTTCTTTTACTTAACGGCACATTATTGTGTAAACAAACACCCACATAGCAACGTTTTAAAGCCAATCAGATGTGTGCGCTGCTGCTGGTGCAGGCAGGAATAAAACTTTGCAAGTTCACACACTCTCCGAGTTTAAACGAGTGCATTCTAAGAAGGTTCTCACTCAAACAAAGGAGGAAGCCGGAGGATTATGCAATTGTTCTTCCAGTGAATTGTTGGAAACTATATTCATAGAAATTAAGAAGCTGTCGTAGGGTCTATGCAGAACTGAAAGAGGCCTGTTCTGATTTTTGACTGTTCCTACTAGGAAGCCTCCTTAATATTACTAATAAGCCCGCTGTATTTATATTGATTTGATAATCATATTTCTGACCTAATTCATAAGCTTGCTTTGTTTGATTCTGTCTGTTCACTTAAAGGACGAAAATGACAGATACTCCAACAGGACCCCAAAGGTTCCCACACAGTTCAGTGAATTTCAGGCACGACTGGACTGGAGAACCATCGCCTTGTTTTAAACTGATATAGGAGGAGTGTAATCACCATTACATCCATATACTGTCTCTAGACTGGTTCTCGCAGAGCTCACTGGTTTAGTCCCAGAGTTCCACATGAATATGCATGCACCTTCACTATTTAAGGTGGAAAAGAAACAAAAGCCAGCTCAAATGTTTATTCTCCACCTTGCAGCTTCGTGCCACCTTCAATGGTGTAACAGTTTCATCCAGACTCCTGTAACTGTTTCACTTTTTAAGGTGTAATAAAATGCCAAATAAACATGATTGTGTGAATGTAGTAGCAGGGATTTAAGGCGGACTGAAAGTCCAAAGAACTCAATTTAGCACTCGGGAGTACCTGCTCTGCTTTTTAAGGAGGACTGGACAGGAGGAGTTTTCATTTTTCTGTGTCAGAGTTTGATTTATACTTGTTTGCTGTGGTGCTGCAAAGTCCAAAACCCTGCAACCCCACTCTGCACCGCCACCTCTAAATATTTTCCCATGGATGTGGTTAATGAACTATAAATTAACAATTCAACCTTGAGAAGAACGATCACAAGTTTTCCAGATTGCTGCTCCTGCAGTTCACTGTTGCGGACTCTAAATTTCGTTTCCCGTGTCCTGAAGGACAGTGTCTTCAGATTAATATGAGACATTAGGTCTCCCTAACTTGAGGCAGGGGGAGATGTGGTGGAGGCAGTCTTCATTTATATGTGGGGCCTTACGCAATTTGCGTGCTGCGTGTATAGGACGTCCACCTCTGGACAAAGTCAAACATTTTTTTAAATTAAGGTGTTTACACACCTGGTCTGAATCCGTTAGGAATTCCATGATTCTGTTAAGGATTCCATGAACTTGGAGCATTTTCGCAGGTGCTTTGGATTGCTTTGATACAAGGAAAAGTCTAAGCATCATCCAGTCGAATGTCATCCTGCAGAAAGTTCAAAAAACATCATTTGCAAGAATGTTTTGAGTTTGCAATCTGGCAAGAAATGCATTGGTTTGAAATGTCTCAGCGTGAGAGCGTGAGAGCTTCTGAGAACACCCAAAACTGAGTCTAACACCAAAACCATGAGAACTGGCAACCCTGCGAAAGCAGACCCATGGGAAACAATCTCCTTTACTTGCTACTAACTGCTTGAAAGTTTTAAGGACAGAATGACATGAATTTCTCCAATACACCACATATACACTCCATGTCCAAATGTTTGTGGACACCCCTTCTAATGAATGGACTCGGCTACTTTAGCACTCATTACTGTAGATGTAAAAGTGCACAGACAGTTTCTCTAGTCCCTGTAGAGACAAAATGCAATAGAATTGGACTCTCCGGAGCAGATAAACATGAAGCTATTGGCACCGTGCCTAATGACATGTGTGGGCTAGAGGAGTATAAAGCAGCATCTGTGAAGCAGTGGAACTGTGTTCTCTGCAATGATGGTCCTCCATCCAATACTTTTAGCATGAGGTCAGGCAGCGTGGGCAGGCTGGTACCACTGATACTGGTGCGCTATTTTGGTCTTATTGGTCATGCTGGTAAACTCAATCATAGTCAACTGAAAAATATATGCTAAGCTGGTCAAGAGCTAAGCTGGTTGAACAGCTTAATGGATATGTGCAGAAGTCTGGAGAATGACTCCTTCAGAAGCTTTGCCCCCTAGATTCATGCACAAGCATTACCGAGGTAATGACACTGGGCTTGTTGACAAAAAGACAGCAAATACGAACACAGCATCCAAAACACAACATCCACAACAAAATGCAACAAAAACTAGTGAGTTGTTTATTTGTATTGTTGCAACAAAATTTCAGTGACTGGTGAGTGGACTGTAGGTTTGTAGCAAAGGTAAATAAGGTCACTCACAACTCTCAATGCTCAACTCACAACTCTCCCTACCTCAGCAACAGCAACCACCACCTATAATGTGTTGGGCAAAGCCCACTGTGCTTGGCCTCCTGCAGATGTTGTACATTCAGCCATTTTTTGAGTAGGAGTAGAGCAACATCCTCATCCCTTTTCACGCCTTTCAGGACGTACAGGACTGTTCAGAAAAGCCAGTACAATATAGAAATATATAATAACAGTAATATCCATTTCATACCGACATGGTAACTTTTTTTTAAATAATAAAAACTTTAATTTTTGACTCCTTTATGTATCTCATATGAGATAAACTTAAGTACACCTAGTGTATCATCTCCTCTGATCATACAGGAGAACTTTGTGGTTCTATAATCACAGACTGTAGTTCATCTGTTTCTCTGCATATTTTATTCTCCTCCTTTCACCCTGATCTTCAACCCTCAGGACCCCACAGGACCACCACAGAGCAGCTGTTATGTGGGTGGTGGGTCATTCTCCGCACTGACATGGTGACGGTGTGGATCAGACACAGCAGTGCTGCTGAAGTGCTTAAACTCCTTAGCACTGCTGTGTTTAATCCACTTGTACAAGCACAAAACACACTAACCCACCACTATGTCAGTGTCACTGCAGCACTGAGAATGATGTGGTCATAATGTGGAAACAATGTTATGGCTGATCTGTGTTTGCTTTGTTTAAATTACATGGTTTTTTTTTTTTCTTCTTTTTTTTAATTTTGTATTGTCTTTATTTTATTTACAATTAACTTTAATTTAATTATACATCCTTTGCAAAAACCTGTTATAAGCTGTAACTCTATTGCTCTATTGCATTGTCTTTGTTTATGAAAAACACTTTGAATTGCCTCTGTGTATAAAAGGTACAATAAAAATGAACTTGCCTTGCCTTTTGTGTGCTTCACCAAACACACACTCAATCAGAATTACCGCTATTGTTTTTGCCACTCTGTCTTGCCTCTGTGCGTGATTACTGTTCTTCTGTTTGTCATTAATGTCTTGTTTGCTGGTTTGTTCTGTAAACTGTAATTGAATGTTTAATGAAATAGGAGATGTGGCTCCCAGTCTCTCAGGGGAAACACTATATTATGTGGCGAGAGCAAGACGCCTGCCATACATTCCAGTAAGGAGATGATTAGATGTTCTTGCCTGCCATCTATGCTATTCTGCCCCATTGGATGCGACCTGCAGTTCAAGCCATCAGCAGTGACGGCAGAGGACTACTGCTGCATACACTTGCTCATTGATTAAGCTGGTAAAAATAGGTACCACTCAGGTCTTTAACAGACGTTCTGTCCCCACCGGGAGTTCAACACGAGTTCATTCTCTTTTAAACCCTTTCTTAAACGAATCAATTAATATGGATAGATAAGACAAATAATACATGTATGGAATGATGGGAGAGATCTGGGAATCTTGTCCATCCAAACATATCTTACTTATTTTTAATAAAAGCTCAATAAGGACTGAGATAAGCTAAACTCATTGTCTTTGATCAGAGATGGAAGGAAGAATGACCTTCATGCCAGTTTCTTTATTCTTTTCTACATTTGTTAAGCTTTGGCATAAGTTATTGTGTTATTTGACCTTTTCTTCATCATCATAAAAGTGTTTTGTCATCCAATAAGCTGGCAAACTAATTTTGGACAGATTAATTTCACTTCATTTTCCATAACCATACAACAACAGGAATAATAATAATAATAATAATAATAATAATAATAATAATAATAATAATAATAATAATAATAATTTATGATCATATGTTATTTTGTATTAACATTATATATTATATTATATATTTTTATATTTATATATTATATTTAGATATTATTATATATAATATATTTTTATAGTAACATTTACTATTTTCTATTAAGGTGTGATCTTTTCTATCATAACTTAATTTCCCTGAGGGAACCCTCCCAAGGGATCAGTAAATGTCTATACTATCCTTAATCTATTTATATTTTATGACAAAAGTTTTGACTCAGCTTTGCTGAAGATGTACAGTGTATTGGAAAGAAACAAATGTAATAAAATTGCATAAACCTGTTGTAGATTTGTTCTACAGAGAACTTTTAAAAAATGTGGGATTTGGGTTAAAAATGATCTGGTTCAGAGTCTGAATAGTCTGAAGGAAGAAGCTCGGACTCACCCTTTCTGTGGTGGATCTCAGTGAGCATAACCGCTTTCCTGGTGGCAGCAAAGCGAAGAGCCCATTGTTAGGATGACTGAGGTCCTTCACGATCTTCATGGCTTTCGACCAGCACCGCTTGTTGTAGATAGTCTGCAGATCTGGAAGTGTTGTCCTCATGATGTGCTCAGCAGAGCGAACCACTCTCTGCAGGGTCTGTCTCCCGTTTGGTGCTGTTTCCGAACCAGGCCACGGAGTTCCTCGTGAGGAAGCTCTGGATGGTGCAGGAGTATAAATTACAATTATAACAATATCATGGTCCTTATTCAATGCAAGTTGAAATATGTTAAAAGGGTAATAAAGTTTTTACCCTTTATGCTTCATTCTTTATTACCCTTTAGAACCCTAGGCTACTTTGCAGGATGTTTTCATACTTTAACGTACTTTGTTTCTTCATATGAGTCCTATTTTATTAATTGATTATCCAGAGTGTTTTTGAGTTGAAAATGTAATCAATTAAATTAATTATTTTTAGTGACTAGATTGACAAGGATGTCTATGCATATTTTTTTAATTGACGGTGGTCCAAATAAACTAAAAACCAAACCAATTGTGTTTTTATTTTTGTTATTTATGTATATATCAGTATTGTCTCTTCTCAGAAATTTTATACTGACATTTCTATAACGCAATATCTGGATCAGTAATGTCATTAGCACTGGGCCCTGTATGCATGTACTTTGACGTTGGAAATGAGTAAATTTGAGTTGTTTTCTGAGCTGGATTACTCACTGATAATGATCACAGAAGGATGAAAACACATTGGTTGGATATGGTAAGCTTATCATGATGTCATGTCTGAAGTTTACTCTGATCCTGAGTTATGAAGCCTAGAAAATGGCTTAAAACTACCCACAAAGTGCAGATCTCTGGTTGTATAAGTTACTTATTAAAATAATTCAGTGAACAGTTGAAAAACAATATATTTGTGTTTCTATGTTTTATAACATGCTGTTTTGTCTTAAAAACACCAATAAAACCAGAGATTTTTTTTTTTCATAACATATCATCAACATAAAGGTATCATTGTTTTTCATTCTGAGTCAAAACAGCAAAGTTTCAAATAGAACTGTGACTAAGCATGATATGAAAAGAATAAGTTACAATTCTAAATGAATGTATTCTTTGGCACATTGCAGATGTATTATTTATATTTTAAATTTAATTTATATATATTTGTTTTCATCTCTACTTCCAAACCTGATGAATTATTGATTACAACTTTGATCTAGATAATAGTATAATCCTTTCAGAATGTAGTAAAGCGCTGCTCATCATTCTGCTCATCATGCAACATTTTTATTTACAGCTTCCTGGTTTCCTACATATGTGAAACCTGTGAACAAGCACATCTCCAGCGTATCACAGTCATTTCTAATGCTTTGGCTGCATTGATGAAAAAAAAAATTGATTGAAGCAAAAGAGTACAACAAGAGTTCTGTTCATGTGCAATAGTGAGTATGTGTGTCTTCAGAAGCCTAGCCAACTGTCCAGCTCCAAGAGATGAAGATGCATAGGGTGGGACTTTCAAAATCAGCAAAACATCCTGTTGCAATCAATTATGGCTGTATTGTTTTAAGGAGGTGACACTGTTCACCTCACTGAAAGTCAGTGTAAAATGCGTGTGCACTTAATCAGGGTCTGCCCATGTGTTACACAGCACTCTGTGTGCTCCACAGGTTTGCCTTCGCTTCCCCCGCACTGAGGACTCCTGCATTTGTATTCCAAGCCTGTCTGTTTATGATGGCGTATCCTGGCAACCACAGACAGGCAGGCTGGCAGTGGGAGGGTGGCGCACTGGCGAGAACAGCCTGGTTGCAGCAGGGGCAGCAGTGGGGGGAGTGGAACTTGCACTAGCACCCACAGGTTAAAGACTGGGGTAGTTAACTTTTAGGAGTGTCGAGTTATTGTTGTTGCTTTGATCTACTGTTTCCATGACATATTTAATTGATATGTTGAAATTCTCAGTTAACTACATTAATGAGCTGCCATCGCCTGGTGGTTAAGGAACCAGCCTTGTGACTGGAAGGTTGTGGGTTCGATTGCCTGAACTGGTAGGACGTGACCGAAGTACCCTATGGTGGCTGCCCACCATTCTGGGCATGTGTGCTCACCTGGTGTGTGAATTCACATTTTTTTATGTGTAATTCCTTTTATGGAAAGGTTCCCTCATTTCTATGTCAAAATCAATGGTCAATGCAATTGGTCAATGCAGATTCTCCACATTATTCAGTAAAGCAATGGTGGAAAATGTTAGCTTAGATGAACGTTGTGTCAAGAGCTTCATTTTCCCAACTTTTACCATTGACTGCATTGATGAAATAATCCATATAATGTTCTCTAGGCTTAGCTGGTCAATGTCACTAAAACAGTTGCACCAAATAAGGTACTACTAAAGGTTTGGGTGGTGCAATAGAAGAACCTATCTTGGTTCCATAAAGAACTATAGATGCAATAGAGGTATGTGAGCATGAAGAACCTTTACATCAAGTGAAGTGTTCTTCACAGTCAAGCTTATTGAAATATATTACTTTATGAAAGTTCAAGTTTGGAATAAGCAGGATAAGCAGAGGTAGCTCTTGGTGGTCAAAGTGTAGCATCTACCATCAGAAACAGACCAACAAGGTTGATTTTCAGGAGGAAACCCTTGAGGTAAAAACAATTAAAGGTTGCCAGAAAACACCAGGACCAGGACTTCTGGAACAATGGACTTTGGACAGATTCACCTGAAGTGTTGTTTTGCACAGTAAAAGAAGATGCAAAGCAAACGCAGCGTTTGAGCACGAGAACCTCATACCAACTGTGAGGCATGGGGGGTGCAAATGTGATAGTTTAGGGCTGCGTTGCTGCAGCAGAGCCTGGAGATCTCTGCATGATAAAATCCACTATGATTTCTTTATTGTATCAGAGGGGGCTTGAGAAAATGCCAACTATTAGGCCATAGGGTTTCCATACTTCATCCTCAGTATAAATTGAATTTGAAATGGTTTATTAAAGAAGCCTGAGTTTGAAAGGGAATCGAAAACAGCTTATCTACGGCATTGCTCTAAAGGACCCTTGTTGGCATCTTTTCTTCTAGGAAGTGTACACAGCGTTTGTGAAAAGAATTCTTCTTACAATTTCAGGCAAAATATTCCCATGAAAAGGGAAAACCTGGGGGACCCTGGCCTTTTCTTGAGCAATAATGGGAGATACTCTTGCACATTAACCATGGCTTGTCCCCCAATCTTGCCCTTAATTGGTGGTGGTTCAAAAGGGATTAAGCACCAGTGTTCCTAAAGATATGGTTCAGCGTGAGGGTCATGGGACAGTGGCCATTACTGATGACACGGCTTTGGCGAGCTGGCTACAGCATTAGAGCGCGAGTGATGGATTAAGTGCTGCGAAGCGAAGCGGAACACACAGACCCAAAGGGACAGACGCTGGAGGACAGCCACAGCCCAGAGGCCCAGAGGTAAAGCACAAGGAGACTGATACCCTCTGGAGCAGGATGTTCAGAGATTCAAGGGAGAGTGGTTCAATTTGATTTCCTTCCCCTTCATCATGTTCACAATCTTACAGACATTACACTCGAACAAACCCACATGTTTTATTATAATAGAATATTTTACCATGGAAATTGGTTTGCTCTGATCAAACACTGAGCTGTTCATTATTTATATAAGGAATTTCTGACTACTTGGAAAAATACTCTTTGTAATGCCATGTTCCTGTACAAAGAGCCTGGTATTTAGGGTAAAGACACCCACGTACCAGAGTCACATTCGCCCTGTCTTATGAAATCCACCTTCATTCGGTAGAAGGACCGAACAATAAATGCACCTCTCAAACGAAAATACATATACACATAAAAAAGAGCACACTGGTTGCACCATCTACCCACCCAGAGAGGGCATGGCCAATCTGTTCTCTCACTCTCCAGCTGCCAATGGCAAGTGGCACACCCTGGGCTTCTAACCTGCAATCGTCTGATCATAGGGCTAGTGCATCATGAGCCACTCAGCCCATCTTTGTCCTTCTTATTTGTTCTTGCCAGCTGTTTAGCCCTTAGCTATTGACACTAGGTATGTAATGTGACATTCCAAAAAAAAATTCCCAAAGGGAAACAAAACCTGGCCAGGGGTGCAGCACAAAATTCTGGGACCTAGGTGCAAGCAGTGCCTGTGTGTCCCCCTCAGCTCAACTGTAAGCAAGAAGGTCACACAGCTTAGCAGTCAATCAATCAACCTTTATTTCAACTTGAATTTAGCTTTGTTGGGCATCATCTTCCATAGCATGGAAGCCTAGTTAAAAAGCCTGGTGAAGGCAGACTAAACCATTTTGTGCAAGAGGTGAGTGTGTCCTCAGACACTATATCAGTCCCACTTTTCACTGCACAATGGTGCCCCTGGCTGTTGCTGTCCTCCAACATCTGTCCCTTTGGGTTTGTTTCTTTCTGCTTCTTTACACATTCTCTGACATGCTTGAGATTCACCATATCCTCCATCTACTGGTGGCACTGTTTGGACAACTACGCATATGTATACAGGCCATACCCTTACACTGGTCTGGAAATGCCATGTGCACATCACATGACTGTCAAAGTGGTCAGATTGCTTTACAGAAGGTCACACCGCACGCTACATATATCTTGTAATCAGGGATCTTTAAGTTATTATAGTTTGTCCACTGCATGGCTGACCAGTGACAGTGGGTCATTTGCAAATAAATATTTAGGGTTAACTAAATTTGTGTTGGATTGAATGCTGACTTGGCATGAAATGGAAGTTCACAAACGCTGATGGAATGTGTTCTCCTAACTGCATGGCATGGGTCCACAGCTTTGGCAAGTTTTCTTGTTTGGACTTTGTGCCAGTTTTGATTCTGAGTGTAACTTTTTTCCCACAAGAGCTGCTAATCTGGAAGCTGGATCAACATCAGCTCCAACTTCATCTATTATGTCCACCAGCAAACTAACATTATCTCAGTATACACGAGTATTAGAACAGATGTGTATGGGTCCAGTGTCCCCTAACTGTATATAACTGCAGAGTCATCCTGCTTTACTTGTTTAGTCTGAGCCCGACTGGACCTGGACTGGACTGGCCATCAGGTGCTCATCTGCAAACTCTAGCCCCAGGCCTGGTTCCAGGGGTAGGTAACCCTATTCTTGGCAGTGTACTTGTTATTCTGGCACATTTTTCCATTTTCAGGGTCTTCTCCACAGGCCTGTTCATCTTTGGAGACCCTACTAGGTGCATATAGTCCCTAATGACCTAGTCCTGGACATCATAAGATCAAACAAGCCTTTCCACCATGACCATGCACCGATTCAAGAAGAGGTTAGTTTTTCATGTAGTGGAATTCAAGTATTGAGTTTGAGTTCCCTCACAAGTTTGCACAGCAATTGCCGTTGTGCCAGGAGTCCTAGGATCTGTCCAACCTTGTCTACAGCCTAGACTTGAACTGTGTGTTTTATTGACCAACCGAAGTGCACATGAGGAGCATCGATCAATACCCCTACAGGGTCAGTGATCTCTGTCTATACTACTTCACATATAGCCAAACATATATATTTTATCCACACACAAACACACATCTGGAACAAGGTCAAACAAAAGGTTTTCTTCCATACAGAGAGCAACCTTGGTTGAGATGCAGCATGTCGTTAAAAAAACTTACCTGACACGTAAATATGAGAGCTGATTTATGAACAATGGCACTGCAGGTTCCCCTGATGACCTTACTAGAAACAATGCCAGCTGCATGTCTTCAGTCTCACCAAGGTCATAGAGGACGTCTACTGCAGTACTGACTGCATACACAGACTGGCGTCCATGAAGCAGCATAAACTGTATTATCAAGGATCTGAATCATCAGAACAGCTTTAATAGTTCTTGCCATGGATTCTACTAGTCACTGTAACTGAACCTAAAGGATGGAACATATCCAATGTGCCCTCACCTGGTGTTTTTCCACCATGGTTGTGGAAACTGCTGTCTCACATGTGTTCCAAAATCTTTCAGAGGTGTTGATTTGGGTCGATGCCTCATGACTAGACATCAGTCCTCTGAATGTAGGTCCTGGAAGAGACCTGAATCACCCTGGAGAGGCATAGGATCGTTATGGATCGTTACCTCTCTCATCACATCTTTACAGGACAAGGCAGTAAAAACCCATGCAGGTTTTCAGAGTAACTTACAGACATGATACACATACCATAACAAACTGCATGATTTAACCATCATCATAGTCTCATAACCATCAACATCATGGTTTCATCATTGTGTGATGAACTATCAGTGAATAATCCAGCTCAGAAAACAGGTAAAATTCAGAATTAAACTGAATTAAATCTCACTTTTAATGCCAAAGGAGCTTATATATATATATATATATATATATATATATATATATATATATATATATATATATAGAGAGAGAGAGAGAGAGAGAGAGAGAGAGAGAGGGAGAGAGAGAGATGTACATACATGTGTGGCCATGTATATGACAAACTTTGATTTAATTTTACAAAGAAAGTTTTCTATGCATAGTTTATTGTGTGTAAAATAGCAAATTTGACTCAACTGTCAACCATCATAGTGCTCTGAAATGCTTGGCATTAACATTGCACTTTGCTACTCAATTTCACACATTGTTTCATTAGTCATTTCTATTAAAACAAAAACAGACAAAATTATCAAGCTATCTTTGTCAAGATGCATAATAATGTGTCTGTATAAGCCTGATCTACATAATTGTTACTCACAGTGGGCTATGCTTGCCTTGACAATAAGACATTCCAGGGGGGCTCCTGTGTGAGGTATCACAGGAGCTTGCTTCCCAAGGTTTTCCGAGGTGAAAACCTCTGCTGTATTCATTAATTGGCATTGCATAAGCTGTCACCAATAAAGCTGCTTTGTGTCTCTGCTAAATCCCTGCTGGTTTTCCATTATAACCCAATGAAAAGCAGTAAATTAACTGCGCTGGAGATGTCTGTGAGACTATGTCTTTTTTTCCAACAGCACTCATGTCCTCTTCCCCATGGAAAGATGAATTTCGGAGCAGACGCAATTGTAAAGACACAAGGACTGATTTCCACATTTTGAAAAATCCTACAAAAAATACTTGCTGAGTTCAAATTTCCCCAATGCACAGGCAGAGGTTTATGATCTTTTGGTTGGAGCACACTTTTTATTTTTTATTTTATTTATTTAATGCACGAGTGTAGGGAGGTACGGGGGCTTACATTCAACATGCACTGGTTTAATATGTACATGCATAAAATACTGATATCGAGACTGTTAGTATCATTTGAAGACTTTCTCAAGAAAAGTCCATCTTAGGTGGAAGGTTAGGGTCACAGTAAGGGTTGGTTTTAGGTTTCATGGTTAAGTTGAGGGTTAGAGTAAGGGTTAAGTTTAGGGTTTAGGGTTTATGGTTAAGCTGAGGTTTAGAGTAAGGGTTAGGTTTAGGTTTATGGTTAAGATGAGGTGTAGAGTGAGGGTTAGGTTTAGGGATTATGGTTAAAATGAGGTTTAGAGTGAGGGTTAGGTTTAGGGATTATGGTTAAAATGAGGTTTAGAGTAAGGGTTAGGTTTAGGGATTATAGTTAAAATGAGGTTTAGAGTGAGGGTTAGGTTTAGGGATTATAGTTAAAATGAGGTTTAGAGTAAGGGTTAGGTTTAGGGATTATAGTTAAAATGAGGTTTAGAGTAAGGGTTAGGTTTAGGGATTATGGTTAAGATGAGGTTTGGAGTGAGGGTTAGGTTTAGGGATTATGGTTAAAATGAGGTTTAGAGTGAGGGTTAGGTTCAGGGATTATGGTTAAAATGAGGTTTAGAGTAAGGGTTAGGTTTAGGAATTATACTTAAAATGAGGTTTAGAGTGAGGGTTAGGTTTAGGGATTATAGTTAAGATGAGGTTTAGAGTGAGGGTTAGGTTTAGGGATTATGGTTAAGATGAGGTTTGGAGTGAGGGTTAGGTTTAGGTTTATGGTTAAAATGAGGTTTGGAGTGAGGGTTAGGTTTAGGGATTATGGTTAAAATGAGGTTTGGAGTGAGGGTTAGGTTTAGGGATTATGGTTAAGATGAGGTTTGGAGTGAGGGTTAGGTTTAGGGATTATGGTTAAGATGAGGTTTGGAGTGAGGGTTAGGTTTAGGGATTATGGTTAAGATGAGGTTTAGAGTGAGGGTTAGGTTTAGGGATTATGGTTAAGATGAGGTGTAGAGTAAGGGTTAGGTTTAGGTTTATGGTTAAGATGAGGTTTGGAGTAAGGGTTAGGTTTAGGTAACACTGGTTATTATTTTATAGTCTGTTCAAATTGTTTTGTGTCTGAATGTGTGTTTTTCATTTGTAATTTATGCAAATTAGAAACTTTTGAGCTCTATTTAGTAAAATATAAATAATATAAATAAAAACATAAAAATTCTGAAATGGTATTTTTTGTCTGTCAGAAGTCCAGCAGATATCACTGGCAATCGCAGAAATATACTGTGATTTACCCCTAAATATTTCTCATTTAAAATCTATTAAGAATCAATGTTAAAGATTTTAAACTTGGTACCACATTAGAGATTTTAAGCAGAGGAAACGTTTATGAGATGAATATGACAGCTCAAATTAATTCAGACACAAAAGGATTAACATCACAAATGCAAACCTGAACCTGTCAGTACAGAATGAAAATAAACTGTAACTGTAAAGCAGTTTAATTAATGTTGTAATATGTAATTATATCATTGCATTTAAATACATGTATATACTACTATATATATATATATATATATATATATAATATTATACTATATACTAGCACTTACACTGTCTACACTATATTCTATAGTCCAATTAAAAAAAAAAATCACACACACACACACACACACACATACACACACACACACACACACACACACACACACACACACACACACACACACACACACTCACACATTATATATAAATTCAGGGCCTTGCTACCAAATCTTCTCTTTTGTGTTAATGGTTCAGACTTCACTAATGAATCATTCTAATTTGTTAAGCTCGCTTTTAAAATCAGTGAAGCAGACTGGATCCTTAAAAAGACAGATAACTGCAGAGTTTTGAGGGGTTTTGAAGAAAGAGCCTTTTCTCACTGGAAAATGGAGAGCTCTGAATTGGATCATGATGTTGACATTATAATGACATGTTCAGTGGGACCTGACGGTGGAGCTCAAGCATATGTCCGTCGGCAGCCAGAGCAAAGCTGAGTCCCCTCATCATCAGCTATTCTCAGTCTGACAAGTCATCTTCTGCACTGCTGAACAGACTGGCCACTATCTCCTTACTTCTCTCAACCTGCCTGAGCTTCTGTTGGAGAAACATGTGCACTTCTTATATTTACTTTAACCACTTTTAGCTCTAAGCCTTTTATTACACCCAAAGGAGTTCTGATCAGTAAATACACTGATCAACTATTTCATCAGCTTTATTCTCCTCCTTTCACCCTGATCTTCAATGCTCAGGACCCCACAGGACCACCACAGAGCAGTTGTTATGTGGTGGTGGGTCATTCTCAGCACTGCTTTAACATTAATGTGGTGGTGTGCTGGTGTGTGATGTGCTGATATGAGTGGATTAGACACAACAGTGCTGCTGGAGTGTTTAAACACTGTGTGCGCTCACTGTCCACTCTAATGGACACTCCTACCGAGTGTCTCCACCTTGTAGATGTAAAGTCAGAGACAGAAGCTCATCTGCTTCTGCACAGTTTGTGTTGTTCATCCTCTAGTCCTTCATCAGTGCTCACAGGGCTGGTTGGTGGACTGTTCTCAGTCCAGCAGTGACGCTGAGGGGTTTAAACACTCCAGCAGCCCTGCTGTGTCTGAGCCACTCATACCAGTGTAACACACACTAACACACTGCCACCATGTCGGTGTGACTGCAGTGCTGAGAATGACGCACCACCCACATCATAGCTGCTCTGTGGTGGTCCTGTGGGGTCCTGACCATTGAAGATCAGGGTGAAAGGAGGAGAATAAAGCATCAGAGAAACAGATGAACTACAGTCTGGAATTATGGAACTACAAAGTGCTCCTGTGTGGTCAGTGGAGCTGAAAAAACAGAGAGCCTAATGTTATGGCTGGACAGTGTAGATGGGGATCATGTAATGTAAATTCTAAATATATTTAATATATTTGATCTACAACCATTGTACTTTTGTTTCTTGTAGTATTTGGGTAAATCAAGTTATTTCTTTAAAAAAAAGGGCAAAATTTCAGCTTTCTGACATTATGACTACTGTCCTTCACCTGCAGCTCCATCACAGATCATGTACTCAACAGATTCTAAGCTTCACAGGGGCTTTTATTTGTGGTATTGCAATTCTCATCATCAGGACAGGAAGGGGTCAGGAAACAGGCAGACAACAGTAGTGACGGCATATCCAAAATCCAGGTCAAAACCATTGAGACCAGTTACTAGAGACTGTGCACAGACCACCACGTGGGTTATGTGGGTGAAGGGCCTAAAAAGAGTCCCAATCAGTCCTTGCATGAGTTGCAGCTGTTGTTGATAAGATAGGCCTTCATCAGACCTTCATTGACCTAAACATTGAGGCTGCTTTCATAGTGGATAACTATGCATTTGGTAAATTAACATAGTTCTGTGATTGAACATTGAACGTAAAATCCTACGTAGGATCCTATATAAGCTACTCCCATGTAAATCAAACGGTGGTCATATCACTTTATTTATATTCGGCACTAAAAATCACAATTAATCTTTAGAACACAAGGCCGATTTTGTGGAATGTTTAATAGTACATATAGGAGACAGGATATCCTTAGCTAACTTGTCTTTATTTAACATATTTGAAATGTTTGTATGAATTAAGCCATGTTTTGATAAAAATATATTTATCATTATTTATTTACTTAGGACTATAAATATGTTGGAAATTGATAATCTAGAGTGTTTGAGGACCACTATGAATTATTTGTAATGATTAGATTGATGAAGCGCATTTATAATAATAAGGTCTTCAAAATATTCAACAGTGGTCCAAATAAAATAATAAAAAAAACAACACAAATGTCTTTTTTTGTTACATATGCATGTTTCAGTATTATGCCTTCTCATGGCTTTTGTTCTGAATTTTGAACACTGTGAGCAACAAAAAAAAAACAAATACCCTTCTCATTTTCTTCTATAAGCCAATATCTGGGTTAGTGACTTCATCATTCCCGCCCCCTCTCAAAGATCAGTCAGAGCCTGCATGCAGGTTGAGCTTTTTATATGTGGACAAAGCAGTAAACATGCACTGGAAACTCATTTGACGTCTAAATTGTGATTTAATTCAGTTGGAAACAAGTGCATTACTGCATTACTCACTGAGGTCATCAAACAATGATGAGACCACCGTGGTTTGATAGGACAAGTCATGTAGTTATGATATGTCTGTGGGTTACTCTGACCCTGAGATATGAAACTGAATATGCCTGCAAAGTGCCTGCATCGAATTTCAGAAGAGCCAATGAATGAGACGGGAATGGGGAGGACTTATCCACAGGTCTTTACAACGTTCATGCTCCTCTGCTGCTGGATTTTATGCAATGTCAAATCAGAGCATCAAGGTGGCAGAAAACACTCTCACTAAAAAGATGCAAAGGTTAGAGATAATATATGATGGAGCACATTTGAAAGGTTGGGGAATGACAGTGCAAACTTCACAACCACTTTCTGTGGCTGTTTTTCAGGTCGTCTAGGTGAATCTTTGTTTATTCATGGTCCAAAAGAGCCACAAAGTCCCTCGCTGACCAGGGATCCTGTGGGGAAGGAAAATAAAACTGAAAAGAGAAAAGTATGTATTTAAATGTATTAAAACTTTGGTGTTTCTAGACCCATTTACAGTATCAGACCTGGTGTGAACGGTCCACTGCATTAAAAACTCATATGAAAAAATGGGCATGAAGGGGACTTTCAGAGTGACGTACAACTTCAGCAGTCTATCACTCATCATAACTGCAACTTCTACTGACTAATGCACATGTATTGTGTGCTGCATCTACATGTACGATCCTTAACTATGAAGAGATTCATAATCACACTTCACATCACATAATCACAGTCAGAGAAGGAGACACATAGAGGTTAATGATGACAGATTGCCCTGGAATAGTGCTCGGGGACAGGCGAACCACAGAGACAAACTCAAATAATGAGCACACATTAGGCTTGTTCACTGCTGTCAACTGTACCGAGGTTTACCAACATGTAGTCATGGACCAGAGTAAGAGACCCGTAGAGAGAGCGTGGTGAGGAAATCCAAGGTGTTGAACAGAAGGTCCATAGGAAAGAAAACCATGCATTCCATCCTACGCAAGAGTGTGGGAAATGATTTCACAACATGTCAGTGTTTATTTCCATGTGACAGCTATGGACATGCATACGCGGAGAGAAAGCACTGCCTTCTAATGAAAATAGCCTCCTTTCAATAAAGCATACATGAGCTTTGAAGGCATAGTTCTTGGACCATGAAAATGAGTCATATATTATGTCATGGAACGCATGGAGTGCTGGTAGTGTTGAAGCATGACCTGCATAATCATAATCTGTGTGAATGCTTGCATCCAGCTACAACACGTTAAAGCCCTACTAGTATTGGATCCGCTTATCTGGGGGGTGTTTCACATTTCCTGGCTTTTTTCATGCACGTCTTCAGTGTTCAGTGATACAACTCTTGCATCTGGCCATGATATTGCATGATATTACCTGTAGAGAAGATAATATAGTGTGTCACATGATCTCAGGCACAACATCCAAATGGTCCTAGAGATGTTGACTCATCAAAGTGACTTATTCCAGTCTAGTTGAAGCTAGGGGCAGGTGTTGTCCAGCATTCGTTTTTGTTTTGTTGACCAGTGTGGACAGTCTTTTTCCTCCCTTCTATGGGGGAGTAGGGGGTTGCGTTTCTTCAGTGGTCACTTTCACTTGTGGGTCATGGTCCGGGATGGAGGACTCGTTATAATGGTCAGGGCTTGTGAAAAAATATTCAGGGCCCTGGAAGCCCAGGCCAGGCGGTGCTTGACTCTTGCAAAACCCAGGGTGCTGCTGGATGTTTTTATTTCGTCTACCAGTAATTCTATTTTCGTTCAACCAGGGGATGTCCCCTGCAAAGTCATTTTAAAATCATTGACCAGAGGCTTTAATTTTTGGTTGGCGCTCATTAAGCGCAGGTCAGGCAACGACAATGTTTTGTTTCGTAAGTCAGAAATATAATCTAGTGGATTTCTAAAGAATTTGTGTAACTGGAGGCTAAACGGGACATGTAGCAATGACCCCTTATTTTCCAATGTGAGGTGATGTTTTCTGAAAATCACAGAATTTCTGTGAGGATTTGATTGCATTCAGCAACAAGGGGGTCAGGATGGTGGATGAAACCCACCCTAAATCATCCCACTGGATGAAGTAACATAATGCCAGAAAACGCAGTTCACCTCTATCCCACGCCTGGTAGGTGAGTATAGGTTCATGTTAATTTGCTCCAGATGAGTCCTATTCTATTCTAAACACTTCAAGCTGTTTGTGTGCATTTGCACATTAATGTCTGCAACAGGTGCACACTAATGTATCTGAATGCCTGCATTAGAAGGGGTGTACACAAACATTTGGACATGTCGTTTATTTGATGATGAAAAGAAAAAACACCCCATATATGCTCCCTGCAATAACTAACACCTAAAAAATATATGTAATATGAGTTTAAAGGCCATAATCCTACTGGATAGCTGCTGTAAAACCACGACTCAGACATCAAACAACATATTCATCACCATTTCACGCAACAGCTTTCTGTGAGTCATTGCTTATAGACTTTCAATGCTTCAGATGTCCGAGTCTGTGAGAACAGAGGGTTTCACATCAAGTCACAGTCAATGACTATGTTTAAACTGCAAAATTCCCTCTTAAAGAGTGACCGGGAGCATCTGGAAATTAAAATGTGGGCCACTAAATTTTGGATCAGAACATATCCTGCAGCAGTTTGGCCCACAGTGAGTGCTGTGTCCTGGCGAATCTCGTCTGTAAACGTTAGTTTTCAATCGAAAGAAGAAATCTATTATTAGAGATGGAGACTGTAGCGAACAGTCCATTATCTGCCTTTTTTTTTTTTTTTTTTTTTTACCCCTTCCTCCGGCTTTTTTCCTGCTAGCACTCATGCCTCACTCCATCCTACTCTTCCTCCTGATACTGAATGAGCTCCCTAGCAACCCGTTGCTATTAGATACTGCTGGGCCAGTCGCCATGGCAGCAGAGTCTACTCCTTTTTTCTCCTCTCCGTAAACCCTTCCACTCTTTTTTATGACATGAAAAATGTACAGTATGAAAAGAAGAAAACAAGCATTATGGGTGATATAATGTGGTCAGTGCAGTCTGCTGAGATCCAGTGTGCCTCAGTTGCAAGCATGCACACGCATGCACAGACAACACACTGCAGTCTTTGCATATTGATCTTGCAAATCTCTTACTTCATCATTGCTTCTTCCCTTCTTCCCTTGTCAATCAGACACAGCACATCACGTGTAGAGTTCATAAGGGCCAATAGAAGTGCTCCAAAATGACTAATTAATGTGCAATCGTGTTACAAAAGAATTTTCTAGTTCCATTAAGAGTCTTCAGAAAAGGCCTGGGGATTTCTGCGCATTAAAAATGCATATCTTATTGGAATAAACATGTCTGTGTATACTATTCTAACATACATTCAACATCCCATCTTAATCAGATTTCTATAGTTTTCTGATTAAGATCAACGAGATATGATAATCCTCTATTATTCCTGCAGTGGGGAAATTCACCATTATGATGATTATGCAAGTGGTTATGTAAACAAAATACTCTGATTGGAGTAAGAGAAATCTGATTTGAATTTTGTCTCAATCTGAACATGCACTTTCTCCGACCATGGGACCAGCAAGCAGCACCACCACCACCACCACTTCCACCATCACTCCACATTCCTGCCACTCCATTATTGGTTATACACAAAGTAGTAATCTGATCGTTCCCTGATTCATGTAAACCCGGAGTTTTCCCATGATCGGATTAGCTGAGAGGATTGGATTACTGACAAAAAATCTGATTTTACACTTGATACGTTATGATTGGAAACATGTTAAATGTTTAAAAAGCACAAAGAGCTTCTAGGTAGCTATAAATAAGCAAGCTCTCCCAGGACGTCCCCTAGGACGTCAGGACCTGGACTGTGTTTGAATTACTATGAACATAAAAAATGGGATGGACAGATCACATTTTGATTCCTATGACTGTGGATACACCCAAAGAGGTAGTATAAGTGGTAGTCTAACTAGGTTTCAGTCAACTGCTGGAAATGGAAAACCATTTCACTGTTGCACAATTAAAGCTTAATACTAAAGAAATTGTATTTTTAATTAGTTAGAGTTTGCCACATTCTAAGATGCAGAGTTTTCTTACAGGAGCCAAAAAGAGCATCGGCTTTGTTCTGCCTATATCTCCTGGAGCTCGTTATTAAATGCCTTTGACTTTATGACTAGGGAATCTATTATAGTTGACGAGGTCCGACTTCCCTTCACGACCGTGCCTATAATTAACGGACAGACTGCGTCTCTAACATGCCTCTGTGTCTCATTACTGCACGCAGAGGCTTGCCTTTCAATTCCACTTAATGTGTTATTTACGATTACAGAACCATTGACCTGAGATATTGTTGAATTTGAATCAGATTCATAATCGTAACTGACTACGAGCCACTTTGGTGGTTATGCATATTCATACTCACCAGTGCCATTACAGTAACCGTGTTTTCCCCTTCATTTGTTTTCAAGTCATTGTTTTTTTTTTCCTTCCCCAACATTATTATTTGGACTTCATTGCATTGGGCCTTTATCGGGTCTGCGCCGCTTGATGCATCAGGACATTTTTAGCCGCTTTAAGTGAATGTGACGGATGTTTACAAATGCTGCGCGGCAGTCAGGATTCTACTAATGGTCACCCTGATTCATACTCAAAATGTTTCCCATGCTCAGCGCCTGAGCCCCCAGTCCGTGGATGTCAGATCCATACAGCTGATTCATTGCTCACTGAGAATGACTTGTTCTAAAAACGTCCTTTGTTTTATTCGGTTAGAATTGTTCACAGACCAGTGCCCCCCCAGTCTACTATTTACATTGCTTTCAGAGGCTACTCAGCACCGTCTGCCATACCATTCGGTAAGAACCCATGATGTCTTAGGCAAACATTGCTGCTTACATTTACAATCAAAGGCTTTGGCACAAGAGATCCATAAATATTAAGCTGCAAAATTACACCTCTGGTTTTTGAGAGGCAGGTTGGAAATTCCTCTGTCTTGCTTTGCAAGAACGTTCCATCTGTGCTGTCATCCTGCTAGGGTTGCATGCTTTAAAGGGCTTATAGCACTGAAACTGGATTTGAAGGTTTTCTTGGTATTAGTGTGGAAACATCAATTCCAAATATATTGTGGAGCCTGATTGAAATCTTAAAGCCCAAGATCCTCACTTCGCATGCACTTACATGCTGTTTTCAAGGTGACAACTCAGGATCTGAGTAACCTACAGACATCAGACACATAACAAAGAACAGGACTTACTCTGTTGAACCCTGGTGGCCTCGTCATGTGTGATGAATTATCAGCTTGTTTACTGGTTTCCAACTGAATTAAAATTCCAGTAAAAATACCAAAGGAGATTCCAGTGCATGTGAACATGATCAACCTGCATACAGACTCTGACTGATCAGAGAGAGGGGGCGGGGCTGATGCTCAACCTGCATACAGACTCTGACTGATCAGAGAGAGGGGGCGGGGCTGATGCTCAATCTGCATACAGACTCTGACTGATCAGAGAGAGGGGGCGGGGCTGATGCTCAACCTGCATACAGACTCTGACTGATCAGAGAGATTTTTAAAAAAAAAATAATTGTAGTCACTAATATTGTTCTTTAATCAAAATACATATATTTAAATTAATTCTCCTAAATTTTGTATCTCAAATTAAGACTAATTTGATGTATCTGATATGCATGACTAACTCCTATAAGTATTTTGGTGAATAAAAGTAAGTCACATTTGGAAAACATGGCTTAGGTTTTTTTTTTTTTCTTTTTTTTTTTACATGAAATTACTTTAAAAAAAGATGCAAAACTGATATTTGGTTGTTTGATGCTCCTCATTGAACAGTGTGTGAACAGATAGCTACACACAAGCTGATTTTCAGTTTATACACCCGTCACAATAAAGTGTATCTCTATGTTACAATGAAAAGCGTTTGTGCCCAGAGTTGAGTTGCCCTGTGACAGTTGGAAGCTAACTGTTAGCTTGGCAGAAACACAAGGACTGTGACCATAATTGACTCCTATTGTACGGAGGCCTGGAAAGCTCACTTCAACACTCATTGCTCACGTTATCACATTGTGAGCGCAGTTTACTAAAGCATGGTCATGATTAATAAAATATTCTAACATAATTGAAATTTGTGAGTACGATGTCATTCATTGTGAACACGGATTTGTTCAACATGGCAACAATTAATATAAAGTGGTCACATTGGAAAAAATCGTGAGCATGATTACGGCATTGTGAGAATGATAGACTTATAATGGGTCATAATTTAATGGGAACATGGTTACTGTTCCTTCCATGGGTCAGATTGAGTCATTTGAGGCATTTAAACATGGATCTATAAGGGTTTAGTTACGGTGCACAAACATATACTGGTGACCAAAATATTTTGTTTAGAAAGAAAAATAGACAAAATCCTTATGGCTACAAATTATTCTACTGGTCATGTGTTTTTAAATACACAAATTATTTCAATTTGGTTTTTATAGGACTGGACAGGTGCATTTCTGCAAGGGTTTCTTTAAGGGTTGAAGAGAGTAGGTGTGTTCAAACTTTTGACTGGAACCGTACAAGGCTGTAATTGAAGAGATTGATATGTATTTATTTGTTCATGTTTTATTTAGCAAAGTAAACCTGATTATATTCTACTGACTGTTCTGAAACGCATGTTAGTTCATGCCTAAAATGAGCCTAATTGGGCAAGTCAACCAGCTGGTTGACTCTCTGGAGCAGAAAAACATGAATATGGATAAACGATTGGTGCCATGTGTGGGTTAGAGGTGTATAGAGCTCCCCAGCACTGAGCTGTGAGGCAGTGGAGCTCTGAAATGACACTCCATCCAAAACTTTTGGAAAGAGTTGGAGAGATGAACATGAGGTGGGTTCTGCTCATGTAGGACAATATGGGACACCTGCTCATTCTTCTACAGGGTATTAAAAGGAGTTTATCCTGCTTTTGTTGGAGTAGCTTTCCACTGCCAGTGGAAGATTTTGGAACATTGCTGTGAGATAGAGAGTAATAGAGAGGTCAGTATGTTGGATGACCACCATTCCAGAGAACACCATTCCAGTGATTCACAGCTCAATACTGGGGGGATTTACCCCTTTAGCTCGAACCTGCCAGTTGGCATGGTATGAATAGCTTCAGGTTTATGTGTTCCAGAGACTCCTACTCTATCAGCAGCTCTCTATAGGATTAGACGAGTTATGTGAGCAATGGCTGCAACTTAAATAAGCTGAATGCATTCATTAGAAGGGCTGTCCACAAACATTTGGCCAATGCATAAGGCAGCTGGCTGGCATAGCATCAAACATGAACAATTGCAGCTGTGAGTGGAGCTATGGAGTTATGTTCTGCTAACTTTATTATACTGCCTCAGGTCACCCATTCACCTACTCACATATGGCATGATCACGCAAGGTCAGTGTGTGTCCCGAATGTGTGGAAGCCTGTCTTTGTCTCTTTCTCAATTATGGCTGGCAAACAGCCCTTGGTTCATCCTGACCACATGGAGGCCACCACTGCACAGATGGACAGAGGAAGCTAAAGGGAGAAACGCTGAGACCGTCTGTCCCTTTCCATCTCTGGGTGTCTTTCACTTTTTGGACCCAACATGGGCCCAGTGTCCCCTAGCCAACTCCTGTCACTGGCCATTATGAGGCAAGCCAGCAAACAGATCGTTCTCACAACGGTATGAAGGGGTGACTTTCACCACACCTCCCTTTTTCCCCTCAAATCAGCAATCCAATATGGCCACCACCCAAGTGTCATCTCTGTCCTCCTCCATTATCTCCCAGCCAGTGTCTCTGGCCTTCCGGCACGACAGCAGCTGAACACAGCTGCCCGGCGCTCTCAGTGTCAAGGTCAGAGTCACACCGCTCCTGTGCCGCCCTGGGTTAGGGCCTTGCATACTCAACCTTAGTAGAGAGAGTTCACCGACAGGTTATGGCATATGGTGCTCCTCCATATCCCCACATCCAATCCCTTTCAAATGATGGCAACCAGGGAAAACCATTAAGCTGCCGCATTCAACTTTAGATTTAGATTTACTCAAGTCTTTTCAGGTCGAATTTGTTGAAGAAGAAAAACACAGACCTCCACTGTGGGTTCAAGGTCCTAAGACCATCGGCTTTAAAAACAATCTCCTCCTGCCGGGTAAACTGTAGATAGAGCCACTGATAAGATGCATCTCGTCTGAGCTTTCATTTGCGAGAGAGGCACAGGGGAGGTATGTAACTCAACATGACTCCTCTGTAATTCCACTTTAATTGAATTGGTTCTTGGCGCTTGTTGGAAATCAACTCCTCTGGCTCCCCGCCACACTCATCAAACCTTTGACTACACCTCAAATGCACATCTGGGGGTTCCCACTAACAGGAACACAATTGAACAATGTAGCATTCATCTATCAGCCTGCTGATGTCCCCTTATGACCTGTTTAGATGCCTTTTCTCATTTTTTTGGCTCTGTTTGGGCATTGTCAAACCTGGCACAGCTTGCCCTGTTCCATCTTTTGCATCGAATCCACTTCGATGGCAAGATGATGTGAAAGTCAATGGCTGTTTTTTCCACAGTCAATTTTTACTCAGATCTCTGCTGGTGATCTCTTGGCGTTATCCTCAAAGGCATGTTTCCAGGATTAAAACTTCAAGCGACAGCCCACAGGGGCTCACGTCTTTTCCACTTCAATTACAGTACTTTTTGCTCTTTCTGGGATCTTCATCATCATGTCTCAGATGGACCAGGAACTCAACGTTCTTGCTGTCAGAAACGAGACTAGGCATTCTTGGCAGCCGTTATTTCTATTCCTTTGGTTGCTACCAATGCTTATCAAGGGCTTAGAGTGCATCTTCCCATTGTACAACAGAGGCCATGAGTAGTTCTCAGAGGGAGCAGATGTCTGGTCATGGTCTTGGCGAGGCCAGCAAAAGATAGGTACCCCCTTCAATAATTCATGAGCTATAGTTTCCACCTGTAAAATGCTGCTGGCAGAGGCACTCAGCTCCCCACTCAGGAACAATATCACATTGTCTCTGGTTGTCGTCTTCAGTCTGATGTCATACTAGGAGGAGATTAAACTGTTACCTTACCATGAAAAACAATACCACACAGAACATTGTCCAATTGTGAAGGCATCTAGGTTGGTTGCAGCTGCTGGAGTGTATTTATGGAGTCGTTAGATGACCATTAAGCGAAGTTTCAGAGATAAAAACTGGTTTCATCACTGGATCCACAGCACACTCAAGACAAATGAGAGATTGTGCGAAGCAGAAATTTAGCCAATTTGATCTGGAAGATCTATTCAATTCAGAGCATTTTACTCTCCTTTATGCCTGTCGTCACAAGCAATAGTGAAAACAGCTAAAACGCTTCCATTGTGTTCACTTGAATAAGATGAAAAGATCATTCAGCAAAAATGAAAACCTGAAAATTTCAAAAATGAATGTAACCATCTTATAAACGCTACATAGAAAATGTGAATCAATCAAAATGTTTTTCATAATATATAAAAAATAATGATACCATGTCATCCATATGTATGTATGTACGGCAAAAATAATGTATGTATAAACTGTCCCATCTTCAAGACACCTGGTAGTGATTGTTAATTGTTTAACTTTTAGAATTTAGAATTTGTGGACAATTACATGTTTTCTAGGCTTCATTTCTCTGGGTCAGAGTAACCTACAGATATGATGCACATCTAACAATGAATTGTATGATGTCAGTGAGTAATTGAGCCTGGAAAATAGCAAAATTCATTATATTATCAACTGAATTAAATCCCAATTTAAACGCCAAAGCAGCTTCCAGCGCATGTTTACTGCTCTGTCCCAGTGTACGTGTTTGACCTGCATACAGACTCTGACTGATGAGTGAAAAGGGGAGGGACTAATGATGTTGCTGAGTGTTCAGAAGGGGTAAGACTGAATACTTTTTTTTATTGAAAATCTTGTTAGAAACTTGAAGAAATCTTGTCAAATGTAATCATTATAAATAATTCATAAAATTATTGCACTTTACACGCAAAAACACTCTGGATGATCAATTCTACCACATGACTTCTGAGATATAAAGAGATTTTTAGTCCATATAAGAAATAAAAAGTAAGTGCAAGGATATTTTTAAATCAAATCATGGTCAAATTCATACAAAAGATTTCTTACATCTCAAAGGAAACACAAATTTGAGTAGCCTAGGACCTTCTGAAAATAACAATATCTGGTAGGTGTGACTGTCTCCTATAAGTGTTTTTTTGTTGTTGTTTTTTTTGGCATAAAAGTCAACCTTGACCTAGGATTTTGACCACCTTGACCACCAAAGAGCAGATGATATGTGGGTGGTGGGTCATTCTCAGCACTGCAGTCACACTGACTTGGTGGTGGTGTGTTAGTGTGCATTGCACTGGTATGAGTAGATAAAGACTGCTAAGTGTTTAAACACTGTGTCCACTCACTGTCCACTCTATTTGACATTCCTACCTAGTTGCTCCACCTTGTAGATGTAAAGTCAGAGACAGAAGCTCATCTGTTCCTGCACGGTATGCATAGTCACTTTCTAGTCCTTCATCAGTGCTCACAGGATGCTGCCCACATGACGCTGTTCGCTGGATATTTCTTGTTGGTGGACTGTTCTCGGTCCAGCAGTGACACTGAGGGGTTTAAACACTCTAGCAGCACCGCTTTGTCTGTCGTACCAGCAGAACACACACTAACACACCACCACCATGTCAGTGTGACTGCAGTGCTGAGAATGACCCACCACCCACATAATAGCTGCTCTGTGGTGGTCCTGCTCCTATATGGTAAGATGACCTGATTAAATGGACAGTGAGTGTAGAAACAAGGATGCAATGTTATGGCTGAGCAGTGTAGATAAATAAATGATGTCATTATTTGAGAAATGCCCATCAGCATTGTGGCTCATTTTTTAAATGACCACCAAACAGTGAAAGATAGACCACTCCCTGAAAGATAGACAGGAATCAGTTAAAAGACCTGGTCTGGGTCTGGATTTTGACTTGATCTCACCTTAATTTGGACTCAATCTTGATGCAGTCTTGGTTATAGCCTTTTAATTGTCTTTATCTGGACTACAGGTCTGATTCTATCTACCAGGATTCTATTGAGATGGCTCATTAAGGGCAATACGATTATCTGGAGTAGGACCACAACTCTTGAGAAGGCTGTGGTAGTACAGGTAGATCTTTCCCTGTTCAGGGCTTCCCATCATCTGCTGCTGTCTCCCCAAACCACCCTTACCCTTCAATCTGTCAGCCACTTCATATATCATAACTCACTCACATCTTAGTCTTCAACAAGATGGGGGGAAAAAAAGCTTCAAAGCTCTCCCTGAGCTAGTCTGCTCCAACAGCTGGTGACGTATGACTTGTCCATGAATGTTCTAGTTAGGGCCCAAAGTTCTTCCTTTTCTTCTGAAAATACCAGAGCAGCAGCACAGGTTATGGTAAAACTGTGCCTGAGATGACAGATGGTGGACAAAAAGTTGCTGTAGTGACTACCAGCAGATGGGTTGTCATGTGATGAAGTAGGTGTCCCAGAGCGTGACACATATCTGGGAGCAAAGTGACTTCTTGAGTGAGGAGTTCCGAGAACCCCCTTTTGGGTTAGGTTAATATCATTGGCTAGTCAGTTGAAGGGAGACCAGTTGACATGTCTCGGGACAGAGACAAGCCAATATACTGAAGGCTGACTGTTCCATCAGAGACCTGCTCCCCTTTTTCACGCAGATCAGAGCAAATGGTTTGACCTTGTCAACAAAGCTGGAGCTCAGCGTACGAGCAGCATTCACCTATTCAAGCTTCTGGAAGCTGGACTTTCAAAGAGTGGGAATACAGCTGCAGGAGTAAAAAGCAATACCACCGCTGCCGTCCCCCCAGAGATAAAGGAACCTTTTTTCATTGCAATATCCTGTTCTTTCCAACATGAGCAGAGATTCAATTAAAATCACACAGAGAAAGCATAATGAGTAGCAGGAAAATATGCACATGCCTCAGCGATACTTGACATCGGAAGCAGTCATGACCAGTCAGACATCTGACCACTGAGTATTATAAAATAGAGATTACATTTTCTAATATTAGTATGAAATGTAATAGGATTGCAAGCAAAGATGGGAAGAATTCAGGGAGAGATGAACCATGCTGGTATAAGGAGCTTCAGAGGTGGTTTTTCCTCCTAAACTCTTAGTCATTACGTTAGTCCATTTGGAATTGGAAACTGGACTTTTCAATTCACTGGCTGGGTCAATGGTTCCGTGCCTCACATCTTTCATTTGAAAAAGCAACAAATCACTACATACCGCTAACAAGCCAGAGTCTTTTTGCAGCTTCTTTGGGGGGAGGAAAAAATATAATTAGTTGTGTCTAGGACACGAAATGCCGACCACGGGCAGTGGGGGAAATAAATTGCTCAGCTGAAAAGGAAACGGAGATAACTCATTTGCTCTTGTTCAAAAAGAAATGCTCCCTTCGTGTTGTCATGGCGACACATCCTACCAACTCCCGGTTGGCGTGCTACCTCTCGGCCTTCTGCTCTTCTCAGCCTCTGAGGTCAGCATTCACCAGGAGCAGTGAGGTGGGGTTGGGTGACTGTGTCACTCTGAATGAATTAGACGCATAACAGAAGTCGGAAGAATGTCGGCAAAGCGAGACAGCGGATTGAGATGGTGGAAGTGATCCATAGCAGATTTAAGTGCGACTGCTTGCCACAACCCCAAACAGGTTGTTAAAGGTTCCTCAGATGCTCGTTTTCAAGATATTCCAGCAGATGACCTGTTTACTTCTTTTATAGGCGATGAAAGGTCATGCCAGCTGCTGGTATAAATCAAGAAAATGGCAGTGCCACGTGGCCAGCTCTACCCTTTAGGGTGTAGAGTGCAAAAACGACTTGCAGGCAAGTAAAAAGATCTTAAATGTAGTCAACATATCTAATAACATTATGAACTGTTGTACCCTTCAGCCCCAAGCTCAAGCACCGAGGAGCTGTAAAAGTCTGGCACCAAGTCCCTGCTCATCATTTTCTTATGGTGGCAGACATTCACTGGTTGGCTCATGAACCAGTATACATATGGTGCATCCTCCAAATAAAGTTCACCCAACTGAGGGAAAGAGCATGGGTGTGGGTCACATGGGATGTCTTCATTCTGTTGATCAAGGTGGAGGGGTCCATTTTGATCCACTCATTTCACTGATGACCGACCCCTTCAGCCACTCCATCCCTGGGAGGGACACCCAGGAGGGCTTCAGGATAGAGGCTGAACAGAAAGAAGAGGATGGCTGAGTGGAAACAACACAACACAAATGAGGGAATTCGAGGCATTAAATGCTTTGGATATCAGGTTCATGTGTTTTTAATTGCAAAATGGTCCACAGCTCAGGTGGATCCTGCTGCCCTTGTAAACTAAATCATTCCAAATTTGAAGAATATATATCAGTGAATATCAGAATCTCCATACACAAGTGTGAGTGGGTTTTAAGAAGACATTTCTGGCACAGAAGAGAAGAGTTGAAGAATGATGCCCCAGGCTTTCTGTGCCAGTGTCCACAGAAGAGGAGCTCAAACTCAACTAGGGAAAGCAAATGGGATAAATGCTTATTCTAGTTGACACTAGGTTTTACCATCTCTAAACACACATTAGGATGAAAAACGCTCCTTTATTTTACTGAGTGTGTTAGACATGAAGAAGCCTAAAAAGCATGCAAATGGGGACAAGCTTAAAAAATGAACCAGGTACAAACTCTCTGACTCACAGCATATTACACTGTTAAAAGTACATTAGCATCAGGTCCCCCATCAATGGCTGGTCCAAATATCGATTAGTTCAGGGTCTTGTTTAATTCCCTTCACCAATAGATTCCCAAGAATTCCTATTTTACTTAAATCAATTGGCTAAGGAAATGACTGGAACTGTGTGTTACTCCCAATAGGCCATTTCCTCAAAAACAAAACAAAACTCTGGTTCTTGAACTGGTTCCATTCAGGCATATAAGACCCTTAGTGTTTTTATTAGAAACCCATCCCGCATTTACACCAGTTTTAGTGGAACTGAGAATACGTCACTGATCACATCATCAACAGAGGGCGCTGCACAGCATCATTAAACGAAAGTGAGAAAATGGTAGCACGTATAATCTACCTGCGAGCATTTGTTCTACTGCCGACATTTAAAAAAAAAAAAAAAAAAAAAGACGGAAAAACTGGGAAAAACATGGATCAACTTTTGGTGATAAGAAGACATAAGACAACACTGCATGAGATGAATGATATGCCAGTGGTCCTGTACAACAAGACACGCCCACAGCAGTTTGAGTTGAAACACCTATTAATATTTAATTAATTGTTTTAGAACCTATTTTTGTTGGTGGAAACGCACAGAACGGTTCAAGATTTGGTTCATGAAACAGAACACAACCCGTTGGCCTACAAGTGGCCAAAATTTGGGAACTTTTTTGTTGATGATGGTGCCTCTACCCTATAATAATCTGCAGCTACAAGCTTTCACCAAAGCAAAATATACATTTTAATTCTAAGATAAAAAACCAGGATGGTTATTAGGCTTGTTAATCCATATGCAAGTAATCTTTTACTCCAACCAAGGTCACATAATTACTCTTTATACATCAAAGAACAAGTAAAAATACTCAATAAATGCATCATATGGCTCCCTAAACCTTTCTAAACCAAACATTAAGTTTTAGAGTTAAGACTTTTATCAGCATCTCTAAAGGGTCATGGGCCAAAGTGGAATTTTACCATGATCAAGACCAATTTTACAATGATCAAGACTTACGAAACATTGTCAGATATTTCTAAAAGAAATGATTAAGTTTCAACCCCCTTTCCACTCATTTATCCTCTACAATGTATAGGAAGACTCAGTACTGCTACACCATCAAAGGAGCTAAATATCTGAGAGCAAAAATGATCAAAAATTGTGTTAAAAAAAACAACAAAAACACAGTAAACACGACCACATCGCAACACGATGGGAGGAGGCTTGCAAAGAGTCAGATGAAGAGCAGGATTACCGTAGCACTCCAGATCAAACGGAACTTCAGGAAAAAAAAAAACATGGCTCATTAATATATTCTTATAAAGATTTGTACTAATAAGAACCTCTGTTTATGTCCCCCCCAACCCCTTTTGATGTCAGAGATGAGAATAGCTACACGAGTATGGGAAATTATTCTGTGTATCTGAACATCAAATTAGATCAGTGAAACAGAAAAACAGGGGTAAAATGTGGTCCTTGATTTATTGAACTGCGCCTTATTCATTTTTCTTTTACTCTTTTTTTTTTTACTTTTCGTTTGCTTTTTCGGAGCACTTTCAGTTTCTACATTACCTGTGGGGAACGCTCTATGACGGAGGTTGCGAGGCCTTTCAATAGGGGTCAGGCACCAAGAAAAATGGGAATCAGCACCCCTGTGGTTCCTCAAAGAGAGAATGGATTAAAAAACCGAATAGAAACAGACTGGAGCATGCACCATCGAAAGAGAGAGAGAGAGAAACATACAGCAAGATATGTATCACAGGCTGAAGTGGATGAGGAGAAGAGATAGTGAATGAGAACAAACCTTTCAGATGGAAATGAGAACAGACCATAGAAACCAAGGCCAGCCACAGCTCGCGAATCATCACCATGGCAATCTGCACTGGAACACAGGCAGAGGAAAGAGTTGGGGGGGCTGTTTGAAGAAAGAACCGCAAAGAATGTCTATGGGCCAACTTCATATCCTCCAGAATCTGTATTCTGGCAAGAACGATCCCCTATAGGAAACCCTCTTTCAGGCTTTCTGAAAGGTAGACAAAACTGATACGTAGTGTCTTTCACACCAAAAGCTAAAGCGGTTCTTGGAAGCAGGTCCATAACAGAACCAAATTAGGAACATTAAAACCATCAACATAATTTAAATGTAAAGAATATTTAGAAGCAAAATTATATTTTTAGACCTCATCCAGTGGCTGTAATCCACTATCTCCTTTGTTCAGAGACCTCCTCGTGACTGTGACTGGTCTCAACCACTCTCTGGTTTGTTCAGAGACCTCCTCCTGACTGTGACTGGTCTCAACCACTATCTCCTTTGTTCAGAGACCTCCTTGTGACTGTGACTGGTCTCAACCACTCTCTGGTTTGTTCACAGACCTCCTCCTGACTGTGACTGGTCTCAACCATTTTCTGGTTTGTTCAGAGAACTCCTCCTGACTGTGACTGGTCTCAACCACTCTCTGGTTTGTTCAGAGACCTCCTCCTGACTGTGACTGGTCTCAACCACTCTGGTTTGTTCACAGACCTCCTCCTGACTGTGACTGGTCTCAACCACTCTGGTTTGTTCAGAGATCTCCTCCTGACTGTGACTGGTCTCAACCACTCTCTGGTTTGTTCAGAGACCTCCTCCTGACTGTGACTGGTCTCAACCACTCTGGTTTGTTCACAGACCTCCTCCTGACTGTGACTGGTCTCAACCACTCTCTGGTTTGTTCACAGACCTCCTCCTGACTGTGACTGGTCTCAACCATTTTCTGGTTTGTTCAGAGACCTCCTCCTGATTGTGACTGGACTCAAACACTATCTTGTTTATAGTTTTTGTTTTTTCCAGAAACTTCCTGCTGATTGTGATTTGTCCGAGCCATTATCTTGTCATGTGACCTCACCCTGAATGCAATTGATCTTAACCATCTCGGAGTGGTTGAAGGGAAAAAATGGATTGAAATATTTCACTTTATAATTAGTATAAATTTTTTACGTGAATGAATGAAATGATGAATGAGTGAATGAATGTTTACCCTATTTTCTATTTTTTTGCAAAGTATAAGGCTGCTTTCATTGTTGTTTTCTTGTCATAGTTTCCAGTAGAACAGGATTCAGAACAGGATTCAGATCATTAAGGCGGTATTATTAATTTATTTATAGGGTTAACAATAAACCCTGACTGAGGCATAAAGTAAATTAAGTATTGTATTGTGACACTAACAATAATACCATACCGTTTGCCTTTTTAGGTCATATCCTTTACATTTTCATGTACACACATTTCTGAAACAGTGTGTGTGCACCCTGCAGGGGCTTTTAATGTCCCTTCTCAGGCATGTTCATATGCCTTTCATGGTGTTTATTAGGCCACATAGTAAAAGCAAAGCAAAGCTGTCATCTTGAGACACATCAAACTCTGCCCACCACTCTTTTTGTGAAATCAAGCATCGAGAGGTTCTGAGGGTATTACCTACCCTGAATAGGAGCGTACATTCTGTTATGCACAATATATCTCTTTCTCTTTCCCATCAGTCACACACACAGTCACACACACTTTATGACACATGCACGCACACGCACACACACACACACACGCACACACACACGCGCGCACATACACTGCAGACTCTCATCATGCCCAGTGACCCTCAAAAGAAATCAATATGCTTTCTTGTCATGCCACAGAAGCCATCTCTTCTGCAGCAGTTTTCCCCCACCGTTTTCTTCACTGACACGTTCCCTGTACCTTCACCGAAGAGAATAGTGCACAGTTACGGATTCACCAAAAGTAAATAAATGACATGCTTTTATGATTTTGACCCTAGGCTAATTTTGCTGGATGGTTTCATAGTTTGATATGTTTATTCACCAAAAAAGAAAAAAAATAAGAAAGAAAAGAGAACTGTTGGAAATGAATCATCCAGAGTGTTCTTGAGTTGAAAATGCAATAAGTTGGATTAATAATTTGATTGATAGTGTCTTAAAGAATATATACTTAAATAAAAAACAATATCCATTATAATTTTTGTTATTTATGTAGGTATCAGTATTGTCCCTTCAGGATATTTATTCTGAAATTTGAAAACTGTTTGCAAAAAAGAGAGTAAACAGTCATCAGCCCCACCCCCTCTCTGATCACTTAGAGTCTGTTTGCAGGTTGAGCATCAGCCCCGCCCCCTCTCTCTGATCAGTCAGAGTCTGTGTGCAGGTTGAGCATCAGCCCCGCCCCCTCTCTCTGATCAGTCAGAGTCTGTGTGCAGGTTGAGCATCAGCCCCGTCCCCTCTCTCTGATCAGTCAGAGTCTGTGTGCAGGTTGACCATCAGTCCCGCCCCCTCTCTCTGATCAGTCAGAGTCTGTATGCAGGATTTTTATTAGAGATATTTGACTCCTGGAAATTAAATATTATTATATTATATTATATTATATATTATATTATATTGTTTACTCTAAATGAAGAATAACTCATACATGCAAAATATCTGTGTAATATAACCTGTCAATATGAAGATCCAGTTAAACTGATCAACAGTTAATTCCGACTTACTCCTCATCACAGCAGAAGGAAATGAGGTTGGAATGTAATCAGAAACATCATGTCCTTGTCTTGTTCACTTATATTCAAACTTACAGCTTCTGTCTTGACTTGACTTATGAATCTGACACCAAGTAAAAACAAGGGTGGGGGTAGCAAGAGGGGATTGTACATAATTGTCATTCACAAGACTGTCAACAATGGCATACGCATGGCTGAGAGCATAAATACTGCATACAAAGGAGCTCCCAAGGGTCGACACAGCCAGGCTGCAAACGAACGAGGCGCTGAAAGAGCGAGGAGCTTTGTGAACAAAGTGAGCGGCATTGCCCCTGTGTGAGGAACAGACCCGGGAACGCTGCCACTCAAGGTGAAGTGACATGAGATTTTCCAGTGGCTGCGGATCAGAACCATTCTGATGGCTGAGATTTTTGGGGGCTTGCCTGGCAGCACTAAGACTGATTTGGCGCTTCCAAGTGGAACTGTCCAAACAGTAGCACAGAGATAGCGTTTGTTATTGTGTGTTTATGCAACAGATTTAAATTCAAATTTATCTACATAATGCTTTTCACAACGAATGTTGTCACAAAGCAGCTTTACAGAGATCCCAGTCCAAGCCTCATATGAGCAACCTGAAGGTGACAGTGGAAAGGAAAAAAACTCCCAAGATTCAAAATGGGAACACGTCCTCCTCAGGTCGACACGGGATAAGAGAACAAGCAATAGAACAATGAGAATAACTGGTCAGAACGGGTCATAAAAGGATCGTGTGAGTGCGTTTATGATGAGAATGTAAGTGAGTAGGGTGCAGCTATCGAATATTTTAGCAATCGAGTATTTGACTGAAAATTCCTTCGTTTAATCTGGTAAAACATTTCTGATTGGTTAAAGAGAAAAGGGGACATTTCACTTAATAATGAAGGACAATTTACACAACAGTTTTATTAATTAAACTCACATTTTGCATAACAAACTGTATTTTCATGTCTTGAAACGTTTCCAATAAAAACACAGTTTCCATATTTCTATAAAACACAAATAGAAATAAATAAAACAAATAGAAATAAATTTTATCATTTTTATTTGCCCTTATAATTTGTAAAAATAGGCAAGAATATCTGAACTAGAACTTGGAGTCCATGCATGAACAGTTCCACACATTCCTGCTGCGAGTGCTTTAAACCAATACATTCAGGAGAATCAAGGCAATGACCACTCCTCTTCATCTGTCTCTCTCATGACGTGTGTGTGTGTGTGTGTGTGCGCGCGCAAACCTTTAAAGGAGCACTTGATTGCATTGAAGGAAGGTGAGCATGTCAACATGCTCCGGGCTGAGGTTTGCCCTCTTCTTTGAAGCCATGATACCTGCAGCTGAAAACAGACACACTGACACTGACATCTTCCATCTCACTCTTCAACCAAACACGCACGGAGGATGTAAGCGTATTGTTCCACGTTAAAAGAAGTCCATGTGAAATACCATGTTTTAAGTTGTACAATTTAATAAATGATTCCTCGTTCATTTTTTGTAATCAGGATACTTGAATAACTAGGAATTATTTCACCCCTATATGTGAGTGTAGGACACAGGATAATTGATCATGTCCATGCAGGTTAGTCAGGCATATGCACAGTTATGCAGTATCTAGTGTGGCAGGAATGAATCAGTGTGAGTGTCCAGAGCAGGACAGCATCTCTGCAGGGTAACGGAGAGCCAGGTTGGGCAGCACTGGGATACTAATGGCATTTAGCTGATGCTCTTAGACAGAGTGACTTACGAGGTTACACCTATTACAGAGGTGGGCCAAAGTACTGTTAGGAGTCTTGCTAGTGACTCTTATTGGTTATTGGTGTAGTACAGCATAGGTCCCCAGACTGGGAATCAAATCCCAGTTTTCAACACGGTGTGGTGGCTCGCTGGTGGTTTAATCTGTTGTACCACACCAACCGATCACTCAGAACGCTCAGAACAGGTCATGATAACGAGATAGAAAAGCATTGGAATTCGGGGAATTGTGGCAAATATTGGTGATTTTATACATCAGGAGAAGGTGATCCAGAGGGTAGGCAGGCAGCAGAACCCCAACCACACACAGACTTCAGCAAAGAGCAGGGGGCAGCTCAAGACATGGGTGATAGATTTAAAAGGAGAAAATGAACATCCTTTACTGGGCCGGTAAATTAAGTTTAGTAGTTTTAAAGGGTTTTTTTTTGTAACTTGTTTTAAAACCTAAAGCAAAATGAAAAAGAGTTTTATTTACCCATTAAAGTACAAACACCAACATAATAAAAACAGACAAAATAACGACTAAGCTAGAGGCACTTGACTAATAATGAGGGGCAACTTAGCCCAATATTTTCTCCCTCTTGAGTCCCCATGTGCACTGTCCCTAACCTCCTCCCTGTGAGTCTCTTTCTAGTCTCCTGAGGAGTGCAAGGAAGGGTTCTATGCCACTACTGTGGTAAAAGTGGGAACAGCTGGAATAGCTTGATTATGGACCAGATGGCGCATGGGGACCCTGCCTCTCGGTCTGCCATAGTGTGTGTGTATGTGTGTGTGTGTGCGTGCGAATCATGCATGTCACAAAATTCTTGGGCACATTTTAGTCATATATGTGCATATTTGTGGAGATCTTGTTACATGGTAAAGTAAGATACGCTTGCACAACATTCCTTTGGGGGCTGCTAACACATTTCAAACTGAATCCGTACACTACTACAAATTTCAGTTCTAAACTTAGACACTGCTCATCACACTGCTATAAAAAATGATGACTTTTTGGAGTAATCTATTAGCACTCTTTCTGTCAGCAACTTGGAGATAAGTGTGAATTTAAGAATTAGATGCATGTCAGCACAGAAGGTAGCTGAGCACCAGTGGGGATCCGACAGGGCCTTTAGAGAATGCATAATGATCTCTGCAAAAAACAAAAAAAAAAAAAGACATTTTTAAATAATTCTAGTGCATTTTGGTTGCCACTGAAACAGATACATTTATGAAATGCTTAACAAAACACTGTCTGATCAGGATTTCCTTTTTTTGTGGCATCTGAGTAGATAAAGTCGAGTGAGCTCTCCCCTTGGTTAACACTTCACAAGCAGGGCTGACCGCCTAATGTGCTAGATTAAGTACCAACACAATTGGGAACTAATAGAGGATTTAACCAATTTATTATTCTAATTCCCCCCCAATTTGGACGTGCCAATTATCCAACTCTATCAGGCCTCTCCCCCATCAGTCCCAGGTTCGCAGCTCTGATACCAACACCTAACAGAAGCCTGTGCTGACCAGCAGCGCTATACTTGGGGTAACATGGGTAAAGAGCACCATTTACCCACCCAGACAGAGCATGGTGAAGCAGCATGACCTGGGATTCGAACCTATCTAAATAGGTGCAACCAATTTTCATTATGTTAGTGTTAGTGTTTTTAAAATCTAGAATGACCAAAACGTATTCTTTTCCAGTGCTGATAACTACTCTCTAAGATTTGCACATGGAGCTGGCAGAAATTGGCATCACTTTAAAGGTGTTTTCTCACATTATTAAGCACTTTGTGACATTTGTGCTCTAAACTGAAGGCCTCTGTTCAATAGTCTTGGCTCACAAAGTCCAGACTGTAAGTCTATGGAATGTATTGCCCAGGAAACAAAGGGATGACCCTGAAAATGTTCTATCAAAGTTCCCTTTCTCCCCAAGTGTTTATTATCTGCAAACACAACTCCGAGCCATTTGATCTCCATTGACTAACATTTAAATGAATGTTACATGAGCATAAATATTGCAGTTGGCTGCAAGGTTTTGCTGTGGCCTCAGAAGAAAATTAAGTACCTGACTTACCTCTGAGGAGACACATTTGTCGCAAAACTAAATTGTTATACTCAGCATGTTCAGCTCTCTCATTTAGACAGCTGAAGCTACAGTCCTTTGGTGCTACAGCCAATCAATATCCAAAAGTGCCTAGTCTAAATGGTGCCTGAAGAAATGGAAAGTTATATTATATTACTGCTCTGGATTGTCTCACAGTGTATTACTGTGAACAGAATAGGGAAAGCTCTTGTAAACATACTGCTGCTGGCAAAGCAAGACCTCAAATCTCTGGAACAGGAGCTTCTGAACTTTGGGTTTGTGGGCATTAATGTAATGAGATTTCATTGCACGTAAATCTGGACCTTGATTGTGCATTCCAAGGGTGCAGGCAGAATAGTGGTCAGGATAGCACTGGTTACCTTTGAAATCTGTGTGATGCATGTGATGCAATCAAGTCAACATGGACTAGAGCCTCAAAGGAATGTTTCCAACATCTTGGCTAATTCATGCTGCAAAAATAGGCTGTTTTTAGAAGAGTCTTTCAGCCTGGACTGCTTTTTGGATGGGACAGCATTAATATAGTGCAACCGAGGTCACTGACAGGCTTAAAAATGGCCTGTTTAATTGGGATAAATTGAGGATGGAAAATTGTAGCATTATAAGTGGACCTTTTGGGAAAATAACATACAAAAAATTGCAGGAGCATGCAAAAGAGCAAATAAACATCCATATTTTTTCTTTCTTTCTTTCTTTCTTTCTTTCTTTCTTTTTTTTTTTTTACCATCACAAACATGTAAGTTAACATTGTTGGGAGAGAAGCCAGGTTTAATATAGGTTGAGAGGCTGTGTGCCAATCTGACAAATCAAACAGCTGAGAGTGGAGGGAGCCGGGGGAGCAGCCCAAGTCAGAGAGGCGAAGAATGAACTCATCAGAAATGGAAACACTAGCATGGCTCATCGTACAGACAACAGTCTTGTTAGTGCCTTCGCATACGTCAGTCTCTCCTCCTCTGGGCCACAGGCTCTGTTCCTGCAGGAAGCATTCCATTTGATGAAAACCCCATATCTCCCATGGAGAACGCTGATTGAGTGGGCTATCGCTCAGCGCCAGAGCCCGTTCCAGCTTTGCCACAACCCACAATCAGAGATACGTGCAGGGAGAGCAGCACTCCACTAATTAGCTTGATTTATGTGACAGAGGTTGTGGTCTGGGTTCTGAATCGGAGTTAACAAATTTGTATGCAATAAGACTGTTAGAGCAATCCTTCCATGTCTTGTTCTTACTCGGTGAATTGTGCTGGATGCAAGGTGTTTACGAGACTATAGGTCCCCATGTATCTTCCAGGATACTGTAGGCCCCTGTCTTTGTTGTATCTTCTTTGATTTAATCAATTACAAAACCAGGCAAACAGTTGTTCCCTGAGAGGCACTCATGATTTGTTGGTTTATAGCAATAACCTAAAGGAACCCTGGAATATCAATCTGAATTTTTCGGAATAATAAGTGACAAACAGCTCAAACACTGTTCTTCCTCCCTCGAAAGAAAACCAATAGAACAGAGCTATGAGATGAGCCAGTTCCAAAACCTCAACACTGCTGCATGTCAGTCTTAACTCATTATTTTATTTATGCCCCCACAATTTACATACACCTCAGAATCAAACCTGCAGATGCAGTGAAACGCAAAAGTGACTTCAGGAGAATATGGTGCTGTGCAAACTGAAGAGCAGCTCATCACTTCCAGACTTCCTGTGCCGGAGTCTGCAGAAGAAGAGCTTACATTCTGCATATGATGAAGAGAAAACCACAAAGGCAAATAGGGATCTGTGCTTGACTCATTCCTTCTCTTCAACAGTTCAACATCAACCAGTTCACAATAATCACAATCATTTCTGTATTTGGATTAACAGCTGAATAACTAATTAAGGGATCATGGGGCTCCCATTGTTAACTACACTACTCAAGCTTTCTTAGATATCTCAGGAGGCCTTCTGCATTGACCAGAATCAGATACCAAACATCCTACCATGCTAGATTGTAGACAAGCTTGATTTGTTTGTGTGTGTGTGTGTGTGTGTGTGTGTGTGTGTGTGTGTGTGTGTGTGTGTGTGTATCCCACTGCTTGCTTAAGTTTGCTGTGGTGAATGACCGACAGGGTTGCCAGGTCTAGTGTTTCTCAGTGTTTTTCCAATCCAGCTAAAATAACTTCCACTACTGATTTTTAAATTGGGTGTTAATATTACTTAGAAAGTCACATTTTATTGACCCAATTATTTACCCAGTTTTTAAATAATTTTTTAAATGTTTATTTTTAACTTGAGTAACTGAAAACGGCTTCCTGGGCTTAATCCCCATAAGCTGCCCTCTCATTCCACCCCTGCTGGTGAAAAACCACAAGCAAGGGATGAATAGTGCTAAACAGGGACAAAATAGTCTGGGATAAATAACAACGTTTCATATTAAAAATCATAAAAAATGATGCCATTTTTCCTTAAAAACAATTTTATAAAATAGCTAATACAAAATCAAAGTTTGCAATATCTGCAACACCTCAAGTTGATATAAATAGTGATCACAAGTTTTAATATATGTATTATTATGGTGTCACATTTGAGGCAGCAGGAGGCGTAAACACAGGATAATGGGTTTATTAACAAACAAAACAAAACACAAAGAAAAAGAACAGGGAAGACAGGAGATAAAGAAAGAAGAAACCAAACCAACTAGACACACCTGGAGAAGACTACAAGAGGGAAGGGCTACAAAGGAGGCACAGGTGGGAGCACTGATGAAAGGGCAGGGCTAGGGCAGAGACAAGACTGTAAACACAACAGAGCTGAAAAGCATATGCAAAACAAAAGGCAGAAGAGAGCGTAAAGACAGGGAAGGTGACAGAAGCGTGACATGGATTTATGATCAGTTATAATGGTCAGGTCATTTTTGACTGGGAACTAAAAACCAGCTGAAATGAACAAAACAGGTTTTTTTATGTTAATGTTTGACTTGTAAATTATTCAAACAACTTTAATCACATTAATAATGTGAGATTCTGGATTTCAGATTTCAGGAGCTATGAGCCATATTGATCAAATCGACTTGAATTGACAGGCCATATTTTTAGTGCATGTAAACTCTTTAAACCAAAATTTTAAACTGTGTAGCTACATAAATGATTCTTACTCCATCTTCCTTGTTCTTTGTTAATTGTTAATTTCGCATTTTAGCATTGTTTTTATTAGTTGTTATCTGCAAGTTGCGCAGTGAATTATCATGAGCCAAGATAACAGGAGGACCAATTAGTGACAAAATGTTAAATATAGCCATGTGCATTTGTTTTCCCAAGTGTGAGAAATCAGCACACGCCTCATGTTTATGTAAAACAGATAATCCACTAGAGTTAGGGATGGACTATTAATCTGCGCAGTGTGCTTAATGATAACACTTGATAATCATTGCAACAGTTCTTGTAAGACATTATCTTGCAGTGTGCAAAATTCAGTTTAATTGCTGCAATTTGCTATTTTGATATTCCAGTGATGAGTACTAGGACAGACAAAATCGTTCATTCATCAGGGATCAGCGAAATAGGCGGAAACATAATACTTGAAATAGAAGAACAGAAAAAATACAGAACAAAGACACACAAGACGTAAGCCAGGAACATCAAAGGACAAAGAAGCAAACAGACAGTTTGAAAAATCTGAACATGGACAAGAAACAGGCGTTCTTTTTGCAGATTGAATACAAGTAGGGATGATCAAGGGGCAGGACAAGGGATGATGCACAAACAGAAAATTAAAAGTCCAGGGCTGAGTGGAGCAACTGTCAAACTGCTTGATTGTCACCTAGGCCACAGCCATTGTTTGCTAAAAGTTCTATGTTTCCTTAACTCTTACAACCGGAAATCCGCACTTTGTGGGCAGCTACATGCTGTTTTCCAGGCTTCATAAATCATGACCAGTTCAGACTTACCCGAAACATGGTGGTCTCACTGTGTGATGAATTATCAGCCAGTAATCCATCTTGTAAATTCGTTTGTTTCCAACTGAATTAAATCCCAGTTTAAATGCCAAAGAAACTCCCAGTGCATGTTTACTGCTCTGTCCACATGTACATGTTCAAACTGCATACAGACTCTGACTGATCAGTGAGAGGGGACGGGGCTGATGACATCACTGATGGTTTATAGAGGAATTTATTTTCAAATTTCTATATTTCCTCCAGTTATAGAGGAAATGAGAAGGGAGGAGCCTTTTGTTCCCCACACACTGTTTTTCAGAATAAAAGTCCTGAGAAGGGATATTAAAGATGCATACAAAAATAACAAAATTATAAAAGACATCCAGGTTGTGTCTTATTTGGACCACTGTCAAAAATTTTAATGAACTTATTATTAAAAACGTCAACCAAATCATTACAAATATCACAATTATTCAATTTCCAGCTCAAAAACACTCTGCATTTCCAACAGGACATCTGATTTGTATAGAATGTTTTAGTCCTCATCAGAAAAAATAACTACATTTTGATCAAAACATTGTCAAATTAATTCTATTAATCTCAAATTAGGACATTTGAGTGGCCTTTGATCTCTTGAAAATAACAGTATCTGGCATGTATTACTGTAAGGGTACTGCGGTGTTTGCAGCCACATGAAAAGATGCAGTAACAGAGGCAGTATATGTGAAGCAGGCCTTACACTTACGTATGCAGTACATGGACACTTGAGCAGTAGTGGCTCAGTGGTCAGAACACTGGATTATTGATCACATGGTTGTGAGTTTAATACCCAGGTCCATGAAGCTGCCACTGTTGCTCCCTTGAGCAAGGCCCTTAACCTCTCTGCTTTAGGGGTATTGTAGCATGGCTTCCACTGTACCAAGATTTTCATTGTACTGTAGGAGAATGTATTATTAATATTATTATTCATAACTGGTGATGCATTATGAACAAAGTAATAAAGTGTGGTGTACGGGGCTTGGCAGTATGACCTAAATTGTCTATCATGGTATATTTCAAAATATTGGTAATAATATGGGTATGTGTGTATGTATGTACTGTATATATGAGTCTCTGGCATGACTGGGATTTATATAGATTTACAGCCTACTGTTTTCAAGATTTCACAAAAATATACCGTTTGAATTTCTTCATAAATATAAAATGGCAATATAAAAGGAATCTGTGTGAAACAGTTTGAGGTTTATTTATTTAAGAGTGAGTTACTAGAAAAGCTCAGTTTCTGTTCAGTGTTGCTGTGGCTGAAGTGTCTCACAGACACATTGGTTGAGTTCCCCTTTACTGACCATTATTGTGACTTCACTGAGAAGCCATGCAAAAACAGCCAAGAGTACTTGGGCATTGAGAGCGAGCTCGCTAGCAAAAAATCAGAGCCAAGTGTGTGTGCTGTTTGTGATGCATCTAATTTACCAAGTACTTTCACAGAACTTAGATCAATTTTAGAATTAGAATAGAATAGAATTGTAAATGATATACTAAATGAACTAACATGACATTTGTCAGTATATAAGCTTATTTTTGGTATTTGTGAGTGCACTTCTGTAAAACTAGGGCTACTCTGCACAATTTTACCCTTATTTTAGCCATGATTCTTGACATTTGGAGTTGACTGTTAAAGAAAGAATCAAGTAATTTATGAGGGACTCAATTTTTAGCCTCCCAGTGAGGTTTATGACCAGTCAGAGCAGATCATACATGTATGACTTTTTGTATACTGATCAAAGACACAGTCTGAAAGGTCCCGTCAATAGCCAATGCAAAGTGAGCATGAAAAGTGCAAATTCATAAGTGAAATTCATAACAGAAGCCAATATTTGACATAAAGTAGCCGCTGCTATGTGCAATTCTACTCTCCCTGCCTTCTCACCATAACCTCACCTAAATGTTGGAAGGGTGGCATGAATCTGCACGTTCTAGATCAACAGGGGTATGCATATTTTTTTGGGTGTGTTCAGCAGCAGGTTGAAGTTGTGAAGTGTTTGATCTCTACACATTTAGTGAACAATTGACATTGACACAATACCGAAGTGTGATTTAGCCAGTGTTTTTATAATCTGCTATGTCTTTAAACATTGTGCATCGTATCCAAGGCTTAACTGTGGATAACAGGGTCTGTTAAGTGCCATACATGTACATGGTTACTCATTGTCAGTAGATGAGAAGAAATGCTGTGTTGCTCAGTTAGTAAGAAAAAAAAATCATCAGAAGTCATGAAATTAATTTAATGAATGTTAAAGGAGAAAAATAACATTTCTTAAAAAAGCATAATCAGATCCATTGCTAACGGACACTTGAACTAATTAGTGTGAACAGTGAAAAGTAACATGGTTGACCAAAATTAACATCAACATCTAATGTTGGCCTCAGGGGTTGCATTTCCCCTCTATATTTTCTGGTTGTACAAATGAGATGTGAAAAGACACTCTAAGTTGGACTGGCTCCTTTGACTACCATGCAGTTCTTGGATCACTGCAACTGCAGATATTAAATCAGCCTTCCAGTTGTCTTGACTGCAGGCGATGGGAAGGAGAGGCTGGAGGTGTTAAAAAAGCAGGAAGAAATCCCAACACTTTATTCCTCTTTAATTCCTTAAAGCCCTCGGTTTGCTTAGTGCCGAACGTCTGGGAAGCAGCTTCTCTAATGAGGTTGGATCATGGTAGCTGGGGTAGGCGCGTTTGGAAAGCCGCCTAGTTGCCAAACGTGGGTGCTGTCATTTGCACGTATCAGAGATCAAAGCGTTTGTGCCGAAAGTGTCCTCAAAGCATCTTAATTAGGCAGCGATGTATGCCTGCATGTCTCATAATTCACTCCGATACACCGTACCCTGGGAGGCGAGAAGCGCCAAGGAGTTCTTTAAAGTTTGCCAGGTCCTCCAACAAAGGAAGAACAATGACAATGTTCTCATCTGAGAGGAGGCTTTTCCCCAAACAGTCAACAAAGACGTGTTTCAATATAGGAGTTTGTTAACACTTTCAGGAATTTTCTGTGATGCATCTCACGCCTCAGGAATCTGTGGAGTCTTCTGCAGATAATTTTGCTTGGCATAGAAAGGAACAAAAACGCAAAGGATTTGAGACAAGTGTCAACACTAAAATGGGAAACTTTAGCGTGGGTGCTTGACTTTTCCCTTTAGAACCTAAAGGCCTTTTGAAATGGACTACAGACTGTAATTATAGAACTACAGACTAATAGAAGTGAAGATGCCAGATCTGCCAGATTCACACTGTTATAAAAAAATTTATAAAAAAAAAACCCTGAATGTGTATGTACATGTTTATATATGTGTGTGTGTGTGTTATGTGTTTTTTTTAAGCTCCCACATGGTATAAATAAACCTCAGAGCAGGGAATGGAGAACCAGCCTACACACTCTGGAAAAGCCTGCGAGAAAATATTTTATTTCTCTTGCATGGTGACATCCAGTACAAGTCTGAGACTTGCTTAGGCCTGTTTGGATATCCTTCTGGAACTAAATGTTTACATTTACATTTATGGCATTCAGCTAACCCTCTTATGCAGAGCAACTTACAAGGGTACTCATATTGCAGAGGAGGGCCAGACTAGTGTTAGGAGTCACACAGTATAGTTTCCCAACCTGGGAATCGAACCCCAGTGTGTGGCTCGCTGTCTTTCTAATGCAGGCATTCGGATATGATATTTATTATATTACATTCAAAATAATCAATCCTGCACCAAGTTGACACAAGGTACCATGTTCAAGCTTATTTCCGTTTGATGGTTTAGAGGCAGAGGCAGTGGCAGGAGTTCCGCTACCTCTACCTGCTATATATACCTGTATATAAACACCTCTGTCCTGTGATATAAGACCCATATAAGCACCTCTGTCCACGCATTTTCAATCAGGGATAGGTTTGGCGAAGTGACCGGCCATGACATCTGTGTCTGTGTCTTCAAGATGAGCTCTTGAGACAGCAGCAGTGTGAGGACGAGTGGTCGTCTTGTTGGAATAGAGCACATGAGTGTGTTCGGAAAAGAAAGCAATGTCACACTGGGCTGAAAAACTGGCTGTAAGGAAGACCAAAAATAATCTAGCATCACTTGGAATCGTACTTCACATCTGCACACCAGGCCTTGTGGACATGTGACGCTTGACAACAAGCCACTGATTTTGGCACTGACCACGGTGCCATGTGCGGAGGGTTGTCTCCACCGAGGCAAAATGTGTATTGCAGTTGGTTGACTCCTTCTGGGTGCAGCTATTTTTTTGATGATGAGTGTATAATGGATGGGATAAAGTTCGAAAATGGTCATGTAATAATTATTTATGACTGTGTTTGATGAACAAAGCCTCACAAAGTCATAAGTGGGCCTGAGCAGAACAAATGCAGAAGAAAATATAGAATATAAGCCTTCAAACATGTTTAACAGAGGGTAAAAAGTGTAGGATAGAAATTATGTCCATGTGCGAAACAATTCCCATGTTATTTTTGATCCTTCTTTGATTTGCTGGGGGAAAAAAGACTGATATAACCCAAGAAGGATGGCAGGTTTCACAATGGTGGTGCAATTTATTCAGGTGGTGTTGTGTCAGACAATTTTCAAAAACACAGAACTCCCACTCTACTCCCACTCCCACTTCCTGGCACAGGCGGCTGGCAAGAGAAATCAACATGAATAGAAGCAATAGAGCTTTTAAACCAAACTGTTCTTGGAAAAGTGAAAGTTTTTACTGACAAATGTGTCTTTTCTCAACACAACAGAACATTAGAAACATTGTCTTTTCATGGTATCGGGGCGGATCCAATTACATCAGTGCTATGATGATTTTCCAAATCAGAGTGACATTACTGATCATGCTGAACAACAAATGTGAGTTTCCTTTAATGCACATGCTCATTGTTTTTTTTAATGTATTATTATTATTATATATATAATTATTATTAATATAATCTCTATAATAATAGAGATTTCATGAGACTAAATGTCTTAAATATGAGTCACCAGACAGTGAGACTCATTCACAAGCATGTGGAAAACCGTCCAATACAATAAACACTCGCCCTTAAACGATACTGTCTCAATAATGATGAGAGGTCAACTGAGAAGGCCGAAGCTGACAGATCCTCAGACAGTAACTCGGATAACCCCTCTGTAACCCATTCTGATGAGCTGCTTTCTCTCAGAATGAACACGCCCAGGCTTGTCGTGAATGGGTTAAACCAGCAGAAGACCACACTGTGTTCCACTTCAGTCAGTCAAGAACAGAAAGCTGAAGCTGCAGTGAGACTGGAGAAGTGTAGCCTGATCACAGAGGGTAGGTACCCAACCTGTCTTGCGTCACCAGTCGAGGCTGATGTGGAGAAGGTTCTCTAAGCACATCTTTGAGTTTGTTCATTAAAGGTGTCCCGATTAAGACATTTTGCCCTCAATCTTATTAGAGTCTCTTACAGGTGAGTATCAGCTGATCCCATTTCTGATCCGATCATTGTATTAATAATACAGTTCAGATGTGTTGCTGATTAATACTGTGTTAAGTTTAATTAACGTATAATACAAAGTAAAGTCACTTTGTTTCAATAACAGTTTATATAATGAGACAGTCTGGACTCTGTTCATTTAGTTTAGAAGTGACGTTTCTTAAAAGGACACATTTGGGCCACTTTTGACACTTTCAGCTCAGATGTGGGCCACATTTTGGCCGAATGTTCACTGATATCTGGGTTCTGTCCTCTCGGTTCTGAAGTTGCTCTTCAAAGCTGGAATTAAAACAAACCACTGGTAAAACAGCTCTGTTTCCATAACAGCTTTATGCAGTTTCAGATATGATAATGTTTCCTGTTCTCCACAGGAGTCTAAATTCTTATTTACCTTCAGGGAAACTTTGGTGGGGAGTGTATTAGAATAGATTAGAGTAAATATCAGTTGGAGGTAAATCAATGAGAATATTTATTTTATTTATAGTAATTTATTTATATAATTATATGATTTTCATTTGGTGGCTCAGTACCTTGGTGGTTAGCTCATTTGCTTCCCAGCACTATGGTCTTGGGTTCAAAGCCCTAACTTGGCGGACTTTCCATGGGTTTCCTCCGGGGACTCTGGTTTCCTCCCATATTCCAAAAACAGGTGAATTTGCTTCTGTAAATTGTGTGTGTGAATGTAGGGATCGGTACTCTCTCCTGGGTGAACCTCCTAGTGCGTGATGTAATGCTCTCGCTGGACGGGAATTTCCGGTAGAGTGTAAACTGTGTGTGATTGGCAGCTGGTTCTCAATGGTGTGTGTTGGTTGAGTGTGATTGTGTAGCATGCTTGGGTATCAAGTTATATACAATAAGTGAAACTTCATTCATTCATTCATTCATTCATTCATTCATTCATTCATTCATTTAATCTCAGTCTCAATGGACTCCATTTGACAGTATTGTTATTCCAAAAATACTTGTGCATCTCAAAATATTAGACCATCATGAAAAAAGTTTTTTTGCCTATAATTTAATATAAAATGTTAACATTTCATTTTCATTATATTTAAAGTGACATTTTGAACAATGTTGAAACTGACATTTCAATCTCGAAATTAAATATACTAATAATATAAGATTCAGATTTTCTGAGCTATAAGCCAAATTAATCAACAGGAAAACAACAAATGTTTAAATGTTCATATTATTAATATAAAACCTTAAATCATTTGAATGAAAGTATAAACATGAAGAAACTTTTTCATGATATTCTAATTTTTAGATGCACCAGTATCACAGAATCAGTGACACAGTCATGCAGAATTTAAAATAAATAAATAGATTTCTAAGTCTTACTGCTACAGTATCTGCTGAATGCTGTCACACAATGTGTTTGCTTCACTGAGTACAATTTTTACAGATGACAGCTGACTAGTGGACATATTCATTTATGACATTGACAGGCAGTAATTTCCATCTGAAAGTGCAGTGGCGACTGGGCTTTAATGAACGTGCAGAGCATGTCATGTTCTGCAACACCAAAATGAATCCCCATCCTGTGCCCTGAAAAATGGATTAGGTCTTACACACAACAACATATTTTAATTCTGTTACGTATGTAGGACAATGTAGTGTTTGGAGTCTTGCCTATGGACTTTGAGGCTTAGTTCACACTACAGGTAAAATGGCCAAATAAAATTTTCTCACCAAAAAATTTCACATTATCTTTTTCGTGTGACCTACAGGGGTTGGACAATGAAACTGAAACACCTGTCATTGTAGTGTGGGAGGTTTCATGGCTAAATTGGAGCAGCCTGGTAGTCAATCTTCATTAATTGCACATTGAACCAGTAAGAGCAGAGTGTGAAGGTTCAATCAGCAGGTAAGAGCATAGTTTTCCTCAAAATATTGCAATGCACACAACATCATGGGGGACATACCAGAGTTCAAAAGAGGACAAATTGTTGGTGCACGTCTTGCCGGCGCATCTGTGACCAAGACAGCAAGTCTTTGTGATGTATCAAGAGCCACGGTATCCAGGGTAACGTCAGCACCACCAAGAAGGACCAACCACATCCAACAGGATTAACTGTGGACGCAAGAGGAAGCTGTCTGAAAGGGATGTTGGGGTGCTAACCCGGATTGTATCCAAAAAATGTCCTTCCCAAGACGAATTGACGCTGTATTGGCCGCAAAAGGAGGCCCTAGTTCACCAAACTAATCAATTATTGTGGTCTGAAACCAGGTGTTTCAGTTTCATTGTCCCTGTTTATCGGAACTCCATCTAGCATTGATTTTTTTTACATTTTTTTTCATTGATTTATATTAAAAAAAAATAATAATAATTTAAAAGATTTAAAAATATATATATATTTATAGGGGACAGTCACACATGCCAGATGTTATTTTCAGGAGATGCTTTGATTCTCAAATTTGTCTTCATTTGGGATAAAAAAATGAACAGAATTGAAATATCTGTATGAATTTGATCACGTTTAGATTATAATGTTTTGCTGATCTAATCTAATCTAATTCTAATCCGAACTTAAAAACTTTGAGACAACTCATTGATTAGAATCAGTCATAAAGGCATAATACTTAATACCTAATACAGAAAATAATAAATGGAAACTTGCACAACCTCCTACAACTATTATATAACTGTATACCTAAGAGAACGTAGCCTGGGGGTGTGACTGCACAATGAAGCGAGTGAAGGGGCCAAGACACACTCAGTATGCAAACAGATGGTGCCAGGAGCCAATGGAAAAGGTGGGTTTTCATTACAATGGAAAACGACTGAACTCAATATTAAGTTGATTCAACTCAAATTGAACTGCTGATCTTAGAATCATCACAAATGTTATTACAAATATTTTTTTAATAATAATAAAAAAACTTTTTTTAATAAATTAATTGAAAATAGTTAAGTAATATGTTGGATATCTAGTTTAATGTACAATGGATTTGATATATTCAGGTAAAAACAACTCATGGCATTATGATATGATCACATTGCTTTTATTCATTCGGTCATTTTCAAACACCGTCCTTCGTGATTCTCGGTGCTTTAAGTGCTTGGGCCTCCAGACACTGCATTTGAACATTTTTTTTGCTTCATCTCAGCGTACTATAATTCATCCTTTCTTAGAAAAGACTTTAAATAATTTCCTGTTGTATCGAAAAATGTCTGGATGAGCGTTGAATGTCTAGCAATCCATGCACAGCAAAGCTCCGGTGCTCAACGGTAACAATGGGCCTCAAAGCTGTTTGAGCAGGAGCTATTCAAATGTGTCAGATGTGTCTGTTAAAAGCATCTTTTGATTTACACCCCATAATCGTTTCCTGCACTCATCCCCCCCCATCTTCCACTTTTACTCAAGCTTATCCTCGCAGAGCTACGTATGCTTTTGGATAAATGCATACAATCTTTTTTGGTGTATTATATGAAACACTTTTATTACATTGTAGACTCAGTTTGGAGAGAGCAACGATATAGATTATGGATTTTTTATATTGTTAGTTGTGTTTACATCTACATGATGTTTTGTGTGTGCGAATAAACACACACAAACACACACACACACACACATACATACACAATCTACTGTATTACTATCCTTGCGGGTTGTGTTCAAAGACAACTTACAGCAGCTCTCAAAAGTGAGTCCGTCCTCACATAATGTCATTGTTCGACTCTGCCGAGCCCTATTCCGAGTGGAACCCATCCTGGAAAACCGCTGTGTGACCTATTTCTCACATCCTCAGAGGTTTCTTTGCCATGCGGTGCCATGATGAATATCCAGTGGTCAGTGTGAGAGAATTGTACCATAAGTGCCAAAATTTAACAGCCCTACTCACCATTCACACCTGGAACCATGTAACTCTAATCACATGACACCAGGGAGGGACAACTGTACAATTGGGCACAATTCGAATGTGTGCTCCATTCCAATTTACAAACCTAATTTTGAACTGGAGTTGAGCAGATGCTCCTCCATGTCTAGAAATGCCAGCTGAGGTGTCATGGCCATCTGATTTGGATGCCTCCTGGTTGCCTCCCTTGTGAGGTGTTTCAGGCATGTCTGACTGAGAGCACACCCTGGGGAAGAGCCAGGACATGCTGGAGAGACCTCTCTGCTGGCCTGGGAACATCTTGGAGTCCTCCCAGAAGAGCTGGAAGAGGTGGCTGGGGAGGAGCAGGTCTGGGCCTCTTTGCATAGGCTGCTGCCCCCGCAGCTTGGACCCTAGATAAGCAGCAGATGATGGATGGATGGACGGATGGATGGACGGATGCTCATTTCCACAGACAAAAATAGAACCTGAACAGTACATTCACAGTGGGAACCAAACAATTTGTAGGTTTTTCAGCTCAAACCGCTGTGGGCGTGTCTAGGTGTACAAGAACAATGACATAGCAGTCGTCTGGCACAGTGTCGCCTTCTATGTCTTCTTATCCCCAGAAGTTGATCCATGCCTTTTTGGAGAAGAACAAACATCTGTAACAGAACAAACGCTTCCAGATAGTCTTTACACACTACCATCTACTCACTTCCGTTTACTGATGCTGTGCAGCGCCCCCTGCTGATGACGTATTCAGTGACGTATCCTCGGTTCCACTAAAACTGGTGTAAACGTGGGACAGTTCGCTAAACAACAACTAGGTTCTTATAAGCCTGAATGGAAACAATTTAAGAACCAGAGTTCTTTTGATGGAAAGGTTTTATGTGAGGTGTACTGACTTCTGTTGCCAGCTGTATAGACATTAATGGGTGTGTGTTGAGTTATTTTCAGAAGTAAATCTATACTCCTATAGAACCTTACTTTCTATAATGTTGTCCCATTAAAAAAAGATATAATAAAATATTAGCAGAAATGTGAGGCGTACGCACGTTTGTGAGATACTGTACAATTTATCAATTTAACTGTTTTCCATTGAATTAGAAATGATTGATATTTGAGCTGAATTTTGTTTGGTATCCACTGCTGCCCATCTCCGCATATCAAATTTTAGTATGGATATGTAATTTTTAGTATTGAAATAAATATAATTAGCTTAGTTAAGTTAAGTTAAAATACTTTTAACTTGATTGTAATGTAAGAAAACATACATAACAGTTTAAATTATACAATATTTAATTCTGTAAAACAATGAGTCATAAATGTAATTTGTCATTATTGGCATAAAATAAATAAAATAAGAGTTGGGTTTGAAATTTACACATAATGTCTGTAATACAGGGTTTTATATGCAATAAAAGTGAGGATAAACTATTTTAGTGTTTATGATCAAATTTGAATTTTTTGACACGGTACGGAAATACATCTGGAACAATAAATAGCCCATTTATGCACCACTAATACAAACACACGACATGTTCTTTACACTCAAGTAAGCCTCTTCACTCAGCATCAGCAGCTCCTCCTGGAATCTATGTAACGTTAGGCTTAAAGACAGCATCGTCAGTCAGATGGCGTGCCCTGAGACAACGTGCTTTCATGCTTTAGATGCACATGCTGCTTCTAGACATTCATGAGAACAGTGTTTGACCCTGAGCTACACTTTAGCATCCAGATGGCTTTGCCTCTTCTTTGCTTCTTCACTCATACAGTTAATTGGAGAATGCTGGCATGAGACCTAAGGGCATTCTGGGAGAAAAAAAAAATAAAAAGAGGTGAACCTCTTCCAAATGGACTTGAAATAGGTCAGCCTACAGAAGTTCCCAGAATCGTGCCAAACGGAGCGGTCAGACAGGGTCCTGAGCTAAGGGCAGACAGCCGTCCTGTTCCACTGCCAGCCAGTGTAGCTCACACTGAGACTGACAGCAGGAAGAGTGTCACGGGGTGTTGGAAAGAGCTTGCTGGATGCCTGTCATTTTGATCTTCCTCCATCCTCTTGACTTTAATGGATCATGCACATCCAATGACTGGGGGCTCTTGCCTTGTCTTGCCCACACATAAGGCCGTTTTAGGGAGCGGAAAAATAAAGATTTCCAATTGGTTCTTTTCTTGGTCATCCAGATCCAGCATTTAATCGATCCCTTCATCACCTGAACCTTATAACCCCCCAACTAAACCCCCCAATGCTACGTTTTTCCAGTCTTCAATGATCCAGTGTTGGTGTGCTCACTGCCACCTCAGCTCTACCTAGTTGGTCCATCTAGTAGATAAAGTCAGACACAGATGCTCAGTCCAGAAGAGAACACTGTGGTGGTTAAACACTCCAGCAGCACTGCGGTGTCTGATCCACTTGTACCAGCGCAACATACACCAACATACCACCACCATGTCAGTGTTGCTGCAGTGCTGAGAATGACCCACCCACCCACCCACCCACATAATAGCTGCTCTGTGGTGGCCCTGCAGGGTCTAACAAAGTATGCAGAGAAACAGATGAACTACAGTCTGTAATTGTAGAGCTACAAAATGCTCTTACATGGTCAGCAGAGCTGAGACAATGGGCATTCAGTGTAGAAACAAAGAGGTCATAATGTTGTGGCTCATTAGTGTACATTTCAAAAGAAACAGCTGCTACATTTTCTCCATCATGGATTGTGTGCCAGATGTTAAAACTGCACGAACTGGAGGAAATATTTTGCAGGTTATAGAGGGGAAGCTGGTGAGTGGAGCATTGCTTACAGCAAACTCTGCCACCATCCATTACCAGCATTTTAAGCTGAGTGTGTGTGACTCTGCATTAGACTGTGCAGATCAATCAAGTGGCTGGCTTGGTGCAGTGCATGCTGGCTATATTTCTGTGCAATTGTATCAGCAGCATCACCATGTCACAATGACATATGTCGTTATGATCTCTCTGGAGCTATCTGGCTGCAGTGTTCAGAGCCAAGCATGGCGGCAGTTCTCCATGGGCTGTGCAAGTTGAGAGACAGATGATGACTGAACTAAATCTTCCTTGACTTAACAAAACGTGGTCCCTTAAAATGTATTGCCTCCAATGAAACTGGACAGATAGATGGATAGATGGACTTTCAAGACGGGCTTTTTCATCTCCTTCCTTAACTGATTTCAATCAATGACACCCACCGTCCTCCAAGATGATGTGTGGTTGGACTTGAGCAAGCTTGATGTCGCTCAGTCTGTGTTCTCATTCTCAACCTTCCCTTCCAGCACCAACCTTGGAATCACCAGTTCTGCACAGAAATTGATCCAGTCTTCCCAGGGTAGACAATCATATGGTGCCCAACGAAGCTTGGTGCTTGGTCTTCTTCTCAATTGTCCTACCAATTTTCAGCCCATGGCACTCAAATCCTCCCGTCCCCACTTCCTGGCACCTAGGCCACATCTCGGCATGTTTGTCAGTCACGATCATGGAAGGCAGCCCGCGTGCCTGCATATGCAGGTCTTTCTGTGATCTTGTCATATGCTTCAAGAGCTCTCTAGTCACTGCAGATGCACAGATCACTGGTATAGATACGGATTGTTCTCAACTCATGCCCACAGTCGGGATGCAACTCAGGTACTTTATCAGTCTCGTCACCTCAAGATTTGAGGCACCAATATGTTTGTGTTTATCTGCTATATCAGCACTGCAGTAACCGTGACATGGTGGTGCTGTGTTAATGTGTACGGCTCTGGTATAAATCCGTCAGACACAGCAGTGCTGCTGGAGTGTTTAAACCCCTACATGTCACTGCTGGACTGAGAACAGTCCAACAACCAGAACTATCCAGCCAACAGTCCTTGTGGGCACCGAAGGACTAGAGGATGACCATCACAAACTGCAGACAAAGATGAGCTTCTGTCACTGATATGGTGAACTAACTAGTCATGTCTAATAGAGTGAACAGTGAGTGGATGCCGTGTTGAAACACCCCAGCAGTACTGCTGCAACTAAAACACTAACAGACCACCACTATGACAGTGTCACTGCAGGGCTGAGCCTGGTGGTCCTGTGTGGTCCTGATCATTAAAGAACATGGTAGCAGTAGTAGCAGCACAGAATGTGGAGAAGGACACTTGCCTGTGGACACTAACTAAGGACGTTTCCTTGCTTTTATTTTAAGCCAGTCTAGAGTAGAATGTCTGGCAAATAACATCTAAAATCTAAATCTAAAAGGAATAACGTCTGGTCCCATGAGACTAGTTCAACCCTTACAACAGTTGCATGGTGATGCATTTACAGATCAATTGGGATGAAGCCTTTACAGTATGTGGAGGTTCTTTCATCCAGTCCTGTTCTCTTTAAAGAACCACCCACTACAAGCAAAGGTCTACAAGCAACTCAAAAGTGGTTCTCCTGTACATATCCTCCAACTGATCCATTCTGGCTCCACGTGTGGCTTTCATCCAGATGAAAATTTCACGCCAACCATTGTGATCCATTTTGCTTCATCGAAGTGATCTAATTTTGTTTCTCCTCATTACACCTCCAGCAGAGTTGGCTCGCCGAAGTCAAACTTGAAATGCTGCCAGTACCACTGTATGATATGATGAACCGACGTTGATGAACTCCACCTATGGCAGAGGGGAGCGAGAGCATTTAATGATTATGCAACATATAGGCTGCCATCAGCTATAACCTGGGCCAAGTACTCGATGTTGGAACAGCGTTTTTGCTGCTATTTTCCTCTCTGCAGTAGTTAACTTCTTCCCCCCACAACTTCAATGACAATTAGAGGCCGAGATGATGGGAGGAGAGAGAGAGAGAGAGAGAGAGAGAGAGAGAGAATGAGGGGTCCTCTGAAGCCAGGTTCTCTGAAGTAAAAAGGAGGGATTATCTATGTAAGGTCCCCAAAAATGAGACTCAGGATTTCTCGTGGAGAAATGCATAATTCATGTTGGCTCTAAGCCTGAGTGTAAGAGTGCCTTCCCTTTTTTATTTCACCTCCTATTCTTTTCTTTCATGAGGAGCCTTGTGATTTTCACCCCATCCCCCTCTACTTTTCCCGCCGGCAAATCTACCCACCGAGAAAGGGGCGGGGGGGTGAGGGGTTGTGTAGCATGCTCTATCTGTCTGGAACATTTCTATGTCTGTTAAGCCACAATCTTTCCCTCACCTCAATCAGCTCTTATCTTTAGACAAGGTTCTGCTTCTGTGGCCTGGATTCTTCCTCTTCTCTTCCATCTTCTTTCTTCTTTTCTTTTCTTTTTAATATTTAGAATTAAAAACGTAAATGTGCACATCGACTTGGAATTTAACCCATCCATGCAGTGAAACACACACTAGGGGGCAGTGAGCACCCATGCCCAGAGTGGTGGGGCATCCCTATGCAAAGTGGCCAAGTGAGTTAAATTGAGGACATCACTTCAGGCATGTCCTGCCAGTTCCGGGATTCGAACCAGCAACTTTCTAGACACAAGGTTGGTTCTCCAACCACCAGGCCATTGTACAACACCCCTGGAACCCACAACCTTGTTATTAATAACCCAGCACTCTTAGCACTGATCCACCGCTGCCCAAGTGATGCGAAAATAGGAACGCATACAATGTATGGTATGAATTCGCTCCTTTTCTAGCATTACAATAAAATGTTGGCTTACATATTTTTGCTTTATTCCTCATTGCAAATATTGTTATGTAGCCTTCTGCAAATCATCATGTTTTATTCATTGCATTCATATTCCTCTATTCAAACACCACATCTGGTATCTTCATAAAAAGCACTCATCGGTTAATATTCAGGTTTTTCCTCTACAGTAAACAAGGAGTAAACAGTGCTTGTAGTGTGGTCGTCTTTGCTGCTGTCAAAGACACAGCGGGAAGTTTCTGTAGAGCTGCCAAAGAAAACTTTTATTCAAAAGACAGAAAATGTAGGAAGCCATGGAATATATTCCCAGCTTTGCAATTAACTAATATCCTTATAAATGTTTCCAATGTTAAATTTATTACCAACAAAAGCAATTTATTTATCCAACTGTCAGCCCCACGACTGTGATATATCATTCTAATTACTCCACATAACAACATACGGTTTATTTCCACTTTATTTGGCAGTTACACGGCTTAACTGTCACTCTCATACACAGTTAAACACACCTACAAACATGATTAATGGTGATCAGAGAGAGAGAGAGAGAGCAGTGGTGTTGACATGGGGTTGCGCTGGTTACTCCTGAAATCTGATTGGCTACCCTGTTGGTGCCACCCCACCCCTACAGATAAGAATAAGATAAGAATGAAATACTTCCAACACTACTACAACTACTACTACTACTACTACTACTACTAATAATAATAATAATAATAATAATAATAATAATAATAATAATCAAATAAATAAACAATGACAAGGGCAAAGGAACAGTCTAACTAACGAACATTTCAGGAGGCTCTGTTTTGGTCTGTTAGGATAAATGGTTTGTATATATGTTGTTGTTATGATTTATGGGCAACTGAAACATGGTTTTATGGCTGAAAGTACATCTCTGAATTACATCTCCCAATTTTCCTCAACTCTCACTTTTTCATTTTTTGATCTTGGCCTTGATCTCATCTCCTCCTCCTGCTGTGACATTTCCTGACTGTCTGACATTTGTCTGATTTCTTCATCTCACAGACCCCTCCGAAACAAAGCCCACCTCTGGCCTTTTACCATTAGATCGTCCTCACAGATCCACAAGGTCGAAGACACTCATCCATCTGCTGCCGTCCTCTTAACACATCCGCCACGTTTAGTCCGGCCAGTCCTGCCAGCAGATTCTGGGAAAAAGCTAACAAAACATCTCAGTGGGAAAGTCATCACACGGCTTAGGGTCACGGCTTCGCTGCGTCTCTGAGTAGCTAAGTGTAAGCTGAATGACAGCAATTACCTTGGGATTAAACGCATCATACGCCACTTGTCGGCTGCTATTTAAAGCATGAAATGGAAAGTTTTTCACCCAAAATAAACTTTGTTTGGCCCACTTAAGTTTGTAAAATGCTCTGCCTCCCTGAGTGGATTTTGCCCTTAGTGTTTGAAGCGTTTGCGATTTTTTTTTTTATGTGAGGTGTGTCATTTTGGTTCTCAGACTGAAAGAGAAAGTACAAATCAGAGCTACAAAAATTCTGCAATCATTTGTCACTAGCTGGATGTAAATAAGGGTGTAAGAAACACACAAGAACAAACACTCGCAGACACACAGAAAATAAGACGTATCCTGTGGACATAATTCATCTTCAAACAGTCAGAGATTCATTTGAAATTCTGATTTGGGGCCTATTTTTAGGGTGGGACTGTGATGAGTGCCAAAACATGGCAGTTTCAAACTGCTGGTTGAATGTGTGTGTGTGTGTGTGTGTGTGTGTGTGTGTGTGTGTGTGTGTGTGTGTGTGTGTGTGTGTGTGTGTGTGTAATTTTGAAGTCTTCAGATGCAGTTGTAGCTTCGCACCCACTCTCTGAACAGTAATGGGTATCCTGTGGCATGTATTAGAAGCATTCTGAAGACCGGACTTTGCTCAAAGTGCACTCCACCATTAAAACTTTAGATATTTTTGCAATATTATATAACTTTAAGAACTCTAGGCCAATTAATTTTATTCACCAAAACATTAAAAAAAAGTTAAATAAGAGACAGTCACACAGACATTGTAATTTTCAGGAGATCCTAGACTTTTCACATTTGTCTTCCTTTGAGTTGTAAAAATTAAGAGAATTTAAATATGTGTATGAATTTGAACTTGTTACTTGCCCTTACAATTAATTGGCTACAATTTTTGCTTATAAGGACTAAAAACACTTTATATCTCAGGAATTTTCTGTTGGAAACTCATCATCCAGTGTTTTAAAGCTGAAAAAGGAAGAGTGTTGAGTTATTAGTTATAATTAGAATGACAATGACAGTGATTCAAATAAAAATAACACAACCTAAATGTCCTATTTTTCATTTTTTTTTGTTATTTCTGTATCAGTATTATCCCTTTTTATGATGTTAATGAAATTTGAACAGTGAGCAAAGATAGAAAGCTAACAGCCCCTTAATTTTAGTTTTTCTCTGTAAACCAAATTCCGAGGCAAATGCCATTAGCCCCGCCCCCTCTCACTGATCAGTCAGAATCTGTGCACACATGGACAGAGCAGTAAACATGCACTAGAACAAACTCAGGCTTGGGTACGCTACACAATTATAAATTATGAAAGAATGGGTATCTCATGTTTTCCTGATTTTTATGATGAATATCTGAACAAGCCTCAAAATATGTTTGCATCTAGAGGACTCCATCAACATGGAAGTACTACAGTTTGTTGTGGTACATTTGTGTGTGGCTAGTTGCGCTGTCACGTTGTGTATTGCACACGTTCTCGTGCTAGAATGAAGCTGCTGCATTGTTTAAGGTGGAACATAACTATGACCACTCCTTTTTTCTTCATCTACATCCTACATTTATGTTCTCAGTGTTCACTGGCTGGGACCTGATGAGTCGCTGACCAGTATATGCTATTAAATTACACTGACCAGTATACACAAGACGATTATTCTCAGAATCAGCTCAGATTGACCAGTATATGATACAAGATTATTGGAGTGCCCCTCACACACTACTCAATTCTCTTTCCAAATGTCGACCAACCATCCAGCTGGCCTTCCTATGGACCTTCAACCCCATCAACTGATCCAAAATGCAGCTGCACGATTTGTCTTCAGTGTTCCCGAGTTCAGTCATGTTACTCCTCAGCTGTGTTTCCTTCATCGGCTTCCTGTAGCTGAACATCAGATTCAAAACCTTGATGCTGGCCTACAAAGACAAAAATGGACCAGCCCCTCTGTACATGATGGCAATGGTCAAACCCAGTCTGCACCAAGAGCCTGTCAAGCATCATTTACAGCTTGGCTTTACCCATCATCACTCAGGGTGTAAGGAAGACAAGCATCCAGACCATCTCTTTCAAGAGTATTTACCTCCTTAAAGGTTTATGTTTATCCTGAATCTTGTTGGTCTCTGATCTGACATTTGTTTTTGACAGCTTCCAAGCATGAAAAATCTCTGGATTCTAGTCTCTTCTAACTAACTCAGGATATTTTCCGAGTGAACAGCAAAGCACATTCATAAGACACTTTAGATAAGAACATCTGCTAAATGCCACAAATATAAATGCAAATAGATTCAGTGCCTCTTCACTCTTCCTCTAGACTCTGAGCAACAGACTTTTCTCTCCTTAGCTCAGGTAGATGCTTCTGATGCTGTCTCAGCCTCAGGAGGGGCCTGATATTAGGAATGCTGCAGTCAGACCCCCTTTCCTGGAGATGTCTGTGTTGTGGCTCTTGATGCTCCGACTCCAGCCTCTGTCCACTCCTTGTAAAGTTCACCCAAGTTCCTGAATCAATTTTACAATCCTCTCCAGGCCGTGGTCATCCCTGTTGCTTGTGCAACTTTTCCCACCACATTTCCCCTTTCCTGTCAACGTTCCATTAATATGAATTAATATGCTTGGATACAGCTGTCAGAGAACAGCCAGCAATGACCTTCTGTAGCTGATGGTCAACTTCAACTGTCCGGTCAACAGCTTGTGCTGAACTACACACTGTGTTTATACTGTTTGAACAGTAATTTACCAAAACTGGAAAAGTTCTAATAATTGGAGGCTTGAAATATATCATGTGTACTGGATATAAAATGTGATCATTAAACACTTTGAATTAAATTGTGACAGTTTTCATTTTTGAGCTGTTCTAGTTGATCTTCTTATCTGATTAACTGAGCCAACTTAGGTTGTAGTGAAATGTTTGATTTTAAATTCAGTATTATAATAGAAGTAGTGTAAGGGATCACCACGTCTGTCCAGCACATGTTTTTTGTAGCGTTGAGTTACAGATGTTCTGGTTTATAAAATAAAAAAATGGTAACATATGGTTATGGGCCGTGAGGAGAATCTAATCTATGAGGTAGAGAACAGAGAACTGTGGCACTTTCTCTACAGGCTTCTTCAGGTCGAAAGTTCAGGTGAAAAATGCTGAGGTTTCCACCTTCTTTGGGGTCCATTTTGCTACTCATAATAAAGCAGTCTCCTTTATTGCATTTTAGATTGAATAAAGATGACAAATGTGCCGAGTTTGTCTTGTAGTTTGTTGGCATCATTTCTCTCTCTCTCTCTCTCTCTCTCTCTCTCTCTCACACACACACACTCTCTCTCTCTCTCTCTCTCCCTCCCTCTCTCTCTCTTCACACTGTGAACTCATCAAACGCTTGTGCCGTAGTATTTTGGCAGCAGTGCAGAGCTCTGCTTTGCCCTCAGAATTAAATCTTTTAAATTTTAACAATGATTTCATCTAATTGGCTGACAAAGCTCAACAGACACTGTGCCAGATTCATAAAGCACAGCACCAGATTTATCATAGTGTTTTGAACATGGCTGGGGAGCTATGAGTGTGGAGGGACAGATCCTACACAGTTTTGTGCCTTTTCTGCTCAAGCACATCTGACTCCACTCACCTGTTAATTGCTGGATAAGTAAGCATGTTAAAGCTGGGATAACAGCAAACTGTCCAGCTCTCTGTCCTGTGGTTTCCCACCCGTTTTAGCGTTAATACCCTCAATCAAACCCATGACTCGTTCATAAATGGAGATGCATGTTTTACTGTCTTCTTTCATTTGCATGCATTCTTAATGATTATTCTGCATGGTCACTAAATGATCTGGTCTGAAGCTGATGCCCATTTAATGACAAAGACAAGACAAAGGCAACAGTCACAATTTGTACTGGACACAGATGGAATTTGACCTCCTCCTGTAATCCATCCTTGCAGTGACCACACACATACAAACTAGTGAGCATGCACACACACACACACACGATAGGAAAGTGACACACCTGGCGCAAGGGCCCAACAGTGGCAGCTTAGGTAACCCAGTTATTAAACCCACAACCCCACTCAATACACCAGTGCTCCGATCATAGGCCCCACTTAATAACCATGAGTTCAAGCATACCACTGGTTTTGGGGTGAAATGCTCTACCTGTTTGAGGTGTCCTGCACCAATCTGTACCTAAGGTCTTTATGGCTTTACAGGAGAAGGAATTAGAACGTGTAATAACTAAACAGCATACAGAGCAACTAGTAAAAACTAGTCCTTGCTTTTAATAGAGAGGTTGGAACGTTTGACGTAGAAAGTTCAGACATTACATTCAGACATTGGACTTTTCCATTCCACCTTAAATGGTGCAGTAGTTATGAGTGCCAGAATGTGGTACCATTTTAAGGTGGAAATTCAGCTTCACGCTGTGAGATAAGCACACACTGTTTGCATTGTTTATGTCTTTAAAATGATAATATGCCTTTACGTTGCCTTGGAGATGTAGCCTCAGGTAGGGCACTTCGGAACGATCCAATATGACTATGATAATGTGAACAAGTTAAATATTGATAGGGACTTATTCTTTTCCTCTGAGAATATTGGAACCTACCATTCATATGCAAACCTACGCCCGTGCCTGAAAGCAGCTTTACAGACATTCTGGATAATGAATACTTTTTCCCGCCCTGTGTTTGACTGTGCAGGAGTGCAACAGCATATACCCTCGATATGCGTTTTGTGTAGGATCCCGAAAATGAAAGGCCCAGTTTCCCCACTGTTCCCCTCCACCTTGAAAAGCAAAGTAGCTATTTCTAAGTACTTAAGTAGAGTTCTAAAAATGTTCTGTTCCACCTTAAATGCTGTTGCTATATTCACAGAATCACACTTACATATGCTTATTTGACAGGCCTGTATGTTCAACTCACTGTGTTTTGCACACACAGGTATTAATCCTCCACATTTTACCTATCCACACAAACACACTAGGGAGCAGTGAGCACACATGCCCGGAGCGGTGGGCAGCCCTATCCCAAGCCATGTCCTGTCAGTCCAGGGATTTAAACCTGCGACCTTCCAATCACAAGGCTGGTTCCCTAACCACCAGACCATGGCTGCTCCCAGGTTAGTCAGTCTAGGTGACAGTATATGAAGTTCATAGTGATCACAGTCCTTGTGATTTTAGATCACATAGTCAGGCCCTTATCATAAGGGATTAGGCCTCCAGGGAAGTCCCTACTATTAACTGTGACATAGCATTTGGATATATTATTTTTATTTTTAATTGACATTTGTATTGTTCTAATGATAGGAAAGCTGGTAATATGCACAGGACAGTCCCAGTACAATTATATTTTACAGCTGTCTGCAAAAAAAACCCTTTAGTATTGTTGAAAACACTGATTTCAAACTGTCCAGCGCTTTTGAACTTATTTCAAACCAGCTTTTGAGGTTATTTGAGCAAACAGTGATTTAAAGCTTCATAACGTCTGGCTGGATCATTTCATAGAAAGGTCAAGAGCCGAGTGCAGATGGAACTTACACACTTGCAGTCTAATAAACACTCACCATACTGATGGAAACAAGCTTGTTTCGCCTGTTTGGTCGCTTACGAGACACGGCTCATAAAGCTCTGCCGAGTCAGAAGAACAGTTATCATCCTGTGGCTGTTCTGATGGTCTCCAAGTCAGCAGTATTACAGTGCCTGCAGTCCTGAGAGATGCTACTGATGGATTTTTTGTTAGCTCGGTGGTCCCTGTTGTTTGCTCTGAATCTCTTGAGGTGCTTTCAATTGCCCTGTTGTGCAAGGACTCTTGACAGTGAGGGAAAACATGTCTTCACAAACACAAGGCTGTTGCACTCCTGCACAGTCAAACACAGGGCGGGAAAAAGTATTCATTATCCAGAATGTCTATAAAGCTGCTTTCAGGCACGGGCGTAGGTTTGCATATGGATGGTAGGTTCCAATATTCTCAGAGGAAAAGAAAATGTCCCTATCAATATTTAACTCTTCGCATTATCATAGTCATATTGGATCATTCCGATGTGCCCTACCTGAGGCTACATCTCCAAGACCACGTATGGGCATATTATCATTTTAAACATAAACAATGCAAAAATTGTGTGCACTGATGGGTTAAAGCCAGGGGTCATGATCAATTAAGATCTGATCTTACTTTAAGTTATGCATTTAATAATTAATATTATTAATAACAAACATGGCGATTTATAATAGACTTTTTTTTGTTTTTGTTTTGGGTTTATTTTCCTTGTTTTTGTGTTTTGTTTTGTTTTTCCCCAGTGGTCCCACGTCCTTCATATTGTTTTTGACTATTCCCTTGCTTTCAGACAATATCTGTCGGATATTACCAGCAGTTTTATATAAATAGGACTGAAATGAACCCAAAATAAAGTGTACAATTGGCTTGGAATAAAAAGTGTTTGTGCTTTGGTCAGCCAAATGCTAATAAAAAAGGCTTCCAAACCTGCTGTGAGCCAAAAATCTAATCCCAAATAATGACACACAAATTTAAAGAACTATTAACCCCTGTAACTGCAGGCAGATTATGCTGTAATTAATATTTATTATTTTGTAACATTTCAAAATTATTGTTGCAAACATGCCACCTAGGTTTCCTAACTCACAATATCAAACTACAAGACCATCAAACGTAGTTCCGTCAATGGGTGATGAGTTATCAGTGAACTTGGGAAAAAGATAAATTTCACTCATTTCCAACTAAATTAAATCTCAGTTTAAAAGCCAAAGGAGCTTCCAGTGCATGTTTACTGCTCTGTCCACGTGTACATGCTCAAGCTGCACACAGACTCTGATCAGAGAGAGGGGACAGGGCTAATCACTGACCCACATATTGGATTATAGAGGAAATGAGAAAGGACAACTCTGATCCGAGGATCGCAGGCTCGAATCCTGGATCATGCTGCTTGCCATTGGCAGCCGGAGTCAGAGGCCTGTTCTCCATCTCTGGTTGGGTAGATGATGCTCTCTCCCCACATCATACTCAGTGTGATGCTGGTTGGCACAGCCATTGTTTCAAAGCCTGGAACCCGGTGCATGTTGGCTGTCTGGTGAGGATGCAATTGCGGACATGGCACTTCCAAATTTGTGGGGAGAAAATCAAAATCAAAATATTAATTATGAATCAAAGTTTTGAGAAGGAATAATACTGATACACACAGAAATAATAAAAATACTAAAAGGCCATTCATTCATATTTTATTTTATTTGTACCATATTTAAAAATCCTTGTAAATCAAAAATACTCTGTCATGAAACATTTTATTAAAACACACACACACACACACACACACACACACACACACACACACACACACACACACACACACTCAAATGTAGATGCAAGTAAATGTTTGATCAGAAATGGACAAATTCATACAAATATTTAAATTCTGTTCATTTGTTCAATCTCGAATGAAGACAAATTGGAGTAGGATTGCCTGAAAAAAATCATTTCTAGCACGTGTGACTGTCTCCTCTAAATACATTTCTAATGTATTGGTAAATAAAAGTATGTCAAACTATGAAAACATCCCACAAAATTTGCATAGGCTTCTAAAGGTTAACCTAAAATGAACTTTTGTAAATCTGTGGTGAATTCCTCATTGCTTCGTGCTGCAAGCTGTAACTTGTAACGCTAATTCTGTGATGTGCTGGAGATGAGTAGATGTTGGTGAGGGTACATTAAAAACAGAAGTGTAACAGGTCCCATGACAAACGGACTCTTAAAGTTCAAAAACTGACTTTCAATGGCCATTGAGGCTTTCTTAATAAGACGAAAGCTATTTCCAGCTACTGCCATGCTGTGAATTCTGCAGCACTCCTGGGAGGCCTATGAATAAGTCTAAGTGCAGTAAATTTACTAAAGCATCAGCAAATTAGAGATCCCCCAAATGAGATTAATCATAATTAACAACACGGAATAATGCAGTTAATCAGCCCTAATGTCATTATGTATTTCCCTCTAAACTGTACACTAAACTGAACAAAAGAATAGTTTGAGGTCCAGCAAGAAGTAAAGTGCCAAATCAATGTTCTTCCAAGATGAAACAAACAAATGTTCCCCCTGAGGACCATCTTTGGTGATGTCTGGAACTTGGAACAAGTGTGGTCTCGTGGGAGGGAGTAAGTGAGGGAAAGAGAAACTGAGCGAGCGATACTATGGCACACAGGGCCAGCTTGAACAAACACAGCATCAGCTGAAATCTCAGCCAATTACCCAGCAGGGGGTAGAGGTGTGTGGGAAAATAGGAAGGACGGGGTGGTGGAGGTGCAGGTGGGGGCGTCTGAGATTCTAAAATGACTCCCATTAGTCTTGTGCACGGGTCAATAGGATATGGTTCTCGCCAATAGAGCAGCAGTAGCGGAGGCCAACCAGCGAGATGAGGTTTCGTACTGAGAATAATCTCACATGTTCCAGACAGATGCAACGTAGTCTGGAATAGAACAGTTTGCCATAATGTCAGTGTCACACAGTGCCTCTGTTCTGAGGAGGGAATGACGGAAAGCAGACTGAACACGCTGGCCCTCAGCTAGGCAAGCCTCAGTGATCTAATTATCTAGCTAAACAAACTTTCTAATGCAATCCGTTTTTTTAAGAAGTCACAATGTGACCTACATACAAGTTGTGAGTAATGGCTTTGTCTGGTTAATGCTTCGGGTTTAGAAACGAGATCTGTGGTGGCTCTGCTCATGTGGGTTGTTACTAACAAGCTAGCAAGTTCGCAGAACACAGTAATACAGTTAACCTTTAGAACCCAAAGACAATTTTGTGGGACGTTTATGTAGTTTGATGCATTTTTATATGCAAACATTAAAAACCTACAAATAGGAGACATCGTTGTAAATGTGTCTTTATTTGGGATGAAAATATTCCGATAAATTGTATGAATTTGACCAGTTTTTGATTTAAAAAAAATGTACTTGCGCCTATTTATTTATTTATTTTTCCTCAAAAGTCCATATAATCCATCATTTTGATGACACATGTAACAATTAGATTGACATTTCAGGTCATTTATTAAAAGTTTTTTTTCAAAACACTTGACAGTAGTCCAAATAAAATCAAAAACGAAAAACAGGAATGTCTTTTATTATTTCTGTTATTAATGCATCTCTATTATCCCTTCTTTGGACAACAATTGACCCGCCCTTCTCATTTTCCTCTGTAACCCAATATCTGGGTCAGTGACACCATCAGCCCACCCCCTCTCTCTGATCAGTCAGAGTCTGCAGGCAGGTCAAGCATAAACATCTGGACAGAGCAGTAAACATGCACTGGAAGCTCCTTTGGCATTTAAGCTGGGACTTATTTCGTTTGGGAAAGAATGAACTGTTTTTGCAGTTTGTTCTGATATTTAAATCATGCCTGTAGGTTACTCTGATCCTGAGTAAGGCTACTCTGAAGCCTAGAAAATGGGCATGTAACTGCCCACAAAGTGCAGATCTCAGGTTGTAAGAGTTAAATCAGCAAATGGAATAGTTTGCTAAATACACCCCATTTGATCAGCACAGACTGACTGATTCGATTTTGTTTACGGTTAAAAATCAGCTTTATCTTTCAAATCTCCTGGTTTAACAAGAAATTGCATCAGATTGCAGTGCCATACGTGATTTCTCCAAGGGATAAAGCCAACGGCAGTTCACCGCGGGCAAGATAATGCTGTTCTGTAATTGTAAGAGTTTCTCTTCTTAAACAACTACCATTTTTAACCCTTTAAACATTTGGCTGAGCACATTTTGAGTCGCTATATCTTATCGACAGAGGTGCCTCTCAACTAATCAGCAGCGGTATGTTAGGTCTAGAGGTCAATATGTTCTATGGTAGTATCAGGTCCCCAATAATTACATATGAGCCCCTTTGGTGTCTTGTTCAATTCCTCTCTCTCCCTTCACCAATTGATTGGCAGAAATTCTGAGTAATTCCTGATTTACTCAAATTGATTGGCTAAAAAAAAAGGAGGGGAACAAGGCATTACTCCCGAGTGGCCAAAATTGGGGAACTGCTTGGGCTAGCCAATCACGAGTGTCCTCATGCTATGCCTCTTGACACCTCTTGTCCATAGAGGAAGTCAGTATATATAAAACAGGCATGTCTGTTTCAAAATCAACATCGCATTTAATGCTTTTAATTAATTCATTAATCAATTTACCACAAAGTGCTCAAACATTTGGCATAGGTGTATATTTCAAAAACAGGGGGACAAAAAACATGTCAAAAAATAGTTCAAATCCCAGAAGGAAGTGTTGCTATTGGGAAGGAAGTTAAAGGTTCCAAGGAAAGAAAAATATGATGATAACTGTAGTCTGATCTGATCAGTATTTACTGATCTACTCATACAGAAGTGGTGTCTCTCAGTACGGCGTCGGGTTTAACGCAACATGCCAGACGTCTCTGCATGGAGTTGTAGAGGTTCCTAATGGTGTCCTGTGATGATCCATCCCATGCAGCTTGAATGTTCTCACTCAGTTCTGCAGATGGTGCGGTAGGGGTGGAGTGTTGATAGAGCGTCCAACAGCATCCCACACCTGTTTAATCTGAGATAGATCTGGTCATGCAACTGGTGGAATAGTCCACACAAGACAAAACTGGGTCCCATTACTGAAGATGACCTGTTGCCATTCTGAATGACTCCAGACAGTTTGACACACCATCACAGTCCTTAGCGACGTGGTCTTCATTGTAACAGTCTGTGTGCATGTAGTCCTGTGTTGTGCAGTCAGTGACACAATGTGTACATGGGGATGGGTGAAGGTACACCTCATACTGCAACCACCAGACGAGGGGCTACATCTGTGGCTTCACTTCACTTTAGTCATTGTGCTCCCCCTGTTTTCTACAGTCATTGATGATGAATGATAAAGGATAAATAAGGCCAATTATAATGGTGGTCTTCTGGGCTCTGCCAAACTGGAAAATACCAATGAAACCTCACTGGTATTTACTGGTTGAAAGGAATGGGAAAAGACAGCACACTCACGTTGCACAGCAAGTTGTGGGACATTTGCACTTTAGTAATGAAATAGTCATCTTATTCACTCATCTTATTTTAATGCTATGCTCTCTCTGTCTACGTTGTTTGAACTGTTAAAGTGGTCCCGCATCTTCAAATGGATTCTTTCTGCTTCTTGTGGTCTGGCTTTCACATCTGCTGGGAGCACATGATGACGATTTCATGAGGTTTCAAATGATTTCATTACTTTATGTCCCCATTTTCCTCCTGTCTGTTGTGAGAGACATGACACTGAGCTGCTCTTTCAAATAATAGCAATTTGAATTAAATGGGTACATTTCAGTTTCAGTAACACACACACACACACACACACACACACACACACACACAGCTCAGCTGTGTTCATTTAGTGTCCGTTATATGTGCACACACATATACAGACAAATAAACATCCAGAGGCTTTAGGGATGAAGTTCAGAGCAGCTTCTGAGTAGGTGTGTGAAGCCCCCCGTGAGGTGATATTAAAGGAAATAAGTGAGGAGATGGGGAGGTGGAGGCTGTTAAGTTCTATGATGTGATGATGCAATGGGAGGTTTATGTAGGCTGAGTGGGGAGATTGGGGCGTTACATCATAACTCCACATGTGTTATATTATGTATTGTGAGCAGATTCTTTCATTCAGTGTCATTTAAAAATATGCATACACTGCATGCACAGCATGGAATTTTGGGATAAACCCATCCATACATCTATCTTCTTGGAATTTCCCACTAGGATTAATCAATCAATCAATCAATCAGTCAAAGTTTATTTTTATAGCACTTTTCACAATAAAGGAGTTGTCACGAAGCAGGTGACAATGATAATCATAATGTCATAATAATGATAGGAGAAGCTCTTCCACCCAAGTAGTTCCATTAGGAGATCACAGGTTCAATTCCCAATGATGCCTCATTCATCTGTGTCCAAAGAGAGAACAATTTGCCTTCTCTCTGGATGAGTAGAATGACCCTCCAACTCCCCCACTGCTCAGTGTGATGTTACTTGTTAGCTCTCGTAAAAAATGGGCAGTTAGTGTTCTCCTCCAAGTATGTTGGTCCTTCCTCTGATCTCTGCCTGTTTGGAGATTGACTTGCAACATGTCAAAATCAGATCAGCATAAAACGTCATTTGTTGTGTTTTGAACGCTGATGATGGTCAAATTAAATGGTGAACAAACACGTGAATAAAGGATAAAAGGATAAGACAGAGGGATTGACAGAAACAGAAGGTCTTAAACACAAGGACAACATTATACACACCTGGAACTGGATAACGAATGGGCAGGGTTACAAATGAGGCACAGATGAGAATGGGTGGAGCAAGGGTGAAGAAAGGGTGGAGACAGGACCAAAACAAAAACACAAGGGGGAAAGACAGCAATGATGATGAGATGGGAAGACAGAGGAGTTAGACAAGACTGATAGATAACAGCTCTTGTTCAAATTTAAGAGTGAAATGAAATGAAGACAAATTTGTGTAGCATAAGATCTCCTGAAAATACATTTTTTAGGAATAATTTTGGGTGAAAATGAAAATATTCCAAAATAAGGCATTTGAATGTGCCTTAATCGTCATATATACTTGAACATGTACAGTCATGCTATAGCACCCCAAAAGCAAAGAGTGCCAAGAGCCTTGCTCAGGGGCCCAGTTGGTGTAGCTTGATGGACATGGATATCAAACCTACAACCACGTGATTCATAACACTGTGACACCCCAATGATTTTATTACATTATATTACATATAAATCATATTGCTAAAGACACACGCACACACACGCGCACACACACACACACACAAATATATTATATATATATATCCTTGACTTCATTTCAATCAATTCAGTTCAATCTCCATTTACAGATCAATGCATAACAATCAATAGATGCACACACACACACACACATACACAAATGCAAACATGCACAGAAGGAAAGCAAGCCGACCAGAGTCAGAGTGTGAGAGACCACAGTTCAGACAGGGCTAATGTAATTAATGAGGCTCACTGGGCCGGACTGGCATGAGACAGCCACAGCTGCAGCGTGTGCCACCATGCCATTAATTCACATGACAGGCCCTCCCTCACACTGTGAAAGGTCAGGGGACTCAAATCCAGGGCTGAGGATGTGGGCCGGCAATTCACTCACAAAACACCTCATACTCAGAATAATCCACAGTCAGTAAAGATGCTGAGCACTTCATATTTAAGAAGCGCTGGGTCCATGTATTTAAAAGATGGATTACAAAATACGTCTTCTCTCTGTTGAGGGGATTTTCGAAAGACATGACAACCACACTCAACCAGCAAGCATGGAATCCAGGAGAATACGGATTCTGCTTTTCTTCATTAAAAATTCCAATTCGTTGTTTCTTTTAAACAAATGGAAAATGCTGAATTATATTTGTAAGATGTACAGCACTTTGGGAGCAAAGTGTATGTGACAGGTTGTATGATTTAACACATTCTTTAGGATATTGTGGTGTTAAGTCATTAAGCGACAGAAGCAGCATTTTAAAGTCAATGCAGAATTTAACAGGTAGCCAATGAAGGGATGAGAGAAAAGGACTAATGTGATCAAATTTCCTAGCTCTTGTGAGACTCTAGCAGCTGCATTTTGGACTAATTGGAGCTTCTGCAATGATTTGCCTGAAGTTCCAGTCAGATGGGCATTGCAATAATCCAGCCTTGAGGTTATGAATGCATGCACCAGTATTTCAGCATCTATATGGGAAAGTGCTTCATGCGGTTTGGCAATATTATGTAAATGAAAGAAGTTTGTACTGTGTTACTGATGTGGACATTAAATGAAAGAACTGTCAAACTGCTCCCCATCCAGTCTGATGGAGCTTGAGAGGTTCTGCAAAGAAGAATGGGAAAGCCTTCCCAAAAACAGGTGCCAAGCTTGCAGCACCAAACTCAAAAAGACTTGAGGCTATAATTGCTGCCAAATGTACTTTGTACTTCAACAAAGTATTGAGCAAAGTTGTGAATCCTTATGTAGATGTTATGCTCTTTAAGTCTTCAGCTACCTATTTAGTTAAGTTATGAAGTGTTTCAGTCCAGGCTTTTCTTTTAACAGGACACAGCATAACACAGGGGAGCCAATCAGCTCATTAACATGCGGTATATCATCTTTAAAACAATTTTGTCATGCATGCAATGAGAGGCTGTGCTTAATCATAAGGCTTAATTCAGAATACAAGCAAACAGAGAAACAAACATGAGTACCAAGAGCAAAACTAAACAGGTCAACAGATGTGACTTCAGAGTGTGTGTTGAGAAATCCAGGAAGTCCTTTATGAAAATATGTATCAAGGCTCGCTTCAATTCCGATTTGGGCGTTTTTTCATGTGGTTTTGAAATCTGATCCTTATCTGATCCCAGATATGTATGATTTTTAGGTCAGTCCGACCCAGCGTTCCTCATAACAGTGAGAGGTTTTCAGTGGCGGGATAGTGAGCTGACAGAGCTCGTCAATATTTGGGGAGATGTCTCCGCTCAGAAACATACCACAACTGACCTGTGTTCCTAATAAAATGGCCAAATGTGACCACAGGAAGCCATGGCTGCAGCAACAAAGGGAACCAAAAAGTGACCAACAAGGCAAACCAAAGAATTGGACAAATAACATGCTGTTTATTGATGGTTCCTGCGATGGTTCTGACCTCTGAGAGCAGAACTTTAGTTCATGGGTTTGAAAGAGCCATTCAAACATTTAGATTTGGTGTGAAAATCAGAAATGAATCACTTTCCCTGCCGTGTGGCTGGTACCTGTGTTTGCACAGATCATGGCGAAGTTCATATTTCCTCCCTTAGCAATCAAGCTGCAGTTAAAGGCTAGGAAAACAGCATTTGGCAGGAAGAAGATTTAATTGGATGAACTTTAAGAGTTAGATACATTTTCACATCAAATCTGTACAAGTTACAAAGAGTTAGCAGAGACAGTTTTCCTTTGCCAAAGGCTGTTTGACAGCCTGCTGCGTCTCACATCTCAGTCATAATTTTATTAAGGCCTGTTTTTCAGTTTCGGAACCAGAATACCAAATTTATGATTTTCTTCTCAGTAAATCCAAAAAAATGAACCAAAAATGCTGCTTATTTTTCTCCTGTTTCAGTTACAGGCATCTAAGCCCTAATATTTACAGCCAGAAGGGCAACTAAGCCAGCAGGATTTAAAACTTGCCAAACTATTTTGTCAACAAACTCATTATAATAATAGTCGAGGTGCTTCATGACCACACACATGGAGCTGCCCTGGAGTGGTCATTACCTCATGTTGTGCTATAGCGTCACATGGCCTTAATGCTTTTGACACCTTTTGACCTCAAGTAGACTGTGGCATTTGGAGGAGGTGTTTGCTGTACCGTGAGGAAGACAGCCTGTCTCGAGGGATGCAGAGCGGAGAAGGCTGTAAATCACCAGCCCACCTTTCTAAATGGAATACTGTCTGTGCAATATAAACATATCTTACTGAGATAATACCCCCCGAGCAACCAAACTTATGGAAACTCTCTCTCACACACACACACACACACACACACACACACACACACACACACACACACACACACACACACACACACACACACACACACACACAATTTGTTAATTCTACAATTACAAAGTCCATCCTGTTTCTCTGGATATTTTCTGAGCCTCCTTTCACCCTGATCTTCAATTATCAGGACCCCACAGGACCATTCAGAGCTTTTGAGGGAACAAGTCATCGGTTAACAGTTTACTGGTTTATAGCAATGGATGTAAATTAAGCTTTGAATGTAAATGATTTACAATTTGCAAACCTGTTTGAAAGCAGACTGTGTTACTGTAGTTTGTACGGTAGTTTTTATTATGGATTGCTCTCATAATAACTAGAACAAGATGTTCAAACAATCAGATATAGTGGAGCTCTCCAGAAGCAGTGCAGAAAACAAACCTCTGGTCCTCTTGAAATCAGCAATCTGAGGTTCAGTCTGCTGGATGTGTGGAAGGTAGCAATTCCTGGTGCAATGAAAAGATCATCAATGCTGGGCTCTTCCCCCAAAAAGCCATATGTATTCAGGACAAATGTGAAGACACCTTCTGTTTCAGCTGTGAAGAGAAGACTTAGAGCTGCAGGTTTGACAGGTGGAGTGGCAGTAAGCAAGTCATTGCCTTGCAACGCTATCAGTAGACTATTGAAAACAAATGGGGGTGTTCTAATACTTTTGACTGGCGGTGTATTAAAATGTACATTTACAGATGACAGGTACGGCATCCTCAAACATGACATGCAGTGTACTGTATGTCTCAATACGATACTGCCTTATGAAGTTGTACCACTTGTGTGATTTTAAATGGACGTGTACAAGAAAATGGAGTTTTGCCTCAAATCAGCTAGATGGACCATGACAAGAACAAAATGAAGCAATCTCCCAGAATATGGTGTTTGGGGACTGCGGCGTCACCATCACAAAAGGAGCCATCTCTTTAAAGAGACAGCTGGCTGCTCACACTTTGCACTGTCAGTGACCATTACAGCTGACAGCCCGCAAGAAGTCCACAGTCCTGAAGAAGAAGGGTATCGAACGCTGGTCTAAGGGAAGAGCCATATGTGCTACACGATTTACACGGTGTACCCTAAAGTACCCAGACAATCCTTATAATTAGTGAATTCTACTACTTTTCCCACTGACAGACACACAGCTTAACTTGAGATACAAGGGTTTAAAGCCCCTCAGCATTGCTCGGTGGATCAATGGAACCATGTTCTCTGGAGACCTGGAGCTTCATCTAATGCCTCTGGGATAAGTTGGAATGAAGTGAATCCAGAGCTCATAATCCAGGCATCAGCTCCTGACCTATTTACTGCACTTGTGGCCGAATGCAATCAAATCCTCACAGCAATATTCATTGCCACATTTATTATTAAGCCTATTATGAAGTTGCAAACTTTATATTAATACCCTCGAATGCAGAAGAAATGTTGGTGGAGCAGGTGGACACCACTTCAAATGAAAGCCGTCAGCTACTTTGAGCTGTAGCCATTGCTGACACAGATGTGCAAATGCACACAGAGCTGTCGAGAAGTCCTGAATTAAATAGGGCTCTCTGGAGATAATAATGTCCTGACCTCACTAATGCTCACCAACACACTGGCACTGAAAGCAAATTGCAATCATTGCAATCAAATCCTCACAGCAATGTTCCAAACCCTAGTAGAAAGTCCTTCCTGGACAGTACCGGCAGTTACTCCATATAACGTCTCTACAATCATTTAGATGAACAGAAAATAGGAAACCCCTAATAACGTGAACCTTCACACAATGAACCCCTTGTTCTTTGACTCCTCACAGTGGAACTCTTTTTGGTAGATAATGCTCCTCACCATTGGGTAGGAGTAATCTCCTGTTCTCTGGAGTAATGGAGCTCCATCAAACACTTATGTAACATTCCACAGGGACACAGTTCTTCTCCAACTCCATGTTGAGAAACAATAGCACAGAAATTCACTGCCACAGGAGGGTGAACTCTGGAGGACCTCTGAGACTTAGAAGAATATCATGGGTTATTTTGTTGGTAAATCATCTCTAGCATCTAATTAAGGCCTGTGTCACTCTGTAGCTGGTGTCTCTGCTGCCACTGTTAAAGGTCTCTTAGTAACACACCTCAGAGACACCGCGCTCAGACTTGAACATGGTTTTGTGTTTTTGTATGTATTGCTTTGTCCAGTTAATATTAATATTCTGCTCAGATTTATTTTATAGAACTCACCACTGCAGACCTTATGAGAAAGTTGGCAGCACAAAGGGAAACACACTGGCTTATTTTTATTCATAAATCACTCTCCGGCCGGTTGCCAGCTTACATCTCTGCTCTGATCTCGATAAATAACAGTTCATATCAGACTCGCTCCAGTGGCTGGATCATCTGTCAGGTACCAAGTTTTTAGTGAACTGGGAAAATTTGTGTTTAGCTCTAGAGCACCAGCGAGCTGGAATTCAGTCCAGGAGTTTCAAACTCAGCTACTGGGGTCACTTGACCAGTTTAAATTTTTACTCTCTAATCAACTCCAGACAGACTGTGACTCTTAATTCATTTTTTATTTAATTTCTCAATTATTTTATATCATGTACTAAAAATATTTTATTTGTATATTATTTCATCTTAACTTCTATTTTTATGGTAATTATATCTTGAATTTTTTATTTTCTATATATTTTACTTTTATTTGAGTTTTCTATAATGTGTGTAACTTGTGCATTTGTTTGCTTCATCCAATTTTTCCATATTAACTCTAAATTCTATTTTATGTCTTCAATCCCTGCAATTGCATTTGAAATGAGGGTCACCATATTTTAGGTTATTCTGTCACATATTGAAAATATTGCCCAAGACCCTATTAAACATGATTGACATGCCCTTGTTAACATAGTTTTAAAGCCAGGCCCCTAAAAATATTGTCTATAATTCCATACAGAACGCACAGCAGTGCTGCTGGACTGTATAAACACTGTCCACTCACTGTCCACTCTACTAGACACTCCTACCGAGTGTCTCCACCTTATAGATGTAAAGTCAGAGACAGAAGCTCACCTGTATCTGCACAGTTTGTGTTGGTCGTCCTCTAGTCCTTCATCGGTGCTCAGAGCATGCTGGATATTTCTGGTTGGTGAACTGTTCAGTCCAGCAGTGACACTGAGGGATTTAAAAACCCCTCTCCAAAGCACTGCTATGTCTGATCCACTTGTACCATGTCAGTGTCACTGCGGTACAGAGATTGGCCCACCACCAACCAAATACCTCCTCTGTGGTGGTCCTGATCATTGCAGATCAGGGTGAAGGGAGGAGAATAAAGTCTGCAGAGAAACAGATGAACTACAGTCTGTAATTATAGAACCACAAAGTGCTCCTGTGTGGTCAGAGGAGCTGATAGAAATGACAGTGAGTGTAGAAACAAGGACTTAATGGTATGGTTGATCATTGTGCTTGTTTATTTGTCTTGACGTTCCCTCGTGGCATTAGTAAGTGTATCGATTGGTGTAAATGTTAAGAGGAACATGCAGATCTCTGTACATATACGCAGAAGAAATACGAGGTTGCTGCTTCTGGCACTAGATACCTAGAGTGTGTGCATGGCATTTTGAAATCTGAACATTACCAAAGAATTCTGGTACAACAAAGGGACAGCAGGGTCTCCGTCAGAGGTCACAGGTCTTTCAGCAGAACAATGACCCAAAGTATACTTCAAATAACACTGGAGAAAAAGCACTGGAGAGTTCTAAAGTGACCTGCATTGAATCCAGATCTATTTCCTTATTGGCACCCTGGAGTTCGGTGGGGAATGGTGTCAGATTTTGACATTTTCTCAGCTTTTTGTGCTTTTCCAGTGCAAACAAAAGACAAACATCTGAACAACAAACGCATTTGTAATTGTAATCGTGGTGACAATAGGCTGACCATGACCGAACACAGTGGTTCTAACCCTCTAATGCAGAAAAAAAATGTATTAATTTTAAAGTATAGCAGTGAGGTGGTGAGCAGCTGTGACGTCTCTGATGCTTCGCATCTGGGACCGATGAGGACAACAAGCCCCAGGTGGGGCATAAAGAGAGCAAAAATGGATAAGAGCTGAGCTGAGGAGTACTAGAGTACAGACTCTCTGCATGGGTACTCATGAAACCCCCGACAAAGGACTAGTAAGTCCCTTCAGCAGCCCAGTTGACGCTTAGATATGTGGTTTTTGTTCCATTCCTTTGCTTCATCCCTCTGTTTTGTGCGTCTTTGCACTGCTCTCCTTGTTGGTTCCTTGTGGCCATGCCCTATTCCCCTAATAGTGGTTCTTCTAGGGCAGTGGTTCACACACATTTTAGACTCTGTACCACCCATGATCATACTAAAACATTTAAGACAACCGACAAGTAATCACACACACACACACACACACACACACACACACACACACTGAAGTACAGTATAGGGAACTATGCAGACTACAAGCACTCCCTTTGATACAGAACCTATTGTGACTTACTGTGTAACTGGGTGGTTTAGTGTATATATAGTGGAGTTCCTCAGGGTTCTATTGTAGGGCCTTTGAAATTGATGTTAATTATTATTGTCCTGTAGTTATGAACATGAGTTGAGGTGGGGTCTTACAGGCTCTAACAAGTTAATCGTGTTATGAAAATTACAGGTTCAAACTGTACAAAATGAAATCCTTAATATGTATGTAGTGCTTTGCATACCACGGTGGGTCAACCACTGTTCGAGGGCATCAAACGAGGTTCCTAGATGTTATCAGCCTGTACATTTGATTCATAGTGTGGCTCTTGTGTTTGCAGGACTGCTACCTTCATCCAGCGTCTGCAGGTTCAGGACTGCATTTAGGCAGGAAGAAAAAGTTTCATCCATCAAGCAAAGCTTTCAGACTCCTGACTCCTCCAGCGCTCTGATATATGAGCTCCTCCATGGCCATGTGTGTCCTTCCAACCCGCAGAACATTTTAAATCAAGTGTCAGAGACGCTGTATTAGAGAGTTCCCATTCAGAGGCAGCGAGATGCGAATCAGGGCAGGGCAGAGGAAAGCAAGAAAACAACAACAAGGGAAAAAAAAAAAAGAAGTATAAGAGTGCTTGCAAATGTGTGTGTGTGTGTGTGTGTGTGTGTGTGTGTGTGTGTGTGTGTGTGTCTGTGTGTGTGTGTGCGCGCAGAGGGGAGGGGTAAAAGGGATGGAACAGGGAAGAGGAGGAGAGAGAGAGTAGAAGAGCGACAGAAGAAAGGGATAGTCAAAAAAAGAGGTAGAGAGAGGCAGTCAGGCAGAGTGAAGGGGGGTAGAATAAAGAGAAAGCAAAAAGCGGGGGAGAGAGGAAGGATAGAGACAGTTGGGAAAGAGGTATGGAGATGGAGTAAAAAATTGAAGAGAGAGAAAGGAAGGAGAGGAAGACAGAAAGAGCAGAGGGAGATAGAGGCACAGAGAGAGAAAAATTGATGGGCCAGAGAGAGGGAGATACAGGGAGAATAAAATGGGACAAAGAGAAAGAGAGGTAGAGGCAGAAAGAAATGGGGGGAGAGAGAGAGAGAGAGAGAGAGAGAGAGAGAGAGAGTGCAATGGGGCAGAAAGATGAAAAAAGGTGGAGGCAATGAGAGAGATAGAGGCTGAGAGACAGCCAGAGCTCTCTTTACCTATATACTGTAGATATAAGGGACAGAAAAGACCATGGAAGATTAAGAAAGGTTAAATTAGAGTGAAAGAGAGGATGAGACAGACGGGGAAAGAGAGAGAGAGAAGGAGACAGTTACAATGAGAGACATGATAGGGAAGAAGGGGAGAGAGGGAGAGGCAAAGAAATGAGAGATTGGAAAGAGGAAAAGAATAAAGAGAAAATGCAATGAGAGGGAGAGAGAGAGAGAGAGAGAGATAGAGAGAGAGAGATAGCCTCATTACAGCAGCGCTGGAGTGTGACAAACACAAATCGGCTGCTCAGTCCCTGAGAGAGCCGCAGCTGACTGAGACAGAACTGTGACTGCATTTGTGTCAATGCCAGGGCCTTATGCCACACACACACACACACACACACACACACAGAAACACATGAGTGACTGCACACAATAACACCTTTACAATATTGCTATGAAAATCCATCATAGAGACCCACCTCTACATCACTACATGTGCTACAACATGAAATATGTTACCATATCTTTCTAATGTTTTATCTGCAGTGCAAAGAGCATGATAGATGAGGTCTGCATGCTCGTACAGGGTACACATTTACCATTTCACTGCGTGTGAATTATAGAGCAGCCACCAGTCTTTCCTTCATCAAACCTAGGGATGCACAATGTATCATTATATATCTTCACCACGGTAACGTAAACCCGATGCAATACTTGGAATATGGAAATGAACTTTCAAACAAATCAGTGATGTGCTCAACGTAAAACACAGGCCTTTAGTTTAGAGGAATGGAGATCAAAACCCATCTGCTAATCATCTGTTCAGTGATGGAGCTTGGTTTCTGACAGATATGTGACTTCGATTTCCAGCTAAAATTAGATGTCTGTTCAAAGTTGGAGCTTGATGTCAATCTGATGTTGGTTTCTGAAAGTTTTGGGACTGACGTCCAACCAAAACTCAGTGTTTATCTAACCCTGGAGCCTGATGCCGTGGTTGACGACAGGCATGCGATTGACTTCCGACATGTCATTTCCAACCAAAATTCAACATTTGTTCAATGTTGGACCTTGTTGTCAACAACGTTGATTTTTGACGGATGTGATTTTGATTTCCAACCAAAATTCAATGTTTAGCTAACATTGGAGCTTGATGTCAACTCAGTGTAGGATTTATGACAGACATGCAACTGTTTCCCAATCAAAATTCAATGTCTGTTCAACGTTGGAGCTTAAGGTCAACCCAATATAGGTTTCAGACAGATATGCGACTTTGATTTCCAACCAAAAAATTAACATCTGTTCAACACTGGGTTTTGATGGGGTACTGATGTCCAGCGCCTGCTAGCCATTGTATCTGATGGGGTAGGATGGCCTTCTTACTCCTCCTTCACAGAGCATCTGTGCCTATTAGACTGTTAGGCCTCGAGTTGAAGCAATAAATGCCAAAACTAAATAGATGTCAAAACTTTTATTAAGGCAAAGCATCTCTATAGTCGCCTACATCTGTAACTTGATTAAATTTGATTAAAAAGCTGCTCTGGATTAAAAACAAATGATTAACCATGTCACATTAATGGAGCACCAGTGAGGTATTTATGAGCAACGTTCATCGCACAGCAGTTTGTAGTAATTTAATTGCAGTTTAACTACAATATGTAATTTTGTTCATATTATCCAGCATTTTAAATGTCCATTACAGTGTCACATTTACACATCCTCGCCTCACATTTCTTACACATATTTAAACAGCAAAATCAATCAATTTGCACTTTTAATGGGCTTCAGACCCCATTTCTACTTAAATGGCATTACTCAATGTTTAATGGCTTTGGTGTGAATGATATTTGCTGCAGAGACAGCAAGCAAGTCACTATAGGGCAAATGACCTGTGCAGTCTCCTCCGTCATGTTGACTGTTTCAGTCTGCGCCCACAGAACCAAAAGGTCAGCTGGACCATTATAGAAAATTGCGGATGCCAAGACAGTCCTTGTCACATTTTTTAATTGCTTGGCTGAAGAGGAAAAACGGCTTGTCTTTTCACCATTCGATTCCTCTCCCTTTTGAAAATGCTCGGGCGTTTTCCTGTTACTCACCAACTGTCTTCACACAGGAAAATTTCAAATCCACGTATGTTTGATATTCTTGCTTTTCTTGAGGAAAAATAAATAAATAAATAAATAAATAAATACTGAGCCATACATAAAGATAATTTATTTTACTTATGTTAAGTATTTTAAAGAAATCATCATCATCATCATCATCATCATCAGTGAAATTAATTATTACAAAAAACTCATCAAACCTTCTTGCGTTTTCAGTGTAAAAACACTCTGGAGGATCAACTACCGACAAGATTTCTGTGGTTACATTTTGAGACAAAACCAACAAATTGTGAGCACACGTTTTTTTGTTGTTGTTGTTGTTGTTGTTGTTGTTGATCAAAACATTGTGAACTTCATATAAAATAATATCTGGCATGTGTGACTGTCTCCTATAATTCTTTTTCATTTTTTGACAAATAAAAGTATGTTAAACTACAAAAACACCCTGCAATTTAGTCTCGGGTTGTAAAGATTAATTCATCATTTGAAGTAATGAGACATTTTTTGAAATGCAGTGAGTAAAGTACAGACTTTACTTGTGAAATGTAGGGAATAGAAGTTAAAAGTAGAATTTGAGACACTATGTCAAACATCTACTTAAGTACAGTAATGAAGTATTTGCAAGTATTTCTTTTTAACAATTAGTGTATTTTCTTATTCTCATGATTAATATTCTAATGTTGTTTATATTCTCATATTCTAATAAAGTCTAACTGCAATTTTCTAGGCTTCATAAGTCAGGATTAGAATAACCTACAGACCTAATCGCACATCACAATAAATTGCAAGACTTGCACTATTTTTTATTCAGTGATGAATTATCAGTGAGTTATCCAGCTCGGAAAACCACTAAAATTCGTTTACCAACTGAATTAAATCCCAGTTTAATGGTCTGTTCACATGTTCATAATAAACCTGCAGACAGACTGACTAATCAGTAGGAAGGGTTGGAATTAATGACATCACTGACCCACAAGCTGGGTTACAAAGACAAATGGGAAGGGAGGGGCTGTTAGCTCCCTATCTGTGCTCACACAGTGTTCAAATTTCAGAATAAAAGTCCTGAGTAGCGATAATACTGAAAAAAAATAAATAGTAGAAATAATAAAGGACATTTAGGTTGCATTTTTATTTTATTTAACTACTGACAATTAGTTTAAGTATTTTGAAGTATTTAATATAAATATCTAATCATTACAAATAAAAATATCTGAAAATAATGTCTGGCATGTGTGACTGTCTCCTATCAGTACATAGTTATATAATAGTATAATATAATCATATAATTGTCTGACTGTTAAAAGGTTTTTCCTCTAAAACAAATCCAGCGGCATGTTCTGGTCATGTGCTGAAGACGGGTCCACGAGGCTGGAAAACAAGGAATGGATGAGAGTCTATAGTGCAGAGTCTACTCTCCCCTCATTGGCCCTAGAAATCATTTTCCCTGACACAGAGTCACGAACCACTGCTCGATGCTATCTAAAACCTAAACAAAAAAAGGCCCCCACCATTCAATTCCACTGTGCCACACTTGTCCTGAAATAAAGCAGCCTTACCGCCGCCTCCATCCAAACAAGAGAGGAAAGATGGAGGAGAGGCCGAGGTTAAGCAGGACTTTTTCAAGCGTGAGGCCTGGCACTGAGCCCTGACGCCATTCAATATCTACACTCCCTCCCTCTCCTCACACCCTTTCCTCTTTCTCTCCTTTTCTCTTTGACGCTCTCCAGCTTCCTCTACCCTTTCTGCTTCATTTACTGCTTCTTCTGCCTCCCTCAATGACCCTTTACTCTTCCCATCCTTTCCTTTCTCCTCTCCACTGATCTTTCTTTCCTCCACCCTGTCTCTTCCATTTACTTTCTCCTCATCCTCTCTTCCCTCTTCTATTTTCCTCCTCCTTCTCTCCCTTGCTTCTTCTTTCTTTATACATTCCTCCCTCTTTCTCACTGTCCTTGCCTCATTCTCTTCTGCTCACCCCCCTCTAGCTCTTTCTTTAATCCCAGTTATCTAGTTTTTCCCCTCGTTCCCTCTTCTTTTCTTCTCTCCCCGCGTTTCACTCGCCTTCCTTTAGTCCCTTCTTCCTCTCTCTGACTCTCATTCCTTCTCTCCCCTTCCTCTCTCCAGTTCTTCTGCATTCTGTCTCTTTTATTTCCTTCCTCTCTCTGTAACCGTTTTCCTTTTATTTTTCCGGCTGTCAATTTTTTTTCCACTCCATCCCTCCCTTTTTCATCCCTCTCCACCTCCCTCCCTCTCTTCCTCATATATATTTCCTCTTCCTCTCATTCCCTCCTGTTTTACCAATCTCCACCTTTTCCCCCCTCACCATCCAATGATTAATCGTTTTCTTCATCTTATGCTTCATCTTCTATTCTTCCATCTCTGAGCATCTCTATCCTCCCTTCCTTCATATCTCTTGATGCTTCACACCTTTCATTCATCCTCTTTCCTTCTGTCATGTTTTCTTTCATCATATTTCCATCTCTCTCTCTCTCTCTCTCTCTCTCTCTCTCATCATATATACACGTGTATGTCACTCCCTTCTGCATTCTTTCCTCTTCTCTCTCTCTCTCTCTCTCTCTCTCTCTCTAAGCCTCAAAGAAGGCACCCAGCTGCTCCTGCCGAGGAGCAAATCATCTTTTGTCCGTTCAAATAGACATCAGAGCAGTAATGGTGAAGCATGTGTTATCGACCAAACGTTTCTTCACCGTGCGCTGAGAAAATGGGGGCCAAATTGGCCCCAGACTGCAGAGCTGAGCAAACTGTGATCCAGCTCACCCTGTGATTCAGCATCGTGTGAAGTCTCTTCACACAGAGAGATGGCGGAGGACGTCAGGAACTATGTTGGTCTACTCCTTCCACAGTGACTAGGATAGGAAACACGATCCAAGTCAGAGCTGATCAATCATCTGGCCGAGCTGTAGAGCACGGTTGCTGCCATGGCAGTCCATCAGGAATATTCTCTTAAGCATCTTCATGAAAGGTGACAGAAGAAATGAAACTTGCAAACCTGATTCTGATAAAATATGCCATGCCGTGCATTTTCTCACGTACGTTCTAAGCAAAGGATGCAGCTTGTTACCATAGTAGCAAATGTTTTGATGATGCCGCTGAAAGTATTCTGTTCCCAAACACAGAAAGCTATGAAGATTTCATTGGATTGCACTGGTTATGATTAATCGCATAGAGGTCACGTCAAAACAGAGGTTGCATATTAAAATGATATCTGGAAGTTAAGATGGTTTATTTGAGATGGAGCTCCACCTATGCAGGGTCTACATGGACTACATGGTGTGACAGCTCTGCTGGGAAGTTAAACTGAAATTGTTTGGGGTGGGCTTTACTCTTAGAACACGAGACCTGCATTTTGCAGACAGTTACATGCTGTTTAGTAGTCTTCATATGTCAGGATCAGAGTAATCTACAGACAAAATACACATACCAAAACAAACTACATCGATTGATGGAATTATTATGAATTATCAACAAGTAATAAATTAATTAATTAGTTTCTAAATGAATTAAATCCCAGTTTAAATGCCAAAGCAACTTTCAGTGTCCGTTTACTGCTGTGAAATGGTATTGTCAAGTATTTTGAACTTATTTTACATTGTCAATCAAATCATTACAAATAACTAACAAATGAAAATTCTTGCTTTTTCAGCTCAAAAATATATTTGTGATCAAAACATGCTCAAATTCATACAAATATGATCTTCGATAGAATGATATATTGATCCATATAAAGCTGAGATCTCAACAAAACACTTAAATAACTCGAAATATAATACACACATCCCCAGAAAGTGGGAACGCTTCACTTCTCAAATAAAAAAAAGTCAAATATTTTTAAAATTCTGGGAAAGAAGCACAATAAAGCTTTGATGGCCCAACCAAATTCAGCTGGTCATATGAAAATAGCTGGATCGGGCAGCTCTTACTGGGGGGTTAAGAGGAAAGAAAACATGTTAAAATGCTCATTTTACGCCTAAAAGTGTTGTTTTTACACTGAGTTTGGAGCTTGGAGATGCAGTAATGAATCGAAATTGGAGATATAGGCTGCTGTGTGTTACAACAGCATCGCCTTTTGGAGAAACTCATCAAGGCAATGTCCCCCACCCATAATGACTGCTCTGTGGTGGTCCTGTGGGGTCCTGATCATTGATGATCAGGGTGAAAGGAGGAGAATAAAGTATGCAGAGATACAAATGAACTACAGTCTGTAATTATAGATCTACAAAGTGCTCTTGTGTGGTCAGAGGAGCTGAGTAAATGGATAGTGAGTGTAGAAACAATGTCAATGTTAGAGTAGATCAAGGACTATTTTAGATTCATTGCATTTAAAGTGACATTTATAAGCTTTAGAAAAATAATTCAACAATAATCTGTAAGCTTTGGGGTTTGGGGGATTTAGAGACCTCTCTGGTGATGATGTGTAATTGCATTCAGCATGTGGAAGACTTTAAAGCATGTTCTGCCGAGTGTGTCTTTCTGAAGAGTCGGTCAGTGGAGTATTCAGAGAGACCCCAGTCAAATCTCAGTGAGGGAAATGTGTTCAGAGATAGAGCTATGTTTGTCATTCTCTATCAACAATAGCATATTTTTAGTCGAGGATTAATGTTTCACGTTTTAATGCAGATTAACATAAATAATTGACCGTTATTACCTTGTCTGCATCTTTCTGAATAGGATCATGGTGCACGGTATTGGGTTAAGATGCTGAGTTACAGAGGAAAATCAGAATGGAGGGGCTGTTCGCATTCTTTACTCACACAGTGCTTCAGAATTTCAGAATTAAAGTCCCGAGATGAGATAATACTGATTCGTAGATATATAACAAACATAATAAAGGGCTTTATTTCTTTGTTCACACAGTGTTCAAATTTCAGAATAAAAGTACTGAGGGGGACAATGCTGATGCATACATAAATAACAGCAATATGAAAGGATGTTCAGGTTGTTTTGGGTTTTTTTTTACTTTATTTGAACTTGTCATAAATATTCTTATACTAATCATTACAAATAATTTCTAAAACATCTTGAATTTTCCACTTTGGTTTGGGTTTGGGTTGGTTTGTGCTTGTAAGCAGAGTTTTATGGGCAAAGTTTAACTGCTGGCAACAGTTTTGGTTCCCATTTTGGTGTCAAGTCGAAATGGGAATATGGATCATCCAGATACCTTTTTCCGGTTATTTATCAGCAAAAGAGAGGTTGTCCTACACTAATAAAATAACTCTTTACAATGGGGTGAGGTTTCCTGACCCATACTTACTGTCAGTGGATAAAGGACCAATCTGACCAATGTCATCGTGGATGGATATCTTCGTATACTGGAAACAGTACTGAGAATACAGTACAAAAGCACCCAGCGACAATCTCAATGCATACAAATCCCTCGACGTCTACTACTTTGTAGCTTGTGGTTACATCCAGGACCTTGAATAATAAGATGACCAACCAGTGACGAGCAAAGCAGCACAAATCAAACAGCTCTATATTGATGATGAACTGTAGCTGCATGGCGGGATTCGTATGAACTCTTTCAATGTTCAGTGTTAGAACCATGAAAATTACTCAAACTATTGCTGCATATGTGTGTGTATAATATTTCTAGTTACTGATAAGAATGTGGTTTAATACTGTAGGGCTATTACATGCTTCACTTGTGATGAGAATTCAGGATGATTCCATCAGTCTGTTTAATGGATATTAACCATAAATGCATGTGTTTTGCCTTAGAGATTTGCATTATCAATCAGCAGTATAATAAAAAATAAATAAATAAATAAATAAATAAAATTATATATATATATATATTCATTCACCTCCATTAATTTCAGTTTCTGCCTGCACAATGTGAACACAGCCACCACACGTAATCGTGATGAACAGTGGTGTAAAGAAATGCTCCAAAATGACTAGGATTAAAATCTAAATGCCTGTTTGAAAATAAAGATTTTTACTTTTCCTGTGAAGTTGCCATTTTTTATGAACTCTCTCTCACCATTTGGTTAAATGTTTATATAATATACTTCAAACAAAATGCAGTAGAAGTCACACACCTACTCTTCAACCCTAAAAGACAACTTTTTTAGATTTTATTCATGTTGCATTGTAAACAAAATTTGGGTCCCAAACCAATTACTAATCCATGAAGGACCAACAAGTGACAAAGCCAAACAAAACAAAACAAAATGACACAAATGGTAATGACTATAAAATATGGTCTGATCTGGTAGTCATGTGGATCCATAGATCAGTCAGCTCTTCCAGTACACTGGCTTCCTAAACGTCATGGTATAACCACCTGTAAATTGAATATGAAGTGGTGCTACCTTGGTACAGCTTGGGAATGTCAACACCTGTATAAGTTGAGTGGGCCATGGGGAATACATTAGAGAAGGCATTACCACCCACAATGGGCAGTGCAGTGGGTGATAATGATAATGACCAATGGTGTCTGGCTAGAACTGTCCATGATAAGTTTATGGCCCAAAACCTTTGAGAATTCGGTGTATTTTACTAAGGCCATGAGTAACAGATCAGACAAAGTTACATACGTTTCAATAATCAGTACTCGGTTGCAGCCACAGACCCAGGTGAAGAAGTGGAGTTTATGAGCAATCTGGAGGTCATATCTGGACTAGTGGTGTTCTGTGTGGATCCAAAACTGGAATGTACACAGTGAATAAACATTAGGACACTTTATCTCATTTCCAATTATATACTGGCATTCGGCTATATCTATAGCCTGTAATTCAGCACCTACTGTTTACAGGACCTTTATAAAGTGGTCAGTGAGTGGAAGCCGGTAGGTGTTTCTAATGAAGAGGAGGATGAATGTGTACAGTCATTACAACACCCTATTGTAGATATTGCTGAACAAATTGAGCTTTGCTGCCTGTATTGTTTTGCCCATTTTAAACCAAGATCATACAATCGAGCATAATTATATACAAAGCATTCGGTGGCCCGACTTAATCGAGAGTCCTTCCCGTGGAAGTCTCATTGATGCCTTTCCAAGAAGCTTATGAGGGGGGGGGTGGAATTGGTGGTTGGAAGGGAGGCTTTCGAACTCATTTTTGCTGCATCGCCGTGGAAACATGGGACAATTGCAGCCCTGTTTTGGTGGCAAAGGAGCAAGTGACAGTGAAATAACAGGTTTCACATTGCTGTCTAAGTGAGAGAGACAGAGAGAGAGAGAGAGAGAGAGAGAGAGAGAGAGAACAAGACAGCTTGCCAGAGAGAGGGGGAATTTGAAGAAAGGAGGGAAAGCAGAAGCTGGGGCAGAATGAAAGAGAGTGAGAGAGACTATATGGGGAAGGTGGAGAAGTAGAGAGAGTGAGATTGCGAGAGAGACTGCGCGAAAGAGAGGGAGACAGAGAGAGGGCATTTGCCTCCACTTTGTCTACGCCGCTCAAGCAGCCTAGGCGCTGACAGTAACAGTCGCTCGTGCGAGAGACAGAGAGAGAGGGATAGAGAGAGAAAACGGCAGAGAGAGTGAGTGAGTGAGTGAACGAGAGAGAGAGAGAGAGGGGAGAGAGAAAGCAGAGTGGAGAGAGCAGTACAGATCCATCCTCTGTAGCACGCCTACACAGTGTCAGTAATAAAGATACAGTGCTTTAGGTCGGGGGGCTAAAGACAGGTCCACGAGCACAATCCCTGGGAGACGTTCCGAATGTGGTGTCGCCAGAAAGGAGACAGGTTGATTGAATAAAGGTGGGAGAAAGAAAAAAAAAAGGAAGACCAGGGGAAGGAGAGCAGAAGACGAAGAGAAGACGAAGTGTCTGAGATGCACATAGATGTTCCCTGTCATGCGATGGTAAGGAAGTTTATCTCTGGCTTGCTTAAGTTGAATGTGCAACTACTGCAAAGAGTGCACAGTTGGAGGTGCACTGCAGCATGCATAGACAGAAGGATGACAATAGAAGAGTAGAGGATGGAAGTATGTTGTAGGACAAGATCAAAAAAAAAAGAGGGGGGGAATAACCAGCTGAGATCTAACCTTCAGATATTTGAGGAGTAACCCAGTTAAAATCTGGAAAAAATAGCCTCTGATTAAGGTCTTGTGTTGGGAACAGTTTGGGATATGTGGTGGGCTTTTCCTCCCTGGATGCCAGTTGTCGTCTGCATTCTGCACACATCACAACTCAGCAGCCCTGATTTTTCCATCAACTTGGCAGTGGTGAGATGGGCATGCTTGGTGTCGCATTGAAATTCTGTGGCCGGAGCGTGCTTGCAAAAAAAAAAAAAGGCTGCTGTTGGGTGACTCTGTGTGTGCGTGTGTGTGTGTGTGTATGTGTGTGTGTGTGTGCAAGCAGTAGGATGCATCTGTCATTTCATTGAAGTGATCAACATCCACCCCCCACCCCCAACACCACCACACACTCCTCTCCCTCTCGCAGTCTCTCTCACCCCCTGGTATCCCTCCCTCTTTCCCCTGTTGCTACCTAACTGGATGTGCCCACATCTCTTGGCGACTCTGTTGGCGCAGTCGCTTTAGCTTTTGCCAAGCTCTCTCTCTCTCTCGCTCTCTCTCTCCTCCATGAGTTTTCAGCAGCAGCCTGCTTGTGATTGTCCTCCTCCGCAAGCCCCTCAGAGGGGGGCTAAGCTGAAGGTTTTTATCCCTTCCTTGTCTGTCCATGTGCAGGAGTCAGAGTGTGTGTGTGTGTGTGTGTGTGTGTGTGTGTGTGTGTGTGTGTGTGTGTGCGCGCGCGCGTGTGTGTGTCATGTTGGATGCTTGGGCTCACACACGTGAGCGTGCAGGCATTACAGTGGGGACAGGCTGATTGGAGAGAAACACGGTGTGTGTGTGTGTGTGTGTGGGGGGGGGATTCTTATGTGCGTGTGTTTGTGATGTAAGTATGATCGTGTCTATAGGGTCTTTATAACATATGCATTCTGCAATATCCTATATGAGTCACAGTCCTGGGATGGCACTATGTAAATTACGATTATGAAGTGTCGTTACTGCAAGGGGACAGCTTGGGAACGTCCACATCTGTAGAAGTTGTACGATGTCATTTTGTGAGTGAGGTTAAAACACTGGCCAGTGAGTAAAGCTGTGAGGTTGAACACTGGCCATTATAGGAGCAAGGGAGGATAGTGGGTGCCAAATGAAAAGGGCATGTCAATAAACATTCTTCAATCTGCAGAGTCACTGTACTATTGAATACTGAATAGTAGACATTACCACCCACAGTGGACAGTGCAATGGGTGGTCACTATGGTGACTGGTTCATTATATAATGTAGGATTGTACTGCAAAATGACTGCATAGCAATCTTATGATGTATTTATCAGCACTCATATCAAACAATTTAAAGTGGAATTTCTCTGAAATGCATAAAGGTGTTATAAACAGAACAAATGTCTAACAAATGTCACTAAAACGTCTTCATACGAAATGCCAGTACAATGTCATTTACTTAATAAAACAATAAATACTAAAGAAAATGTCAAACTGTTGCTTTGAGGGTATCAAAATCTTTCATAGAACCCTCCACCTTATGAGCTTCATTATCTTCAATAATGGTTTACAACAGTGTTATTAATGCGCTCATTTGAGGATGGAGGTATAAAACCATATCAATCACAAATATCTATAATAACGTTCCATATGTTAAACATTCACAAATCTGTAATACTGCCCCATTTAGTTTGACCAGTCTAGAACTGGTCAGACACATGACCGCAAAGTTTACATTTTAATTTCGAGCACATAAAAATCCACCCAGCAATAAATGAATTAATTACAAATAAGTCGTAGCAAGGAATTAAACTCATGGCTTGGTCTGCCAAGTAGGCTGGAAAGATAATTGCATCGTTTGTTCATTGTAATGTTGATTAGCCTTCAGTCCTGTGTAGGACTATGATTATAAAAAGCAAATATGCATTTATTTCCTGCATGACGAAGCTTGACTCTCGCCTGGACTCCATTACTGTAAACATTATTGTCATTATAATTCCTCATCATTTGGTGGAAAGATGCCCTGTGGTGAATTGTTTAGCGATAAGGGAAACTGGATTGCAAAAGACTGCTAGACTGAGACAAATGGAAGAGTGTTCAACAGTTTATTGCAAATAAATTTTTTATTTTACAGCATTTAATCAGGAAAAAAAAAAAAAAAAAAAAAAAAAAAAAAAAAAAAAAATATATATATATATATATATATATATATATATATATATATATATATAATTTTTTTTTAATTGAATTTATTATCTGATTAAATGCTGTAAAATAAAAAATGATATATTTATTTATTTATTTATTTATATATAATCTTCCACTCTTATCAATTGGGAACAACCCAGAAAGTGTGCATGGTTCTGCATTTACTCTTTCGTAATCCTCAGGGTGTAACAGTCCAAGCACATAAAATGTTAAGGATCACTATATGACCACCCACCGAATATTTGTTCCATAGCAGGTGCCAAACCTTTCACAGCAATATAAACCTAAAGCATGTCTAGCAATAAACCTAAAGATCAAGAGGTTAAAGTTATATGATAAAAAAAAAATAATAATAAAAACGCTGAACATCTCACGAGCCACCTTGAAATACAGCTCTCGTTGAAGGGTCTCTTCTCTGTTGTTTACATCTGAGGTCTATGGGCAGCTCCAAGAACTCATTAGTGCATATTAAACCCCCCCTTTTCACTTGTGAAATCTCGAACATCTTGATGGCTCACTCTGAGCTCCTGCTGCTCCCTGCTCTAAATCAGCTCTCGTGCCATTACCATGCAGGGGACCGATTCATTTAGAAGCTCAAGGTGGAGCCGTTCATGAGGTCTCCATCTACACAAGACGAGCTCAGCTAATTAGAAGATACCTCCCGCCTGGCTAAATATGCTATGCACAAAGGTACACCACACTGAGCTCAATCACTTTTAATGCCAACAGCTCATCTCAAATAAGCCACAGCACCAGAGGAACTATAGTAAACATTTCATGCTTCATCTTCAAAGTTCCTCCAAGAAATATCCTTTTGACAGAACCCATCCACCTAGAGAAAACCAGGCCTGTGGCGAGAAGGACCTTACAAGTCTGTGTTCAACAACACGGAGCCTGTAAATATAAGCCATTCTGGAAAGATCTGTTTCAGGCGTTCTTTCAGAGTGGTCCAAACTATTCATATGAAACTTGCTGAAGAGACTCTGAAGGCAGAACAGACAACAGTGGCATTTTTTGTAGTGTATTCCACTAAAGGAACAAACAAATAAGCAAGTGGTTTGTGGTCCCTACTCAGAACAAACAAAATATGGTAGCTGCAGCCAGTACAGCAGATGACAACAAGGTAGAAGAGAAAGAGATAGAGGGATGTGAACTCAAGGTGAAGTAAACAAAAGCGCTCTAACTGTGTATGCCTAAATTTAGCCTAAAGATGTGTTCAGGTGGGTTTGCGCATTTGATTTAGAAACATTAAACACAAGCCAAAAAATAAAGCCTCAAAAATAGACACTGATCAGCCATAACATTAGGATCACCTACTAGATTTGACTAGTGAAGGCATCTACCAGACTTCTGGAGGTGTCCTGTGGTATCTGGTTCTAAGATGCTGGCAGCAGATGCGTTACATCCTGTACTTGTGAGGTTGGATTGAAATATCTTCATCCAGATCTTGTTCTCCAAGAATCTTGATCATATTTAGAACATATCTGAAGACTGAAGATTGTGTCCAGTATACTGAGTTAATGCTTTACATTAAACATATATAAAGCTGGAGTGGGCAATCCCAATCCTGACGTGTAAGGTTCCTGCACATTTTTGTGCTTTTCCTGCTCATGCATACCTGATTCAACTCACCTGTTTATTGCCAGGTTTAGTCGATCTGTCAGATTAAGGAAAATCAGCAAACTGTGCAGGAATCCAGCACTCCAGGACCCAAAAGAAGATACCAAGGTATATATGGTACAAGACACCAGATGTTCTGACCCAGTCCTCACCAATGTCACAACCTCACAAATATCCTTGTCTCAACTAGAGGAACTGACTTTGTACTTGCTGCCTAATATGCAGATCCCACCCCTGTAGATGAAGATCAATGTTTTTCACTTTGGTACTAATGTTATGGCTGATTAGTGTAGTTACACTATGTACAAAACTGTTTCCCATGTTGAGAGCTGTAAACATCTATTTTTCAAAAACTAGCTTTTCCCTTATGCCAGATGAGTGATTACAGTAAAGCTCAGTATTGATTGGTCAGTTGTGTAATGTATTGGATTCTGGTCACACTTGAGCTGTCCTAGTAATTAGCAAGGTACTCGACAATGTACTCGCAGGTCTCAGGGAGATAAAATGTTACATGCACTTTTTCAGGATTTAGAGTCTAGCTTGTGTTCATACTTAACTCTTTCCCATGTCATGACCACTACATTTTCAGGGAAAAGAGCAACTCGGGCCATATCTGCCATTATATCTACAGTTTTCCACTAATGAACTGATGAATTATGCTTCATTTTTCAGTCGCTCTGTATTCGAATTCAAAACACATGAAAAACACATTGAAACATGAGTGAATCTGTTATGTAGCCACGGAAAACACAAAACTGCTTCGAATCTACAGATTCACCTTTTTTTGTGCTGCAACAAAATTTTCTTTAAGTAAGATACACTTTGTGGACAAAGGTATTGGGACACCAGCTTATTCTCTGTTTTAGTCTAAATTCAAGGTCGTCAAAATGACTTTATCTCGCTTTTGTTACAGTAAATGTCTCTCCTGTCCAGAGAAGGCGTCCTACTAGATTATGGAACATTGCTGTGAGCATTTAATTGCCTTAAGCATTGTTGGTCAGATCAGGATGTTAGACTGTCCCCAATGCTTCTCATCCTTGTCTCCCCAATTCATCCCAAAACATACTGTATTGAAGCACCATAAATCCAGACAACACAGCTTCACTACTCCACAACTCAACACTGGGGGGGCTTTTTACCTCTCTAGCTCACATCTGGCAGGGTGTGCCCCCACTCATGAGTTGCACGGGGGGTGTGAAAGCAGAGATTCCTCGAAAATGTGCATGGACCAAGGTTGAGAAACACTAATAACCAATATCCCTCAAACCAGTTGCTCCACAGTGAATGTCAGCATTTGGGAGAAGCTCTTGGATACGACATGTCAAATGGCCTTCAGCAGGGCAACTGTGATTGATGCTAGAGGTGACGACTACCTCCCTGTATTTCACAGACAGCCAAAAGCCACTTCACATTGATCTCGGGCTGCAAAAGAATGCCATGGCTGAGGCTTCTAAAAATAAAAACACTGGGGGCTGACCGTGCAGCTGCACACAATTACGGAGGGCTCACGGACAAAAAAAAATAAACACCAGAAATGTGATCGTTTGGCTACTGTCCCTCTACCGCCAGACTGTCCCCACTGCAGACTGACCTTGAGGCCTTTTTTTGCAGTTTTTCCTTTATGCCTGCATCCTCTAAAAAAGAGCAGCTGGGATTTTTAGCGATGTCTTCATTCCGCAGGTAAGTGCGTGAGGAACGTGAGATGTCGGAGTTCTCATGCAAACATCTGTTAAATCCTCCCTGCGTTAGCACCATTAATGATGAGGAGAGGGATGGGGGGGGGGGGTGACAGCAGATGCCTAACAGAGAGTGAGTGTGAGAGAGTCTTCTTACAGATGAGCATAGTCGATAAAGACAGATGTTTCAATGATTAGGAAGTTGCGACAGGCTAGTTTGCCTTCGCAGATGTAACTGTTGTCTCACACGGGTGCCACTTTGACTAACAGCAGCCGGGTCAATGGTGCCTATCGATCAGAGACGCGGGGGGAAAAAATCTGCCTCGTGTTACTTACTGTATGCAAACGGCATGCTCATTCGTCATGGATGGAGAACACCATGGGATGAGCTTGAACCACACGGAGATGCATGAGCCTTCGATGGCTAGTTTAACACTCAATCACCATTCCAGTGCTGTCCTAGTCTTTTAATTGCTGTAATTCCCTTTTAGTACCTGGGATCGGCCCCTGTGGACTTAAAAGGGATCCCAATTATGGGGGCTTTAAAGAAAGGAAATGAAGAGGACAAAGTTTTTTAAAATCGCCAGTCAAGAGTAGGGCGGAAGACCAAGGATGGGTCTTTTATAGGAAACTCATTTATTTATATATATATATATATATATATATATATATAGAAAGAGTATATATATATATATATATATATATATATATATATATATATATTTTTTTTTTTTTTTTTTTTTTTTTTTTTTTTAGTATCATCTTCCATTCAGCCAGGAACAGTGAGCTATATACAGTATTTTTAACTCAAATATACACTATTTGGACAAAAGCATTGAGATACCTCCTCATTTATGTCTCTTTCCTAAACAAAAGTATTAAAAAGAGTTTTTCCTGCTTCTGTTGGAGAAACTCTCTACTGTAGATTTTGGAGCTACTGTGAAGATTTGATTCCATTCACTGACAAGACCATTAGTAAATTTATGATGTTGGAGTATCGACCCCCAACCCCAACTCATCCCAAAAGTATTGGATGGAGTGCCATCATTCCAGAGACTATATTATATTCCCTTCTAGTCCATGCCTGGCATAAGACATTGTGCCAACAGGCTCATCTGCTCCAGAAAGTCCTATTCTATTGACAGTTCTTCTCTACAGGGACTAGACACGCTGTGTGTGCATTTGCACAATTGTGCATTTATGAATCTTGCACATTTGCAGGACTAGATGCATCTATTTTTCCGATGATGGGTGTATTTCCGATCACACAACACCAGGCTCCTATGAACGGGGAGAAACCATAACACACAAAACTGAAATAAATAAATAAATCACTGATAAAATCTTCATGAATAGTTTGTAGTTTCAGACAGAATAATGCACAAAACCCCAATTTTTCATCATGTTCTGGCGCTGCACTTGCACAGATTTCCTCATTAAGAGCAGATTTCCCCACTAACACATCAACCCTCTATTTGCAGCTTAACCAGCAGGCTGATTCGCTTTATTGGTTGAAGGGATAACCAATAAAGCGACACCATAAACAGAAACCATATTGAGCATGATGAGAACTCTTGTTCCTATTTCAACCAGTGGCTGATCTCCTCGTTTACAGTTTATACTCTTAAATTGAACAAGATCCAAAGTATGTAGACCTTATAAACAATACTTGATCTAAATGTTCTTCATACTCACATTCCGTCGATTGTCGGGTAGAATAGTATTAAGACGGTTGATATATATGTGATCTTCAGACTTTGCAGATGGATTCGGTGGGCATATTTCCCCCTTTTTAGTGCTGATAAGCTGCCAGAATTACCCACAGAGTTGGGCAGTGCGGCAAACAGTGACCCTTCCTTTACCTCACCATCTCTCTACCTACCTAACTGTCATACTCTCTCTCTCTCTCTCTCTCTCTGAGTCAGAGTTGGACACCCAGAGGCAAGGGCTGACTCCTGGCTGCTAGGAAACAGCACTACTGCAAATGAGCTGTATGTGTGTGGGGGTACAGTGTGTGAATATGTGAGTGTGTGTATGTGTGTGTGTGTGTGTGTTTAGCTTGTAGGTGCTGTTAAGTGTCACCTCTTGTCCAGGTTTGGAAGCATGGGCATCATAGACATCTGTCTAGCAGAGAGAGAGAGAAAATGTGCTGTCACAACAAAGTCCATCACATAATACGCTCCCAGACACCTCCAGCCTGCTCTATAAGGTGTTCTCACTCACACACAGGGATAGGTAATAACGGAGTACACAGAACAGTGTGATGTAATGAGGAAACCAAATAAACAGTAACTGTAATCTGTTAACTTGAGTGAATGTGCATGTAATTAGACATATGAACTACAGTGTGTTGACAAGCAGGATTACATTATGGCAATCTTACCATGTTTATTATCAAGTGTGTGTGTGTGTGTGTGTGTGTGTGTGTGTGTGTGTGTGTGTGTGTGTGCGTGCGTGCGTGCATTTCTGATTTTAATGACACACTTGGTGCTTTTTGAGTGCTAACAGCACCCCCTGTGGAGAATCTTAAATAATAATAATAATAATAATAATAATAATAATAATAATAATAATAATAATAATAATAATAATAATAACAACAACAATAAGACACCCCATAAACACCTCTGCCCTTTGTTACATATTTAAACATCTGGACATTTGATCTTCATTTTAACTATATTGAAAGAAGGAGGTGACATAACTAAACATAAAATTGAAGGCATTTTAAACATAATTTGTAAAATGTAGAAATCCAATTTTCTTGTAAGGAAAAAGTTACGACCCCCACATTTGTTATTATTTAAAGTGTCTCATCATCATCATCATTAGAGACTACTTTGCAGGAGCCCATCTTATTTAAACCTCGGACATTAGTTTGGTTTGCTCTTGATTGTTGAAGTGAGACCACCATGGTGAAATTCTAACAGGAGGTTGTAGATGCATACGAGTCTGAGAAGAGATTTAGAAAGATCTCAGAACTATTAGAAGTCATTCCACTGTCCAGAAACAAGCCAACATGTCAGGCTGTCCTAGCAACTCCAGCCCAAGAACAGACCAGATGAGCAAAGAAGATCCAGCAATCCAAAAACGTCCTCACGGACTTACAGGTAGCTCTCACTTTCGTTGAGGTCAATGTGCAGCATCTACCATCAGAAAGAGACCAAACAAGTTTGATTTTCATTTAAAGTTCTCCAGAGAACATCCAGACAAAGAGCAGGACTTCTGGAGCAATGCCTGGGACAGATGAATCAAACTTGAATTATTTGGGCACAGAAACAGAAGACATGTTTGGAACAAACACACAGTTCTTGAGCACAAGAACCTCATACCAACTGTGAAGCTTGGTGGTGGAAGTGTCATAGTCTGGGTCTGTTTGGTTGCAATTAAATAAATATATAATACATAAAATTATATTTAAATTCACGTAGATACTTTGGCAGGTCTGCTAAATCTTAAATATATTTACTGTTTTCTTTTCAAACACTGCAAACCAGCACCAGACCAACTAAAATGGAGTATTTGCTGGTCTAAACAGTTTTTTTCCCCCTTAATTTAGCCTTTTTTGATCTAATATTCAAGATTATGACTTTTTCCCCCTAAATTTTCTGTAAAGTTACGATTTTTGTAACACGAATTTGCTCCAATAGCATGGTATATGGTATAAGCATTTCACCATTTATTGGATATTTTTTTGTTGGACAATTCTCAGTCCAGCAGTGACAGTGAGGGGTTTAAACACTCCAGAAGCACGGCTGTGTTGGAACCCACTCCTTCCAGGGTGCATTTGTTTGTTTTTACATACTTAAAACTACTGCAACTTTACAAAACTGTGTTACTTTAACGTAATAATCCTTTGGATTAGGTTACAATTAAGGGTAATGAGTGATCTGTAATAGGATGTTTAAGTAACTTTTCCCTATGCGTGCACACACACACACACACACACACACACACACAGAAGTCAAACAAAGCAGCAAATCAAAGAAACGTCAGGGCTGCATTTGCCCCCAAGAGTATGCCTGCAATGAAGACATGCATTAAAAACAACATATAGCTCATTCTCATAGAAATGCCAGTGCGTGGGCTGAAGCAGCACATCCACAGTGCTCTGCTATACATTGCTGTCAAAAACATACACATTTCTAAGGATAAGAGAAAAGAGAGAGAGAGAGAGAGAGAGAGAGAGAGAGAGAACACCCCACTTCCATCTCTCAAGGGCATATCTGAGAATGAGTAAACAGATCAGTCTGCCATTTTGCAGCCTATGATGAATGAAAACAGCTAAGGTGAAGCATCCCAGATAGATTCCTCAATGACACAGCTAATAGCGTTCCATTTGTAACTCAGGAGGCAGAATGCTGGTTTTCAGCATGGCTTCCATGCTGAGTCAGTGAGCATTGTCGGCGGGGCAGTTCAACCAGACTCGAGGTCACCAGCGATGCCTGTTAAGTTCATGCATCCCTCTCGCCTCTGACCAAAAAAGGCTTGCTCGTCATTTCTGGGTCACGCAAAAGTCCTGCTAAGAGAGCGACATCGTGGGCAAGGCTTTTAAAACGAGACTGTAAGGCTGCCTACTGATGATATGTGGCGCATCACTTCACACCAGAGAAGCCACCGTCTTGCTGTGAAGCATGTGCTTCAGTTTAACCCAGGAGAACCTAAGTGTCTAATTGGATATGTCTTTATAGTGGCACTGCAGGTAGAACTTCTGTCACATAGCTCCAGGGTCCTGAGATTTTGGGTTTTGTGTGTGTGTGTGTGTGTGCGCATGCCACCCTTGTCCAGGGGGTATTCCTTAACTGCACCCGATGATTCCAGGTGGGCTCTTGATCAGCTGTGACCCTAATCAGGATGAAGTGGATAAGATAATGACTGAGTTATTGGGACACCTATTAGTTCACCATTTCTTCCAAAATCAAGGGGATTAGAAAGAGTTTATCTTGCTTTTGTTGGGAGAAACTGTCTCTACTAACCAGGGAAGATTTTCTACTAGAATTTGGACATTGCTGTTAGTGAGGTCAGGATGTTCAACTCCTCAATTGATCCCTCACAAAAGTATTGGATGGAGCGCCACCATTCCACAGCTCCACAGAGTCTTCAGTCTGCGTTTGAAGACAGTGAGGGACTCAGCTGTTCGGACTCCCAGGGGAAGTTCGTTCCACCATTTTGGCGCCAGAACAGAAAAGAGTCTGGATGCATGTTTTCCTTGCATTCTGAGGGACGGTGGGTCAAGCCGAGCTGTACTTGAAGCTCGAAGGGCTCTTGGTACAGCTCGAGTTTTGACCATCGCATGGAGGGGCTGGTCCATTTTTGGCTTTGTAGGTCAGCATCAAGGTTTTGAATCTGATACGGGCAGATACAGGAAGCCAATGAAGGGAACGCAGCAGAAGAGTTACGTGACTGAATTTAGGAACATTGAAGACGAGACGTGCTGCTGGATTCACTGGATGTTTCTACTACACATACTGTTTGCATACTGCATTAGGATCACTGTACTGTACTGTACTTAAAGCAGGTAGGGCCTCCCTCTGACCGGAAGACAGCTTTTCATCCTTCTGACACAAGATGTTGGAAACATTCTTTTGAGGTTCAGGTTCATGTTGACATGATTGCATCACTGCAGATTTTTCCTGTTGCACCACATCCCAAAGGTGTTTAAGTGGACTCAGGTTGAGTTTAAGTTTCAGTTTAAGATGACTTTGGGTTTCAGAGATGGTACATCATCATGCTGGAATTAGAAGGTGAATTTTGGCCAACGTTATTCAAGTAGGCTGTGGCATTCAACGACGATTGGTATAAATGTCCCGAAGTGTGCCAAGAAAACATTTCACACACAGTTAGAGCACAACCTGAATGAGGAGGTGCACAGGCAGCGGTGTCGGAGGGTGGGGAATACCAACACACCACCACCTTGTCAGTGCAGAGCTGAGAATGACTCATCACCCACATAACACCTGCTCTGTGGTGGACCTGAGGGGTGGGTGTCCTCACCATTAAACAACAGGGTGAAAAGAGGCTAAATAGAAAACAGTAAAGAGAACAGAAAGAATGGACTGTAAGAAGTAATAAGGAGGTTATCAGCATGTATAGAGTCAACAAAGAAAATTACACTCGGCAACTGTAGGGGGAGCCCAGGTACAATTGTCAATTCTTGCATAATGCGGTTTTAATATGTCAACATTACACTCAATTTGATGGGATTTGAGTTGCAAACTACTCCACTTGGGTCCACTTATGCATTGTGGGTCTGACAATGGTAGCACATTCAGTCTTAACTTAGAGTCAGTGTAACTAGGCATTGGTCACACTTATACTTAACATTCAGTGAAGCTGAACATTAGCCAATGACCTTCCACAGTGCAACCAAAGAGACAAACCACTGAAAATCTTGAGGACATAGCACTGCTATGACTCAACATCTGGACTCTGGAAACAACCGTCAACCCAGAGTTTTAAAACTGACCATTATCCACCGGACAAATGCAGGCCTGCTTTTGCTGGACTGTTGGCGATAAGTGGCAGCACTTTTCCTCAACAGTCTTGGGGAAAAGTCAAGCTCCTTTTGCGTCTCTCACAAAGTTTGTGTGAATTGAGTTGAAGGATAATTCTCATCCATTACCAAGAGCGTAGCTCACTGCATGTTAAAGCAAATCTTAATGGATCTTATTGATCTTAATTAGTACGAGTATCTTCTCATCAGTACAGTCTTGACAGTAACTGGCACTGCATACACGACCTGATAAAACTATAAGAGACAGCCAAAACCAATCTAGCCACTCTGAATGAAGTCCCAGAGATAACTGAGGGCTTGGCAGGCAAACTCCTATGCCTCCTCGTAGGTTGTACTAAGTCAGGCTTCAAAAGCGAATTGGTCCATCCCCTCTAATTACTTTCACAAGAACATTAGTGGAGGTCATCTCCACTTTTTGTCCCCTTCCAATTATTGCTAATCCCATCCATTGGTGCAATCACACGATCAGACCCAGTGAGCCAGAAGACCATGAAGACAATGCAATTGGACATCTTGGAAATTCATTAAGCGATGAAAAACAGTTGGTGGGTTCACTTTAAACACAATGGTTGAGAAGAAGAGCTCGCTTAATGAGTCAGGGTAGGTGAACTCTAATCGGCTTGGGAGAACAGCAGCAAAATCCACCTAGATTTCTTCAAAATGCCCGACGCCATGGTTAAAAGACAGAATGTAGGCAGTGTCAACGAGCAGATGGGTTTGAAGGCCCAGTGTGAGAAAGTGTGCAAGGCTGACGCACCAGTTGCCTGTGGCTCGAAGCATTCGTGTAATGCCACGATGTACAAAGCTGAATAATTCATAAGGTACCCAAGTAAATTCAATTACTGGGAAGTGGCTCACAAACAGAGGTTGAGGTGATTCTGTGGCTGAGGTTTTGCATAGGCAGTCAAGGCTCCGACGGACAACATATTTCATTCGGCACACTTAGAAAGCAGGCAAACACACACGCACACACACACACACACACACACAAAGAAATGCATACACACAAGATTTCGCTGAACATTTGATATTCCTTTATCAAGCAAAATCACCTTGAGGTAAATTCATATTTTATATATATATATACACATACATACATACATACATACACACACACACACACACACACACACACAACAATCAGAATATTGCAAAAAGTCTGAAAACGTCCAACGTCAAAAAAGTTACTAGCTGCACCTAGAAGAACGTGTGAGATTGCAGAGCTAATTGAAGTTTTTCAAATAAAAAAAAATTCTGTGATCAATATTTAATACAGAAGTGGTGTCTCTCAGTACGGCGTCGGGTTTAACACAACATGCCAGACGTCTCTGCATGGAGTTGTAGAGGTTCCTAATGGTGTCCCTGTGATGATCCATCCCATGCAGCTTGAATGTTCTCACTCAGTTCTGCAGATAGTGCGGTAGGGGTGGAGTGTTGATAGAGCGTCCAACAGCATCCCACACATTTTCAATCAGGGACAGGTCTGGAGATGAGACAGACCACGACACAGTATCTGTGTCCTTAAGGCAAGAGAGACCTTAAGACAGCAGCAGTGTGTGGAAAAACAGTGTCCTCTTAGAATGTATTGTGAAGTTGAACACTGGCTAAGTGGCATGAATTATCAGAGTTTGAGGCATAATATTGGGTACCAAAAACATGGAACCTTCGATATTTTAACTTGTATTTGTACGGCCATTAAACATTCCTTAAGCCACAGTGTCCTGGGTGGACCCGGCATACGTTTAAGAAGCCATTACCACCCACAGTGGACATCTCAGTGGATGGTAATGACTGTGACTTTGAGACACTACACACACATCCCACAGATCAGTGCAGCATTCTTGAGGCTTCCACGGGATGGCGAACTTCATAAGAGTTTTAAATAGGATGGTCACATTGTGTTCGAGCTTTTGGTTTTGCCACAGTCACATATTTATACATCACACAAAAACCTTCATATGTTGCTGACTCAACAGCATTTCTTCTCACATGACCTTCTCAAACCAAAAGCAGAGCAGAAAACATGCAGGTTTACCTCATGACCTAATGGTCAAAGCCACACCTTTAAACTGCATTTTCGGCCACAGCACATCATAACTCCTATCGTTTGTCACGTTTGAAGGTCGGCTGCTGTGTTATGAGGCTGACCGTGACGATGCATTTCGTTTCTCACTTCTATAAACTTCAGCTTTGCATTAGTTCCTGACAACGGAAATGAAAGGTAGGATGTAAGAGGGATTGCCCAGAAATAAAAGTCTTCGCTGGCTAAGCATGTAGTATTAGGGAAGGAAATCATTATGCAAATAAGGGTTCCATTGGTTCCTATCGGTAAGACCCAAGTGAAATGTTGGGTTATGACAGAAAGTAAATTAAGATGCAGAACAAGACCACGATCCAATGCTACAGTGTTTATGAGCCGCTCTGAAGCGCAACACACTGTACCGCCTTGTGTTGCCATGGAGCCATTAATGTTATTATACATTACAATGGCCCTATGTACTCTGTCCAGCAGCTGCATAACCATAATTAGGGTCAATATTTTGCCAGAGGACAATTCTCTGCATGGTCAAGGATCTAACAGAGACAGGCAGATGAAGTGTGAGACACAAACACACACAGACACACACACACACAAAACTACAGCTGAGATCTGCGTGATAACATGAATCCACCAGCACCCCTCCAGGTATGCCAGCCTGCTAAATTTATCCACAGCAAGAATCACCGCATTTTCACACCAGCAAAATAACCCAATGGACACTGGCAGTTATGCTAAATGCCTCTCTAGACAGCCAGCATGCGCTCATGCTTAAGTTTCTCAAAATACATAAATGTAAGCGGCCCACACAATGAAATCACACTCTTACATCTCTTCCCTTTTGTGCTGCATTCCCTCTTGAGTGAAAGCAAGCACCCCCCCCTGCGCCAATGAAGACGAGTAATTTTCATTATTGGTGGCAGCGTGGTGGACGCAGCCCTCTGCCGAGTGTCACTGGAAATAAGGGCCCTAATGAGTGACACAAATTGAATGTTGTTCTCTCCGTCCAGGAAGGTTGAAGGAAATTGAGGCGAACCTAATGAGCAGTCTATTCCCTGCGGCGTCACCTGACATCAATGACTGGTGACAGGCCCAAGTGGCCGGAGGAGGCCGGGGAGAGGACACCTCGGCCCGAGCTCTTCCCAGCTCCCTGTGACATGATCCAGCCTGCCATGGGCCATCTGTGCCTGGTGGAGGCCTGAGTGCAGCAAGCAACACGCAATGCTGAGTTATGAGTTATTACTCTTCTGATTGAATAACAAGATCTGTAAACGCTGAGATTCCCACAACAATATCCCATGACAATATCCCTGTGCACTGACTGCTTGCTGAAGTGATGCAAATAGTTTCAATATTCTCAAAATAAATGTATTAAATTAGAATAAAGTTCATTAATAAGAACAGTTTTGTGGTTCTGATGATTAATCTGAGATGTTTAAGAAGATAATGGGCCCTGCTTAAAAAAAAAAACAGCCTGGTCAGCTCATGCTGGTCAAGTTGGTTGATCAGCTTACCTCTAAACCAGCATAGAGTATGTTTTTGAGGTTGTAGCTGCTTTACAAACATGGTCATTTGACCAAGCTACTCAACCACTTTGATCAAGCTTGACCAGCATCATTAAGCGTGTTGACCAGGACGACCACCGTGACCAAGATGGCTAAAACCAAATGGAACACATGGTATGCTGGTCAAAAGCTAGTTAATCAGCTTGCTTACCAGTAAACAAGAAGAGAGGAGCTGTTTGTTTAAAAGTCCAGAAAAGGGATAACACCAATAACAAAAATAATAAAAGGACATTTATGTTTATTTGTTTATTTATTTAATTTGGACTACTGTCAACAACTTCCATCCATCCATTTTCTGAACCACTTATTCCTGAATAGGCAACTCCGAGCGCAAGGGCGGGAAACAACCCTAGACAGGGTGCTAATCCATCATAGGGCGCACACACACACACACACACACACACACTAAGGGTCACTTTAGAGTCACCAATTCACCGACCATGCATGTCTTTGGACTGTGGGGGAAACCGGAGTACCCGGAGGAAACCCACACGAACACGGGGAGAACATGCAAACTCCACACAGAAACTTCCCAGGTCCTTCTTGCTGTGAGGCAACAGCGCTATCCACTGCACCACCGTGCCACCCCTCAACAACTTAATATTGTAAATATTTTTAAAATCTATTCATTGCAAATACTTAATCAAAATGATTGCATATTCTGCTCATAAATGTTCTGGATGAACAATTCCCAGCAGTTTTAATCCTTATAGGCCAAACAAAATGTACATTTTGGATCAAAAACAAGTTGAATGAACACGTTACAGCTTTAGCGTGGATTGGAGGAGGCACCAGCTGTTTCTTCTAGTGACCGCCTGTCTCTGTACCTTTGTTTCTACAAACCCCAAACCCCTAATGAATACAAACACACAAACACTAGCAAGTGCGAACAGGTCACCTCTGCATAACTTTGTTATAAGTAGAAACTCCCCGTGTGTATGTTCCTGTTTACATGCATGGATAAGTCTCCACAGACAGGTTCAACTTCATGTCCAATGCTAGCCAAACAAATTTATGCAGACCTGCTTCTGCATGAATGAACAAATGCGGATACAGGCTACAGCACACAGGCAGGAGCTATAGACATGTAAACATTTGCAGTTCCATTTTCCTCCTTGGCATTTAAATGGGTAGAGAAATGGGAGCACTGTGCTGGAGTCTCTCTCTCTCTCTCTCTCTCTCTCTCTCTCTCTCTCTCTTTCTCTGCATTTTAAACGAAATGCAAAGTGTAACAGTGTTATATTTAACAACACTAGAGGTAAATGGCTTGAGGTACATGATGTCCTTTGTGTTGATGTCAGACCACTTTTGCTAGCCCAAGTTCTCGAAAAGGTACCAAACAATGCCTGTACTGAGTAGTTCATATTGGACGAATAACTAGAATGTGACTTTTGTTGGGATGAAAAAAGCTCAGACAAATACAATTTACCACCCTGTTATTTGTCTCAGAATAACACACACTGATTGTCCTTTTTGGGGACAAAACAACATATAGCCTGGTTGATAAGGCTGGGTAGGGCTGCTCACTGCTCCAGAAACATATGCTCACTGTCCCATAGTGTGTGTATTCACTAGTGTGTGTGTGTGTGTGTGTGTGTGTGTGTGTGTGTATGGGATGGGTTAAATGCAGAGGACAAATTTCCCCAGTCGGACTATATGCACGTTTAAGTTTACGATTCACAGAGGTCTTGGGGGGAAAACAACAAGCCCTGCTTTGTAGAAGTTGCAGCCAATCGCACAAAGTGTGCTCTCCATCGGAAATGACCAGGGAAGGGGGGCTGGAGGGGTGGGCTCCCAGTGCCAATCCAGATCTAGGCATAAAGACACATACCAGGGCAATTTATAGTAGCCAAATCACCTGATTCATGTTGGAACATGAGAGGAAACCCACAGACATGGGGAGAAATGGCCACCCAAATGCCACCCAGATAGAGCCTTGAACCCAAGAACCTAGTGCTGATAGGCGAACATGCTGACCACCAAGCCACCATGCTGCACAAATAGATATGCTCTGTAAGAAAAACACCAACTATTCCTGAAACGTACCTGAGAGTGTCCTCTAATTGTGTCCTCTCAATGAGATGTGCTGTTAGAAAGCTGAAGTAATCAGTTCACGTTTAGCCTGTGCCATGTTTTATCACATTCTGTGGACAGAGGTCATGAGGTTTAGTCTGGCAACCAATATTACCATTACTAGCAGAGTCTGCTAGAGGTGATGAGCTGCTTTCCAGTATCAACAACACCATTGTCCCAAAGTGACTATTGCATTTTCCTGCTTCATGAGGCTTAATTAGGAATTTTGCTGGTGAGCTCTGTATATAAATTAAGAAGGCCTAAAAGAAGGATTCTAGACTGTTACGAAACAGCTTAGGGGTTTGGGTTGTTTTGAGGGTTTTGTTTTTTTATTTTTTAATGAAGGGACAAGAGTGTTTGACGATTACTGTATGCCAGGACTTTCTACATCTTTAATCAGAATTAAAGAGCAAAGAAGGGAATGCAAGCACATGGGTGTAGAAAGGCTGAGCTCAGGTGGCTGGGTAAACTTTTAATTAAAAGCCAGCATTCGTTCTTGAGAGACTTGGGAATAGAAGTGATCTGGCAATGCGAGAGACAATCGTCATACATCCACAGCCCGGCAGGCGCGGAGGCGCTGATGGGTAAAGCATCGATCCAACCAGCATGCCTGATGCTGACTGAATCCCCCCCCCCATCCCAAACACACACACATACACGCCTTTTTTCACTCCCACCATCCTTTGCTTCCATCTAATTTAATGCACCACACTTTGCCTGCAAGCGTGCTCTCCTTATCTGATTCATTGAGCCATTTAAACGAGAAATTAAATTATATTCTTCAATATGCTCGTTTCCCAAAGAAAAAAGTCAGGGGCGCAAGAGCATTTATTAGAAGCAGACAGTTCCCTTTCCCTGACTTCCTCCTGATTCATGGGGCGCAATCGCCAATAAAAAGTGGGGGGGAGGATCCTCTCGGTTCTTCCCCTGCTGATCCTTTTATATCACCCCCCTGCTTGTTGTGGTGATGGAGAAGCCTCTCCACCTCCATGGGCCACTCTACTAACACTGATCACATGCGGGAGCTGAAATGGATAAGTGGGTGGTGTGAAGGTACAGGACTGTAGCGGTGCACGCTCAGCAGATGCAATGCAATTTATTTTTTTTTATTATTAAGGGTTTATATTGAGATGATTTTCCAGTGCCTCAATTATCGCATTATGATATCACACAATTTAATATTGTAATTCACACCGAGACGCCTGGCAGCATTTCTGCTCATTATAATATGACAACCAACATCAGCATCACTTTAATCAAGCTTCTTCCCATCGTTTATTTTGATGTATATCATGTAAAATCGTGTATTTTAATGGATAATCACTATTAAATTACTAGTGTCTGATGTTTACATTTGGGTTTGAACACACAAGTCGTTTGAGTACTTATTAAATTAAATGAACAGAGTTGTGGTTGAAGGGTGTAGAAGTGTGTGATTACAAATTCAGTCACTGTGCTTCCCAATCTGCATTTGGAACTGAAGAAAAATTGTGGGATGATTCAGTACCCAGTAGGTCACTGACCTTCATACATCTTACATACAAAAAAACAAAATAAAAAAAAGAGAATTTATGTACAAATCTTTTCTGAGATGATCAAAGAAACTGCACATCTAATGTTGAGTTAAATATGCATTGACCAGATGCTTTTGGTAGCCATCAACAAGCTTCCAGCCGAGTTCTGACTGAATAGTGTTCAAGTGAATTAGCTGGTTTTCTGGCACAGCCATGTGTTCAAGTTGAAGCCATTTCAACCAATGATTTGAAGTTATGCTAAAGAACTCAGAGATAGTCCTCCTTCTTTGTAATTTGATAAACCAGGTGCAGTGTAACTACTTCCAAAACTAGCTGTAGAGCATGATACAACCACCACCTTGCATATCTTATCTCTCACTGCCTTCTAACCCATCTTCCTCCTCTCCTCCTTGATGTTCTTTGGCCTACAGTAGTCCAGTTGCCACTGGCACCCTGCTGGTCAACAGCACCAGTCTTATGTACCCGGGCCTCAGCCAATCCGGTATGGCAGTCACACTTATGATTCTCGTTATAATTTTGGCACAAATTTTACACCAGATGCCCTTCCTGACGCAACCCTCACCATTTATCCGGGCTTGGGGGCGGCACCAGTAGTGCTCAAAGTACACCCCTAATGGCTCAGAAACTTATCAAACTACAACTATAAAAATGAAGATTTCTTTACCTCTGATTTTTTAAATATTTTTGTCCACACAGAGACAAAAACACAGCATGCTTGCCCTATATGGAGTAACAGTACCTCATAAACAGAGACAGAAAAGGTGTCATGAAGGATGAAAACAGAGGTTTTATCTTAATAAGGCACTACTGCTTATCCAGTGCACTGTATAAGCTACATAATTATGGATTCTATATATAAATATAGGATTATAAATCTAAAATAGAACAATATGTCCATTAATTCATGTGGAAATCAAGTGCTATCCATATGTAAATGACATTCATTAAACAACGTGAATGCACAAACACCACATGAATGTGCATGATTGTGAAATGGTAGGGCATGTAGAAGATCACTTGACCTCAGCTGTGCAAAATGCTCTGAAGAAAAGTGAATGCCCCAGAGTTAAACCAACTAAAGGACAGTCTGTGGGACTGCAGGTGGTAACAGGTGGAGATGTCTACTTTGTGGGTGAAAGTGGGATGAATGGTGCCAATTTTTGGTGGCAACAGGCAGGATCATGATGAATTCCAGCAGGAGCGAGTAGGATTGGGATAAAAAAATGGTGTGCAACTGCACCCTTACACTTAGACTCACAATAATAAACCCTTTCTAAGCATTGGTCCATTTAGAATCCCAGGTCTTGCTGCTTGCTATCAGCAGCCAGAGTCGGGACAGCAGAACTGGCCATGCTATTTCTGGGTGGGGAGATTGCACTCTATCCCCACATCATACCCATTGTGCCAGCTATTGTATTGCAGTAGGGACCTGGCACATTCCTTTAAGTGTGAACGGTGGCAGGTGGCTGAAGAATGCATATGCTTGTTTTCACCCTCCTAGTTTCTAGAGCCCTAAAGGGATTGGTTAATTGGCACTTCTAAATGCCAGTTTAGATATACTATATAACTTTGCTTGGTCTTTAGCATTTCTTAATGAAAGAGATTCACTGCCAGTGCGATAAGGGTCAAAGACCTACGATTGTTGGGAAGGCCTCCATAAATCACATCAGCAATTCTCATCCAGTAGGCGGTCATTTGAGGACCATAGAACCGTCTAGATGCTGATATGTGGGATGGGTTGATATGGTCGTATCCTGAGTGTCTAACTGGCCTCTTTACGGCGACATACATGAAGGAAAGAGAGCGAGGCTGGGCGTTTTTTCATCGCTTAGCTTGTAAAAGGCGTGCCTCACTCAAACATGTGGGCAGTAACTGCAGATAAACCCATGGATTGTCCGCCATGCCCTGTCACTCAGAGACAACACTAAAGTCTCCACTAAAGCTCAGAAGATCTACTCTTGTGAGATGATGATCTCACTGTAAATCAATCATGAAGGTAAGTCTTACATTCTACAGTGTTTTTCCCCTTTGCATAGTTTAAACCAGCACCCTCCCAACTTGGCATGTTTATGGGATATTCAGTCTCGTTTTCATTCCCTTTATCAGGGACACAAACAGACCTCGGCCATAAACAGGACAAACTCTCAGACCCTCAGAAGGCAAACATAAAAACACCTTCTAAAGTCTCTTTTATGCCTCACCTCCCTGAATCGTTTCAGCATTGAGCCCTCCGCTGTCAACAGCAGCGCTTGCCGCAATTTGCCCCCCCACCCCCTTGCTAATACAGGACCACTTTTAAGAATGAATGCATGCCTAAAATGGAGGAGAGGCACTGCTTGTAGGCAAGCCCTCCCCTTTCAGTTAGCTCATGCTAATACACAGATACAGACAGCCCCTTCCTACACACAGAGTCCTTTAGGAGCGCCGTTATTCATATTCATGATGCCTTCCAGTCTTGTGAGTGAGCGAGCCAGTATGCCAGCAGTGTTTTCTGCACAGGCAGCAGCCTGACAGCTCCCCCCCCAACCCGATAGATCACTGCCGATCCATTCCATCTTTGTCATGCATGCTCCTTCATCCCGATTTATTATCATGGACATGAGAACACATATACGCATGCTTGGATTCATCAGTGAGTGACACTGATCCAAATAAATCTGGATTGCCTTTTTGAATGCAAGGAGTACACACAGTCAATATGGGCACACACTCCATCTCAAGTACGTAGACTTGAACTTTGGGTCGAAAGACAGGAAGTAGAAAGCATTTGAGGTCGCGAAGGAATTTTGTAGTAAAAAGCATGTCCATGGTCACATGAACAGTGGAACTATTCATGTCCATTATTGAGCACATTGACCAATCCACAGTGGAGGCTAGGAAAAATATGTGAACTGAATTTGTATTTACTGCAATAACCAGGTCTTCAATACGTAAAGTCATGCCACAGCTTCTCAGTGTGTTTAAGGTCAAGGACTCTGACTTGGCCATTCCAAATGACAATCTTCATGTAAAACAGTAAGTCAGTAAAATGTCAAATGCTTCAGCACACCTTTGAATTCATTGTCTCCTTGCAACGATTGCAACGAAGTAGCCCCAAACCGTGGTGCTTCCTCCAACGTACTTCACACAACAGTGAGATTGTTGGTCTGCAGGGCAAATACAGTCTACATTAGGGTTAAATGTTCAATTCTGTCTCATCTGTCCACAGAATATTTTACCAGAAGCATTGGGAAAGTTGAGCAGTTTGTTTGTTTGCTTTTGGACATCAGCAGCTTACCGCTGTTCTTCCATGAAGGGCATCCTTCTTTGGTCTTTGCTCTTCGTTTGTTGTCCTTGGGTTCTTTCTCACTTCTTCCACTTCTAAACTTGCAACTGACCTTAAGTTTTTCCATTTGTAGACAACTATGGATTGATGCACCCAGATCTTTAACAATGCTTCTGTAGCTTTTTCCAGTCCTCAGGTTCTGCCTTTATTTTATGGACAATGCACCTGTGACGCCCACACTTCTAATCTCATCTCCTTAAATGAAAGACCTTGCACCAGAATGGAATAATCATCTTTCGAGTTGGTAGCGCAAGACTTGGGTTGAAGGCAGTAGAACAGGGTCATCCCAAAGCCAGCGTGTCTCAGGTATGGCTGAAACATACTGCAACACGTCTGTCGTACAGCGTGAAGTTGGTGCTTCTCTTTTAAAGCCAGAAGCTGAATCCATTATGTATGAGGTGGCACACGGACCAAGACGGGGACAGAACAAGAGAAATGTTTTAAGCTTCTTCTGTTTTTTTTTTTTGTTTTTTTTATCTTTGTTTTTAAGGGGGAAAAAGTGGCATCAAGTGAGAGTTTACAGACAGGGAACAAGGAAACCTCACCTTCAACCACACCATTGGTAGCAGTATTCTTTTACGATGCACGAATGTCAGCAAGTCGTCTTTATTTCAAAGGCATCTCAAAGCATCTGTGTACCTCCAGAAACTGTGTACCTTTGAAAGCAGCATTCTTCTTGATATAGGAGACCTGAACAGAGTAGGCATAAAACTTAATGGAGCAAAAAATAGCATTGTGGTATCAATACATAGCATTAAACAGCAATTTATAGCTCATTTAAGAGTCGTATTAGAAAAGTAAACAATCAACAAGTGTCTGTGAGATAACCAAACCTGCTGATCTGTCCTAAAGTAAATGTTACAGCTTAACCTATAGACGGGGTTAACTGTTACAGACTAGGGGCCTACTTGTAAAACCCAAATGGCTGGTAAATATGATTAGTGAAAATAGCACAGAGGGAGATTATTAAAATAGGGTAACCAAATTTTGGCTGATGTTAAATATTCCTATAACCAAGGCTTTAGGTTTGCATATTTGCATACATCTCGGTTTCACTTTCTCCATCGTTTGAACCCTGTATCTGCTGTGTGCAGTGTGTAAATAATTCTGGAGGAATGAACCAATAGAAATAACTTTGCTGTAAAGTCTTTGTACATTTATTTCACAGCTCTTGTTTCTTGCACATTTTATGTCACAGCCTTATTTCAAAATGGATTTAATTCCATTTTTACCCCCAAAATTCTACACACAAATCCTCACGATGACAAAGTGAGAAGTTTGTTTGAAATCTTTATTAAAAGTAAATAAAATGAAAACATAACATGTAAATGTATTGGTTAGGTGATGAGCAGTGCCTGGTGTCTTCCACACATGATGTTTGGCCTCCAGTCCAAAAAGTTTGATCTTTTCTTTTCTCATGGTCTGAGAGTCCTATACTCGCCTTTTGACAAACTCCAGACTGGCTGTCATGTCTTTTTACTGAGGAGTGGCTTCTGTCTTGCAACTCTACCATACAGGCCTGACTGGTGGAGTGCTGCAGAAATTGCTGTCCTTCTCTCCACAGAGCAACACTGGAGCCCTGTCAGACTGACCTTTGGGTTCTTGGTCACCTCCCTGACTAAGGCCCTTCTACCATGATCACTCAGTTTGACTGGGCGGCCCATTCTATGATGAGTCCTGGTGGTTCAGCTTCCTGTGACATGCTTGCTACCTGACCAATTCTGAGACCAAGCCTTGGCCATTCTCTAAAACCATGCAGCCATATTAATGAACATGAATATATATAAATGTTTATTCATTTACCAAAACTAATAAACTGCATCAATAGCCTATTTGGCCAATTAATTGGGTCACAAGTAAAATGTTTTAGTAAAAAAGTTTTTTTTACTTTTGATACCTACTATTTTTTTTGTATTCCCCCAACCAGCAACCCACAGAATGCAATCTGAAAGTAAAACAGACCAACAAATGAATGAGAAACAAACCCCCAATCCCAATACCATGATCCAAAAGCGAAACTGACTGCCAAACGAAAGACTCACCCCGTCCCCAACCCCGTCCACAACCCCTCTGTTTGACTGAACATAAGGGAATACCCCCCACCCCATGTATTTTGTAGACTGAGCCCCGGGACTCTGCTCTGTCCATCGATTCCCTGGTGTTGAAGTAAACACTGACATGCAATCAATCAGACGTCACCAGTTGGAAAACCAAGCTAGACACTTTTCTTTCCCCAAAAAGTGACCCTATCCATGAGAAAGTGGACATAGGGTGCAAACTTCTAATACTTATGATGTCTTCAGGGTGACATAGCTTGAGGAACCACAGTCATTGGTAGCCGGCTCTATTTTACTGTGCAATTGGTCTAAATGGCATACAGAAGACAAGGCTGTCTTCTTTCATTCAAACATCTCCTACAAAAGGAAGAAAAAGCATCAGACATGGCATCAGATCCTCCACTAAATGTACAGCATTCTTTTCAGCGTGGCTTGGTGCACTCCCTGTGCAATTTAACATTTATGGAGTAGAAGCCCTTTGGCCTTTTGTGTTCTCAGAGCCCTGGAAAGTAGTCAAGTGTCCGTTTGCATAATGCCTGATCTGAGGATGGAGACAAGCCTGAGTGACAGCTCTGACATTTCGTCAGAGGGAGGGAGGGAGAGAGAGCAGAAGAGAGCGAGCGAGCATGAGTTACTGCCAGGGAGAGAGCACTCTTGTCCCCCCTCCTCCTTCCTATTGGGCAGCAGACGGGAACATTTGCATTTTATTGAATGCTATGTTCATCTAGAAGAAGACACAGAACCCCTCCTTCTCACTCTCCACATGTAGACCCCCTCTCCAGGCACGCTGCATAAATCTGCACTGGTTAACGTAGGCAGGTGGCACAGGGAATTACACACACTTCCGGGCAAGGCAGTGCTTCTGTGGCTTAGCCTCTTGGCTCCTAGCAAGCTGCTTAGTGCAACAGCTGAAGATCCTAAATGGAGTCAAACAAGGCTTCAGGTTTGGCCGACAGGCCAATTTCATGCTTGCCAAATGACAGCAATCAATAGTGTGATAAAAAGCAATTGAAAGGCTTAATGGCTTATCAGATCGTTTGCTGTGAGGGGAGAGTCTTTTAGCGTGGTGTTTTTAAAAAGCGGCCGAAGAGCATCAGCAGCCGAAGGGCTCTCCACGTCAGACCAGCTAAACCATCAGCTTCCAGCGAAGAAGCATGAAAAGGAAGGAACAAATGCAAACAGCAGACTGGCAGCAGTCGGAAAATGTGAAAATGTTGTACGTTGATCTAGCGTGGCGAGAAATCTGTTCCACGCGAAACAGACGGCTGCAAAAAAACAAGCATCTAGTGGATCATAAAGCAAGATCCATAATCACTTCTCGTCATGACCAAATTGATGCCGCTGTTAAGAGACTCCCTGGCAAAAGCATGTCATTACAGGCGAGCGTGGCACTCGCTAATCGATACGACTCCACTGCGGTTATGGCGTGACAAAAATAAAAGTCCTCATTCCAACTAACCGCCTCTTCAAAAATCACCCTCCTCTGTTAAAGCTGGCATTACTGCTACAAAACTGCATTCCCCCAGCTCAAACGAACATTCCCACTGAGCCCCCCCCCACCCAGCTGGGCAGATCCCCCCACTTGACACAGTGATCAATCGAACTTAGAAGGGATAGGAGGGAGAAAAAGAAAGGGACAGAAATTACAGTAGACTCGCTCGGTCGGCCAATTACACAAATGCCATCGATCCATGTGGCTCTTTTGTGGTACAAGTCATGGAGGACAGGCTTTCTGGATGGGTATGGATTTTTCTTGCCTTCCGATTTTTTTCCCTCCCTCCCCCGCACCCTTCCAAAAGACAGGATTAGAGACGAGAGAAGAAGTCAGGCATACTGACCCACTGGAGGCCAGCTTGTTACAATGACTGATCAAGTGAGCCAGCACAAGTCACAATCAAGCAGTGAAAAGACTATGTGACTCCATGGATGTCTGTTGTTAGGAGAGGCTAATAGAAACACAGATCCAGGCAGCTGGGAGATCTAATAGAGACACAGATCCAGGCCTTGTGGCTTTGGAAAGGGAACTTTTTTAAGGGGTGACTTTTGGGGCCTTATTGCCTGAAATTCAGGGCTGCAAATGGGGACACATTGCATTTTGGGATGAGGAACATGCCTGAAGCCTCTCAGTCCAATGTAATGTCCTATAAATTCCATCGCTACCACTAGAACATAGTATTCGCAGCTCTCCACCACCTTGTTTCCTCCTTTTTAAACCAGTCATTTATCTTTGTTGGCTCTACTTATTAGAGGGGGGACAGGCCTGCTACCTCAAAGCAGAAGCCACCCAAACTCCAGTCCAAAAGTCTCTGTTATAGTCACATCCTAAATCATCATGAGCTGAAGGCATGTTTTGAACTACCCATCCATCTTCTAACTTGCTTCATCCTGGTCAGGGTCCCAGTGGTCCAGATCCTATCTAGAGTCCCGGAATACCCCCTGGACAGGGCATCAGGCCATTGCAGGGTATGTTTCAAACTATATAACTATATAAATATATTTACTCAATGCATTTATAACATGTTATTTGCCCAAGGGCTTTTGTTACCCCCTGATTCAGGAGCAGAAATATTTCATATGAGCCTTCATGCCCCTTGCCCCAAGTAATTTCCAGTGCTGTTAGAAGAGCTAATAGAATCCTATGTCCAGACATGCTTGTCTCATTTGCTGCATGCAGTGAGCTGGGTGTGGGGGCTGGAGATCTCAGCATGGCAGTGAATAGCAGGTCAGTGCTGGTTACCACAGCTGTGGGTGGCCCAGGCTCAGCGCAGCATGCTGTCATTATTGTTAAGAACTCCTTCATTAAGATATCGCAGTAGTATGGCCCGTCGGCAGTCTCCATGTCCAAGTAGATCTTACAGTCCAGGAGTGGTCAATAATGTCCCAAATCACTCTGAAGCTGCTATGCTGTAAGTCCAAGACTTTGTAGATAATTCTCGTCTAACATTTCTCCTGAAATCACAGGTTTTCCTACTTCAAACTACAAACTTCAATAACAAGTCTTTAAACGTTTCTATGAAGGCTTTACACTAGATTTCTAAACATTGTTGAGAAGAGTTGAAGGGCGTTCAGCCACAAGAGCATTAGTGAGGGCACGGGATAGCTTTCCACATTATGCAGTAATGAAGGTCAGATTACCCTTAACACTCAAACCATTGTTTACTATCCTGTGACCATTTGTTTCATTCTGGAAAAAAAAAAGAAATTGTAGGTGTGTGATAACTAAATCCAATACATGCTGCTATATGTAGGGTATGTCTGTGTTTACACAAACCACATCCCCTGCCTGATTTGTGCTGAGCATGTGCAGTGCAAACTGGCAAATGTTGTGGAATGGGCAGCCACAATTTGACAATGCAAACCAAGTTACACAAACATTTCCCACTTAGTTTTATTTCTGTTAATAACCAATAATTCTTTCATAATAATAATTCATTGTCAGACCCTATGAAGAGTCAGTGGATGAATGCCGGGGCCATTGGATTATGGATTTGGCCCAGTATGCCTACTAATACTATAAACAAACAGCTATTTTAATGGCGTTTTAAGGTCTTCCACTTACAAACTCACATACATGACACTTGGATCTAATAAAAGTAGATTTTACATGCAAAATATATACCATCTATTTAAATGTACATCCATTAAAAGCAGTCATAAAATTTCTTTGATCTTAACATTACCTGCCCCACCTTACAACCTGCTCAGAATACCTTTGGATAGTTTTGTAAGTGAGCACCACAAATCAAGCAGGGGGTGTGGATCACAGTCCACACTATTTTCCCACTTTTTAAAGCAAAAATATGTGGGAATTTGTATTTATTGCTTCTGCGCTCACCATACAATTCATGCTATGAGCCACCAATAAAGGACATGCATTTCTGGATGAGCTGAGAGATACAGAAACTGAAAGAAGCATGTGGACTGTCATGGTAGAGTACTATAACAGGATTGTATACAAACACGACTAGAGTAATTTTGCTTTTAAAACAGAACACAACATTAGGAGTATCAGTCTGTAACATGGTGTTTGCTGAACAGCCGAAGACATAGACAAGTTTCAGTTTTAATAACAAAGATAAACTGTGGATACAAAGACCAACGGAGCAACTAGGACTTACAATCCAACAGATTTGAACCCTTGGAACCTGACAAGCAAACTTACAAAGGAACTACAAACTAAGATAAGAGGACAGACTGCAACAGAGGGTCTTAAATAACAGGACAACATTAACCACACCTGGGCCTGATAAGGAATGGACTGGGTAACATATGAGACACATGGGAATGGGTGGAGCAAGGGCAGAGACAGGACCAAAACAAGACATGTGCTCAGAAGCACATCAATGATGAAGGGAAGACAGAGGATTTAGACAAGACTGATACATGACAGGCAGACTGAGGTAAATGTATGAACAAGTAACGTAGGTGGACTTTTGTACATCAGCTCCTAATTTTACATAATGCTGTATTCAATATTTTCTGCCATGTAAGTAAAGGCGCATACTGTACATTTTGTTTTGCTTGTTTAAAATGACTTATGTCATGAGTCTTATACTTTCAGTCCCTTCTTTTGGCAAGAACTTTGTTGATCCAACATGTTTTATTCATGTGGAAACGATGAACACATTTGAATCAGGGTACTTTGATTTGATTAGACTGGACAGTGATCCAACTCTAATCTAATAGGTGAAGACAGTCCCGCCAGGAAATTGCGATCTTGCGATTGTATAAAGTCATGCATATTCAACCAGTCCTTGCAGTATTTGCAATTGATCTTAACTCAGTCCAATCATGCAGAACTGTATACACATACACACCCTCAGAGCCGCAGGACATCTCCACCAGACTGGGGTAGCTATGGGAATTCAGGTAGTGCTAAAGCCAGGCAGTCAGGTATGTGCTGGACTAACAGTTAATCTCAGCTCAGGGAGCTCTTCCTCTAGCTTTTTGGAACCGCGGTCTGGGAAAAGGGCCCTCAGTGAAACTAACAATATCAGCTAGAAGTTAAGCCATAGCCATGGGTCATGCCATCATCTCTCACTGCACCGCAAGGACAGCAAGACTAACCGATAAAACTTGAGAATGTTTTCTACCTGTTAGACAAAAGAAAGGTTAAAATAGGTGCCTAAAACTGTATGCAGACAGTTCACCCCAACCATAGTCACACATTTATTGTTTATACATTAAAAAAACAAATGAAAATACTCAATTAAAGGTTGTCAGTGTGAAAACTGAAAAATATTGCTTTTCCACTACATTGTACCTGCACTACTCAACTCTACTCTTCTTTTGCGCTTTTCTTTTAGGGAAATCTGGTATCTTGTCCCTGGAAAATATGAGTGATCTTTATATCAGAGTAAGTTCTGCTCTGCCAGTAGAGTCAAATAATAGTGTAGGTACCATGCAGTGGAAAAGTGGCATTACTAGTTGTGGGCAACTAGACAGTATTTTATCACATTGTGATAAGTTTTAAATATGAAAATCAACATACGTTTTGTATGAAGTATAGGAGAGCTTCTGAATTGCAGTATTTAAGTCTGCTGATACTGATTGTCTCCATGTGAGAATATCTCTATAATATCTAGAATATCTTGCTGCAGATAGTGCATGTGTCAGACAGCTCCAGGAGTTGTGTGTTCTCCCCGTCTCCTATGGGTACTACAGTTTCCTCCCACCCCCCAAAAATGTACATGGTAGGAATAGGCCTTGCTAATTGGGGGGAGGGGATGGCGGGTTACACTGTGATGAACTCTCATTCAAATGTCTTAAAACAAAATCAGAAATACTTTCTTAATCCCAGAGGAAAATTGGAATTAATACAGTTGTGCCCATTTATATTAAAGAATAAAGAAAAAAGATATAATAAATATAAAAAAATAAACACCTTGAAATATGTACATGTTAAAAATCTGAGACAAAAACATAAATAAATTGCACCAACGAACCATGGTGGTTCGTAGTGGTCACCCATAAGGGAAGAGTTATAAAGTTTAAAGGCCACAGGTAGGAATGAGCTCCTGTGGTGCTCTGTAATGCATGTTGGTGAGATGAGTCTTGCACTGAAAGTGCTCCTGTGTCTCAACACCATTTGGAAGAGTGGGTGAGAGCCATTGTCCAGAATGGCCTACAGGTTAGACATCCTCCTCTCCGACCCTGCCATCAGAGACTCATAAAATACATCTAGCCCCATCTTTGTAAAGCTATGTTAAACCCTCAGCCTGACAGCTTCACCACCATCATATGTACAGGTATGGTGTTATCCACTTCAGCTTTGGCTTCCAATATTTGCTTTAAAGCACAATGAATAACAACATAACATAAGTAAAGTGAGTAGAATGCCTGAGTGCTTATGCAGCACACAGCTCATGTAGCACCTCTCAATGGCAGAGATATTTTTATCTATGGCAGGGCGTCTGGCAAATTAGCAGCTGCGTTCGTCCTAGGGGATCTGATGTTAATTTGGTGCTAGGATGACATCATCGTGTCAGTGGGTGCTTACAAAAGAAAAAGAACACAGAGAGAGAGAGAGAGGGGGGGGGGTCCTCATTTCAATGAAAGAAGAAACAACACTTCAGACCATTTGTTACCTCCATCGCTTTAAGTAATAGTCCCAGCAGGATCAGTTAACTCTGGCAGACACGTCTCCAGCTATGGGCAGAACGCCCATTTAATTCATTTACGATGGACAGGGCGCTGGGCCTATTGTGACAAATCAGAGCACAGAGAGCACTGCGGCTCCAAAGGGCCAATTCAGCAATGAGGTCCATACGTATTTTTGTTTTGAAACATTTGACTATTTTTCACTTGGAAGTTAAATATTTAGTCACAACTGCATTAAAACTGAATATGCCAGGTTTCAGGGTCCTGTATTCCCAGTATCACTGGCCTATTTGCTCAATAATATAGTTACAAGAATGTCTTGTTAAAATATTTTGTAAGTGTGTAAAATCTAATGTGTAATTGTTAAGAGAGGATTGTGGAGGAGGCTAGTGCAATTCAAACCTCAGACATTAGTTTGGTTTGCTCTTGATGATTAAAATGAGTGGCATCACAATGGTGAGACCCAAAGAGCTCTCTCTGACACCTTCAGAAAGAAGGGTATTGATGCAGACGAGTCTGTGAAGGGATTTAAAAAACATTCACTAATCCTAAAATGTCATCACAGGACCAACAGTTAAATGTTTGCCACAGTTGATGTCAAGATTTCAGCATCTACAGCATCAGAGAAATATTTATTATTTAGGAAAGTCCTCCACACTGCTTTAAAACATCATGAAACATCAGGGCAAGATTAATGTTCTCCAGAAAATATATGGACAAAGCGGGAATTCTGGAATGTCGATGTGATTTAGGCCAATGAATCCAAAATTGAATTATTTTGGCACAGTAACAGAAGACATGGTTTGCACCAAAGCAAGGTCTGGAGATCTCGCCATCATAGAAACCACTATGAAATATTTATTGTATCAGAGGGGGCTTGAGGAGAATGTAAGACTGTCTGTACAAAGATTGACACTAAAACATTGTATAGTTGAAGGAATTCCGCATGAAGGAGTGGGAACATCGATAGAATAAAGAGCAAATATCAAAAGTCAAATGTGTTTGTGGGGTTTGTAAGGACCATCAGTGTCCTCAGTGCGTGGACATGACTGTGGTTCTGACTCCTCAGCATAATTTCTAATGCTTGTTAACAACAAATAATTGTGCTTAATAACACACTGACTCCAGCCTTGACTGATTCCTTCATTAATCTCCCAAACATTATGTTCACGCAAAGGTGAAGGCTTACAAGCTAACCTAAGTATGTGCAAGAAACCACATTTTTTATTACTGAGGGTCTCAGGAGGAAGGCCCCCCCATGGCTTGAAAGTGCAGGGACTGGAGGGTCAAAGGGAAGAGAGAAAGGAAAGCAGTGAGAAAAGGAAAAGCGAGCAGGGGCTGTTGCCTCCAGCAAGCTACTGACCATCCGTTGGGTCTCAGCCTGAGTGTTCCCCAGCTGCTTCCAGTGCTGGTGAGAGTAAACAAACAGGTCCTGCAGCACTTGATGGTGGGCCATTTGCCTGGAAGGAGGGTCTGGTTTAATTTATTCTCTGGGGTGGAAAACTCAGTATGCCCACATCTTTGGCACCTTACCATCCTCAGTAGGGCTGTGCCAAATTATTTTTTTAATTGATTAATCGAACAATTCATTTTCAATTAGCTGATTAATCTAAAGACTAATTGAGTGATTATTCCAATGCGGTTCGTCTCTTAAAAATATACACAATATCCTGTATGATCATATGTGGGATGTCAAATGTAAAGAAAATGTGAGACCATCTGTACAAAGAGAAACTAAAACAACATAGCTGAAAGAAAAATGCATGGAGGAGTTGGAGAATCTAGCAATTATTAGCAATTATTTAGCAATTATTCCAAGGGGTGTGGGGGGGTTGGGGGTCTTTTTTGTGTAAAAGTCCTCCACACTGCCTTGTCTGATCCTTGTCTAATGGATACACATAATTAAGATAAGAATTTCAAAATGAGTTGCTCAGAGATTTTGTTGCAGTGCACCACTGGCGAGGCCCTCTGTGACCCTTTGTGGCCCTCTAGCTGCAGTTGGATCCAACAACTCTTTGAAACGTCAACAAAACTGATTATTCCCTCCAATCATTCCCAAACGAGGCTTTAATGGATTCACAAATCAGAAGTAAACATTTGATTGAAGATGTGTCTCCAGTAATACTTCACAGGGTTGCTACATTTCATGAGAGATCTGACGATCTGCAAATTGGGGGTATTTTTTTTTTTCTGCATTTGGGAGCAGATGGAGCATCAGCAAAGAGAAAGAGAATGCTTGAGAAAGCTGTCTCGTGATAAAGGGAAAAACTTATACCAGTCAGGACTTCTGGTCCTCTGTATAAAGAAAGACTGTTAAACCCACCGGGTGAAAGCTGAGCATACTGTGTGCACAACATGTATATTTATTATCCTGGCTGTAGCACTAGTGTGTGTTTGTGCGCTTCCCACATCGGTAGGCTGTTGACTGCTTAAGCAATACGAGAGAAAATATCCCCATATGTGGACGGTAAAGCTTTCTTTGGCACAGAACTAAATATAAGCCTGCAATGGTAGTGCTATTTACAGACCCAAAAGGTCACTCCTCTAGAACACAGATGTTTCCGTGGGGTGGCAATGCAATTTGAGCTTAACACGGCCTATTCATGCCAGAACCTGCTGCTTTAGATTAGACTCTTTAATTGCAACCTACATTCCCAGTAATGCAGGCCTATTAAAGAATCATGAACAAGCCAGAGAAGAACCACTTCGGTTTCCCAACAGAGTCTCTCCGTGGATGTGTCTTTAGAGAATAGGCTTTGTAACTGAAATTGGATGAGAGTAAAAAAGCTTTGGAAAGGTTAAAAACCTTCACTTATGGCCAGGGTTCTATACAAAGGCTAGAACCATGCATCCAAGCCAAGAACAATAACTTTTTTCACCCTAAAGCTGCTAATAACATTCTATCAGTTCATGAGTGAGAACTACCCAGACCTGAACATATAAACAATAAATTATTGAGATTAATTTAATTTATTAATAAATACAGAGCATATATTTCAACTGTACACAGGCACATGTTTAGCAACCCAGGAAACTTGTAGACCAGTCACATGTATTGTACATGTTATATGTGATGCTACTCAGCGAATCAGATCTGTGCATTAGGAAAAGCTCTATGATTCAAGTGAATGACACACACAGGGCTCCAAACAACACCATCTTGTCATCCCAGTTCTCCTATAATGGCTTCTGTTTATGGAAGAAATCCCACCCTTCAACAAAAAGAGCCAAACAGCTTGCTGGTCACACCATGAGCCCAGGAGGGTTGACAATATTTTGGTGCTAGTGATGAAAAGCAGTGGTCAATTGCAACTGAGAAGTTATTAAGCACAAATATTGTTTGTTAAATCTGATTTGAAATTTAAAAAAGCATTTGTTAATATTTTGTCTCGTTCCCTTTTGATAACCGATATATACTGATTTACACTTTTATTCAATTGTTGACAACATATAATGTTGATAGGACTACTAAACTACTTCAGTATACAGGACATGGCACTGAATCATTATGCAAGCTGGATATATTTTGGACCTTTTCTCTAACTGGACCCCAGTCTTACGAATATGCTGAGAGAATGGTTCATTGTGACCGATTTTGTGCTTCCACTTTTCTGTGTGAAAAGCCAAAACAACTGGTAAAGTTCACAATTGTTCACTTATTCATACACCCTTAAATACCCCATCATAAAATGACCACGTTCAGTTCCCTAAAAAACCTTTCAAAGATGTCTAAAGAGTATTTATGCAAATGAAATATGGACAAGTATGAAGAACCTTTTAAAGTTAACAAATTGTATTGAAGTTTGCAGATCAACTAAAGACCAATTAAAAGCTTTGGTGCCCAGGCCAAGACCTATGAACACACAGTACTGAACACACAGTACTGAACACATGGCAATGAACAAGGACTAACAAAGACTGACTGAAAACCAGGAACTTAAATACATGGACAGAAATACACACACCTGGGACCCAATGATGAATGGGCTGGGTTACAAAGGAGACACAGCTGGGAATGGGCGGAGCAAGGGTGGAGACAGGACCAAAACAAAAACACAATGCATGTGCGCAGAAACACATGGGGGAAAACAAAACAAAGACAAGATGGAAGACAGAAGGTTGACCACACTGATACATGACAATAGGAGACATATATTATTGCAAGATATTATTTTCAAGAGATCATGGGTTACTGATGATCAACAATTTTCTTGCACTAATACTTTTTGTGTTTTTCTGAAAACACTATAAGCAAACAGACTATTTTCCTCTTTAACCCAACATCTACCTCATCAGCCCAACTCCCCTCAATTGCAGTCTGTGTGCAGGTTGAGCAGGTACACATGGACAGAGCAGTAAATATGCACTGGAAGCTCCTTTGGTATTTAAACTGGGATTTAATTCAGTCATCATAATTTAATTCTAACCATCAACCATGGTTAGATATGGTAAGTCTTCTAGTTTGTTATAACATGTCTGTAGGTTACTCAGATCCTGAGTAATGATGCCTAGAATACTGCATGTAACTGCCTGCAAAATGTGGATTGGGTTCTAAGAGTTAATGTTCAATGAGTTAAAGGGTTCTATACCAATTAAAATGTATCCATACATTCTTAAAAATAAAGGTTCTACAACGTGTTCTTTGAGTGATGCCACGTTTGTGTCCATAAAGGGATTTTTGTGAAAGAATGAAGAACCTTCATATTGAGTGAATGCGCTTTAAAAGGGTTTATACTCACATGCTTATTTTACACAAATGGTTTATGGAACCAAGTAGCATCACTAAACAAACTTCTGTAAGAGTTAAGAGTTTGTTTTCCAGAGTGTAGAGCCACTAATGGTGCCTTAAAAATGCCATTAGTAAGATTTTTAAAAGTGATATTTTAGGAGAACCATGTATCTCATTCAGGAACCCTCACTTTCAGAACGGGTTTCGAATTTTCTTGCAGTGCTACTGCAAGCTCTCTCTCATCTTGGTGTTTCTTCATATTCATGTGAAGCCAATAATAAATGTGATTTGTACATTACGCTATTCCCTCTGTGAAATGAATTAACACACTTTATTAAGAAGGAAAAAAAAGTTGTCATCATTAATTCAAATATGTTTAATAATTGTGGGCTGCGAGCTTCTTATCCAGTACCCCTTGGAGACGTATCTGCATTGCATGCTGAATCCCTTCACAAAGCGAACCTCTGATGGTTCACACCATGTTTATAAGGGGCGAATGAAAATCCAATTGCACTTGCTGGAAATCAGTTGGTCTCTAATAGGATAGACTTGCTCTCAGTCAGAATAAAACACTTTTAAATGCAATTACGCCATGCATTCACGCTTTGGACATGCCACATACACAATAGGCCGGGCTGCTGAAGAGGCCTCAGAACCCAGCTGTTTATTTTGCTGTTTTTTTTACGTAAGCTGGAGGATGGTGATGGGGTCATGTGATGCAACATTGGCTCAGCTCAGCTCAGCATCATGACTAAAACATGTTGTCAGAGACTTCATGACATCACTGTCTCATTGTTACAGGCCCGTCCCGGAGGGGCTGTAAGTTCACTCTTTTCCCAGAGTGACTCAGAATGTAATTGTCTCACTCAGTTATACTTTTTTCCTGCCTGTCAGATACTTGCGTGGAAGCCTAGACAGCGATTTGTACACTCGGCCATGCAACTTGAGGTCATGTCTCCTTATGACTCAGAAGTCTTGCGATGTCCAATTTCAGCAAAATACAAGCATGCACTTAAAGCAACATTTATTTTAAAAAAGCATGTTGTTCTAGAAGTCCTGGTCTTTGCCTGTGTTCTCTTACAAACTATACTTTTTCCCCAATCTTTTTTTGATAGCATTGATTTCTTCCATCTCCCATAAAAACTAATAAGTACTGCCTCCAAGTCTTCCATTAGTAGCTCTTGTGGTTACAAGAAAAAGTAAATAAACTTGTTGGAATTACCTGGATTTTTCATATAAATATTATAAGTTCATGCATTTTTAGTACACTGGGTAAACATCCATGCAGGCTAGAAAAAGTAAGGGAAATGCTGCGTTAACAACTTTTCCAAGAGCCAATTGGCAAATGGTTCTTTAAGTGTATGTTTCAAAACCCAAAATGTAAGTGAATCTAATTGAGTAACGCAAGTATTAACTTACAGTGTAAAAGCTCTATTCTAATGACATAATATTACTGCTCATTATTTAAAAACCTAACTTAGTGGAACAGTGTAAATGTGCCATAGCTTGCTACTACCCACAAGAAAACCTGGAGGCGCAATGGCCCTTTGCAGATAAGAGTGCGGAACCTGCCATAGATGTTTGACTGGAACCTATGCCGGGTTCTTTAAGAGACATGTTTTAACTCTACTTAATATAAGAATTAAAAAAAAATGAAGGTTTTGATTCCTAGAACCATGCAGCCTAAGGACCATATGGAAAACTTCTCCCTCCCTAAGGGCAGCCATTGACCTGCTACCAGTAAATAAATGGAGCAGTATAAAAGAAGAAACACTTTTGGTTCCATCAAGAACCTTTCAATGTACAGTTTTTGACAACTGTTTGCAAGGGTGTAGATTTGGTCTCAACATTGGTAGGGACATAACAAGATCAGTATGATTAAGATCTGTATGTTGTACATCTCCTCCCTTCATGGCTGATTATGGGTCTTGTCCAATGTTGCTAGTGTAGAAATAGTATGCTAGTTACGGGCCTGTTACAGCCCACATCCAACACTACTACCATGACGTCACCACGTTGGCTTGAGGATTCATCTATCTACACTACAATGAGCACTACAGGCTTCGCAAAAATCATATCAACAACATCCAAAAATACTACTGCAGAATTAGCACACTGCTTACTGACCTTGTCAAACAACACTACTGTAGCATTAGCACACTGGCTACTGGCCTCGACCAACAACACAACTGCAGCATTAACACACTGGTTACTGGCCTTTTCCAACAATACTACTGCAGAATTAGCACACTGGTTACTGGCCTCATCAACAACACTACTGCAGCATTAACACACTGGGTATTGGCCTCATCAACAACAATACTGCAGCCTTAATACACTGGTTACTGGCCTCCTCCAACAACACTACTGCAGCATTAGCACACTCGTTACTGCCCTCATCAATCAACACTACTGCAGCATTAGCACACTCGTTACTGCCCTCATCAATCAACACTACTGCAGCATTTGCACACTCGTTACTGCCCTCATCAATCAACACTACTGCAACATAAACACACTGGTTACTGGGCTCCTCCAACAACACTACTGCAGCATTAGCACACTCGTTACTGGCCTCATCCAACAACGCTAATGCAACATAAACACACTGGTTATTGGCCTCCTCCAACAACACTACTGCAACATTAACACACTGATTACTGGCCTTGTCCAACAACACTACTGCAGTATTAGCACACTGGTTATTGGCCTCGTCAACAACACTACTGCAGCCTTAGTACACTGGTTACTGGCCTCATCGAACAATACTACCTAGGCATTAGCACACTGGTTATTGGCCTCGTCCATCAACACTACTGAAGCATTAGCACACTGATAACTGGAGTCGTCCAACAACATTACTGCAGCATTAGCACACTGGTTACTGGCCTCCTCCAACAACACTACTGCAGCATTAGCACACTCGTTACTGCCCTCATCAATCAACACTACTGCAACATAAACACACTGGTTACTGGCCTCCTCCAACAACACTACTGCAAAATAAACACACTGGTTACTGGCCTCGGCCAACAACACTACTGCAGTATTAACACACTGGTTACTGGCCTCGGCCAACAACACTACTGCAGCATTAGCACAGTGGTTACTGGCCTCATCCAACATTACTACTGATTACTGGTTACTGGTTACAATACTTGTTACTAGCATTGTCCAACAACACTACTGCAGCACTGGTCTCGTCTAATATTACATCCATGACATTATCATCCTGAGTGTGGGCCTTATCAGTATACACTAACCCAGCATTACCACACTGTATATGGTCTTGGATATGGCCTTGTAAAGCTAATAGGAAAGACCACCTAATGTTTTTCATCTTCAATTGAATGATATCGATTTTACATAAAGCCAAGATCAGTCTTTACCCTCTGGAGCTTGTGCTTCTGCCAGCAGGAAAAAAGACACGTTTAGCCAAAACACAATGTATTTATCAAAGAAACATATTGGACACATCCTCCAAACCTTGACTGGTTTACTTTTCAAATATATAAAGAATGATAATAAATATATTTTAGGTTATTATGAGAAAACCACGGGACACAAGCTTCACACTTCAGTCTGTCCGTCACAGCACAAACTTTGATGACCCACCCCAAATCAGCCGTTCATATCATAACAGCATGGTTCTGTAGCTCTTTCTGGGGGGTTATCAGGCGAGAAATATGTTCAAACAGTTATTCTACTCCGATAAGGGTTGTTTTCACACTGAGTTGAGAGCTTGGAGGCATGATTCTCAGCTTGAGCTTATTTAATAAAAACTACCATGCTTCACAACACACCTCCTCATTGCACACAGCACAACAGCGCCTCCATCTGAAGCAAAGCCTAGATGCAGAACCGCTTAGTTTTTGAGTTTCTTTGATCCCAAGGAGGAGATCAACGTGTTAATGTAAGCAAAATATGGCTAAATGAGTTGACATTGAATCAAATTGGGAATCTGAAATGAATCAGTTCAGTGTTGATATCTAGTCCTACATGTGAGGCTCCCCATATTATAAAAGCTGCAGGAAGAACCCTTAAATTGAGGCAGAACCATTAGATTATGTCAATGTACTTTAAACCCTTTTTTTTAACATTACACTCCAGTGACCTAACTCATTCAGTCTCAACCCTGGTCCTAGAGGCACCCATACCCTGTGTATTGTCTGCTCCCATCACACCTGATACAATTAATCAGTTCATTTACAGACCCTTCAGAGATGCTTGGGGTGTATTAAAGCTAAAAGGTTCAGGGCAGTGATATGATATGGTTTCTGTAAACATATAAGCAAGTTACATTTCTATGGATATTCCTTTGATGAACCCTTTAAAGTTCAGAAAACCTCCACAGAATACGAGGATGATTGAGGAACCTTTTTATTTACGAGAGAAAGGATTTAGGTACATGATGTGCTGGTAATTCTGCAGCATGAAGCTGTAATGCACTGGTAAGATTGTTAAATATAAGCAGCCTCGTGTCTCTTCTCGGAGCAGAGCAAGCTTGCTAAGCGTGACATTCTTTAAGTATTGAGGAGATATGTCATATTTCTTCAGTCTGTCGAACCTTTAGCCTGTTTGCCGAATTCTAATTTCCTGCTGTGACAGCTAGTGAAATGACATCGTGGCAATAATCTGACAGTAAAATGGCACACAAGTAGGTGATGAAACTGGGTACTGCTCTGTGTAATACCAACTTTAAACAAATTACAGCACTGAATTTAATAGTGTTTAATAGTGTTTAAGCAGTTGTATTGTCACTATTGTTAACAAAACTGATATCATGAACACCTTGATCTTTATGGAAAGCAAGGCTGATTTTAGTGTGAGTCTTGTCCTTGATGGTTATGGGCCTTGTCCAACATTACTACTACTGTGGTGTTATCATGCTGGTCATGGGCCTCATACAACATTACTACCATACATTATCATACTGGTTATGGGCCTCATCCAACATTAGTACCATGACGTTATCGTGCTGGTTATGGGCCTCAGCCAATATTACTGCCGTGGTGTTATCATGGTGGTCATGGGCCTCATCCAACATTACTACAGTGGCAATATCATACTGGTCTTGGGTCTCATCCAACATTCCTGCCAAGACATTTTCATGCTGGTTATGGGCCTCATCCAACAATACTACCATTATTATTTTTTTCAGATGGCATTAAAGCAACATTAACATATGACCATATGCAAATATGCTACTCATATGTTTAGAAAGTTCTGAGAAAAACCAGAGAGAAGGAAGGAGACAAAGAGGATATGGGTTCAACCAGGTTCACAGCGCTGTCGTCCCCACTAATAGCCTCGTCCTCACATAGATAGATGACTATACCTGAGCAGTGTGTTTTACTGCCATCCACATCCACTCTCGCTCTCTCTCCCTCTGCTTCCCCACCTTCCCTTTGTTTTGTCAGGAGTGTTGATTTACAGCCCTGTGCCTCATCCTTTCAATCCCTCCTCAACCCCGGGCCAATATTTTCCCCCCTCCATCATCCATCTGTCTCGGAGTCACATATACCAATTCAGCTTTAATGCACTGCGCCGTGATTGTGTGCCCTCGACGACCTTGAAAACTTAAAGCTGACCAGGCACTGTTACACTTCCACCCACAGAACGCAGAAGATCAATGGCATTTCTCACAGGTTCCCAGTCCTGACAGGCAGCCCACCTGTGTAAATATCAAGCCATAAGGTCAGCACGAAAGCTGCTGTCACTGAGCAGGAAAAGGGACGAGTGATGCTGGTCACATATCCAGACAGGCACATAGACAGGCACACAAGGGCATAGCTCATTTGTGGAAGTTAACTGATTGTACTTCATTGAACAATTGTTTATTGTTTTAATTATTCTTTTCTCATGGAAAGTCATGGAAATGAAAATTGATCTTTCCAGAGGTGATGAATAAGGAATATTGGCAAGAGCCTGGTGATATGATACGTATCATAATAAAGGGGTTAGGATTCAATATATTGCAAAATATTGCAATTAAATCAAATTTTAGGAAAACTGCCACTGATCTTTACATGTTAACTATTAATTATTGCTTTTGGGACTCTATACAGCATTGCAAAATATGATATCAAGATACTCAAGTCTATCAATATTTTCTTACACCAATAGTATCTGTGGAAAAGTCCTCCGACCATACTGAGGACAGCCCTAGTTAAAAGGAAAGGCCTCGGGTCAGAGTCTGTTTTGTAGAAAATGAACTCTACTTATATCAATAAATTTGCAGGTCCTCAATATCAGTCAATATCAGTGTCCAACCAATGTATCTGTCAGGCCCTGATCTAAATATTGAGAAGCATTTATAAGCTTTAAGCATACTAAATGAGACCTGCAGGGTGTTAGAGGTGTTAGCAGTGGCTGCATGCCATCCCTTCCTCTGTACCTTCACTTCTCTTTCACCTTGAAGGATGAGACCTCCTGAAGCCCTGCATCGGCTTTTCTGCTGGATGCTAATTGCATTTTGGCCCTGTTAGGCTGACCGACCTGCACTTCCAGCCAAAAACCCTTCGCTTAAGAGTGATCTCATAGCTGCAGTGTGGTCAGTAAGAAGCATTTTTTTTTTTGCTAACACCACCATTCTTTAACCCTGACTGGCTGTGTAATTAAAGAGTGAACATCATACCATGTGTTTTCAAACACTTAACGGACTGGAAGAATTTATCAGGACTCTCAAGATGACAGTAAATGGAAATCCCAAAGCATCCACCTTACAGTTTATATACAGGCCGCCACCTATAACATCACAAGCGTTCACATGTTTTTCACAAGTGATCATGTTTTACCTTTTCTAGGGACGTCCTAATCTGATCCAGTGATGGTCCCAGGCTGATGCAGGCAGGTCTTAGTGAATTGGGTAATGGTATTCAAGGTTAATCCAGATTTGATCCTTTGTTTTTACCGCTGTGTTCTAGCTAACAAAGCAGGTTTTTTCACATTCATTCACATTTTCCACATGCTGTTCAAACCTAATCACATTTTTCAACAAATGTTCTACAAATAATTACATGTGGAAAATGTCCAGCTGGATTTTAAAAACTAGTAATCGCACTTTTTCACATGCAATCTTGTTTCTTACATATAATCAAGTTTTTCAAACGTAATCCCAAACTGTTCAAATATAATTACACATAATATAATTACACAAATATAATTTTGACACGCAAGTTTACGTGTAAACTCTTTTCAAACATAATCCTACATTTTTACATGTAATCACACATGTTTTAAATGCAATCACATTTTTCAGATGATCATGTTTTTCACATTTAATGACTTTGTTTTCGCATGTATCCACGCGCTCTTGTCAGATGTTAAAATGTTTCATATGCAATCCCAATTTTAACAAATAATTACTCCTAATCATGTGAAATCAAATGCTTCTCACATTTAATCACACTTTTTCACATGTAATCACTTATTTTTCACATGTATTCACATACAAAAACCAATGGTACTTCTCCATAAAGAAAGGAACGCAATTACTCTGTGTGTGTGTGTGTGTGTGTGTGTGTGTGTGTGTGTGTGTGTGTGTGTGTGTGTGTGTGCCTCTCTCTCGCTCTCTCTCTGTGCATTTCTCCCATTTTGCCTATTTACATATTCATATTTCCAGGGTAAATATTCCTTTCAGCTGGGTTTAGTTTACCGTTCTATCGCTTTAGTCTAGCACACAAAGAACCCATGTTTATTCAGTGACTAATGGAGGCTATAAATCATTTCATTGATGAAATGCAATTACCAACTACTGGAAAAGCTGTAAAGAAAAAAAAGGAAAAGAAAAGAAAAGCTCCAAATAGTTTGAGATTCTGGCTGTGTGACACATTCAGGATCATATAATGGAGTTCCGAGAGGGGCTGGAAATGAATAGTTTTGATCCAATGATTTATTGCTAGGCAGTTACGGAGCACAATGCGAGCTGCCAGTAGGCGTCTTAAGGCAGCATCATCACTATTTCCGCAAACACGCCACAGGCTCGTTGACAATATGGCCACCAGAGTGGGTGTTGTGCGGCAGACGAACGTGTCCTCATAAGCATTCCTGCGGCCTATTGAATCGTCCAGCAGGCAGCGGCAGAGGCAAGGCGACAAGATTGATGGAGGCTCACTCTAATTATGCTAGCCTCAGCTCATTTTACTTCCCGTATAAAAAAATATCCCAACTAAAGCTGTGCGACAAGCAGATGCATGGGAGTGATACTCCAGCAAAGGCAGTGCGGGGAAAAAAGAAAGCAGCCTTATTTCAAGCTGGAGGGCGCTTGGCCTAAATCTCCAATTGTCAGATATACAGTAGTGCTGAGGCACAGAACTTCTTCACTGTCCCTCATCTGCCCGTGGTAAATGCACTAAGAGGGAACGCGCAAGGAAGGAAGAATGTGTTCTGGCTTGGAGCCACATACTCAGGGTTTTGTCTCCTATAGTGTAGATAAAAGGGAGCTTAATACAGTGCTTAGTAGTGTCAGTGGCAAACCCTTTGGCCATTTCCCTGCTTGACACTAATAGCATTAAAGGAGGGCCTTCACTGTTTTCATCTCAATTATATACTTGCAGAATGATATATTTGTTACTAAACCAATCAACATTACACCATACAGGACCACACTGTAGTACGTAGAGTAGTTTCTCTGAATACCCTCCTTTTACCCTGATCTTCATTGGTCAGGACCCCACAGGACCACCACAGACCAGCTATTATGTGGGTGGTGGGTCATTCTCAGCACTGCAGTCACACTGACATGGTGGTGGTGTGTTAGTGTGTGTTGAGCTGGTATGAGTGATTCAGACACAGCAGTGCTGCTGGAGTGTTTAAACCCCTCAGTGACACTGCTGGACTGAAATCAGTCCACCAGCCAACAGCATCCTGTGGGCAGCATCCTGTGAGCACTGATGAAGGATTAGATGGTGACCAACAGCAAAAGACCAGTGCAGGAACAAATGAGCTTCTGCCTCTGATATATACAAACTCAGTAGGAGTGTCTAATAGAGTGGACAGTGAGTGGACACAGTTTAAATACTCCAGTAGCTCTGCTGTGTCTGATTCACTAATACCAGGGCAACACACACTAACACACCACCATATCAGTGTGACTGCAGTGCTGAGAATGACCCACCACCCACATAATAACTGCTCTGTGGTGGTCCTGTGGGGTCCTGATCATTGAAGATCAGGGTGAAAGGAGGAGAATAAATTCGTTCCCACCAATGGAGCATTGTCTGTTGATCCTCGGTGTGTAATACATATTGCATAAGCAACCTGCCAGAAATCTGCTGTCTACAAATATAACTTATACCACATGGAGAAGTGTCTTCTGCCATTCTTCACCATTACATAGATATGTGACACAGCAATCCAGTGCAGAAGGGACTAGGAACAGCAGTGCTACCTCATAACAGGATATTAAGACAAATGAATCTATTCAGCATGATAAGGGATCATTTTTTTATTTTATATGTGGAATAAGCAATTGTCTTGCAAACTACCCTTCATGTCTTTAATTTCGAGTCAAAACAGTCATTATGTATGAGTTATTCATTTTACATGAGATATTACTGAGGTGATTAGATATAAGATAATCCACTCGAACAAGGCAGGAGAAATCAGCATAAATGAGTTTTCAAATCTGGTGATCAAGAAATGATTAAAAGATACAGAGGAAATGGTTCTCCTAACAACAGAGCGAGACCTGGTGGACCACCAGGAGAAAATCACGCTCCAGTTTTACTTCAGATTTGTCCACAGTGGTTTCTGCCCATCCATCCACAGTGAGAAGACACTTGGCAAAAACTTAAGAAACCCTCAGAACAGTGGACTGATGACCTCGGAGTGCCGACCCCAACATCCAGACCTCAATATTGAGTGTGTTTGGGATTACATGGATGCTAAAATGGTAACATCTGATGTTATATTTAATTGTTCAGGCTTCTGTGTAATTTTCTTTTCTGAACACCTACATCCAGAGATCCATACTGCGGGCAGTTACATGCTGTATTCTAGGGTTCATAACTCAGGATCACAGAAACCTACAGACATGAAACAAATATCCTAACAATCTAAACCCTATCTAACCATGGTGGTCTCATCATTGAGTGATGAATCATCAGTGAGTAATCCAGCTCAGAAAACAGCGAAAATTCTACTAATTTCCAACTGAATTAAATCCCAGTTTAAATGCCAAAGGAGCTTCCAGTGCATGTTTACTGCTCTGTCCATGTGCACATGATCAACCTGCATACAGACTCTGACTGATCAGAGAGAGGGGGCGGGTCTAATGATGTTCCAAACTCAGGTTGTTGTTTTATTGTTTTTTGGATCACCGTCAAGCTTATTATTATAAATATCCTTGTTAATCTAATCATTTTAAATGACTTGTAATATATATATTAAGTGTTTTATATTCTGAACTTGGACTGTAGTGCAGGTTGTGGAAAGAAATGCATGGTTTTTCTGCTGGTTTCTGTAATAGTTTTGTTAGTTTCAGATATTATGTGATGTTTTTATGTGTCGTGGTAAAACAGCTTCACACTGCAGACTTGAGAACAGCAGATCGTGCTCTGAATACTGTGGATGAAATCAATAATAGTAATTGGATTGGTTAAATAGCCAACATACAATCAATTAAAGTATCCCTGGATCAAATCGGGACATCCCTAAGAAATACGTAAAATCATGCATGTGACCAAAGAATGCCACTTTGGTTGGGGTAAATGGTCAACTGTTGTTCAATCTATTACAACCCTGTCAAGACTGATTTCTCTTGCGCTGAAGGCTGTGATTATTAAGTCTTTCCAGACTGATGTCCTCTGGTTGTGTCCTTTCAGAGCAATGTGCTTCTCCAGTTTTCACTTTGTCATGTGCCAAGTTTGAGCTTCAATTCAGCGGACACTAGGCTGAAGTGATGAGTAGAATTTGGACATGATGAGCTGCTCTCCAGTTTCAACAACACCATATTCCACTGGATTCGTGGTTGTGTTTTATTGTTTCACCAGCTTTAACTAGAGCTTTAACTAGTGGGGGGATGTTTGAAACAACCATGGTTCACAGTTTCAGTTCCATGTATCAAACTCATTGTTCGTCTCAGAGGAGGATTGAACAAGTCCAGGTTGTTAAGAAGACAGTGGCTTTGAATAAGAAAAGTATAGCACTGGGCACACGGCAGTCTTTGGTTGAGTCTGTGCCAGTCTTTTGTTGAGTTTATTATAATTATTAGAAAGAAAAATGTAAAATGTATATTCATACCATGGATGCCAGTGGCCTCTCGTCCTGGTCCATCACCCGCTGAAATGCACGCAGCAAGCTGGAAATCCTTAAAATGCCACACACAGCCAAAGATTTCTGAATTACAAGCACAAGTGACATAAGAAATGAACCCGGGTGCAGGGACCTAATACGTACAAGACTATACAAACTAAACTGCTCTTGCAAAACAAAAAGGCTGCTTGTTTTTCAGTGTACTGCAGAACCCTCTCAACTCAATTTATTACGAAACGCATTGCCTCTCACTTTCTACCAAGTTATTTACTCTGTTTTGTTTATGTCAGTGTGTCTCGGTGGCCACTTTAATACACCCACCCCACAAAAACACACAAACAAAAAGAGGGAACTAAACATACCGCACTTTCTCTCCGGCAGCGTATCGATTTCCTTAAGCAATTTGTGAGTGAACTGACCCTCTGCATTGCCTCTGCTTTTATGTGCTAACTGTAATTAACATTAAAACACAAAGACCGCTACTCCTCGGAACAATGCATGCAAGCAAAGTCAGTGTACATTCACTTGGTTCGCTCGTAACCAGGGCAAAAGGCTGCAGAACCCTCTGCTCTGTGTCTGACTCTCAACCTGTCAGGGGACCGTGGCTGGTACCGATCAGACCTCTTAATCGATGACCCATGTGAGATAAGCTTGGTGAGCTCAGCAAAGGCCAAATGTGGTCAAATTAAGAGTGACACTTTGGCACTGGGTTAACAAAGCAGAAGTTGGACAAAAGGGGAATCAAAAATTTAAAGGGAAAAGTTGGAATGATCAAAAAAGTTGATGAGCATTGGGGTTTCCACTTTCAAAAGGAAGCAGAGTTGATCTCATTAACTGCTCTATTAATTATCCAAACAAAGTAATGTAGTTATTCATGAAAGACTATGCAAAAATAATGTGAATAATCACTACCAACTACACAATAACATGAATAATTGCTATCAGATACACAAAAATGTGAATAATTACTATCAGCTATGCAGAATAATCTAATTAATAGCATATGAATAATCACTATTAGCTACTGATAATAATGCAAATTATCACTATTAGCTACACAAAATAATTTAATCACAAATAACTGCATAAAATATGTAAATGACCATCAATATCACTATCAATATGAATCAATCAATCAAAATCATGACTGATCATAATCATGGACACAAAATAGATGAATCACAATCATCTAAACAATATTATGATTAAATTTAAATCTAAATATTTTCATTAAAACACTGTAACTATGGTTTAATTTAAGAGAACAAAGAAAAGGAGACAACAACCAATGATTGTTCGACTTTATACCTTCACCATCGCTTAAGTCTGACAATGGCACTCAGCCCAAACAGTGAGAGTGTGTGGGCACGCAGTTTGCCTACTTATTAGCTCCCTTTAGGGAAGTGTAGCATCTCACACCGAGAGTTACAGTCTAACAAGTCTGTCTGTATTGCTGTGATGGCAAGGTTATGCAATTGATCTTGTGCTGCTGTGTTTCTCAGCCAGGTGTGTAAATGACAAAACACACTAAAGGCTCAGTGTTTGCACTGACAGGTATTCCATAAGCCTTACTAAATAGGAAAAAAAAATATGGAAAATGTGTTTTTTATTTTATTTTATTTATTTTATTTTTTGTGTTATTTTAATTTTGTAAAAAATGTGTAAAAAAGTGAGGAGTGGCGAGATCAAGGTCACAGGTTAATACATATTATATATATATATTCATCTTTAAGACAATTGGAGAGTCACTGATGTAACTCCAGCAACCTGGGCGCCTGGTGATGAACATCTGTGAAATGTTAATTTTGCAGTAAATTTACTGTTAATGTCCATTTCGGCCTGGGAATCAAAGAGACAAATGAGTAGGCAATAACTCTGAAGCACATCACTACATTCTATGTTTATGGCAAGACATTGTAAAACATGTGATATGTTTGCTGGATTGACTTTATCACTCCTAAGTGCACATAGAGACCTCTGTCTGCCCACTTGTCTGTCTTCTTCTAAAGAGCAGCCCACTGAGGACAGAGCCTTTGCACGTTGCTGGAGTAGTCTGACGGATGGCTTTTGTTTCAATTATCTGTGGTGATGGGAGTACACTCAGTCTCTGAGGAGCCACCGAGACAGTGAGAAAGAAACGAGACACATAGAAATGAGAAACAAAGGAGGAGATTTGCTCATGCAGCACACTGGGCTTTCACTGTCCTGGGATTTATGAGAATGGAAAACCTTGGCCCTGGCTGGCAGCTTATGACAACAAAAATGGGGAGTGCATGACCAGAGCTGACTAATCCATGATCTAAAGCAACCTGAGGACACTCACTACCTCTGAAAATTACACAGAGTGGAGCCAGAACTCAAAGGCAGGATGCATCCTTCCTGGAAAAGAGATTCATGGTCTATATATAAAGCGATATGCAAGAAATACATAACCCAGAATGGAAGAAACTGGGGTTCAGAAAGAGAATAAGTCTTTGGACTGCTGCTCTTCTTTAAGGTGGCAAAGAAGTAACAGGGCTTAACTGGTTGATGGAACACTGTCGTGGACTCATGTCCAAGGTTGGTTGCTGTCATGACTACTGAGTTGAAGATTGCCCTCGGGTATTTAGAAAGAAACCGGTACTACTGTTAATGATTCTCTCAAAGTCCTGTAATTCGTCCATGAGAGTGACCAGGATGAGAACTTACAACTGGGGTAATGATGTCATTGTAATTAAATGAAAGGGTGTAAATTAAAAGCAAGTGCAGTTCACTGGGAAGCGAGGCAAATGAATTCGGATATGGAAGAAGACACCCATCCAATCTGGGTAAAGCATTTTTGTCCATCAGTGCCACTGGGGATTTTGGAGATTACTGTATGTTAGTAGATAGGACCGAGGGCTAGAGCTAATTAAAAGTTTATTGGTAGCAGTGGCAATCCTCACTGCCTCAATGCCCAGATTTAGTAGAGGACCATATTGCATGCTGGGATTAGTGCCATAGGACTCTGGCTAATCATCCCATTGGGTAGTGATGGAGAATTAGGGTTCTTCTCAATGCAGAGAATTTGTAGGGGGGAAAGGTCAGATAAAGGTTGTCTCGAAGGGTGGGGAGGCCTCAAGGCAAGTCAACCAAACCCTTGCATGGTCTGCACTTATTTTAATACTGTCCATAAACAGTGTAATCTGTCTAAACTATTTATTTTCCCTTTCTTATCTTCTCCCAAATAATTTGAGCACCTGATTTTGTGGACAATTTGAACCTACTGATGAAATGATCATACACAACGCCTGTGGTTGTGCATCATAAGGGACATAATGTAGTTTCTGCTATTTTTTGTTCGCCAATTTGCCAAGACTTTATTAGCTATGCAAACACATATATAGGTCATTTGCCCTCTCCGTGAGGCCTAGACCATTTCCTTCTTCAGACGATAGGCCTGGATTAGGGTAACCAGGCCCTGAACTGAGTAGCCATTAGTGCCCAACCAGTCCAAACGTCAGCTAGATGGACACATCTAAGAGGCGTTTATCTTCTTTCTTTCATGGGTCAGACATTAGGGTCTCATAACCTATTATTACAACAAGAAACGCTTCATTAAAGCTTTAGACTGGTCGCGTGTATAATGTCATCTCTTTCCTGTGTGTCACCGTGTATTCAAAGCAGCATGCAAAGCTTGTAGTACAAAAAGTACAAGAATGTTTATCAGGGAAATCAATTAAATATTCATCCAGTTTTCACAGGAAATAATGGATTATGCATTTGGAGCTGCCAGAATTAATGAGAGTGAAAGATTGCGAGTTGACATATGGAAAATCCAAGCCCTAAGAACTAGGGCGACGACATTCATTGCAATACACTGCCATTGCTGTGCTACTTACCACACTTACTACTTAGGAGGTGAGCACTCCTTTCATTTGCCTGTCAAACCAAACCTGTCCAATGCCTTCACCCAGAGTGGCCATCTATAGCCCACTCTGCTCTTACTGTGTATGGACTTTATTTTGAATCAGCTTTGCCAGGAGGCTCACATCCACTGGCAGAGGAAAATGGCATTGGCAAGGAAAGTGCCTCTCTGATGCTGGCCAGAATGGCAAAGGAGCAAGGGACCTTGCAGAGCCATAAAAATGTCATGGTATAATGCGTGATGCAATACACAGGGTTTTTATGCAATGTCAGGACATGAGGTTATATATACAACCCATATATCTTATGTTACTTATGAATATGAAATACATAAGAATTTTTCAAAACGGTGTTTTCCTTGCCATAGTTGAATAATGAGAGCTTGACACTGAATCTCAAACACCTTTGTGCCCCCTTAAAAAAATGGGCAAAACCTAAAGCGACTGTTAAACAGGTTCATTCTGACACATTTATTATTTATTAGTTATATTTATGCCGTCAAAATGTACATATTTCTGGACCACTAGTGAAAGCTCTAGTCGGAGCTGACAAAACAGTAAAACATAACTTCAGGAGAATATGGTGTTGTTGACACTGGAGAGCAGCTCATCACCTCCAGACTCTGCTAATTATGGGAATTCAGGTTTCTACACAAACCAGACCTGGTAACCACACCTTTTCCTGTTCCATTTTTCATTCAGGGATAGGTTTTGCGATGCGACTGGCCATGGTATAGTAACTTTATCTTGAAAGTGAGCTCTTGAGATGGCAGCAGTTGGAAAAGTGCACCAAAGTATGCGTTCAAAAAAGGGAGGGCCACTTAATTAACATGATGTTGGTCTGTCAAAGTAATTGTAAAGAAGATCAAAGGTGATCTGGCATCATTAGAAATTGCACCCCATACCAAGACACCAGCCTTCTGGACGTATAATGTGTGACAACAGACCTTGGCGCTGACCATGGTGCATCCACAGACAGATTAGTTGGACGTCTCCATCAAGAAAAGGACATTTTGACCATGACAGCCTGGCATGACATCACTGCACTTGTGTATTGCAATCAGTTGATCACTTTTCTTTTAAACAATGATTGTCTTCATAAAATACATTAAAATACATTACACAATTCCTTTCTGTATGGGTGGCACTTTTAAGGGCACATGAATGTACTTAATTAGATGTGATCTTGCAGGACAGGCCTATTTTCCCTCAGGTTTTCATTTGTCTTGACATCTTGATAATGTCCTGAATATGCACTGAAACAAGCTCATGCTCACACACCACCATGAGAGATTTAAGAGCATATGTGGGGTAAATGGCAAGCTGCGGGTCATAGCTCAGTGGTGAGGCGGGTAGCTCTCAGTGGCCTGCAGGAAGTTTTAGTTAATCAAAGTTAAACCCCGCCAGCGGGACTGCTGCTTCGGCTGGGCGGAGATTGAGCTCAGGGAGAGGCTTTAGTGTATCCATCAGCACATTGGAGAAACCAGGTCATTCATCAGTGCCGCGCCGATCAATAGCCCTGGCTTGTGGAAGCACAATCTGATTTTATTACGGAAATGAAAATAAATAAGGAAACAAAGCGAGCGAAATAAGGTTGAGGTAACACATTGAGGGTGGTGGCAGCAGATGGGAGGTGAGGTGAAGGGAGGGGAGGGAAGCTGGAGGGCATTTCATAAGCACGGGCACATGGAAAAGCTCCTTTCTCATAAGTGCAGTAGACAAGGATGCTGGAATGGCATGCAGTGCCACTTGACGGGAGCATGGCTTTGCTGTGGAGCGTTTGTGGAGCTTTAGACAATGGCCAACAGACACAAACATCAAGGTTACTTGTGTAAGCAGGTCAAGGGAGAAAAAAAAACCTATAGAACTGACCTTAAAGTCATTGCTTTTGATGCAAAAAAGGAATATTTTCCTGGCATCTGAACTTGCAAAAGCTATTGATCTTCTAATTCTGGAGCTGGGCCTCATAGCAAAAGCACCATCGGTTTAATATAATACTGTTTATTTGATCTAAATTTCCCCTCCACGATTCTGCTACCCTTATGTGAACACTAATGCCAGTTGAGAGGCAGGCACGGACTCTGTGCCAGGATTCTGGAAGGATATAGGATTGAAAAAAGCACTTTAAGCTTCAGCAAGGCTAAGAGAGCAAAGCCAGCATGACCTCTTGTAGGGGAATGCTCACTCCTTCAGAGCAGATAAAAGCTCTATTACTCTGAGATCACACTGGCAATCAATCTAATATAGTATCTTGGAAAACTGCATTAAATTAAACTTTTGTCGCTTCTAGGCCGACAGGATTTGGGATAGAGTTGCCATAATACCAATGTTGCCATGTGCCTGACCATGATAGCGTCATACATACATGCATCACACATACATGCATTGTTATAGTTTTACAGGATGAAGATTATGGTATGAAGAATGGTGGAATCATGTTGAAAAAAGGTTTAAACTAACCTAAATGGCTCATTGCAATAGACATTCTACATTTTAATACATGACCCAGTGCCCAGTCAGCAACTCTGAGCGCAAGGGCTGGAAATAACCCTAGATAGGGCGCTAGTTCATCGTAGGCCACACACACATTCACACACTAAGGGCCACTTTAGAGTCACCAATTCACCTACCACGCATGTCTTTGGACTGTGGGGGAAACTCCACACAGGGGATCAAACCCAGGTCCTTCTTGCTGTAAGGCAACAGCACAATCCATTTCGCCAGCGTGCCACCCAGGTATTTTTATTCGTAAACTAATTACAAACATTAACAATCATATTTTATATTCATAACATGTTTCAATCCTTATTTAGCATACATCATTCCTACACATATACACAATTTAGGCAATTTAGAGTAGCCAATTCACCTCATCTCGAAGTTTTGGGACTTTGGGAGAACTTGAAAACTCCACCCAGACAGGGACTTGAACCCAAGACCCCAGTGCTGGGAGGTGAACATGCCAACCACCAAATAAGGTGACACTTGAAGTTAAAAATAAGTAGTACAGAATTCTAAATTATTGGATTATAAATTGCTAATCAGACAGTATCAACATGATTGCAAAAAAAAAAAATAGTTGTATGTACATATTTTTGCGAATGTTTGAAGCTAAATTGATTCAAACCAGGCTGTGCAGCTTAGCTTAGTTTCCACATATAGACTATATGGACTGGAAAGTAAATGGTATATTTTGGAACTCATGCTGATATACAGCTATGCACCTTGCCAAATAAAAATCATCATGTAGAATTCATGCAACAATGTCCTTTAAAAAAAATGTTTTGAGAGAAAATACTGAACGATTCTTTGTATTTTTATGGCATCACTTCAGAGAAACATTTATTTTTGACAACACACTGCAGAATCCAAATGAGTATGGGATATTAGGTACTATTTGATGAACTGTGGATTGATCGCACAATTGCAAACATAACCTTGATGCAAAATAGTGGATAACAGATTCATCCCATTACTGTGTTGGATAATAATTAGACGGTAATCACCTGCAGCCTCATCCCTTTATTATGGTTATGTTCTTCGGGTAGATTAGTGTCAGTTAAACATTAATAAACAGCAGTTATTGGTTTACGCAGCATGTTGATGTGCAAGCGGCAAATGGTTAGATGTTTATGTGCATTTCATACCACTAGACTTCCTACTGTCATTTGTTAGAACCATGCAATGGTACGTCCCCTTCTGAAACAGGACCTAGAAGAAAGTGTCAAAACGGTCTAAGAGACGATAGATGGCCTTGATACTTTCTATGGCGGTGCTCACCAATTATGGGCATTGGGTTGGTCATGTGTATGGAATCGGACAGTGCTCAAAGCAGTGATAACTATAGTATGTCACTCAAAAAGCAATGCCTTCACACTCTCAGGCTGGTTGGCTGGATGGTACCCCAGAGGGTTTCCGACAGCAGGAGGGAATTGGCCGTTGGGAATTGGAAGACTAACAGTGAGGAGATAATTGGAGAAAGAAAAAAAGTTTCCAGAGAGTGTCAGCTCTCCCCACTATGGATCGTCCAATCAAATGACTTCTGATTTTAATCCAGATTAGTCCTACCTTGGCTGAGCTAATGCCATGACTGAAATTAATTTCTCTCTAACCTGATAGATGGCTCAGTGTTCTCCTGGAGACAGGGCAATCTTTTCAACCTTCAGGATAAATACCAGTGTAGGACATTTCACTGTTATTTTGCAAACATCCCCATTTTTCCCCCTCCCAGCAGGTGCCAGAGTCGGCTGTGGCATGAGATGGATGAAGCAGGGCGTGTGTTCCATCGCCGAAGCATATTGACAATTAAATCATAAATCTGGGATAGCGAGACAGCCTTTATCTTCAAGGCCTTCCGTCTGCTTTTAGGGGCATTTGTTTCCCAAGTCTGCTCCTCGTCTGACAGGAATTTTCTTTCATCGGCAAAACGGAACATGCCATTTTTTTCCCTTTTCGCTTTTCTCCCGATGGCCATCCAGGGGAGCGTAGTCATAACGTGAAGGGGGGGGAAAATACACAACGCGAAGGCAAAGAAAAGTGTGAAAAAAAGAAGACGATGGTTGATCAAAAATAAATGAACGTGAATGCATTACCCAGGAAAAGTGTGGAGATCAAAGGGAAGAAGATGAGAAAGGTTTTCAGAGAGTGTGAAAGAGAGAGAGCGAGGAGAGAGGGGCCAGGGGCCCCTTTGCACATTTGCTGCCTTTGTATTGTCCTCAGATGACTGAAATATTCATTGGCTTCTTTCCTGCAAGGTGTGGCACCACAGCCAAGTGTTCAGGACAGGTCTTCAGAGAGCCATTAACTTCCATAAATAAATAAACAGGCCCCTGCGCCTCGTTAGCCTCAGAGAACCGGGTGTCCTTTCCTCTTCTGCCTGTCTAAGCTGTGTCTGCGTCAGATTACGTTACGTCTAAGTGGATATGCAAGCACTGCTACTACAACCACACTAATGCCTGGCCCACACTACGGGATTATTGGGCCGATTTTAAGACCAATGTGCTCCCGAGAATTGCATTTCAGGGTGATCATAAATGATGATCATTCCAGAATTTCCTGTCGTGTGGGGAGTCTATAATCCAATCATCAGTCCTTCGACTTTCAGTGGGACATACCATTGCACTGGTATGAGTAGATCAGACACAGCAGTGGAGTTGGAGTGTTTAAACTTCTCAGTTTCACTGCTGGACTGAGAGCTGTCCACCAATCAGAAATATCAAACCAACAGCTTCCTGTGGTCAGCATCCATTGACCACTGGTGAATAACTAGAGGATGATCAACACAAACTGTACCCAACCTGCCTGGTATCAATGGTCCAGGCTGGTGGAGGTAGTGTAATGATGTGGGGAATGTTTTCTTGACACACGTTGAGCCTGTTAATACTGATCAGTCACAGTCGAGGACTATTTGAGGATTGCTGCTGAGGATGTGCATCCCTTCATGGTTCTTCAAACAGCTTCTTCCAGTGTGATGATGCACCATGTCAAGCAAGAGTCATCTCAAGCTTGATTCATGAACATGCCAATGAGTTCAGTGTTCTTCGGTAGCATTCCCAGTCATGAGCTCTGATCCATCCCATGGGATGTGGTAGAACAGGAGATGCAGGGCATGAAAGTGCTTCAGTCACTGTCATGTCAGTGTAGACCAGAATCTCAGGAGTTCTGAGTTCAACATTTTGTGGACTATGTGTCATGAAGAATTGAGGCTATTTTTAGAGCTGGTTTGAAGCAGTATAAATATATCTTTTCTACTAAAATTGCGGGTAAAATTGAGAGTATAATAATAGCTGTAGGGCAAAAGAGGTGCAGGGCAGGTGCTACATCATTGAAATCCTGACTTCATCAGGCAGCTTTATGTAGATTGGCTCAGATTCTGTGATCATTAAGTTATTAATTATTGTGAAATCTGGACGATTGCACAGCAGCTTGCTCGGTTACACGGGAGCTGTTCACTTCTTTTGCACGTCCTTGTCTGAACATTTATTACTAAGGTAGTTTCCTCCATATCTTTAACTTCTTCCTCTTCATTCATAATTTAGATGTAATCACTGCATGTCTCAGAAGTGAGGCGTGACTCTTCATTTTTTCAGTGACCTTGAAAGTCTGCTCGGTAAGAGTGTGCTCATCCTCTAACGGTGTCCCACTGGGTGTGATTACCTCTCTTAATGAATATGTATAGCACACATAACACTCTGCTGTGCCACCTGTAAACAAAGGCATGGTGTGTAGGATGAATTAAAGGGCCCATATCCTAAATCTGGACTTCTGCAGCTTTAATTCATTTTAATATGAACGTTTCCCAATGTTCCTTTAGAAACAATACCTTAGAACCAAAGTGTCTGTTTTGGTACTGTTCCTCTAATCACTACCACCCACTGCACTGTTCACTGTGGATGGTAATGCCTTCTATAATGTTTTCCTGGCTCAGACATGATAATGGATCACTTATACAGTTGTGGGCATTCCCAAGCCATCCCATGAGGTTATGGAATAAGGAGTAATTGGTGCATTTTGAAACTTTGAGAGTTTAAACACTGCCATGAAAAGGTCGAGCAATTTTTGGACTCTTTAAGGAAGCATTGCCAGTTTTTCAATATATAGAATGACAATGTATAAATGTGTAGAGACTAGAAAAGCATCAGTTAGTAGCTGGAGTCGGATTGTTTGTGTGCTTCATGTTGTTCCACTGAGTTTGAGTGAGGCCTTTAAAACGTGTAAGCGAGGTGTGTGTGTGTGCTGATGCTTAGGCTGCAGTTTGCAGGGACGAGGCAGCATGAAGTGTGTGCTTTCGCCACGCAGGCCAGCAGCCCTGGCTCCATCCATCCATCAAGAGCGGGGCCGCGGAAAACAGTGTTTAAACTCGCAGCGGGGTCGTGCCGCAGCACTGCTTTCGTTTAAAGAAGCGGAGGAGAGCGCTCCTTCTCCTCCCCCTGGGCCTAACCGGTACAGAGGGGAGAGGATAAGCGAAGTGAAGAGGAAGAGAGGTCTAGCTGCGTGGTGGGCAGATAATCCTCATCCTGCCACCTCCTGAGCATCGCATCTTTACTAAAGCAGAAAGAGATGCTAGGAGTGTGGAGGAGAGGAGTTTGGCCAGGCTGGTCAGGTGATAGTGCACCAACAGCAATCATTTAAGAGCTGCGATGAGTCAGGGACAGCTCATGTGGGCAAATAAATTTCCAGGGGTTTGGAAGAGTACTTTTGAGCTCTGCTACTGTAGAGTGAGCTCACTTGAGTATAAGTCAAAGAGTGCTTAATAAAATGACTCAAGAGTGAGAAGTTGTTTACTGGAAAAGCGCCTCAGGTAATGACTTACAGGTACAGTGAGTTTAAGTTCATACTCTCATTATGGACAGAAGGTCCAATGCTTGAGGTTCCAGTGGAATTATAGGCTGCTAACTTAACCCATAAGATGTTTAGTAGCTAAATAACATGGCTTATAGGCCAACGTAGAAAATATATAGGTTAAGAAAACTGCTTTAGTTTGACCTTTATGTCCCTAGGCCAATTTTTTGGAATGTTTCACAGTTTCACATACTTTTATTCACAATTAAATTAGAAAAGCATATGTCTGACACATGCCTGATCATGTTATTTTCAGGAGATCACAGGCTACTCAAATATGTCTTCATTTGAGACAAAAAAACCCACTCATTTATATATTTATATTCATTTGATCATGTTTTGATACAAAATACTATCCCCTACATTTTATTTCTGCTTGTAGGGACTGATCCTTATAAGCACCCAGAGTGTTTTTGAGCTGAGGATGCAATCATTTTTGATGAGATGTTTGGGATGATTAGATTAATAAGGATATTTCTAATAATAACTTGGTGGTCCAAAAAAATAAATAAATAAGCTTCCTGAATATCCTTTATTATTTTTGTCATTTACTATTACTTTTGTAATAATTTGAGATCCTGGATTTCTGACTTTTTCTGAGCTATAAGCCATCCTGATCAACAGAAAAAATGCATGAAATATGTCACTTTACATGTCTCTGTCATGACTTTTTGCATGAAATTATGAACAAGAATTAACTTTCCACAATATTCAACTTTTCTGAGATGCACTGATATGCTTGTATCAGTATTATCCCTTCACAGGACTTTTATTCTGAAAATTGAACACTGTATAAACAAAGAAAAAAAAACAGCAAACAGCTCCTTCCTTCTTGTTCACCTTTGTAATGTACTGTACTGTACCAATACAGTAATTAGCCCCACCCCATCTTGAGCAGAGCAGTAAATACACACTGGATACTCCTTAAGTATTTAAACTGGGATTAAATTCAGTTGGAAAGTAGTAGATTTTGGCTCTTTTTGAGGTGGCTTACTCTTGTGTAATCTTAACTAATTTATGAGACTGTATAATCTATAATCTATAATGTATAATCTATAGCTCCTTTAACACATGCACAACAACCCGAAACGTTTCCAGACATTACCCGGACTTTATCCTGCCAGCCCCAAGTGAACTTGTGTAAATATGGCAGATCATTTCCCAGAGAATTCACAGAGTGTCATGCCAGGCTTCCTGCATGCACTACACAGGCACCACAGCTTTCCTGCAGTGAGAACGTGTTTGACACAGAAAATCGCTGGCTGTGTAATATGTGTGTGAAAAGGCAAGTCCAGATAATATCCGAACCTAATTTTCTGGACATCTTATGTTAATAATCTTATTGTTAATATCATCAAACCATAATCATTACTCCAGTACACCTCAGCTGAACTGCAGACATGGTGGTCCATTCTTCAGCAACTTATGATACTGTGGAGGAACCTCTTAAGGAATCAAGGAACTTTCAATAAAAGGACAAAGGTTTCCTGAAAGTCCCTTGAAGCATCTTCCACAGTTTCATATTGAAGGATCTTGGCTCCTCCCAAGGTTTCTTCCTCCAGCTGTCAAGGAGATTTTCCTTTGGTTGGCTCACTGGGGGAGTTAAGTCTTTACCCTTTGTTTTGTGTGTTGATCAACTTTTGTGGATATTTGTAAAGCGGCTTTCTGACATCAAAACAAAACAACACTATACACATAAATCTGATTTGATGATCTTGACCACCACAAGCAACTACCCATGTCCCTGCAATTTGAGAAATCGAGAAACTTCCATCACCAGTTCCTATTGTTCTGAAAGACCTGATATCCACTTTTCAGCAGTGAGAAATCCTTTCGGAAGCCAATTCACAAATTTAAGACCACTGTACTGTGTGTTCTTTAAGGGGCCTGCTGTGCCAAGAATATGTTTTTCACTACAGGAGGCATTTTAAAATTACATCAGCCTTGGAAGTCAGCGGCACAGTGCAACAGGCTAATGCAAATTGTGATGCATAACTAACACCTTGAGAGATTTTGAATTGAATTGTGATTTTCCTCCTTGTGGATAACAAAATGGGTCCTGTTTTCTCTCATGTGTCACATCATTGTCCAAGTGTGGACCATATCAGCCATGTGGCAGGAGGAGCGAGTGAATGCCCAAAAAGGATCAACATGCATACCACTAAATTATTGACTGAAAAACATATTGTGGTCAATGGATCTGTTTTTTTTCTGAAACCAAGGGTATTATAAGGGTTTAGGCCTGGTATTAAGCACGGTGCCATGTGTCAGCAAAGAATGCCACTTAACTTTATGAACTTCCCATGGTTGCCAAAACATTAGGAAACTATTTATAGAGGAAGTATGCACTGTATAGGAGATTTAAATTTGATCAAACAATTACTTGGCTTTTAAGATCTAAATAACACTTGAAATTGATAATACACTGGTTTTGAACTGGGTGTGCAATAATTTTGATGAATTCCTTATAATGCTTAGATTGACAAGGATATTTATAATAAAAAGGTCTTTAACATAGTTGAGCCACAAAAAATATATATATTTTTGTTATGTATCTATCAATAGTATCCCTTTACAGGACTTTAATCTGAGATTTGAACACAGTGTGAGTAAAGAGCCCCTCCCTTCGCATTTTCCCCTATAACCCAGTATGTGACATCATAAGTTCCACCCCCTACACTGATCAGTCAGAGTCTGTATGCGGGTAAAGCATGTAAATGTGGACAGAGCAGTAAACATGCACTGGAAGCTCCTTTGGCATTTGAACTGGGGTTTAATTCAGTTGTAAATAAATGAATTTAGCTGTTTTTTGAGCTGGATGAGATGATGAATGATGAGACCACCATGGTTCGAAAAATGGCATGTAACTACCCGCAAAGTTTGGACCTCAGGTTCAACGAGTTATAGTAGCTGAGTAAATTTCATTAGAAGGACTATTGACAAACTTTTGAACATGTAGACCTTGTTGTTTTAAGGTTTAAGAAGATCAATGTAGTATTACAAATGCCTTTAAAAAGATGGTTGTTAGTTCTCTATAGATATACAAACTAAATTCTGTAGGTCCTTTAAGTTAAGTTTCACAGCTTTAGACATGAAGCCTACAAGCAGTCGCTGATTCCTTGCTGTGACTTGCTGTGGCACTCACAGGCCTCACTGTTGAAAATTGGCTAACGGAGACTTTTCCATCTTTGTGGCTGCTGCTTTCCATCTTTTGCCACCCTGCCCAGCCCTCCTCCTCCTCCTTTGGCCTAGTTTCCACCAGTTAAAAGGCCACGCAGATTGCAGGCACAGTTCCCTTAGGTAGTAGTCTGATTGAGCTTCTCCTGAGCTGAAGAGGAATGGCCAGGGTTAGAAGAAAGATGGTGAAGATTGACACAGACAGGGCCAGAGATAGTAGTGAGTCCACATGGGAGTGGACTGTGACATTGATGCTTAAAGCCTTGCGTTAATGAAGATGAATACCGGGTCCACAGGCAACCCACTGTCAATATTATTGAGGGTCGTATGATAGAAGGTCACTCTCAAGATGAGTCACCCTTTCCTTGCAGTGAGTTGTTCCACCAGCAAAGGCAACACTTGGAAGTCTTAGCCACCCTCTCTTTCTGGGCAAGCTTGAGAACATTCTCTTACTTGCTCGCCCTCTTTCTCCGTAACAAATGGTCTGCAAGGGACCTAGTCTCTGGCCTTCTCCTCAGGGCTAATGAAAGTGTCAGCAATTGGTGAGGACTGGTAATGGCGGCATTTAGTAAGGCTGTCTAATTGCGTTGCGCATTGGGTTGTATCTGCCACGTAATGTGTTTGCGCTTAATTTGCTGCCTCCCCTCCACTAGAGATGGATATTATCCATTCTCCACTCGTTCACATTAGCGCTGGAGAGACCCGGAAAAAGAGGGGGAAGCGGAATGTTCCAAGATTAATTGAAACCCATGAGAGATATTTTAACGGGAGAGTGTCTCTTCCTCTCATTCGTTGTGGGTAAATAAAATGTGTCCCATTTTCCTCTGGTGCATCCCACTGTCCCCGAGTTATGGTGCATCAGCCACGGGACACGCAGGACATATCGAGGAAAACAGGAACAGAGTGAACCATGCCTCTCAGTTAATGGTTGAAAACAAACTGTAAGACATCCTCGCGTCGTTAGGCAACCACTATGGGTACACAATTAGCAAACAGAAGAACTAGCACAATGCCTTGTCAGTAGAAAGGAATGAACAAAGGAAGCAATGGGGGGCCAACAAAAAATGGAAAACGAAGGAAAATTACTGCTGACTGTTAGTGCGCATGGCAAGGAAAGACTGCAGGGCCTTCCTGGAAAATAGAGGTGAAAAAAGGTGTAATCATCACTGCCCCAAAGCCTGAGAGAGAAAGGTGGTGATGTATGGAATGAACAAAGGTTGGTTCCACAAATTAAGGCTTTATGAAAAACCCCAGTGCCAATTATTTCTTGTTAGAAAACATCGACGTACAAAGGAAGAGAGAACTTATCTGAGGTTGAAGCTCACAGCACAACTCAAGTACAAGGCTTTTAGTACTGTTCAGGTGGAGTGTTGAAGAATGAAGCTGAGTGGCAGCTTCCAATGAAGCAAAATTACCTGTTGCTTTGATCCACGACTCTTTGATCCACAGATGAGGAATGGCAACACAGCGAGGACAGAACATACTGCTCCATTCATCCACAGGTTACACCGGTTTCCCAAAGGTCTGGGAGGTTAAGAGACGAGAGGGTCCTTTTGATGAGCTGAGCACTGCTTGCCAGTCTGCATCTCATTTCACAACTCGTGTCCTTGCTTCATGCTCGGTTACTTGTGCCCTTGCTTACAAGGACTGGGAGGTCAGACTGTCAGTTCCCAGTCGCCTAACTTGCATTTTTATGCAACAGAGCATGAAATTCACACGTTTTAATTTGTGTAATTACACCTAAAATTGTTTCAGCTAGGCCAGAAGGTTTAGCAGCTTACTCACGGACAATTGACCATGTTCATGCTCTGCCAACAAACATACAGCTGTCAAAACTGTTGCGAGGTTAGACAAACTTGAATGCTTGAAAATGTCAGAAATGGTAGGAAATAATCTTAATTTCAAATATTTCAAATTACACTAGTAAGGTCATGCAGTTTGCAAAGTGTGAACATTATAGATGGACAATCCGTGCCTTTAGGGCTGATCCCAATTTTGGTATTTTCTAATACCAATGGAAGGAACATTTAGTGATGCATCATCATGCTTTTTGGAATCAACCATATTTTAACGTTGTAAAATGTAGGTCTGAACACCAGCCGTTCAGAATTGCACAATGTAGCCCTAAGTGTCCTCAGCAGCGCTTGTCTCTGCTCTGTTCCGATACTCCCTGTACTGGGCTGAGTCATGTACTCTTGAGCGAAGAATCAGGTTAGATGTGTTAAATGTGTTGAGTCTGGGGTTCTGCTGCAGTGAGTGAGGTCTGTATTGTCATCTAGCACGAGAACCTGCAGCATCCTGTGACATTATGCAATGATTTTAGGATTGGCAAAGATGTTCGGAGATCACGCATTGCATATTTGATCAGATAGAATGTTGCAATTGACGCAGCAGTGTAAGGTTTTTAAACTGGGAATGTTTTGTCGTGAAATTGTAATTACGCAGACAATGAATGTCCACTGATGTCCTGCCTTCTGAGCAAACTCTGCAGAGTAACATGCTATGTGACAAGGCTTGTAGAGTCGGTACTTCACAGCATGTGAAATGGGAAATGTCACGCATTTGTATGTATGCTTCCCATAAACTTTCCATAAGCTTTCTCTGAATGACTTAATTCTAACTGATGAGCAGCTTTGCGAATTTGCTTTTTGAGCAAGACTTCAGAACATACAGTACATTTTGCATGAAAATGAACAGCATTATAGTCAGACCTGGCAAATGTCTGTAAGACATACGAGGGAAAGGATATGTTGTTTGAACATCTTCAGATGTTTGTGTCTAATGTTGGTAATAAGTGGGTAAAATTTTAATAATGAAGTATTTTCTTGTTGAGAATGACATTTCATTTGTTAGAAAAGAAAAGAAGAAAATAGTTGAAATAGCTAAAATGCCTTTTGGTATAATAAATAAATAAATAAATAAATAAATAAATAAACTTCACACACTGATGCTGTCCTTCTACACCAATTCAACATGCAAAAATGGACAAAACAGTGCTGACCATGACTGACTTGGGTGACAACCTAGAGTCACCTACCAACGTTCACCAACAGCCTGACATTCGGCAGTTAACTTGCTGTATCAGAAATCTAAACTCATTGGCACAAATTCATTGATTGACATTTGTGCTTCTCTCCAACCTCGCAACAGTAGAACTGGTGGGCAGAGCTTAGGTATAACAGTTGTGTTGCATTATCCAAGCTGTCTGAGACCTGATTGCTGGCTGGATCCTTTTGGTCGCATGGATTGCAGTGGATTTGGTCATAAGCAATACATTAAAGTACCTCTAACGGATGGGAATAAATCACCTTTCGTAATCCCACAGCAAATGGCCACTGCGCCGAAAGTGAAAACAGCAATCTCTTTAACCATATGGTGACTCACGGGCGATGTGCGCGTGTATGTGTGAAGGAACAGCACACGCAGCTTGCTCAACTTTCACACTGACCTTGTGAAACACGGAGGCAGATCTCCATGGCAACTCTGCAGCAACCACTGCAATAGCTCCTTCCAAGGAACAAATGACGGCGGCTATGCAGAGGATCACTGCGAGAGTGAGCGAGACAGGGAGAGAGAGGAAGAGAGAGATATATAGTGACTTGTTTTAGTGGGAGAACGCTGCTTTTAAACTACAAAAGGCAAGTGGCTGATGTCTAATGACCATAATTGCAGTGCTATCAAAGCAATAGTACAGCTCGAGTATAATCCCCCCCAAACCACCCCTCCTGACAACCTGCCATCAATTCCCTGTGTGCCCATGCCGCAGGACCCATCTAATTATTATAAAGGTCAATATTCTTTGAGAAGGTGAGCGTAATATACAGCACTCTCCCGGGAATAAGGCGGGGAGGGTGCTGCAGCAGCAGGGACAATATGAATAGCTAATCAGAATGATACAATGAACTAAAGTTCATATCCATCAGGAGCTCCTGGCACAGCCATCTCTGAAAGCCTCTGTAAACACATGCCAAAAGCACAGAAGAACATTTACGGATGAACTCGGATACAATCGAATCCTTCTGTCATGCTCGTGAGGAGCTGCTGCACCACGTTCCTTGCTGGGGATGGTTTTAGCACACTAAAAGAGCCTTGTTGCATAAGGTGTGACTGATATATATCCAGTCTACCTTGTTGCTTTTCTTCACAAGCAGCCATTTGGTGGAGCCAGTGAACCACTCAGCAGCTCCTCGTTTCAACATGGATGAAAAACAGTTCTCAGATCCCTACAGAGGAAGACGTATATTTATATACGTGAGCATTTCTGTGGTTTCTTGGCCTGCTGGGAGTTTGCATAACTGAAAAGCACTTCACTCATTGCATTAATCAAATAAGATATTAATAAACGAAATTGAAAACACACAGCCTTGCATGACACGGACTGTAAAATAGTGCTGATCAAAGTTAAAGCTATTACATTTGCTGCTGGTAAACATGCATTTGTAATAATATCATCAAGGTCACACTTTACCAGAGGAGGAGAAAAACTTGACCACATGCAGCCAAACAGGCCCAAACCATGATACTACCACCACCATGTTTCACAGATTGCATTGCTTGACACATAATGCTGCTCATTGGTATCAAAATATCTATTTTTTCTATCGAAAAAACATTTTTCCAATAGCCTTCTGGCTTGTCCATGTGATATTTAACAAACTGCTGGCCATTTTGAGAAAGGCCTTTAGCTGCTTACCTTGCATTCCTTGGTGAGCTGGCAAGCTTGCTCTTGGTGTGGTCTTGGTTGGTGGAGCACTCCTGGGGAGGGGAATGATGATCTTGAAATGGCCTTCATTTGATTGTACCATGAAACACTTCCACCAACATGTAGTGATTATCAGATGATAGATCCCTGTTCTTTAAATAATACAGGACCCTCAACTCACATCTGATTGTCTCCCATTGAAAACACCTGCTTTTACCTACAAATGATCAGCTAATCCTAAAGGTTCATATACTTTGTTTAGTTTGTTGAGGTTCTGCTGATCGAGTTTTAGGACTTTTAGGTGAAAAATCTCATATTCATGCAGAAATTGTAAATACAATTATAAATTCACACCGTATATGAATGGTCTGGAGTTGTGCTTCATGTTGATTGGCCTAATTGCCAAGTGCCTCATAGGGCCAATTTTGAACTCCATCACTTTGATCACCTAAATACAAAAAAAGCTGAGAGGCTTATGAAACACAGTGATGTATCGGGCAAACAGGGGTGAGCTTGGCTCAGATTTGCGCTTGTTCCCTTTTCAAACACAGGTGATCTCTCCAGCAGAGAGCCTCATTCCATGCTGTGTCTTTAATCAGAAGCTTTTAAAAATTGAAGGAGCACAGAGCATCTCTGGCTGCTAAGCGTGCCAGCTCAGGCTCCTTTGAAGTTATAATAATAGCCCGGTCTCAATTCAGTTGTTTGCTCCCTCTGTTCACTTCACCCCCACCATCCTCCCATCCTTCCATTCGGAGCAGCAGCATCCATTTGACTCTCAGGCTTTGTCTCACAAATGGCATTTAGAGGGACACTGAGAGGTTGCAGCAAGGGTAGAATCACCTAGAAGTAAAATAAGAATATATATGTCTCCGGCAGATGAAGTTGAGGGTGGGAGAGGGTGCGTTCATGTCAACTCCTCTCAGAATTAAATGAAAAGTCTTAAAGCGTACAGGAGCTGCAGGGGAATCCTATTATCCTTTAGATCCCTAGGCCAGTTTTGTGGGATGATTTCAAAGTTTCATGTATTTTTATTCACCAAACAATTATAAAGGTATTTATAGGACACACACACATATATATATATAAAATGAAACTCTTGAGTTTTTGAGCTGAAAATGCAATCATTTGATGAGTTATTTGTAATGATTAGATTGACAAAGGTATTAATAATAATATCATCAACATGCTGCAAATAAAGTCAAAGAATGACCTGAATATTCTTTATTATTGTTATTATTTATATATGTATCAGAGTTATCCCTTCTCAGGACTTGTATTCTGAAATTTGAACACTGCGTGAGCAAAGTAAGAGAATAAGCAGCCCCTCCTGTCTCGTAATGCATCATTATAGTCTAATATATGGGTCAGTGACATAATTGACCCAGCCATGAAGGCTACTGTGTTGGCCTTCTTTCACCCTGTTCTTCAGAGTTCAGCACTCCATAGGACCACCACAGAGCAGGTATTATATATATATATATATATATATATACATGAATGAACTTTTAAAGTTCTACAACAAACATTTCTTGCAAGCTTGCAGGTACACAGCAGGGGACAAAAGGAGCTCCAAAAATAGTAGGCAGTACAGCACAGAGCGTTCATGCTATTACCGCAGGCCTAGTCGATGCAGGCCATCGACAGCACTCTCTGTGTAAAGTTGTGTGTAGACACACATCCACTTAGAACACAGAGGAATCAGACAAGAGCCCAGAAAGCCTAGCGGGGAAGAAAGAGAAGGAAGAGATGCAGCAGTGTGGCACCAGCCGCAGCCATACCGGTCTGAGACTCCTGCAGGGGTCAGCAGAAAATCAATCAGATGGGTCATGGGCAAGCAAGAGCAGCAGGGAGGGGAAGTTGGAGAGTCTGAACACCTGGAGAGATAAAAATCCACTGATTTCTCCTCAGTATCCCACCAAGACGAAAGTGGTCATAACAAAACTTTGTACATTGGGAAAAATGGTGTGCTGAATTGTTGTTCAGCTGGACATCAAACCAATTAGTGTTTGGGAAGAAGTGTGTTGGTGTAAAATATTCAATACACTACCAGGAGAAGAATGAGAGGGAATTCTGGGAGTTGTTCGCTGCAGTCGTAAGTCAGTTGCATTTCCCAAACCCGCTCCTGACACCCCCTGCCCTGCATATTTAGAGGATGACCTGCTCCCGGCACACCTGGTTCAACTAATCAGCTCTTTCACAAGGCCTTTCAGCATGTCAGGGGTGTGTTAAAGCAGGGGATCCTGTGGGGGGACCAGGACCAGGTTTGGGAACCTTGTCCTACAGTTGTGGAGGGGAATTCTAGATCATTTGAGATATAGAAGCAGCATCTGAAGTGAAAGAAGCATGTGGACTGAGGTCATGCAAAGATATTACAAGATTTTACATCAACATGAATTAAAACAGCTTTAGGCAGTTCGGGGGAGAGGTCTTGTGCAACTCTACCAAAGCTACAGTAGCATCTGTGTTTCCTAGATGATAGGGTTAGGTTAGGTGTTGTTGGTAGGCAGTGGTCAGTACCTACAAAGGTGAGCCAAGAAAGGACAACCAGTGAAGCAGCAACAGGGTCATGAGCATGCTCAAGGAGACCCTACCTCACAACTTAAAGGATTTGCTGCAAATGATCTTGGTGCCAAATAAATAAGAACACACTGAAAGATTTTGCATTCCATGCCTCAAATGAGAAAATCTACGCAATATGACAGGACAAGACAACCCCATTGATCATTTGTGCTGGGCATGGATGGAATTTGGCCACCACATTTGCAGTGGAAATGGGAGCGGTGAGGGTTAGGGGCCATGCTCAAGTGCCCATCAATGCTCTAATCACTGAGCTGCCCCTGCCCTGCACTGCTATTAGACAGATGGTGCTAATGTTATGGCTGAATGCTGTAATTTATAGCAATTACTATTGACCAGTCAACTATAACATTATGACCACCTCCTTGTTTGTACATTCACTGTCAATTTAATCATGCACTGATCATACAGAAGCACTTTGTAGATCTATAATTACAGACTGTAGTTCATCTGTTCCTCTGCAGACTTTATTCTCCTCCTTTCGCCCTGATCTTCAATGATCAGGACCCCACAGGACCACCACAGAGCAGCTATGATGTGGGTGGTGGGTCATTCTCAGCACTGCAGTCACACTGACATGGTGGTGGTGTGTTAGAGTGTGTTGCGCTGTTTTGAGTGGATCAGGAGTTTTTGTCTAATAGAGTGTCCACTCACTGTCCACCCTGTTAGACACTTCTACTTCTAATCAGAGGCAGACGCTCATCTCTTTCTGCACAGCTTGTGTTGATCTTCATCAGTGCTCACAGGACGCTGCCCAAAGGATGCTGTCGGCTGGATATTTCTGGTTGGTGGACTTCTATCACTGAGGAATTTAAACCCACCACCCACATAATATCTACTCTGCGGTGGTTCTGGGTGGTCCTGACCATTGAAGAACAGGACGAAATGAGGTATAAACAGATGGACTTCTCGTCTGTAATTATAGAAGCACACAGTGCTCCTGTACGGTCAGAGGAGCTGATAGAACGGACAGAGAATGTAGAAAAAATGTCATAATGTTATGGACGATTGGTGCAATCTGCACATATTACGCCGTTAATGTCACGTCCTTCTTCACAGTTGTTTAGTGTGTTTCCACCCATCTTCTGGACATTTCACTCAGGGAGCAGATGTTATCAACCAGTGTCTTTGTTTTCTTTGAAAGAACCCCAGCATTCATTCCCAGACAACGTACATTAGAATCTTCTCAAGTGATGATTATGTGTGGTTAATTAGTTTTAATTAAGCCCTGGAGCAGAATGGCGGTTGAAAGCGAATGGGTTAAACAAAGGCAAAGCAATAAAAAAGTAACCACGTGAAACAGAGTAAGAACAAAAGGACAATTGTTTTATCGACCCAGTGATGTGCTGTGTGTGTCCATTAATTCAACACGTATAAGTGATTGCTGTAATTAATGATTTTACACTAATGGGGAGTTTTAATCTGTTTCTATGTTTTCTAAAAAGCTCTTACAGTTATTTCTCATTATCCATCAAAAGCAACCCAGTTCTGTCCTGGAATAACGTGTTCTTTCTCCCGACCACCATAAGTGGAGAAGGTCTGCTAACAACCTTTCCTTGGCATTCCATAACAATTCACGGATTCCACGTGGATTCAGATATTCCCTTTTATTTAATAACCTGAAGTCACACTTCATGAAATATGAATACCAGTCAATTCAGCTGCCAAATAAAACATTAATCACGGTACACTTTTTCCCAGCTGGAAAAAAAAAAAAAAGAGTGTCTTTTTCTTTGTAGGGTTTCATGAAATATGGAACCTGAACTGTATGGTTTTATTTAGTGAGCATAGCAGGGATAACATACTTAAAATAAGGACAGGATGACGTGAGGTCGACTTTTAGAAAACAGGAAGTATGGCAGATCCAACCAGGAGACGGGTGAGGTCCAGGTAACAGATGACCAGGTGACAGGTGGTCATCTAGGGGTGGGGGCTGGTGTTTTGTCCTAGGCACACCCCTGCTAAAAGAAAACATTCTGCACTTTTTAGAAAACATCAATAACAATAACATTGAGCCCCGTAAGCCACCCCACACGCTGCTTTTAGTACACTCTACAAATGGGTTCTATAAGCCACACCATAGAAGAACCAGATATAGAGAAGAGATGTGTGTGAAGAGACCTTCTCATATCTCTATAAAATCATTCTTCATGGAATAAAGGTGTTTATGTTTTAAATGGTAAGGTGATGGATTGGACAGTGGGAGAAATCACTACTCAAAACGTGTCTGGAGGCATCTCTGCCTCTGAGGCAGAACAAACGCAATTGGTAACCAATTAAAACAACCAGTAGGCAGTGTTTTAGAAATGTGTATCTGATCCTCAGAGATGTTGTGTTTTGTTGTTTGTTTTTTTTAAAATATATAGGTTTTTCATGTGGTGGTGGTTTTTACCGTGATGGTCGTACTGTGCCAGTGATTAAGTACTGGATTTATTTAAATCATACCTAACAGACCTCTATTACCATCACCCACAAAAGGTATTTCACTGGTCCGGTACAACTAGACACGCCCACAGCGGCTTGAGCTGAAAAACCTACACTGTGAATGAACTTTTCAGTTTCAGAAGCGATTTTTGTTGGTGGAAATGTGCCGAATAGTTCAAAATTAGGTTTGTGAACCGGAAAGGCAATGCGTTCTGCATTGGTGGAAAAGGGCCCTAAGAGGCACGTCTTCAGTTCCAGAAAATGCTCATGATCAGCAGCTGCATGTTTAACTTTTCCTGAATAACATTACTTAGCTAACCAATTTCCCAGGCAGTTTTAGAACAACAAAATCTCAAGTGAATCTCATACCTTTCATCCACATATAAAGCTCAGAGGAGCAGATACAGGTTTCTAAAGCTCCATCTACTGGTTATTTCAATTGGTTATTATTATCTGAGCCAATTGCATTTGTTCTGCGTCAGAGGCAGAGCTGCCTCCAGAACTGTTTTAAGTAGACTGGACAGTGGGAGAAGCTTACTTTGTCCAGAGGTGGCTCGCTCACTCACTCTGTCCCCTCTCTTTCTTTCTGATCAGGGATCGTGACACAAGCAAACCAAAGCTGGCTGGGAAACTGACGGAGGCAAATTCAGATAATCCCTCTGATCTGCAAAGCAAGGCATGAACATAAAACGTGTTTAAATTGGAACAAAGTGCTGCTGAGATGGGCTTTCCTTTTTTTTTAGTGAGTGAAATCAATAATTAAGTGAGAGCACTGCAAAACTGCAAATAGGAAAATGAAGAGACGCTCATGTCGGGGTAACGAGCTGACAAGCGTAGAATCCATAGATCCATCGAATCTCACAACCACTGTGGAATTTGACATCCACTGGCTTTCAGTGAGAAGATTCCCCATCTTCTGTGCATAACAATACATTGCCTTTACATGCATATCATCATAACAGCATTATGTGTAGGACAAGGTGTTAACAGGCAGTCATAATGCAATGCTCCTGAACATTATTTGATCTCCAGTTGGCACATAGAGCAAAGCCTATGATCATCTGTCTCTCCATTATACCCCCGCTGTCTGCATGGGGAGAATGTAACAGTTCACATGCACCATTGTTGACAAAAGAAGCTTATTATGAACAGAAGGCTTTCAGGGCTATTATGCCGCTCCAGAGCCACAGTGGCTGTCCGTGATAATCTCCAATGAAAATCTTTCATTCTGCCCGTCTTTCTCACTTCTGGCTCACTACTCTGGGAAATCTCTCCAGATCTGTACCGAGCAAATAAACTCTCTCACCCCTCACACCTACTGAGGCCTTCACCCCCCCAGCCGCCAATCTCTCTTTCTATTCTAGAAGTTTGGATGATGAGTCTCAAAACGTGCACCGGCATGAACTACTCTTCACCCAATACATTGGTCATCATATATATATATATATATATATATATATATATATATATGTGTGTGTGTGTGTGTGTGTGTGTGTGTAGGCTATTCATATAATGTCCTTAAGCCAGTTCTATCCTGGCAAAATGTGAAAAATTCTCCAGTAAGTTTCAAATCTACCAGAGAAAACAGTGAGATATTTGCCGAGTGTAGCCTAGGGGCCCGTGCAGCATGTGATCGATTCATGAAAATGAAAAAAATACTTATAATAGAAGCATCTGCCCAACTACAGAAGCTACAAGCCATAGAGCACATGCATTTATTTATCCTATTATATTTCTATTTATTTCTATTCATTTTTATCTCTTAGAACCCAAATTCTGCACTTTACAGGCATTTCTGTGCTTTTTTTCTTGGCTTCATAGCTCAGGATCAGAGTAACCTACAGACATGATACATATAACAAACTACACTTATCCTATCTAAACATGTGATAATTCATTCAGCTCAAAGTTAAATCCAGTTAAAATTCCAGTTTAAATGCCAAAGGAGCTTCCTGTGCATGTTTACTGCTCTGTCCACATGTACATGCTCAACCTGCATACAGACTCTGACTGATCAGAGAGAGTGGGCGGGGCTGATGACATCACTGGCCCAGATATTGGGTTATGCAGGAAAATGAGAAGGGAGGGGTTGTTTGCTCTCTTGCTTTGCTCACACAGTGATACAATTTCAGAAAATAAGGTCCTGAGGTTGTTTCAGGTTATTGGATTTTTTTTGTTTGTTTGTTTGGACCACTGTCAAGTATATCAAAACCACTCTGGATCAATGTTCAATGTTCTTCTGAGATGGTTTTTAAAGGGAGAAAATAAAGCAAAACAAAAAAACTTACAGGCAAAAGTAAATTTATCAAAACATGGTCAAGTTCACAGACATATTTAAATTCTGTTCATATTTACATCTCAAATGAAGACAAATTAGAATATTCTATTAGAGTATTTGAGTAATCTCCTGAAAATAACACCTGGTATGTCTCCTATAAATACCTTTTTAATATTTTTAGTGGAAAAAAGTGCATCAAACTACAAAAACATCCCACTAAGTTAGTCTGGGCTTCTTAAGGTTAACAAATGTAGTTCTCAGCTGTTGCTAAATCTAAATGAAGAGGAGGATGAAGACAAGAATGATAGCTGTTACATCAGACATTACTGTAACAGACTGTTACATAATGAATGAGTATGAAGTTCAGAGTTACATAACTCAATTGCGTTTGCAGTATAACACTTCCCAACCTCATTTCACAAAACCAACAGGATTTGAAGACAAAAAACAAGTGGTCAAAAAGAGTTTGGACGGAGGAATAAATGACATTAGATTTAGACATTTAGTTTGTGAGCTGGAAGTAATTCATTGTTCAAATCGTGGGAAATGGTCAGCGGTATGGAGTTGGTGCGGCGCAACACAACACCAGCAGTGAAGGCATTCCTGAGTTATAAAGCTGAGAAGACACGGTGTGAATTTGTCCCAAAACACTATGGTCATATGGGAGCAGGAGTTTTGTGATTGTCCAACAAGTGTGATCCTAAGCACAGGGAGAGATTTCTCCGTGCTATTGGACGGCATGTTGTAGTTGTAGCTCACAGATAAGGCCACAAAACAGGACGACACTTTGCTTCTTTGATTTCTCGAGAACTTTATCTTTCCTCCGCAGCACTGAGAGAGAACGGGAGAGAGTAAAGTGAGGGGCAAAGTTTGACAATGCCACAAACCCACAGCAAGGGGCATGTACTCACCTCGGGGCTCCTTCAGGCTTTTTCTTCAGACTGCTGCCGAAGAACACAGAAGTATGTAGAGCAGCTGAAGATACATGCCAGCCTAGAAATGAGCGTCAGACATGGAGTCATTATAATACCATTATGGCTGGCAATAGGGTGAACCCATTTATCCAGTGATGACAGACAGCAGCATGAGCCACACTCAGGTAGGACTAGCTGTGGAGAAGCAACCACACAGTGCCACAGTTGGCAACAGCTGTTTCCTGCAGAACAAACAGAGAAGCTCCTTGCTGAAGCCTAGTCTCACAACACACACCCCACTACTACCACCTGAACTACCACAACCACCGCACCTCCACACACACACACCCACACACACACACTTGCACGCTCTTCAATTTGTCAGAGAGCATTTTCTTGTCCATTTTGCTTGGGCCAAAATGAGAGTGAAAGCAGCGGGAGTGGAGATTAGCAGGCGAAGGCAGCCAATGCATTATTCAAGAATAAGAGTTAGGGGGAGGGGGGGAACACACGCACACAAAAAACCCCCATCTCCATTCACTTTGCATTAAAGGCGCTCACGGCACCCTCACGACTCATTAGGACGTGGGTAGGGAATCGGTGGAACACAGCACGTTTCTGGACTCAGCCAGTCAGCCAGCCAGGCTGGAGTGACAAAGTGCAGCATGGGGGCCAAGTTCCTGCCTGAGATGCCACTGAGTAGCTGACACTTTGTAAACGAGCTCTGTGGCGATGCATGCACTCTGATGGGAGGATGGGGAAAACTCCAGACCCGCAAACACACATGCCTTGATCACTCTGTGTGTGTGTGTGTGTGTAAAAGAACAGACCGTCTCTGAACCATCAGGTGTATCCCTGTTGGACTGGAGAACGGAGACAAGGAGAACATTAGGACTAATTGGGCATTCAGACGAAAGATAGATTAGTCAGGCAAGGAGTAATAAGGGAGGACGTGGTGGAAGCAATAGTGAGACTAAACAGTCTTCCCTGGTCTACCAACAAGCTAGTGGTTCTAAATGTTTAATAAAAGACAACACTACTTTTTCATAAAACAAGAGCAATATGGTTACCAAAAAGGGTTCTATTGAGCAATACTATGAAACAGGGGTGGCCAATCTTATCCTCTCCTGCTTGGATGGGAAGAAAGTCTTGAACCACACTGGCCCTTTTCCAGTAAGACTGTACACTCTTGGATGCTTCCAAATTAGTTTTTCTAAAGGTCCACAAATTGTGGTTCTCTGAAGATCCTTGGTGAAGCATGCCCCAGAAGCGGGTCTTTGTTTGGGTCCAACTTTTTCAGGACTCTATTATTTTGTTTAGTTGCACCCAGATGGAATCAACCAACAGCAAAGCACGCCTGAAATGGTGTTGTGCCAGAGTGTCATAGAGTCACTTAAAATGACAGCAGGTGATCCTCATTGACAAGTCATTAATGAGGTGCAACCAGTGGTCCTATCTTTTCTGAACACACACTCCAAGAACATTCAATCTTGGGATAGATTATTGCAGGGCACCATTCGGAACCTCTATAACTCGTTCCCGAGACGTCTGGCATGTTCTCGTACCCAACAATGTAATAAGTGTAGCTCAGTAAATATTGCACATATTAGTCTGATTTTTTAATCATTTCTTGTTCGTAGCAACCTTAATCTTCCTTCTCAATAACACTGCAATCCGACACTTGCTTCTGGGTGCAACTGTGTAGAACAAACCACCAACCCTGTTCTCCTGGAGAGCTACTTCCCTGCAGGTTTCAACTCCAACCCAAATATAACACATCCCATTCAGCCAAATTCTGAAGGCAGTAATTAGTTGGATCAGGATTAGTGGGGTGGATTACGGGTGAATCACAAGTCTGCAGGAAGGGAGCTCTCCAGGAGCATGGGTGGTGATCCTTGATGTAGAAGCTGATGCTTTCTAAGTGTATACATTCCTCTAGAGCATGCTCCAAGACCATATCCACAAAAAAAGGGGTTCTTTTATGGTACTGCTCCAAAGAACCGTTTTGGCACTTTTTGACACAGCATAATTGAGCATTAGATGAAGTCTACTGCATAAAGCTGGTCATGCTATACAGTGTATATGTCACAATTGGAAAGGCAGTCAGGGTTGTAAAATGTTTTATTCCCTCAAATCCATTGCTTCTCTGAGAGCAAGAATGACACATCACTGTGTGTCAAGGTCTAAAACAGGCTAGGGTACGTTGTGCTTTTACTTCTTCTATTTCACTTGATCTTTTGAGTCCTGTTTGCTCCTGAATCCAGTCAAGAACATGTCATCCCACCCCCATTCCCAATTTGTAGAAGCTGCTTGCAGATGAGTAATACCAAGACTTTATTTATTTGCAGAGCAAAATCTAAAGCCATGAATTAGGCTGGCTAAATTTCAGCCCCCATTTCTCTTATATTTCTACAGCAGTCATCTTCTAGTGGTGATGAGAAATGCAGCCATACTCTGCTGTAATGCCCCAGAACTAATTTGGATCTCCTCTTTAAGGGAGAGTGAAATGCACAAGCTGCAAATTATGCAAGGTGTTATGATGCACACTGAGATATGATCTAATTTTAGCCGGTAGAGTACTGCTTTTCAAGCTGCAAATGTAACAATATGACAAATAATATTTTTCTTGCAGGAAAGAAAGTGATGACAACAAAGTACTTGCCATATAATGCATCAAAAGTGGGGCAGAAGTGATGAAGCAGCATTACTGAAGTCCTGGCCAGATATATGGCATAATGAATCATGGCATACGTGATTTAATCTTTAATCTCGACCTGCACTTGTCTAAGCCTCCTATTTTTATCTTTTCCAGGTATCCCTCTGAAGTGCACCTGAAGCTCCTCCGTTGTACGACAATGTAAAATCAATGGATTGAATAAGAGGACCAGGAACTTCACAGATCGCAAAAATCCAAGGACGTCAAAACGCGAACATTTCCTTGATTTCTTAAAACGTCCAAAAGGGAGGAAAGATGAAACAGAAAACATAATTTTGGAGACAACGTATTTGCAAGTCTCAAGCAAAATCCTGGATTAACTGGGCCGATGATTGAGAAGCTAATATAAAAATAAAGAAAACGGAAAAACAGGCCAAGTGGTCCTGTACATCCTGTACACAGAGATAACAACTAAACTCAGTGATGAAAATGAGAGCGATTACAAAGATCTTTGTGCAAATTCATCTGTTATTTGGAGTTGCTAGTTCTCTGGTTATTCACTCAATGCCCTGGAGGGTACCATGTCCCCACCAGTGTGTGTGCCAGATCAAGCCCTGGTACTCTCCCCAGTCTGTGTACAGAGAGGCTCCTACTGTTGACTGCAATGATCTGCTCCTCACCCAGTTGCCCACATCACTCCCTCCAGAGACACAAACACTCAGGCTGCAGAGCAATCTCATCAGTTCAATGGATCAGAGTGAACTCCAAGGTCTCACCAATCTTACTGAGCTGGATCTCTCCCACAACAGTTTCATCAGTACTCGTAACCTGAAAATCACTGACCTGCCAGCTCTTCTCAGCCTGCACATGGAGGAGAACCAGCTAAGGCACCTGCCAGAAGAAGCTTTCTCTGGGCTGCCTAGCCTTCAGGAGCTATATCTCAATCATAACAGGCTTAGAAGCATTTCTCCTGGTGCTTTTAAGGGGTTAGAATATCTTTTGAGGCTTCATCTCAACTCTAACCATCTTGTGGTAATTGATAGACGCTGGTTCCATCCTTTACCCCAATTGGAAGTCCTTATGATCGGCGGAAATCCAGTGGACATTATCCAAGATCTCAACTTTAAACCTCTTGGATCTTTGCGCAGCTTAGTCCTGGCAGGCATGGGTTTGCGGGAGATCTCAGAGCGTGCTCTTGAGGGCCTTCAAAACTTGGAAAGTATAAGCTTCTATGATAACCATCTGACCAAAGTCCCAAAAGAAGCACTGCAGAAACTGCCAGTCCTGAAATTTTTGGACCTAAACAAGAACCCAATTCAGCTGGTGCAAAGAGGGGACTTCAGGGACATGCTTCACCTCAAGGAGCTTGGCTTAAACAACATGGAGGAATTGGTTTCCATTGAGCATGCAGCAATGGAAAACCTGCCTGAGCTCACCAAGCTGGAAATTACAAACAATCCACGGCTGTCATACATCCACCCTCAGGCTTTCCAGAAGCTGCCAAGTATGGAGAGTCTGATGCTCAACAGTAATGCCTTGAGTGCCCTTCACCGTCAGACTGTACGCTCTCTGCCGAGCTTGCAAGAGATCAGTCTCCACACCAATCCCATTCGTTGTGACTGCCTTATTCGCTGGGTGGGGGCAGAGGATGACAAACCAGTTCGTTTCATTGAACCTCAGTCCACATTCTGCTCAGAACCTCCTGAGTTAAAAGCCAGGAGAGTGAAAGAAGTTTCATTCCGAGAAATGGCAGATAGTTGCCTGCCCTTGATAGCTCCAAGCACATTCCCATCTTACATCCAAGTCAAACATGGGGATAACATAGCCCTGCACTGCCGAGCACTGGCAGAACCAGAGCCAAACATCTACTGGGTCATTCCAAAAGGATTGAGGTTAACCCCCTCCACCAGGTTTGGCCGCTACCAGGTCTTAACAGAGGGTACTCTAGAAATATTTGGAATCACCCCTGAGGAGGCTGGTTTCTACACTTGCGTGGCACAGAATTTGGTTGGGGCTGACACAAGGAGCTTGACAATAAAGGTGGAAGGAGCAAGCAGGGCTCATATGGCAAGTGCTCAGAGAAGTGATGATAACCTTGAGGTGCGAGATATCAAAGAACACTTTGCTTTACTGACCTGGCAGGCTGGCCATAATGTTCCATCTGCTCGCCTCACTTGGATAGCCAATGGCAGCTTGGAAGATCATCATAGGCACAGTACTCGAATACTGGCTGGCACTAGAGGCTTCAACCTTACTCGTCTCCAACCAGGAACCCATTACAAGGTCTGTCTGCACATGGGACCAAATGACACCTCCTGTGTCCATCTTAAGACTAAAGAAGTGTTCATGCCAGTTTCTCCTCCAGACCTGACCCCAGCAGTCCTGTTGGCTGTGTCAGCTCTTCTCCTCCTCCTGGCAGCCAGAGCGTGTCAAGGGGGTGCAAAGCTTAACTGGAAAGAACAGACACCAGAGTTTGAGAAGCCCCACACCACCATTTTAACCCAGGAGGCAAAGGCTTTCATGGCTCCAGCAGCGTCTCTGAAAGAACCACTTCAGCAGTGCAGAGATAAACTTTCATCAGAGGGCAGTGAAAAGAAGATCAGTGGTGCTCAGCCAGGACATCATGCTCTGGGGCCAACAAAAGAGGCATGTTGAGTTCAACAGCGCAAAGAGGATGTGCCACAGAAACCATACAAGCTTTGAAAAAGCTACTCACAGTACAGCTCTCGGACAGTTCAAACTAAGCCTCCTGAAACAACAACCGAACTTTACCTACCAGATCTGCTTTACAAAGAGAGTGAGCGAATTATAAGTACCGTGATGTAATAAAAGAGATTTCATTTGTATTTATTTTATAATGGAAAAGATACAGTGCATATATGTATATTGAAAGCATTTGTTCACGTATTCACATACAGAAACACAATGAGAAATCTGATGTCGGTGAAGCAACTTCTGAACTTTATGAGTCTGTTATCACAACGGACCTTTTGCAACATGGGGTTGCAACATATGATGATATGAAGTACTCATATATTTTTCATACTGCTGAAGAGACTTATTTGACAGGTGGGTCGAGGAATTAAACGAAGGACATTCCACAGCTCTCAACTTTGCGCCAAAGGGGTTGTCGAACTCTTCTTAAAATGGATTGTTGAGGAATTACACGGCACTTTTCTATTTTTTAAAATGCGATACAGACCTATTGGAAGAAAACAAAGACGTCTAAAAGAAGGCACTGAAAGGACATCAAAGAAAGAAGGGTATTTTTAATATGCCGCTTAATCATGTACTCATACCTTTCTTTGGTAATGTGGTCTATGTTGAGCACAGTACAGGACGCCCTCGCTCTGTCGAGAGATATGTGGAGGGACCTCTTCTTAAAGATGGACACATCTTTGCATCTGAAGCCAAATGCTACTCTGGGTTATTCAGGGCTCTGTTGAGGTGTGGTTCTATTTGTTGTCACCCCACCCCATCCCACCCTATCCCCCCAGAAAAAAAAAAAAACAACTGATTAGCAAAGGACATACATAGAGCCCTAGAACCCTGACCACTGTGTGTGCATTCCAACATCTTTGTTCAATGTGAAAGGAAGACAGAAAGAGACCATGGATTCAGGCAGTGCAGGCCAACGTGTTGTGAAGGATGAATGAATGAAGACATAGGCCTACACATCCCATCATTTTTTTTTTTTTTTGTTCCAAATAGAAAAAAAAAGTTCTCGTTTTCTCTCTGGAGTAATGGAAAGAACGGACATTAGACCTGTCACACTGCTAATGGGGATGTACTGAAAGGAAAGTGCCAACTTGTGCGAAAATGGAAAATGATCTCTGCTCCTTAATAGCTTGCCAGGTGACTTCATTCACTGCACAGCATGGAACGCTCAACCTGTTATGGGACCCTGTATCAGTGAGTGATATATGTATGTCGACCAAGGGAAGAAGGGTTAACAAGGGCAAAAGAGGGTCCTTTGTTAACCAGAACGAGACAAGTGTCAGCAGCATTAGGGATTATGAGCTCAGCTCCTATAACTTCTCAAGTATGGAGATCCCTGTTTTTCTACAGTATGTCATTTATGGTAATCCTGCTTTGTTTTAGTTTGTCAGTTTGTGGTTGATGTGCCCCCTTGTTTCAGTAATCCTCGCTCTAACTAAATGCACCCTCTTTATTTTACGTTTCCTCTCATTTGTTGGCTACTGTTTATTTTCGATCACCAGCTGTACATACAGTAAATCCAATCCAAATTTCCTATTCAGTGTTCCACTTACTTCCCTTTCAGAAATAATTTAGATGACTGTGTGTTAAATTCTATTTTGAGGTATTATTAAACCATTTTGGACTGATAAACGGCTTGGTTAATTGGAGAGTATTGATGTGTGTGTGTGTGTGTGTGTGTGTGTGTGTGTGTGTGTGTGTGTGTGTGTGTGTGTGTGTGTGTGTGTGTGTGTGTGTGTGAGAGAGCAGAGATTACATCGCAACTCAGAACAAGTGCAATCTTTAAATCAAGTTTAAATACTTAAGCTCATTCAAAGTCAGGGTCTTAGGCTACAATTTCTCCTGTCATTATGTTTCTTGAGCTCCATATGCCTTTGGTCCATGAGAGGCATAATTCACAGAGCCACCACAGATGTACCTGGAGCAATTCTACTTCCAATTATAATGAGCATAAATATTCATTTTACCGTGCTGAGACAGACTCACCACAGGAAAGAGTTACTCTAGTTTCTGGAGATTTGCAAAATAGCTCTCAGCTTCTTAAAATCGCAAAGGGAAGAGCCTGAGGCAGGTGATGCCTCCCCTTCCCGGTGGCAGATGATCATCCCTGCAGTATCCCTCAAGTGTACCCTGTTTGAAGCGAAGAACCCATTTCCTAAACAGTAACTTCGGAAGAGTGATTAATGTTGGCGAGAGGGAAGAAAAGTCTGCAGACTCTGGAATCTCTCCACAGCCTTGAAGTTGAATCAGCCTGTCCACTCTTCATCCACACATGGGTTCCTTTGTAGTATGTGTTGCAAGGTTGGGTGAGCGTTACCGAACATTGGGAAAAAGCCCATTCAATCTAAGTTAGATTATGCCAGGTTCACACTGCGTGACGTTTGGAGTGGCCAGAAACTTGTACTCTTCACACTACATCTACTCGTCTTGCAATCGGGAATCTTTTAGTGGCTGTGGTTTGAACTCTACATGAGTAATCAATGACACGAGCTCATGAACGACAAGATCCTCACCAGGAGGAACCTGCAATGAGCCTGTCTGCCCTCTGAAAACATGCTTTGTCATGCAATAACTGATGGAATGCCACGAACAAGACAGTATCATAACTCCGCCCTTTGCTTTGCGTTCTCCTTGGCTGTAGCTGTTGCAGTAACTTCCGGTCAAAACACTTTTCACACTACTGGGTTTAGAGTCACAGACAGGTCCAGATATTCAACCTGCTAGATATTTGTTGGTGGCTTGTGAGGCATCAGCGAATACTTTGTGAGCTCTCAGATTATGTCATTCAGCATAGAGCAAAGCAAATGCTTATTTGCATCCAACCTGAGGCTTTTGTTGGTGATCTCTAAAAACAGTTGCTTACTAAAGGTTTGATTAGATATTTAACATTGAGATTCCAGTTAACCATGCATGTCACACTCAGTATGCAAGGCAGACGCATGCCGAGTGAAAGCAGGATAACACTTTTATTTTTGTACCTCTGATTTTTGCTCCTGCAAAAGAAGTACCAATTCCCCAAACCCCATTATCATCACTTTCCTCCCAACACACGGAATGCTACCACCAATAGGAGGGTGACAAGCACATGCTTCCTCCGATAAATATGTGAACCACTGCCTCTTTTCAAACTGCTATCATTTGCATCTTCAAGACAGCCAGGGTACGCAAAGGAAAGCGCCGGGTCCCCAGCTTTGATACAATGGTTAACAGACGCCTGTGCTGAGTAGCATCACATTGAGTGTGACGTGGAGAGAGAGCACCACCTGCCCAACCTGAGAATCCCTCTGACTCTGGCAGCCAATGGCAGGCAGCATGACCAGGGATTCGAACCTGTGATCTTGAGATCATAGTGAGGATAACACATTTTAATAAATAGGGTCAAAACAGGTAAATAAATGTTTGGTATGCAATGAGAAAACAAGGCAATACTTTGCAAAGAAACAAACAAACTGAGGAACTTATATACATACATGAAAATGGGGAAAAGGGTGATCCTGATCTGTGATTGGTCCATCGGCAACTTTGGGAAACATTGGGAGAAGTTGAAAGTACGTTTCCACATTTACAAAATAAACAATTTGAAATTATGAATACTCAGAAAATTGAGACATGCTCTAAAGTTTCTAATTAGGCTGAACGGAATTGTACCAATGTTTTGGGAAGAATGGTCCAACCTCACAACATGTGGGTGGAGCATAAGTCAATTCCTACTGTATGTAAAGAAGAACTGTACACATTATGGGGGAAAAAAAACAAATTGTGTTATTAATGTTAGTTTAGATCAGTGGTGGCCAACTCTGGTACTGGAAAGCCAGATTCCTGCAGCAGTGTGCTTTCTTGCTGATGAGCTTGTGTGTAAAATCACTAGTCAAAATCGTTAAGTTCTGAGGCAGGACAAATGCAATTGTTTCAGAAAATGACCGATTAACATAACCAGTTGGTAGATCTTTAGAAACGTGTGTCTGCTCCTCAGGTGTGCAATTCAGTTTGAGATTGTTGTTTTATTTATTTCTTATAGAAATCATTTTATATAGTGTTGGTTTCTCAGAAAACTATGAGAAAACCTAGTGGTGGGTTGCAGTTACTGCAGTGGTGAGTAACCAGTAAAGAAAAGATTGCGTTTGTTCTGCCTCAGAGGCAGCGCTGCCTCCAGAACCATTTTGATTAGTGATTTTGCACATGAGCACTCAAGCACACCTGATTCCATTCAATTGTTAACTGCCAGGTTTAATGGGGCTGTTAGAGCAGGGAAATCAGTAAACACTGCTGGACTCTGGCCCCTGGTTGTCCACTCCAGATTTAGGCTACTTCCACATGTTTCCAGATTCAGATTGGAGCATTAGATATTTTGCATAGAACCGCATATACATTTATTCATCAGTAAGGACTTATTTGAGATTCAGCCAGATAAACATGCATTGAAGCTCCACCAAAATTCCATTGTGCAGTAGCAGCATTACAGCCTGGAGTGGGAATGTCAAAGACATCATTGTCCCTACAGTCAGTGGAGCATCAATGTGATTTTGAAGCTGTTAAAACTTCCACCGTATTCTGCTTTAAGTGAGCTCTAGTAACTTTTCTTCAGGACCCTGAGTGGCCACCAATTCTACCATCTAATCTGCTTTTGTCTATTAGAATTCAGATCATTCCACAGGGTCTTTTTTCATACATAATTTCAATATCATTATGGGAACATATGATGAGTATGGCAAAAAAAAAATAGATGAGTGTTATATATAAGAAATTTTACACCACAGACCCAATTTCATTTGGAGCAAAATACTTTTCTGATGCATTCCATTGGGATCCACTTTGTCATTACAACAAGCCAAGACGGTACAGAAGCTTTACATTTCTTCACATTTCTGTGGAAAGGCTTTTAAAAGTCAGTGTTAATCCCTGGCTTGTGCTTGTAGGGAGCAACTGAGTAGAGTTCTTTTGTTAAGGAGGTTGAGACGTTCTCAAAGCCATGTGCAAGAGCATGCTTTAGAGTACTAAGATTTATGAACCATTGAAAGAGGGGTATTTCTGATTTTCGAATGTTTGTAGACCCCCTTCTAATACAGTAATAATTCTAATGCATTCAGCTTATCTAGTCTGGGTAGACTAGATACTGGGTACTGGGTACTCCCAATAGAATAAGACCCTTTGGAGCAAATAAACATGAATCCATGGCACCATGACCGATGCCAGTGGGCTGGAGGCGTATAAATGATGGTGCTCTATCTGATACTAGGGATGAGTTGGGGATGAGGTGGGGTGGTGATCATCCTGACCTCACCAATGCTGATGTCGCTGAATGTAATCAAATTCACACAACAATGTTCCAAAACAAACCACTATTACATATGATGCCCCGGCACTAGGAGGGTGAAGACAACCACATGCTCTTTTCGAATTGCAACCATTGCATCATTGCTGGGCAGCCAATGCGCTCAGAGGAAAGCACAGGAGCCCCGGCTCCAATACAACAGCTAACAGACGCCTGTGCCGACCAGCATTGCAACTGGGTGTGATGTGGGGAAAGTGATGTGTACCCAACCAGAGAGAGTTTTCCCAGTTTTTCTCTCAGACTCTGGGTGCTAATGGCAAGCAGCATGTCCCGGGATTTGAAGCAGCGATCCTCGGATCATAGTGCTAGAACATTACACTATCATGGAAATCTTTATCAATGTAGCATTTTCCGTTTATACACATTCATTCAAAGTGGATGATCCCTAAGAAGCCAAATGCAGGCTTGGCCATCTATTCCAAAAGAGCCAACATCTGACAAAATGCCACGACATATTTCAACTCAACACAACACACCCAAACATTAACATATAAATTAATATAACATCGCCCAGTTTCCTCGTTTTGTCACGCCGTCCTGTACGCTCAAATAACCCCCTTTCTAGCCAATTATGGGTGGAAATGCCAAAGTATAAAGCTCAATGCGCCACTGAACTGTAACCCCTCCAGTTAATGGGGAAAATCTATTTTCACAGTCCAAGATCAAAGTTGAAATATCCATTTTGGAGCAAGCTATACTACAGCGCTGTAACATGATGCTGTAAATGCTGGGGTTGCCAAATTAATGATTTAATGAATGACCCACTCAGCACAATTTCCTGATCAATGAGAGACAGCACCTCAAGCTGAATTTGATTACCTCAGGCCTAATAACAGTGACTTCTATTTTACTGCAGCTGAAAATGTAATTTATGATTAACTGCTACACTAACTCTGTGATATAAAGTGTAGCATTCGGTCCTTCATTAAAGTAGTTAACTGGGGAGAGCTGTCTAAAAGGCAATGTTTATAACGTTGTATCCAGCCTGAGTCCAAGCATTTCCAGTCTGCAAGTGTTACAACTTACCCCAGGTCACAGGGACTGGCTGTTAGAGACACAGAAAGTCTAGTACAGTGGTTCTCCAACTGTGGTACAGGTTCCTCTGGTGGTATGTGAAGCATTCCCTAGGTGACGCACTGAAAGACTTCTATAACATTTTCACCTGTTTCTCAATCGTAACTGAAGCCCACACTTCAGTTCACTCTCATAACCACAGTACTATGATAATTAACATTAATTTCAAAGGCCCTACAATAGAACCCTGAGGAACCCCACTACATATACTGAACCAACCAGTTACCAAGTAATTCACAATAGTTTCTGCATTACGATTAACAGCTGAATATTTAGAATTAATCTAGGGTTCAAGGGGATGCCTGTAGACACCATCGTTCACTACACTGCACTCCTGTTATTAGTGACCAGAAACAACAATCAATCATCCAACCATGTCAGATTGGTGGGCAAGGGCCGCACAATTTATGAAAAACCAAAGACAAGAGATGACATCTCTCAAAAACCAAAGACAAGAGGAGGCCACATCTAGCGTTCTCTGCATAAGTGTGTGTGGCATGTGTCTTCCTGTGAAATAAGTAAGTTGTGTGTGTGTGTATGTATGTATGTATGTATATATATATATATATATATATATATATATATATATATATATATATATATATATATATATATATGGGGTGTATATACACTGATCCCATTTATCAGCTACTCTTACCATACAGGAACACTTTGTAGTTCTATAATTACAGACTGTAAGATAAGATAAGTCATTTATAATCCTTTTTAAGTCCCGCAGTGAGGACATTCACGAAATCAAAACCAGCACAAGCACCACAAATTTGGAGTCCATTGTGCCTGAAGATGATAAAAGACATTTCACTAACAAAAAAAGTTTCCTCAAGTAGGAGAAAACAGGGTAAAAAAAAACAAACTTGGTGGTGGTGTGTTAGTGTGTGTTGTGCTGGTATGAGTGGATCGGACACAGCAGTGCTGCTGGAGTGTTTAAACACAGTGTCCACTCACTGTCCACTCTATTAGACACTCCTACCGAGTGTCTCCACCTTGTAGATGTAAAGTCAGAGACAGAAGCTCATCTGTTTCTGCACAGTTTGTGTTGGTCGTCCTCTAGTCCTTCATCAGTGCTCACAGGACGCTGTCGGCTGGACATTTCTGGTTGGTGGACAGTTCTCAGTCCAGCAGTGACATTGAGGGGTTTAAACACTCCAGCAGCCCTGCTGTGTCTGATCTACTCATACACGTACAAGACACATCACCAACACATCACCACCATTCCAGTGTGACTGCAGTGCTGAGAATGACCCACCACCCACATAACAGTTGCTCTGTGGTGGTCCTGTGGCGTCCTGACCATTGAAGATCAGGGTGAAAGGACTATTTTGATTCGATGCATATATAATTTGTAAGACTATGCTTGAGCCAGTCAGAACATTCAACAATATTGAGATATGGATGGTTAAATCTCACTTTTGAGGACGCTAAGTCAATCCAATCGTCTTTCCATTGTGTTCCAACCCCACAGAATAAAAGGCAGAGCAGCAACTAGATCAACTGAATTAAGTTTCGCATTTCCTATCTAAACAAACAGTCCGATTGCATGCCCAGTGGGAGCTGGAACGTACGAATGTTGAACTACACCTAATTTTAAAGGCCAACAGATTGTGGTAACCTTAACTCCTTAACATTTCTTATCCTTTTCCCCCTTAAACATTTCCATTTCCAAACCTGGGAAGCAGCTGTGGGGGCGATGATAGAAAAATTGATTGTGAAATCTATTTAGTGTGGCTATTGATTTCCCCATAAGGAGAAGGAATGTTGGCCGGGTGTGTAAGATAATGGAATATGGAATGGGGTAAAGAGAGCACCGAAATGGGAAGTGACATTGGTTAATGGAGTAGAACTGGGCTGTTTTACGTAAGGTGAAATGTGTGTGTGGGAGGATAGCAATGGGGCTCTGTGTGTACACCATGGCCACACGAACAGCTGTGTACTTGTCCTTGTTAGTTTACCCAATAGACTCTCCTCACTATCCTTTTGATGAATTCTGGATAGATGTCTTTTCCCGCTGCCAGTGACACAAATAACCAAAGGAATAAGATGTGATGTAGATTCTAACGCCTTATCAACTTGATGTCCCAACATGGCATAATAAAGTGACCAGTAATGGTCCTCTAGTGCTCACTAGTCCTTCTAGTCCTTCATCAGTGCTCACAGGACGCTGCCCACGGGATGCTGTCGGCTGGAAATTTCTGATTGGTGGACTGTTCTCAGTTCAGCAGTGACACTGAGGGGTTTAAACACTCCAGCAGCACTGCTGTCTGGTCCACTCGTACCAGCACAACACACACTTAACACACCACCACCACGTCAGTTTAACTGCAGTGCTGAGAATGACCCACCACCCACATCATAGCTGCGCATCGTTGGTCCTGTGGGGTCACTGAAGATCAGGGTGAAAGGAGGAGAATAAAGTCTGCAGAGCTGATAAAATTGCAGTGAAGGACAGAAAGAAGGACAGAATGCAATGGCTGATTGGTGTGAACTCATCTATTATAGCAGTAATAAAGAAAGGTTAGATTGTGAATTGTGCCTCTCACTGGTACATAAACTCACATGTTGATTGTAGGGCCCTTAATCAGGACGGAAGCTTTACATGAAGTCTGGAGAGCGTATCGTTTTCAGTAGTTCTTAAAGAACCATTCATTAAAAGGTTCCTTAAGCAACTAAAGATGTTCTTTATAAAGTCTCCAAAGAATGCCTTTATGTAAGCATCTTTATAATAAAGTAAAGTTAACCTGGGGGGAAAGAACAGCCCATACACATTAAGAAGTCAGTAACTGCTTAACACAGCACAACAGAAAGTCGCAGGAAGCTGGTCTGCTGGAGTCTGCACTAAGGTCAGCAGTGTGGACGCTCATAAAGGCAAAGCCCTGTAGCCAAACTGGACCATGCATTGCCTTCAGCAACCCTCTTCTAAGTATGTTTTTTTTTTCCCTCTGCTCCCCACTAGCAGAGGTAGATTTTGCCAGTGGCTGAAGTGATTAAAGAGATGGCGGACTTTGTGCTAATGACGGAAATGGGGGAGCAGAGAGCATGACAGCTGCAACGACGGCAAAAGCACACGGGGGAGGGCTCACGGAAAGAAGACCAAAATGGCCCAGCGGGGTTCTTAGTCAAACATCACTGAGCAATTTAATTATTTCAATTTGTTTGGCCATAACAGTAATACAGCTGATAGAAGATGCCAATGCCCCAGTCGAGACGGATGTGTGAGAGCTGTTGTTGCCCCACAGTGAGTACACGTGCTGTGTGGCTACTGGTGATTAATGGTGCCGCTGAGCAATGTGTCATTATCACCCAATGCATCACGCTATTTAAGGGGTTCTACCAGTATTTATCAAAAGGGCACTAAAGTCATTAGATTATGTAACTTCTCTGCACTCTGCAACAATTCCACTCTTAGTGGAAGAACCTCTATCATAACCCATCAATATTTAAGCACGGTATGTGAACCCTGTTACAGTTTCAAAATGCACCGTCCTCTCCCCAGTCAATTCGGTCCATATATGCAAATTGCAGTTGCAAGAAATTGTAAGGGAACCCTGGATTCGGTATTGATTACTTGATTACTCGTGGTCTGTTTGTCAATATGAACAAACTCAACAGTTACACGGTTTGTATGTTGTTGGAACAAACCGAGAGTTCGATAAAAAGTCGGTTCAAGCACATTGACTAAATATCCACAAAGCAGGCTAGAAAAAGTAAGTGAAGCACGGTGTTAATGACTTCTCCAAGAGCTAAGAGCAAAAAATGTGTTTCAATTCTGATGAGATTAAAAGCGTGGGCTGCACAAGGTACACAAAAGGCAAAACCCTGTCAAAGGGCCTGTAATAAAGACCAAATGTGATCTGGCGTTGTATGAAATTGCAAACTACACCATGACATCAAATTGTTGATCCTGGCACTGACCACGGTGCCTCCTCATATGGATTCGTTCCTTCTGTTTTCTGTGTGAAGTCTGAAGGCATCAGTCCAAGTCCTGAGTCCAAAATGATCAAAAATAATAACCCAGAATATTTGCCTCAAAACTGACTTCACTACCGATCACAAATAACAACATTGGCACTGACTGAACGGGAAAAACAGGAGTATATTTACTAGTGTTGCTGGAATACAAATCACTGTCATTCATTTTGGGATTCCTGGGAATTCAAAGAGATCGTACTAGCGACCCACTGATACAGGAGAAAACATTACATCCAAGTTGCATCTTTTCTTTCCAAAACCTGTTTTCTTTGCTCTGCTGCTGTCTGACAGGATATAACGTCATGTGCTGAAATACTTTCTCCCAGATGGTTGGGTAGCAGGCTAAACAAACAGCGATGGGGAAGAAAGTTTGGGCTTGTCGGCAGGGTGGCTGTCCAGATGTCAGGGATTGCCAATCGTCTGTAAAAAGGCCAACTTTTGTGCTGAGCAATCCAGCTGACCACTCAAGGCTGAGGACATTTTCTACAGTCACACATCCAACAACTAGGAACAACTTGTTTTGTTCCTGCCTAATTTGTTTGCGTGGTGCGTTCAATTACAAACATAACACCTGATGGTAAGTCACTGTTTAGAGATCCTTAATCATGGATTAAGATGCTACAGTCCAGCTCTGAGTGTCTCAGCAGTCCACTGTGATCTGAGGATCGCGACTTCGAACCCAGAGTCATGCCGCTTGCCGTGGGCAGCTGGAATCAGAGGGAGAGCACCTGGAAGACCGCATAATAGCCACCCACAGACCACATAATACCTGCTCCGTGGTGGTCCTGTGGGGTCCTGACCACTGATGAAAGGAGGATAATAAAGTATGCAGAGAAACAGATGGACTACAGTCTGTAAATATAGAACTGTAAAGTGTTCCTGCATGATAAGAGGAGGCGATCCAGTGGACAGTGAGGATAGAAACAAGGTGGTGGCCATAATGGTATGGTTGATTTGCATTGAGCACTGCATTGGGAGCACTGTGTTTGGGATCAAATCTGTTTTCTTCATGGTGTGCTGATGTCTCTCTTTATGAGGTATGATCACCCTTGACAGGGCAAGCAAGGTCATGCAAACATTTGCATGTGAGCGTGGATATTTTCAAAAATGGAGAGGGAACCTCTGGATATCTGGAAGTGTGTGGTCATCGTTTTGAGACTCAGATCTCCCAATCAACTGGAGGAAATCCCAAAGAATTCCCAGTTTACTCAAATCGACTGGCTAAGGAAACCGAAGGGCATTACTTCCAAGTGGCCGATAGGTGTCCTTACACCGTTTTCTTCACATTGTGTTACAATGGGCTTATAGAAATGCTCCTGAATGATTTTCAGTGTATTTTTCGTGACAGCACAGCAAAGGCCTTCCAGAGATCTGGGCCCTTTAAAACAAATGTTCACTCATCAACGTGACTAAATACAGCACAAAGTCATTTAACCCAAGTACAATGTCATTGAGTCCGTAACAACCCTGCATCCACGCTGCCAGAGCCTACCGCTCAGTACAGAGATCCTACTTGATCAAATGGCACAGGAAATGCCAACACCTTAATTGAGCAAACACCGCGATTTCTCCAGCTGCACAGCTCCTGCACGTCATGAGCGGCAGCGGCGGCTGAGAAAGAAAGAAGGGGAGAGTCATAAAGACTTCAGCCTGATGCTGGCATAAATACAACGGTGGAATAAAACTGCCAGAGTAAAAGCAGCAGCCTGAGCATGAAAAGAAGAGGCATAGGCCACAGACGGAGGAGAAAATACACCGTGCATGCATTTGGGACTATCACACGAACACCGTCCATTTCAGAGCAAACGAACGAAGAGACTCGTCCAGATTTCTTCAGGCAGACCCGTCTTGCACGTGTGTTAACCAGGTTGAAAACTGAATCCCCGATTTCCCTCGGATTCGCTCGTCAGTTTGAACGGGTGTGACATCATGGCCCGGCCATTACTGCGATCAGAGGAATGTGACTAAAGCAATGACCTTAAATGGGAGATAAGCAAATGAAAGAACTGCAGAATCCCATTTTACCGTATATCGTTCCATCGCTCCTTTAACACGGCTAATGCGCTCAAACAATAAGCCTACGCCACGGGTTCCCAACCCTAGTCCCGATGGACCCCTGCCCTACACATTTTAGCACTTTGCCTGCTCCCAACACACCGGATCCTACTAATCTGCTCATTAACAAGCCCTTTGAGAAGTGCAGCAGGTACGTTATAGCAGTGATTCCACTAAAAGGTGCAGGCCGAGGGGGCGGGGTCATGGCCCAGGGTTGAGAAACCTTCCCTATGAATCAATCAGTATGTGCTATGGTTTATTCTGTACCTACAATCAATGATTAAGTCCACTATAAATGATTCAATATGCACTATGATTAATTTCATATTCAGTGTCTTCCATGAAAAACTCTGTTATGAATTATTCAAGATGCACTGTGATTTATTTTGTATCGACAATGAACTGCTCAGTATGTGCCGTGAATTATTTTATATCTATTATGGATTATTCAGTTTCCACTATGAATCATTGAGTATATGCTATGATGAACTTTGTATCTTCTATGAATTATTCAGGATAAGCTAGGATTATTTGAATATGAACTATGAATTATTTAGTGTCAACTATGAATTTTTCAGGATGCACTACAATTTTAATAACTACTGAATATTCAGTGTCCAAATATGAATGAATTATGCACTATTATTTTAATATTTATACATTATTTAGTGTCAGTTCTGAATTATTCAGCATGTGCTATTATTTTAATATCTACTATGAATTATTCAGTATGCACTTTTTAATATCTACTATGAATTATTCAGTATGCACTTTTTAATATCTACTATGAATTATTCAGTATGTACTATTATTTAATATATACTAAGATTTATTCAGTATACACTATGATTAACATCTACTACGAATTAATCAGTGTCCATTATGAATTATTCAGCACGGTCTATTTTAATATCTGCTATGAATTATTCATCGTGTGCTATGATTATTTTAATATCTGCTTTGAATGATTTATTCTATGAATGATTCATTATGTGCTATTGTTTAATATATACTATGACATACTCAGTATACACTAATATATGAATTCTGTAGTATGCACTATTTGGTATCGACTATGAATTATTCAATATACACTGACTTTTTTTTGCATACAATGAAATATTGAGTATTTGGTATTTGAATTATTTAGTATGTGCTATGAATTATTTTGTCTCTACTGTTAATTACTGTGTCCACTATCAATTATTCAGCAGACACCATGATTTATTATGATTTTATTTCATCTACGAAGGATAATTCAGTACCCTTTATGAACCAGCCTCTACTTTGAATCAGTGCATCCTATGATTCAGTCTACTATGAATTATTGATTAGCCAGTATGAACTAGTGTCCAGTATTCAGTACTTATTATACATTATTATTCAGCAGCACCAAAATTCAGTATCTACTGTGATTTTTGACCTATTCGTTATGAATTATTCCTGAAACAATTTTGTAACTTCTCTCTTCAGGGCAAGGAGCTGGGAAACGGTCCAGCACACAGGCCAGCACGGCTGAAATGGTTAATCAGCATCATTCCTTTTCCACCAAGTGTTTTGTTCTTTGACCTTGGACGCTACCCTGCTGAGCACTACTGCCCAGTTACTGGATGGGGTTCATCCAGCAGGTTCAGCTAAAGTGGGAATATAAGATCCCAATGTACTTTCAAGTGGAAGTTCATGTAGGACACGGATATCAGTCACAGGCCTCATCGTCCTCATCGTCTATCTCTTATTGCCCTCTTGTGGCTCAAAGAAATTTTTGCAGCTGTAGAGAAAATCGGGAAAATGCCGACTGGACCTTTTTGAGAGGTAGACGGAGACGATAAATATTTGATGGCTGTCTGAATGATAAATGAGAAGATTCACACAGAATGTTTACCAATAACTGGGCCTGCAAGGGGCCCACTGGTTAACTGGGAAGGGGCGGGGAAATCATAAAGTAATGTTGGCTGCATGATGGATTGACAAGCAACTGTTTTGTTCTGTGTCTACTGTGAATTAAAAACGATGACTGGTGAAACTGCATCTGGGGAATATTAAACTGGGGAAATCTCGGAATGCCTGTCACGTCTTGCATAACTTACACTGAATTACAACTTATTTACATTGTCCTTCAATTGCGGCTTGAAGAACATTGCTGCGATCGCATGCTTAGTCTCCCAGTTTGGTAGGAGCACACCAATGTCCAACCGTGAAGCAAGGTGGAAGTAGCATCACGGTTAGGGCTGATTTTGTTTGTCTACCACTGTGATAAAATATGAAAACTTCAAATTTTATAAGCAATTAATGGCAAAATTCACATAATTCCAAAGGGTTCACTTATTTTCTTACAACCGTTTTAATGATTGAATACATCAAACTATTCATCTTCAAAGTATGTGCTATTCTGAGTTATTTCGTTCACGTTGCTGTTTCTTTGTAGTTCTATAATCACAGACTGAAGTCCATCTGTATCTCTGCAGGCTTTATTCTCCTCCTTTCACCCTGATCTTAAATGATCAGGACCCCACAGGACCACCACAGAGCAGCTATGATGATACATTCTCAGCAGTGCTGCTGGAGTGTTTAAACCCCTCAGTGTCACTGCTGGACTCTACAGTTCACCAACCACAAATATCCAGCATCCTGTGAAGGACTAGAGGATGAGCTTCTGTCTCCGACTTTACATCTACAAGGTGACAAACCGGGGGGGACCATGTGGACAGTGTCTGAGCACTCCATCAGCACTGCTGTCTGATCCACTCATACCATTCCAACACACACCATCATGTCAAGGTGACTGCAGTGCTCAGAGTGACCCACGGCACACATTACCTGCTCTGTGGTGGTCCTGACCATTGAAGAACAGGGTTAAAGAGCTCCCAGCATGTGAGCCTTGAGCCGTACGAAGTGTGTGATGGAATTGGACACAACCAAAAAGAATACCCTTCAAACGTGTACCGTCACACCCCCGCAAACCTCACAAGTGGAGATCAGGGTGGGAAAAAATAAAACATGAAAAATGGATAGTGTGTGGAAGGATGCAGCTCTGCAAAGGCAGCTGCTTGAGGCAAAAGAGAAACAGACATCTCGTTTCATTTTAGGTTGCACTATTTATTCAACTAAAAATACACAAACGCTGCTCATAAGCAGGAACGATACTCTCAAGCAGAACCACGTCTGAGGAAAACAAACAAATGTACAAATATAAACTTCAATGATTATGGCAGTGACTTCAGCACAAACAAGTCCTGTTAACATTGAATACCATATGGCGTAACGAAGGGTAAAATACAGCGGATTTTCAGCCATAACAGAATTCAAAAGGGACTCTCTGCTTATTCAAAAAGCTAATATAGCTTCCAAATACAGTGCAATGCTAAATTGTGGGCATATCGTTTGCAAAATTTCCTCTTAGTTACTGTGACAAGTAGAAGATGAACTCGTTTGGAAGTCAAAAAGTTAAAGATGAAAGACTTATTTCAACATATTAAGCAAGAATCGTGAATTAATTATTTTTTTTTTGTAAGAAAATGATCGTGGAAAAAGAAAAGGAGCACCGGGAGCAAAAGTTGGAATTGGGTTGGACAATATGATATTTTATCAAAACTGTGATCAAATGTTATTGTGATACAAAATTGGATATAGTGGATGTGTGTCATTGCTTCAAAAACACTGATTCATTAAAGATAATTACACTAAACACATTTTGAACAAACTCACTGTACTCATTATGAGTATTTGAGGTTTGTAAGAATCTGCCATTAATTATTTTGACTAACATAGAAAATATGATAAATACATGGATCGTAAAACTGTCGTTAAATACTGTGATATCTTTTGGGACGTTCCAACTGTAAAAATGTGATCTCCACTTTTATCCAGGTCTCAGAGAACAATTATATGGTTGGGTCTCTGACTTCTCAAACCTTGTCCCAACAATCAGCAGTCATGGGCTCCTCTAAGCAGCTGCCTAGTACTGAAAAAAAAAAGAAAAGAAAAATGATGTGGGAGAAAGGTAGAAGATGACGGCACAGCAGATAATCACATCCCTAGATTGTAATTTCCAGTCAGGAGATTTAGGAGATGAGTGGAGGTGAAGACCAAAGGAAAATTGAAGTGAGAACCACTTTTAAGTTGGAGATTTATTAAACTATAGAGTGGTGGAGCACTGTTTTACTGTGCAGCGACTCCCACACAAATATGTCCTTCACAGAAGAATCAGAAGAAAAGATTTAATAGATGCAACTATTAAAACGCCTTTTTTAAAGGATTAGAAATGTTTCATCTTAACTTTGACTTCAGGAATTAGGTTCCTCACGTCACAAATTCACAGTTAGGAGATATTTTGACCAGAGATGCCCAAACTTTTGCATGCTACAGTACACACACACACACACACACACACACACACACACACGCACACGCACGCACACGCACGCACACGCACGCACACGCACGCACCCCTACACTTCCACAGGAACTAGTAAGGTGATAAGTACTGGTGTTGTATTTATACACGTGTAGAACCTGAAACTGAAGGGAAATCTTTGAGGGGTTCTGCGCATTGTTCCATTACTACCCTTCTGCCATTGATGCTCTAGTGCTGAGCAATTAATGAAGACTTCTCAAGAGGCACAGCACACAAAGTAGGCAGTTGTCCATCAACTGCAAACAGATAAGTAGTAGACGGGTAAACGAGCAATGGAGCAATCCATTCAGGACCTGAGGACACTCTGTGCACTCAGTTCACAAAGCAGCCAGCATCTTTAGAACACGAATCGTAGCCTAACGAAGTGCTAAAATGTTGATTTTGTTTGTCGTTCTTTCTTTCTTTCTTTCTTTCTTTCTTTCTTTCTTTCTTTCTGTACAACAGCAGCATTTGATGACATCAATTAAAACTTCTTCAAAAGTGAAACAGAAAAATTATATTAATGGTAAGACTCGGTGGTCCACTACAGATCCTCCAGGCTTTAATTGTGTTTGACTAAATATCCATATTCTATATTCCTCTAACCTTGATCACAATTTCAACCCCAAACCTTAGAATCCAATCAGTTTCTCCAGTTTTGTTAATATTTCAGGCAAAGCAAATCATCCACAGGGATCCATTTAAATAAAAGCTCACAACAAATTCAACAATAAAGAGGGAAAAGGAATGAAGATACAGAAAAAGGGCAAAAAACAAACACAGAAAGACTGAGCTATATGGGCAGAGCGTAGAGGGGGCTGAAAGACTAGAGAGACCATAAAGAAAAGGCACAGGATCATAGTGAAAGGAAAGGCAGGGTAGACCCAAACAGGGTCTGATCGGGCCTATGCACCACGTTCACGCCTCACTGGTGCTCAGGCCCGGCCAGCGCTGGAACTGAAGAGAACGGGGACGGTGGAAAGGAACCGAGCACTGGAGCGGCAAGAGAAAGTCATTAGCCACATGGCAGATGTTGGCCTCTTCGATCTGAAAAGTGCAGAAACCTTACAAAGCCCGCGCACCACTCGTCACGGCGCCTCTGAGCACGGCCTGCAGCCAAGAGGTGTTACGATCCACACTTACTGTAATACCACTGGTTCATACAGACATTCAGAAATGAGACAATACGCTGTACAAAGTGCTACTTTTCACAACCCAAGTAGGCACTGGTCGGCCCGTGTCAACACACAGCCGACAGACGAGAACTTCTGACCACCCAAACACCTCAATGTCACGGTGTCATTCAGCCTTTCGTCCCAGAAAACGTAAAAAGATCCACCCCTGAACACGTAACCTAAGTTAATAAATAAATAAATTACACCTTTCGTTACTGCAACCATCTAAAATCCCTCTCTGTAAGTGAACCGTGTTGCCCAAACAGTGTGAAGAGCTCAGAACTTCTACCAAAAAAATAAAACTGCCTGCACTTTGGAAACTAAAACAAATGTCCTCATTGCTAAGGTTAATAAAGCTCTTGCAAACATGCAATCAAGAACAGATTTTGTGCCAATAGTGAGCATTTAAAAAGCACTTTTGTTTTTCTAAGCCGTTCACTTTTCAAGGTGTACCACAATTGGTCAATTAGTACCAACCTGTGAGTAGCACAGCGACTCCTTCAGCTGACATCAGCACCTTGGACCTCTACAGATTTCTTCATTAAACATGCTGTGCTTGCAAATAGAAACGGCCGAATAAACATATATGAACGGTCCAAACCGACGACGTTGCTAACACGTTGTTTTGGTAAACTGCTTTGACCATGTTTTTTTTTTTTTTTTTTTTTTTTTGGTCCAAGGTTTCACTCCTTTACTATTTACATCACGAGAGCGCTGTCACTTCACGCAAGTGCCTAAATAAGTGTGTGTGTTTCACCACAAAAACCATTACTGGACTCCCTGCCTCTAACGGTCAGGCTATGAAAGTCTTAATGACTTTCTGGATGATCTGGCCACAGCCAGGGCAGGGGGCGTGGAACTTGTGCAGCTTACGAGCGCAGGGGAAGCAAGTGATCATGTGGGCGGTGCGGCCGTGGATGATGTTGCCGTTGCGGGGCCGGATGCGGCACAGCTTGCACGGCTCCAGCATGGCCTCCTGTCGGCATTTGGTCTCGCCGTCCAGCAGGTCCTGGCTGTCCCCCTCGGAGCTCTCCTGGGAGCTCTGCAGAGGTCGGCAGGGGGTCTTCCCCTTGGTGGAGGAAAGGGGTGGGTTCCGAGTGGCCTGGTGGGAGGGGAGGATGACTGGATCAGACACGGTCCTGAGGCAGTCGGGGACATCTATGCCGTCGTCCTCGTCTTCGTCTTCGTGGCCCTGCGGGAGGGAGCTACAGACGGGGATGTCGGGGACGGAGATGGAATGAACCAGGCGGGGGCAGTCTTTGTACCAGTCCTTGCGCAGGGCCCAACAACGCATGCAGTAGCGCTGGAGGGGCGAGTTGAACTTCCGGCACTCCACACACTGCCATGCATCCTGCAACAAGAGGAGACACTTGGTTTTTGAAACGCGGAGACATCTTTGATGGCTCAGGTGTTCAGCACAGTAGTCCAGTCTAGGGACCATGTTATTGCAGCCACTGCACATTATCTGCAGATGATTCCACAATCTCTCCTCCCATCATCCGTGAACAAGGCCTGCAGATGCCTATAGTTCTACACTTGGGGTAGGTTTACACTGGGGTGGACAACAATAGATCAATATTTAAAGACTTTTCTTCATTCTTAGTATTTATTGCTGCATTACATACAATTAAACAGGACCTGTTACACTCGTTTTGCACAAAATCTCTCTCATATAATCGATATTGTAATACAACATTTATCACAATACAGTAAAATATATTCATATTGCCCACCCCAGGCTTATACCCCCTACCTGGAACAAGCGTGCCCATCCTCAGACTTTGAGCTAATGATTCTAATGCCAGGATGGAAGGTGTTGTTTTCTATCTACAAAGCCAAAAGCCTCCTCAGGATTTTAACTTGATGGACTTGAAACCCCCCCCACCTCTGCCTGGACCTACTGAGGTGGTAAAACCGCTCAGATGGTCAGGGTGAGGGAAGTGGAGCTAGCCAGCAGGGATCTGGCTTATCTGCAAGTTAGACAAGATCACAGACAAATGCTCACGTGTGTGGAGATCTCAGTGTCTGTATCATCACTCAAGCACTGAGAGTCTTCATCCAAGTCCTCCTGCATCTGGAAATACAGCAAACGTAAGTGATAAGCAGATCATCAGAATGCAATCTAATTCCAAAATGCGTGCAAGTACCTCCTTGTCCTCTTTGCCTTCCCTCCCATGCTCCTCCTCCTCCTGAGGGGACTCTGCATCACTGCCCTGCTCCAGCGCAGCTTCCTTCATCTCCACGCTCACCTGCTCGCTCTCGGCCTCGTTTAGAAACCACAGGTCATCTGTGGTGTCCGACACGATGGCGGTGTCCTCCTCCTGGCCAGGAGAAACCTGCTTTCTCAGTCTAGTTGTGTGGAACATGCTACTGTGCTTCCCACAGTTATGGACTAAAGGTGGGCATAAGTAAGCGGACTGTATCCAAATGCTGGGAACAGTTTTATCCACCTGAAATGTATTACTATTCACGTGAAAAAGTCCTGAAGATAGATTCACTCATACCGTGTGAGGTTGTTCCACTTACTTGATTGGTATGAATATCTGTCGAGCCATTGCTCCTGCGTGTGTAGTTACTGCGCAGGTTTCCTAGAAACCACCAGGGCAGACCAGACAGGTCCCACTCATCAAGGCTCACGTCCAGTTTTGGCCGCTTGCAGGCTGATCTGGGCAGACCATCTAAAGAGTCTGTTGGAAATTTTAACACATGATGACTCCGTGGAACAGTTTACTGTTATAGATTTATCTCAAACCAAGTCTGACTGACCAAATACACTGGACTTCAGTGCAGGGGACACAAAACAATAGTAATTATACCCATCTGACCCACTTTTTTTACACACGGGAATTAGACCCACATTTTACCCATCCACACACAGTGAAACACCAGGGGGCAGTGAGCACACGTGCCCGGAGTGGTGGGCAGCCCTATCCTCAGCACCCGGGGAGCTGGCGAGTTCAGTGCCTTGCTCAAGGACCGATCTGGACTGCCCTGAACTGTCCTGCCAGTTCAGGGATTCAAATTGGTGACCTTCCAGTCACAAGACTGGTCCCCTCACCACCAGGCCACGGCTGCTCCAATCTCACTGAAATGAAGTCTGACTGACTTCCTCCTGTAACTGTAACTGCTGTTGTCCCACTTCCCACTGAAACAGAGCTCCTTATTGTCCGGTCTCTAAATTAGATAGTGTCCCACTACACATCAAAATAAGAGATTCTGATTGGTCCTGCCGCCTGAATGAAATGGATTCTAAATGGTTCGTCTCTCATTCAGAAATACATGATTTGATTGGTTTGTCCTATACTTTTGACTCTCTGATGTCCCACCACACACTGACAGGCATTCTGATTGGCTTGTGCATAAATCAGACACTGAAACTGTGATTCGGATTTACTCTGCCACTGAATGTGACTAGGGTTGGTCAAAAGCTGAAACGGGAATTCTGACTTGTTCTTCTGGAACGCTCGACTCTCGTTCCATGTGGTTTAGGAAGACAAGCCGAAATACAGCGGCTGTATTTTTGAAACCCCTGTTCTACAGTTTTCTGCCACTGAAAACATCAGAAATGTGGAGGCGTATCAAATGAGGTGTGCGTGGGTACGTACCATCATCTGCATCACGTGGTCTGCGCTGCGAGGAGTTCTGCGTGGTGCAGGCATTGGCACCGGCGCCACTGAAGACCTGGCTCGAGCTACACATTCTGCTCGACACCTACACAGTGGAGGAAAGGCTGAATCAGTGCCTACTGCAGAACTGTGGTAACAGGCAGAACGGCAGCTCCCCCACTGCAGAGGCCTCGCTACGTGGCTGCAGAACGCCACGCTCGCGCACACACACAGAGGGAAAGGGAAATGACAGAAGGACCTAGGTTGTGGGTTTCAACTAGACAAATAGGCCTGAGAGGATCAAAACCCAGATCTTTCCTCCGATAAACAAACGTTACTGTTTAAAAGCGCACATTATATTGATTGCTAGCAGAGACATGTTAAGAAACACACTGTTAATACTAAATCAATGCACTGCATCAAGTATCGTACTGTGATTGTGTAAAAAAAAAAAGTGGCTACACCTTTCAACACAAGTGTGTCACATGCACATTTCCCACTGTTTTAAAGGTCTTGCACTCAAAACGCTGCACTACCCATCCCTTCCCCAAAGGTGTAGCCACTATAAGCATCAATGGGAAAACAGCTGCCACTCTCTCTTACGTCACCCCGACTAGAACCCTGCCTAATGTGTGTTAATGGATGGAAGGGTGTGGGATAGATGGGGGAGAGGGAAGAAAAGGCCAATGAGTGGTCAACGGAGCTGCCCTCCTGCCAACAGAAGCGACGGGGCAGAGAAGAAAACTCTGAGTGACAAACAGAGACAGGGACTCTGTTTCCCCATCAGCCAAACTTGTGCTGGTGGCTCCTCCCACTCCCCCACCCACCCAAAGACCACCAGGCAAAGCCGGCCATGGGGATGTACAGAGACGGTGCCACTCTGTACAGACACGTCTGATGGAGGCAGCTGCTCTTCCAGCCCCTTCTCATGGCAAACTTCAACTGGGCTACCAGTACCAAACACAAATCCAACGGCAAGCACTGGAATCGGAACGGGTTCGTAAAACTTGGCCAGAAAACATCTTGGGATCCAATCTGGATGAAATCATTCGCGTGTTAAGTATTAAGTGGGAGGGGCTAAACATTAAGAGGCTGAAACAAGTGTCAAAGTCATTATAGGTGCAATTTTAGTCATCATTTAATCACTCAAGCAAAACGTTACAATGCTCCTTCCCAGCTCGTTCCAAATACACCCAAGCCTCAACAAATACATCCACAAATGTATTGACACTTCTGTCAGCCTACGACCTCAACGGCCAGTCAATCCCAGTGGTCAATAAAGGGATCCAATATACAAGCCCTCCACTCTCAGTTGTTTGTCATGGAAGGGGCCGGCTTGCAGCGGTTCTCCTGTGCACCATGCTGTCGCTTTACCTGACCGGGATCTTCACATGGAGACTCATTAGAATCCTTGCCGACTGAAAGATTCTTTTCTGCGTCTGCATTTCAAATGAGACACAATAACAAACAAAAGAAAAAAGAAAAAAGCCTGCCCTTCATTAACCAAGCACACACCATTCATTCTTTGAGAGCGAGGAAAGAGAAAAACGACAAAACTTCATGCCATTAGCCAGATCTGTGGGGGCATAAACATAAACCAATGGCAGAAGAGAGGACTTTCTTAACCCTTATCTTCACCCTCACAACTACAGAACGGTCACAATGAACGTCAGTTCAACTGACCCTAAACTAGAACCCTGTGCAGTACAGTAACGTGATCAGTAGGGGTGTAACAAAAGTATGCAGCAGCTGTCGACTAATGAATGTAGAGCAGATGTTCTTAGCTTCCACCCAAGGTCCCCTACAAACCCTTCACACTGGCTGCCCATCTTCCGGCTACTGGACCTGGACTATTTTCTTACCCTGTCCTGGACTAGTTGCCTACCTGCATCACCAACTATGCAGAGATGCAGAAAGTAATTGGTTGCTATAGTTACGTCCACCGTCAAACTATCATTACTTCAGTACACCTGAAGATTAGAACAGAGTGTGGGGGTCCAGTGTCCCCTACGTATAAGTAGTAGACCAGAGGAGGGGGGTCCCCCCTTGTGGGCCTGGTTCCTCCCAAGGTTTCTTCCTCCAACTCTGAGGAAATGTGTCCTGCACTGTCGTCCTTTGGCTCAGCGGGAGGTTTATGTCTTTGTCCTTTGTTTCATTTGTACACCTTTATATTTTAGATTTCTGTGAAGCTACTCCGTGACATCAGTTGTAAAACTTCCGTTTGATTGAGGAGCATCACTACGGGCTGTATCAGGGACCACACTTGCACTACTGTCTCTTTATAGAAATCTGGGTTTGTCTTGAGCCTTTCTGGTGGTTTATTTCCCTCCATTGTGCATCATTTCAACAACGGTTGGGAATCACCACTGCTCTCAATTTCCGTTTCAATTCAATGTCAATTAAATTAGGCATATTTCACTTACAATCGCAGAATTTATCTTCATCGCCACAACCTGCATTGCTGAAATCCACTACTGAGCAGAGTGCATTTTTAAATTGGGTCAAACAGGATCAAACCAGTTTAAAATGAAACTCTCTTGCTGGTTTTCTCCAGAAGGAGGTGCTGCTGTGCTGTGTGGCAGCAGGTGTGTTGTGGCGAGGCACATCTTTATTAGCTCCAGTGAAGAATTGTTACCATGAGTCTCAAAGTTCTGAGACTGAAAACACAAAATGGGCTTTCATGCACTTTCTTCTTCCATAATCCCGCCAAATGAGCTGCCAGATTACCAGGACGTTATATCAATGACTGAGTTCGTTAATGGATGAACCTTTAAGGCTTGCAGCCTGAAGCGTCCCTCGTTACATTTGCTTCTCTCACAACAAACTTAAAATATATTTCATTTCACTCTTTCATTATTTGAAATGGTGACCATTAAAGGTTTCTGAGGATGTGTTTACGTTTTAGGACAAAAACGTTAAATTATTTGGCGAAATGTGTAATTTGAATGGAAAAGTCATTCAGTACGGTCACATCAGTGTATCGTTACACCCCTACCACAAAAGCTATGGGAAAACATGACTAACTACAATCGTAAGCTCTGCTCCACATACACACACACACCTTTAACGACACAACTTGGCAGGCTGGTCAGTGTACGAATTACAAAAAAACTAAAACACAAATTACAGGGAAGTGAGAATGTCTGTCTTTTACATACAGTCGTTTAAATAAAGCATGCAGTAAGACGTGAGGAGACGTACCTGAGCAATTCAAAATAAACAAATTCTTCTTCAGCATCTCATAAACGGGGCTGTTAAACAAACACACAGACTTCAGTTTTGAACCCACTGCATTCATTTCAACTGTGGGCCTGAACGTTTTAATCTGACATTTCTGTAAATTAGCTGAATAAACTGACTTCCCATCTCAGCAGGACCTAAACAATACTGGTACCGTTTACAGCTATAACCTGCTGAATCCAGTACTTCCATGCAAACCCCACAATGTCCCACGAAAGCAGGCATGCATTCACCTGGGGTTCTTAACAGAGAAGCTCTCCACCTCCAGCAGCTCTCCAAGCGGGTCATCTTGGCAATGGACAATGTGCTGCCTTTGTTTATCATACAATTCCTTTGCTATGATGTATTGGCCAAGGTAGTGCATGACCTGCAGAAAGTAATGGGATACTCGGTGAATGTAGTCGGGGGTAGGGCTGCATGATTTTGGATTAAACTGACATTGCAATATAATTTTTTTATCTGCTTTATTGATATTAAAACAATGCATGATTTTTCAAGCACTAAAATGTCATTAATTAACAGTGTTCGGGTAAAAATAAAGAGTACGTCAGATAAAACCTGCCTCTCGACGAAATGTGATGGAAAAATGACAACAGTGGAATTTCCCTTTTTTGTCAAACAGCAAAAAAGCAGGACGGGCTTGATTCAAACGGCCTTACGTGACACTGAACATCCTGCAGTGTGACTATTACACGCGTCATGTGCGCACACTGCGAGGATTATGCTGAAACAACATATTAAATCTTAGAGATCTGAACTTTGTGTGCAGTTGCCATATTCTAGACTTCATATCTCAGGAGCAGAGTAACCTACAGACACATCATACACTACAAAACCCTAATCAGGGAGTAATTCAGCTCAGAAAACAGCTACAGTTCAGTGTCCAACGGAGCTAAAACCCATCTTCGCTGGACAGCCAACGCGCTTTGTGCAATGGCTGACAGACGCCTGTGCCGATCAGCATCACATTGAGGATGCGATGTGGGGGGAGGGAGCGCAATCTACCCACCCATTCTGCTCTCTCTCTGGACCCCGGCTGCGGGTGGCAAGCATCGTGACCAGCTGAGCCACTCGGGTCCCTACATTATATATAAACTGACTGGTAACATCTTGCACTGACCTCCTTCAAAGTGAACACCTCCTCCTGAGCTCCTGCTATCCGAAGAATCTGCAGGAGGGGGGCCTTGGGCTGGACCTGGTTACCAAGAAAGATTAATGACTGATCTGTATGTAAGATTTGTAAACACACAAACAAACACACACACACACACACACACCATACCTGACTCCCCTCCCCTGGCAAGGCTCTGCATGCTGAGCTTGATCCTTGATGCAGGGATGATGACAGCGAGGTCATATTTGGGTAACTGTAAAACAGAAAGTCGTACAAAGAAAAGACGGTCATCTGCACCGTCCCACTGAGCTGTAATGCTGGACACCCACATTCCTGTGTCATCATCAGCTACTCAGCCCACTGACCTACTTATCCCAGTGAAGAGCTGTATGAGGCTCCTCGTCCACTTCCGTAACACATTCCACAACATCTAGATCTACATCCGTATGCCAGAAACGTCAGCTGCTCAGCGTGACATTAAGATGTTAAAAGAGTCACTGTGATCAATAACGACCGTTTCAGTGATCTAAACACGTAACGGAAAACTGAGGCTTTAAGGTTGTAAAATATTAGAGCAGAAAAACATAATATATTTGGGGGAAAAAAACAGTTAAATTAAGGAGGTATTTTTTAATAAATTGAAAGAACAGGTTTAGACAGAGAATGATTATTAAATCGAGAACAATTCATAATCAAAACATTTATAACAATTATATAAAACCTAGGGAACAATTTATTAAAATGAAGAACATGTAATAAGAGAGAAAAATTATTAAATATTAAGGAGAAGATTGGTGTGGAGATGGTGGAGGTGGAGCTTTGGGTTTGGTGTGGAGATGGTGGAGCTGTGGGTTTTGGTATGGAGACGGTGGAGGTGGAGCTTTGGGTTTAGTGTGGAGATGGTGGAGCTGTGGGTTTTGGTGTGGAGATGGTGGAGGTGGAGCTTTGGGTTTGGTGTGGAGATGGTGCTTTGGGTTTGGTGTGGAGATGGTGTAGGTGGAGCTGTGGATTTGGTGTGGAGATGGAGCTGTGGGTTTGGTGTCAAAATGGTGTAGCTTTGGGTTTTGGTGTGGAGATGGTGGCGGTGGAGCTGTGCGCTTGGTGTGGAGGTGGAGCTGTGGGTTTGGTGTGGAGATGGTGGAGCTGTGGGTTTGGTATGGAGATGGTAGAGGTGGAGCTGTGGGTTTGGTGTGGAGATGGTAGAGATTGAGCTGTGGGTTTGGTGTGGAGATGGAGCTGTGGGTTTGGTGTGGGGATGGAGCTGTGGGTTTGGTGTGGGCATGGTGGACATGGTGGAGCTGTGGGTCTTGGTGTGGAGATGGTGGAGGTGGAGCTTTGGGTTTGGTGTGGAGATGGTGGAGCTGTGGGTTTTGGTGTGGAGATGGTGGAGGTGGAGCTTTGGGTTTGGTGTGGAGATGGAGCTGTGGGTTTTGGTGTGGAGATGGTGGAGGTGGAGCTTTGGGTTTGGTGTGGAGATGGTGGAGCTGTGGGTTTTGGTGTGGAGACGGTGGAGGTGGAGCTTTGGGTTTAGTGTGGAGATGGTGGAGCTGTGGGTTTTGGTGTGAAGATGGTGGAGGTGGAGCTTTGGGTTTGGTGTGGAGATGGTGCTTTGGGTTTGGTGTGGAGATGGTGTAGGTGGAGCTGTGGATTTGGTGTGGAGATGGAGCTGTGGGTTTGGTGTCAAAATGGTGTAGCTTTGGGTTTTGGTGTGGAGATGGTGGCGGTGGAGCTGTGCGCTTGGTGTGGAGGTGGAGCTGTGGGTTTGGTGTGGAGATGGTGGAGCTGTGGGTTTGGTATGGAGATGGTAGAGGTGGAGCTGTGGGTTTGGTGTGGAGATGGTAGAGATTGAGCTGTGGGTTTGGTGTGGAGATGGAGCTGTGGGTTTGGTGTGGGGATGGAGCTGTGGGTTTGGTGTGGGCATGGTGGACATGGTGGAGCTGTGGGTCTTGGTGTGGAGATGGTGGAGGTGGAGCTTTGGGTTTGGTGTGGAGATGGTGGAGGTGGAGCTTTGGGTTTGGTGTGGGGTTAGTGGAGGTGGAGCTGTGGGTTTGGTGTGGAGGTGGAGCTGTGGGTTTGGAGTGGAGATGGTGGAGCTGTGGGTTTTGGTGTGGAGATGGTGGAGCTGGAGCTGTGGGTTTAGTGTGGAGATGGTGGAGCTGTGGGTTTTGGTGTGGAGATGGTGGAGGTGGAGCTGTGCGCTTGGTGTGAAGATGGAGCTGTGGGTTTGGTGTAGAGATGGTGGAGCTGTGGGTTTGGTGTGGAGATGGTGGAGGTGGAGCTGTGGGTTTGGAGTGGAGATGGTGAAGCTGTGGGTCTTGGTGTGGAGATGGTGGGGATGAAGCTGTGGGTTTGGTATGGAGATGGTGGACATTGAGGAGCTGTTGGTCTTGGTGTGGAGATGGAACCGTGGGTTTTGGTGTGGAGATGAAGCCGGGGAATTGGTGTGAAGATGGTGGTGATGGAGCTGTGGGTTTGGTATAGAGCTGGTGGAGGTGGAGCTGTGGGTTTGGTGTGGAGATGGAGCTGTGGGTTTGGTGTGGAGTTGGTGGACGAGTGGGTTTGGTGTGGAGTTGGTGGACGTGTGGGTTTGGTGTGGAGGTATTAGAGCAGTGGGTTTTGTGTGGAGACGGTGGAGGTGGAGCTGTGGGTTTGGTGTGGAGATGGAGGAGTTGTGGGTTTGGTGTGGAGATGGAGGAGTTGGGGGTTTGGTGTGGAGGTGGTGGAGCTGTGGGTTTGTTGTGGAAGTGGTGGAGCTGTGGGTTTGGTGTGGAGGTGGTGGAGCTGTGGGTTTGGTGTGGAGGTGGTGGAGGTGGAGCTGTGGGTTAGGTGTGGATATGGTGGAGCTGTGAGTTTGGTGTTTAGATGGAGGAGGTGGAGCTGTGGGTTTGGTGTGGAGAAGGAGGAGGTGGAGTGGAGATTGTGGAGCTGTGGGTTTTGTGTGGAGATGGTGGAGTTGTGGGTGTGGTGTGGATGTGGTAGAGGTGTGGGTTTGGTGTGGAGATGGTAGAGGTGTGGGTTTGGTGTGGAGATGGTAGAGGTGGAGCTGTGGGTTTGGTGTAGAGATGGTAGAGGTGGAGCTGTGGGTTTGGTGTGGAGATGGTGGAGGTGGAGCTGTGGGTTTGTTGTGGAGATGGTGGAGGTGGAACAGTGGGTTCGGTGTGGAGATGGTGGAGGTGGAGCTGTGGGTTCGTTGTGGAGATGGTGGAGGTGGAGCTGTGGGTTCGGTGTGTAGATGGTGGAGATGGAGCTGTGGGTTTGGTGTAGAGGTGGTGGACGTGGAGCTCTGGGTTTGGGGTGGAGGGGAGATGGTGGAGGTGGAGCTGTGGGCTTGGTGTAGAGGTGGTGGACGTGAAGCTCTGGGTTTGGTGTGGAGGTGGAGGGGAGATGGTGGAGGTGGAGCTGTGGGCTTGGTGTGGACATGGAATTGTGGGTTTGGTGTGGAGATCATGGAGGTGGAGGAGTGGGTTTGGTGTAGAGATGGTGGACGTGGAGCTCTGGGTTTGCAGTGGAGATGATGGAGGTGGAGCTGTGGGTTTGGTGTGGAGATAGTGGAGGTGGAGCTGTGAGTTTGGTGTGGAGGTGGAACTGTGGGTTTGGTGTGGAGGTAGAGTGGGGATGGTGGAGCTGTGGGCTTGGTGTGGACATGAAGCTGTGCGCTTGGTGTGGAGATGGTGGAGGTGGAGCTGTGCGCTTGGTGCGGAGATGGCGGAGGTGGAGCTGTGCGCTTGGTGTGGAGATGGCGGAGGTGGAACTGTGGGTTTGGTGTGGAGATGGTGGAGGTGGAGTTGTGCGCTTGATGTAGAGATGGTGGACGAGGAGCTTTGGGTTTGCAGTGGACATGATGGAGGTGGAGCTGTGGGTTTGGTGTGGAGGTGGAGCTGTGGGTTTGGTGTGGAGGTGGTGGAGGTGGAGCTGTGCGCTTGATGTAGAGATGGTGGACGTGGAGCTCTGGGTTTGGTGTGGAGATGGAGCTGTGTGCTTGATGTAGAGATGGTGGACGTGGAGCTCTGGGTTTGCAGTGGAGATGATGGCAGTGGAGCTGTGGGTTTGGTGTGGAGATAGTGGAGGTGGAGGTGTGGGTTTGGTGTGGAGGTGTGGGTTTGGTGTGGAGGTGGAGTGGAGATGGTGGAGCTGTGGGCTTGGTGTTGACATGAAGCTGTAGGTTTGGTATGGAGATGGTAGAGGTGGAGCTCTGCGCTTGGTGTGGAGATGGTGGAGGTGGAGCTCTGCGCTTGGTGTGGAGATGGTGGAGGTGGAGCTGTGGGCTTGGTGTGGAGATGGTGGAGGTGGAGCTGTGGGCTTGGTGTGGAGATGGTGGAGGTGGAGCTGTGGGTTTGGTGTGGAGACGGTGGTGCTGCTCTGCTCTAGCACAGGCCTCCAGAGAGGAGAACCACAGATAAAGGCTCTATCTAGAGATGGGAGGATCGATCCAAATATGGATAATATGAATATGAACGCTGGTACTGATACTGATCAATAATCAGATACAAAGATCGATACTTTCTCTCCCGCGCGCACTAACTGCTGCGCATGCGCGTTCACCACTCTACTCTGCGTATGCGCTGCTCCGTGTCAGAGCACGGAACAGCGCGCCCCGCCCCCTAACGCTCGTATTTTATTGTTTCACGTCACGAGGCTCAGCGGCGCCAGCCAATCAGCGATGCAGGTAGGCTCAACCTAGCCCCGCCCACTCATCCCGGTTCCCTCACTCCGACAGACCCAGAGCTTCCACCCGGAGATACACTCTGTATTATTTTGTTCGACTTTAAAAACGGAACAAGTGTGAAACTGTTTACAGTGTTAGTTGTGGTGTGTAGATGTTATGTTGTGGTGCCAGCCCTCTACCTCAGCAGATTGTGTTTGAAGTTGTGTTGATATTTTTTTACTCTTTTTATTAAAAAAAAAAAACAACAGAATTGTACTGAAAGGAAGAAAAGTTTGTATTTTTCTATCGTTTTCCTGAAGAACAATTCTATTTGAAAAAAGAATGAAAGAACTAGAAAAGATGTCAGTGAGAATAGAATGCTTTTTTTATTTATTTTTATCCACCTAAACAAAAAGTTTATTATAGCAAACTGTTTTTTTTTTTCTCATGTACACTGTTTGGTGAAATCCTAGGTCTTTTGGATCCTTTGAATCTATGAAGCTTAAATATTAAAAAAGTATCGGCGATACCGGCCTTGCATTTATTTGGTATCGGATCGATATCAGAATTCGCTGCATTGCCCACCTATGGCTCTAACGGCTCCCTACAGCTCAGTTAGCTCCCCCAGCTAATAGTAAGCTAGCGCCAGCTCCCCCTGACCCCCACGCGCGCGCACGCGAGCGACTAGACTCACCTCGAGACATCACAGAAACATCAGCTCATATCAAACATCACAAACATCAGATCTGACCAGAAACCGAGGAGCCGCCTGAGAGCCACCGGAACAGAGCCGGAGAGTCGACTGACTCGGATCGCAAGGAATCGACTCACAATGGCGGACGTGCAGGAACCGAAGCACGTAAGAGTCACAGTCGAAAGCTTCGCATCGCAAAGAGTCGACTCAAAATGGCAGAAGCGAACAAAAGCATGAACCGAACTAAACCACGTGAGAGTCCAAAGCTTCGGATCGCAAGGAATCGACTCGCAATGGCAGATGTGCAGGAACCGAACTAATGCAAGTAAGAGTCAGAATCGAATGCTTCGGATCGCAAGGAATCGACTCACAATGGCAGGAAGGCAAGGAGTTAAATTCAAACCGAACCCATTTCAAAATAAAAGTCCCAGAAAAATAAAAGTTAGGCCCGAAGGTTCCTCGGCGAGTTTTTTTTTCTAGAAATAGAAAAATTATATAAAAAGAAGCAAATCACTCTCAATATATTTCAAATCCTAATGGCTTTATTTATTTATATATTTATATATAGTATATTATATATAGTTTATATAACTTTGAACTCAATTGATTATCATTTTTTTTCCTTTGTTCTGTTAACTTCAACCGACAGGACAGAGAACAAGGCATTCCACATGATCATATATTACAAAAGTAAAGAAAATCCTAATGTGTGCACGTCACACGCATACATACATACATACATACATACATACATACATACATACGTACATACATACGTACATAATACACTTGCGTTTTTTTGTTAGTATAAAGTGATGGAGAGATGTGCACGGCTGCGTCCACTGAGACAGAAAAGAAAAAAGCAAAGACAGCAAAAGAGGAGGGGGGGGGGGTGGACAGGAGAATCAAGATAATAAATAAATGTGTCATATTCTAAACGAATAAAATCTGTTGCATAGTTGGAAGCAAACAGGACTGACATGTTGGCGTGACGAAGATTTATATTTACAAACAGGGAGGCGTTATGGGGAGGACTGAACGAAGGTTATACTTTTGGCAGCCGAAACACACACCGACTAAAGATGCTGTTTGTGAGCAGGCCACGTGTGACCCTTTGTAAACCCCCACACACACAAGCGGAGGCCACGCTCTTAACTGACCATACGATAATCCAGACCAGGAGAAAAATAACTTTCCCCCAGTTTCTGTTATGAATGGCTGTGAATGACACTTTTGGTTTGGACTTCAGTTGTTTTTTAACAGATCAAAACATATTTGGTGACTTTATTGTCACCGTGTAGCCCTTACGTTCTGTACTACATAGCAAGAACACAGATTCTCTGTCATGTGGACAAGACTGGGCAGATGTAGCTGGACTGTAAACAGAGAGACTGGGGCATAAAGCATCAGGGACATTGCCTGACCACACAAAACCAACTAATAAGAACACCTCATATCCTAAACGTCTCGGCATTAGAGCAGGAAGGCTCTGTTCCAACTCATTTTCATCTGGCAGCATTTAAGGTAAACAGCCGCCTACGGCTTTTTCGAAAAAGGAGCCTCGAACACAAACACTATGTTCGAATCTCGGCCTACTACCAAGGCTCAGGGGCAAGTGACACAGTGGTATGTTCTGCTCCATGCCGCTGAATGGCACTTCAGTGATGGGGTGGACGGCATGCTGGAGCCCCCCTCCCCCCCAAAAAAAATACAAATAAAAAAAAATAAATTAGACATAAATGTCTCACTACCAAGCCGACATGCACTCTCAGAAATAGTGATTCATGAGGTTCATTCCGGTTTCATATAGAACCATGCTTGTAATAGAGACGTTTGAGTGTAAAGAATCAGAAATAATGTAAATTAAGGTGAAAATTGATGCATAAAAAAAAAAAAACACTGCACATCTGGATTGCTCTCACGTCTGGAAAAACAGACTAATAAACACATATAGAGCGTTATAACTTGTAAAAATCATTTCCTTTAGACAAACTCCAAATAAAGCCAGAGTGTGGTGGGTACAGTGTCCTACACCATCAAAACCCTGAAGAGGTCTGAGGAAGACACGTTTCCCACAGTGAACAGATTGACAGCAGCTTGCACCTCAGCTTAACACTGGACCAAGTCTCAGTTTCAGCTGCAGGTTTGACAGGTGGAGCCACAAAAAGACGTTGCTAAGATGGCAAAATAAGGAAAGCAAGCTTGTCAGGGTAAAACAGCACAGCCAGGACTATTGTTCTGAAACTTTTGACTGATCATGTACATCTACAGACATGGTCCTATATGGAAACAAAAGCGGTTATTTTGTGGCATTGCTCAAAGAACCATTTGAAGCACCTTTATTCTGAAGAGTGTGGTGGCAAATGTAAACAGACGACCTCAGACAGAAGCGTGGTGAGCTCTCAGACAGAAACCTAATCTAGTAAGAAAAGACTGGAATGTAAACCGAGATAACTCCCACACGGCCTAGCTTATAATATCCTGTTAGTCAAATAAGACTTGATTCTTTGTCTTGTATAAATGAGACGTTTGAGTAAAAAATGTCAACATGTCCAGAAGTCTGAACAAGTCAAAACTCCATTGTATGTCCCTAACGGCTCCGAGTTCCCTTGAAATGTAATATTTTCTAGAAGGTTCCTCACTAATGAACCTTCACATATTCTCAACGGCTTTAATCAGAACACGACTTTGTTTCTGATTGGAGAATCGACATTTACAGAAAGGCAGGTATCGCAAACAAATGAATAATAATAAAAACAAACATTCAAAATCTGTAAATGACCAAAGTCAGTCACAGTCATTTCCGGTCACAAGGAATAACAATTAAAAATCAAAGTAGTTTGCAGATGCTTTTCAATAAATGCAGAATAAAATGTCTGAAACCATCCACAGAGAGACGCACAGGCAGCCAAACCATTCCACGGAATGTATAAAACTAGTGTTTTGTCTTTTTTACGAGAACTGTGGGGAAGTCGAGTATGAATGACAGGTTCCTACCTTTACTCTGAATTTCTCCTTTTTTATGAAACTGTCATGGATCAGTCAAATCAAACCCGCAGGACTTGCTTCACCCAAGTCTGCTGTTTTTGGTTGATTTAATTGCATGGCTTCTTTGACTTTTGATGGTTCATGCATGGCTGAAAGATGGAAAATGCTGCTTCAGGATGTGGACAGCTAGTGGCAAGAAAGTAATGGAGTGAGTTAATGAAAGGAACACTCCAGAACACTTCTCCATCTGCTGCATCCACAGCATGCAGTCTGTCAATTACTAGACCATGGTACTGACGCATGTAACTCTTGTCTCAACAGCAGAATCCAACGGGCAGAAAGTGTTCTTTTGGTGTTCCAAGTACAGGTAAATAATACCAAAATAAAAGTCTGTGGTAACAGCCATAGGCTACATATGCAGCACATACAGATTACAGAGGGAAAAACCAGGGCAGGGCTGCCCAAAGTGAGGCCTTGTGATTTGACCTGCATAACGTTACTCTCCTCAGCCAAAAAGACAAAACACACACACCTGTATCCTATATACAACTTATATTTAGTGTAAATATTTGCTTCTGTAAAATATAAACCTAATTCTAACCTTTAATACAATTTAACTAGAGCATCTGTATGTTAGGATAAGGTTCAGTGTTATATTAAATCAAAACCTAATTCCAACCTAACTCTATCCTGGGTTAGGTTTAGAATTAGTTTATGATTCTATTAACTATGTATCTAATTCTAAATCTCATTCTTTCCTCCATTTCAACAGCTAAAATGTGTCTGTAGGTTAGAATTAGTATGAATCTAATCCAACACCTAAACCTAACCTTAGGAAGTTCATATCAAGTTGAACAATTTATGCATCTGTAGGTTAGAGTTCTATCAAATCCTGTATCTGTATGTTAATAAACATCTATTTCTAACCAGTTTCAACATAGACGTATAGGTCAGGGATAGGTTTAGGGCTGGGTTTAAGACTGGTTTAAATATAAGATCAAATCTAACCCTAAACCCTCAACAGATCTGACAAATGACAACATCTGTAGGTTAGAATTAGGTTTAAATTATATTAACCCTGTAATATATAAACCTAACCAGAGTTTCACCAGTGAGTTTGTTAACCATTAAGAGCATCTTTAGAGTTTAATATTAGGTTTTGGATTAAACCAAATCCTAATTTCAGTTGCAGAATAAACCGAACAATGTATGCATCTGTAGGTTAAGGTTGGGTTCAGGATGAGCTAAATCTAAATCTGAGCCTAATCCTGAACCTAACCCCAACCTAAGTTTCAACAGATCTTAACAAAGGAAGAGTATCTGTAGATGACGACCAACAGTGCTTACTGTTTTATCTTCTTGGCCCTCGACCCACCAGATATTGCACTTTGCCCCCAAAAAGACGAAAAGTTTGGGCACCCCTGCATTGAAGTGTTACTTTAAGTGGAATGTGTAAGACACCTGACCACACTCAACTCAAGCTATGTAAACATCATTCAGCCTCCACTCCTGGTGATTATGATGCAGGGCAATAGTGGCAAAATTAACAAAATGAAAAGGAACAACAGCACTTTCTCCTGGCTGTCAGGAGACCCTCCCCAAAACAAACCAACCAACAGCATCATATCGGTGTGTGTTTCTTCTGGTCAGACAAGTTCATCGATTTGATCGAAAGTGAGAGAAAGCGTGTGCGTGCCCGGCTTTCGTTCCAAGAACAGGCAAATATTTGTTGGGGTGGGGTGGGGGGGAATGTAGGGGTGGGGGTGGTGTCTCATTCCATACTTAATCATGCAGAACATTGAACACATATATTGAACAGTTAGAAGAGTTTTTCTTTTAAGCAACACAGGACACTAGAAATACCACTCACACCAGGTTGTACATATTGCTTTGAACCACCAATTTGTTTATAAGTCATGCATGCCACATAGATGATATTATGTTTATACAAAAATAACACCAGTGCTTATTACTGTATTCATATGAAGTACAGAAAGTTGATGTTCTGTTCTGTTCGCTTGTGTTTTTTCTTTTTCTTTTTATGTCCTCCTCACAAATCAAACATGACGCAGGGTCTGGTTTGCGTAAATCTGCAAAATAGGTGGTTGTGACTAAATATTCCAGTTTCATAATGCAATCTTTTTTATTTACAATTGTGATGCATCAACTCCTGAACTCCCAACCACACAAGAGCTATGAGGAAACTTCAGTAGAGTAGCAATGCGGGTGAATTCGGGTTACTGCACACCATCAGTTCCTTTTGTGTTTTCTCTACACAACGCAAAATGACAGACTTGTGCAATGCCAAACTGTCCTGCAGAGCTATTGGAGCTGAACTGGAGTAACATTTGAATTGAAATGGTCGATTCGCATCAGTGTACAGTCGCTGAATGTCCAGGGATGAGAAGATGGAGAGGGGGAATTAAAATAAAACAAAACAAAGAACTTGGACGAGTTCCTTTCCCAGATACCCTTTAACATCGTTAGGGTCTGAAGGAGAACTCTCAATCATATTATGAGCTTTGTGGGAAGAAAGTAGTGTTACGTCAATAACTGAAGACATTTATGGAGGGACAGCTGAAATCTGAGCCAAAATAACAGCATTAAAACAATAAATTATGATTGTACAAAACAACACTTTGGCAGAACGTTCTTAAAGCTTCACTTGGTAACACCCAACTGCTTTCATTTTTAAACCCCACTCAATGAAGCATGGTAGCACATAGGTGTACTAACATGTTCACGTATGGGGGAAATGACCCCTTATAACCCCCCGCCCCCTCACCTCCCCCCTCCCCCCAAAAAAATATTAAATTAAAAATTAAAAAATTGAAATGTATCCTTAAGACAGATATCCAATATCAAACGTCAACTAATAGCAACAAAGATGGCTTCAAACAGTCTAATATTATAGTCTAGTATTTGGAAAGAAAAGAAAAAACCTAATTAAAAATAAATTATGTAGCGATCGTTTCACGTCAATGTCAATGAACAAAACAGTGTAAATGTACACATACGTTTCCTAAAGACTTCCTTTCTCCAAATCAACATTACAATATCCTTATTAGAACTAGTCATAGCAATGTACATGTCTGTGTAGCATTTATGAAGTATCCAGTTTGGTGAATATATATATATATATATATATATATATATATATATATATATATATATATATATATATATATATATATATATATATATATGTGAGAAGCCTACAATTACAAAAAGCCTTTATTTTGCCACTGCACATAGACCCTTATTTGTTATCCCAGGTAGAGCAGCTTCACTGCACATGGTCAGGCCCTGCACAGCTCAGAGCCTGACCCATCGCATGGCTTTGACAGTAAACGAGACACGTTTTCTCACATCTCCTATCCACTGCCACAACCTGGTTTCAAACGTGGCATATTTATTAGCATAATCGCAGATAATGGGAAAAAAAGAGAGAGAAAATAACTTTGTCTATGTTGTCTTACTTAACTAATTTTGTTTTGTCACCAAACTTTCCAAGCCTATACAGCTATAATTTATATAGTTCCAAAATATTAAAAAGTACTTAATATAAAAATACACAACAGTTGTAAAAAAGAACAGAACATTGAGTTTTATATGAAATTCACACATGCTTCCCCACAGTAATACATTACGTTTTCATTTAAGTGAAATAAAAGACAAATCCCCAAAAAAAAGAACGAAAAAGGAAAAATTGCCAGTAGGGGGAAGTGTGGCTTCATCTAAACGCTGCAGCCTTTGTTCCGTAAACATTAAAATGGTCCGTCTTCTTCTTTTGATTCATTTATTTATTTAGTTAGTTCGTTTTTAGGCAGTGACTCTTGGTGTCTTTGATTTTTGGCTAGAAATATAAAGCAAATGAAAAGGCATCACAAAATAATGCAGAACTGGGGGGCCGACAAAAATGGGTTATAAAAGAACAATTTATAAAATATGGCTCTGAGCAAGTAGAAAAAGAGTATTGAAGAATCTGTTTAACCTAGATTGGTATGAAGATAGGACTGGAATATGGCAGTATTACGATTCTGGTAATTAAAAGCACATGTCGTGTGGGCCTCGCTCTTAAAAGCTGACATCTCTGCTTTGTAATCCGGGCTTTCTGCTCTGCTAACAGGCCATTTCGCAGGGCTCGACAGAGGCTTTGGGTTGCATAATACTTGCTGGTTTATTATGCCCTTTTTTCCTTTTTCTTTCACTCTCCTTTGAAACAGTAAAATGCTTGTGGAACATGTGCTGCAGACCAACACTTGTAGGAAGGAGTATTAGGGCTGGCTGTGGAGCCCTGCATGGTTCCCCACACCGTATTGTCTTCTGTGCATGTAAATGCCTTTGGGCAGAGCAGAACTGCGGGTAACATTGCAGTCTAACGCTGAACATCAAAGGTTTAGAGAGCTGGGGAAAAAAAGGACTCAAATGGCAGAATTTTAAACTGCACACACACACAAAGTCACATACACTCTCACACACATGCAGGCACACCCACAAGCAATTCTTTTGCAAAAGGAAGGAAGAACAAAATAGCACTATCCCAAAAAGATAAAGTTCCCCATTCCCAGTAAAGCCTGACAGGTGAAACTAAAGAGAGTTACATGCATTTCTATGGTGACGTGCTGAAGGGCTGTTAAATTGCAACTTTCATTTCTTTTTTTTTCTTTTTTTTTGAGGCTGTAGCATCATTCTTTGACTACAAGAGACTAGAGACCCAGTGGATGTGGTGGGATGAGATGACGTCAGTTGGTCCGCCTCGCCCCTCTGCGCCCAACAGGGGGCACTCTTGCCAACAGGCTGGAATCAAATACACTCTTGACTGCAGCCTTAAGTCTGCGTGTAAAAAAAAACTAAAAAACAAAACAATAAACTGAAGAGAGAGAGAAACCAAAGAAGAGCTACACTCGAGGACATCATACATGACTGAATGTATTTGGAAAAAAAAAAAAAAAATGACATGAACGTAGTGTGTCCAAACAACTTAAGACATTCCTTAGAAGTAGCAGTTTAAAATTGAGAATAACAAAAGGGGGCAGGAAGTTATTATAAAGACACCACTAAATAGTGAAGTACATTGCCCGTGTGTTTTAAACCGCCAGAAGACGTAAAAGAGATAAACATTTATGAACGGCATAACTGCACATGTACTGTAGGCTTCAAGTTGTATGTCTGAGAGCATGAAGGAAAAACAAACAAAAAAACAACCCCACTACAACACTAAGAAAATGTCCTGCAACATAAGTCATGATAACAGCATAAAAACGTCAAAAAAGAAAAACAAAAACAAACCTGCAATAGAGATACAATGTCAGTGACAGGCTGAGAGAAGAATAGCCGCCCTCTCATAGGTGAGTTTAGGCCGCGCATGTGGCACAGGCCAGGGCGATGGCATGCGTGCTTCTTTCAGAGCGCCCACACACCACAGTGCAATGAGGAGGAGCTGAGGAGGCAGGAGGGTATGGTGGACAGGGGGGATGCAGGGAAGGCCAGGGAAGAACTTTAAACCTGTCGTCCTGGGTTGCTGCCTTCATGGTGTAGGTTGGCAGTGCACCCGACGTCCGGTGTCCAGGGCGAGAGGATGCTAGGGCAGGCGGCGTGGGGTAAGCGGGATGTAAGTGGGTGCTTGCAGGATCAGATCGGGTAGAGGAAGGAGCAGGGATTGGACCGGGTCAGACGGAGGACTCGTGGCTGCGGAGGAGGGAGGTGGAGCTGCCTGGGGGCTGGCCGCCCCCGCCCTTACTGGGAGAGGGGGATGAGGAAGAAGAGGGGAGCGGCTCAATCTCTATGTTGCTCTCCTCGATCACGGGCACCCGCACTTCCTCCTCAGACAGGGGCGTGAACTCAGGGTGGGACATGAAGTTATGGATGGAGCTTCTGGACTCTGGCTTCTCTAGGCCCTCGTACAGGGAGCTACGGAAAGCGTTGACCACCTTAATCTAAAGTTGGAAGGTGCAAAAAGAGAAAAAAGGAGAAGAAGGATTAGACTGGCAGCACTACATCGGCTTCATTGTGTGGGTGGGTAGGGTTCAGCATGGAATATTCATGGAACAGGCAGAGAGGAACTGGTGAGTTGGATCTGCAGAGGGACAAAAACGATCACTGGTGAGATACAAATGATGACATCATATCTGTGTACAAAATGACACCAAGCACAAACACTTCAAGCAAACGCAAAAAATAAGTAAAAGCATTAAATAAATCCATGTCACACTAACAAAAAAAAAGCACAATAAAACAATGCTTCCTGAGGCAAGTGTAAGAACAACGGGCACAAACGTCAAGCAGGACATGGTTGCACAACATCACAGGTACCAACACATTCCAAACAGCACACATGCTAACAACATCCATATTAACAGGCATTAACCCCACCACATGTGCACAGTCTACCATGGGCAGACTCTATCCCACTATTTAAAAAGGTAAAAAGAGAAGAAATGTATGGGACAGAGGAACACGACTTTCAAGAGGTGGAAACAAGAAAGTGATGAAGTGAACCCCGAATTTGCAACCCTGCTCAGGAATCCAACTCTTTGTCAAAGCAATATATCTTCACATTATTATCATTTCTGTCCATCATTTCACACACTGCACTGCATTCAGTCTAATTCAACCAACTATTTATGCTCTGCTTGGAATTCTGCCAGGCTAGTTACTCATTGTCTTTGAACTCTGACTGAAGACCCACGTCTAGGTTAACACCAATCTGTCCCTTATGAAAAGATTTGTAGGGCTCAGAGATCACAAGCACTATGAGCCGAGGCCTGCAGGTTCAAATACTGGGTCATGCTTCTTGCCATCGGCAGCGGGAGTCAGAGGGATGTTGTACTGAAGCTGGGGACATGACACTTTGCTCTGAGTGCGTTGGCCGGCCAGCAATGATGTAATGGTAGCAGTTTGAAAAGAGGCAGTGGCTGACATTCATCAGTGTTGGGAGTATTGTATGTGATTGGGGAGAGTCCTAACGGGGTTGAGTAATGGGCACTTTCAAATTGGGGGAGAAACTGAGATAAAAAAAAATCATTTGCAGCTGTATTGTAGACACTGCATCGTGTACTGTGTCGGGTATGAGGTATTGTACATTGGCACTGTGAATCTTCGTATGTACGTATCCATATGGACCTTTACATCTGTAAGGGTATCTCTGGTCTGCAGCTGGGATATTTCTGCAAGTTCTGTAAGCCCCTCTGAATCAGAGGGTCTCTTAATGCTGTGAACGTAAAACATCAATGTAATGGAACATGCAGTCGCTCAGTTCGTGCATAGAAAAGTGTACATCATGAAAAGATGAGTGAAGATGTTCCCTCCCTTATCTTTATTTTGTTCTGAACCAGAGACACCCACTTAATGTAGCAAGTAAATAATGGAAGCTTATAATGCACCAATTAGCACTAAGCAAGCTGTACCACTAAATCACACATTTGCCTCAAATATGGTCAGTGAAAGCAAATGCAAACAGATTTTCTCATGAAAAAGTGCAAAAATGTTAAAAACCAACCATGCGTCCAAAGCAGCTTAAGCAGGGATGGTTTTGTAGTTTGTAGTACAAAACTACAGAAGAAAATATTTGGACACTGAACATGTCTTGGTTGGCTGACCACATTTTGGGGTGAGGGGTAGATCAGTAGAAACGGAGGTCAGGTTCTGTACATAAATGACCATCAGAGCCAAAAACGAACAGGATGGTTCTTTCAGGCTGGTGCTGGAGAAGTGTGAAAAACCAGGGGAGGACAAAGGGTGAACTCCTGCTTTCAGATTTGACAGCTGGAGGTGGAGGGAGGGTAGGACAATTTTTTCCTTGTCAAATAGCTGGATAACAATTTCCTCTGCCAAAGCTCTCCTCGTCTAACATGTAAATCATTAGTCTAGCACTCGTGCAGCACCAATGCTTACTGTCAACCTTCCGAAGAAACATACAGTCAGACTCATTGTGTGCCTAATGAACAGGTTTTAGGCTTGAGGTCTCAGGCAGTGTTTCTATCTTCAGATGGCAAAGACCTCCAGACCTCAACCTTTTTCTCCTCATGGCCCACCTGTTTATAACGAGTAATCATAATACAAACAAACTCAACTTTTATGTAAAATCATTTTTGCCTCTTATTTCTCAAGTGATGACACTGAAAACATGGGAATGAGGGTCTGAAGAGAAGCTTAAAATAGCATGTCTTCATGAAAACATCTGTCCCCGAATGTAGATCACAGAAACGAGAAGTAAAGATGTGTTACTAACATCAGACAACATGTCCAGTGAGACAATGTGCATTTTAATTCTGTCGAAAAGCTCTATATATCAGACCCCATGTCAACAAATGTCCTCTTATATTATCACATCCTGTCTGATGTAGTCTGGTTCTAACTGCAGATTATTTATTGCTTTTCTGAGGAACAGTGTCACCATTCTTTCTTCTCCATTTAGCTCTATTCAGGTGCTCACAGCTGCATTGTCTCTGATAAGTATTCTATGAATAATTATAATTTTCATAGCTTTAACGTAACTGAGCTCTCAACTTTTATTTATACTAATTTTTACACACTTTAATGATTGAAAATGTTGTTACCGGTCTGCCTCTCCATTAGCATGTGTCTGAGGACCACTGGTGGTCCTCGGGCCACAGGTTGAGAAACCCTGGTTTAGGGCCAGTTTAAATCTAAGATTAAGACTAAAACTTGATTAGAACATGTTTAATGGCAGTGCAATTTAGTCCAAAATTAAGCTTATACCAAGTTTATAAAACTGGCCCTTAATATAATATAGTATAATAAATAAAATGGAATCGGTGAATTGCGATCATCTGTTTTAGGTGTCAATGAGCAATGTTTTATTTCACGCTTTACTCTTATGCTAGGTAATGTTCGGTCAGCTTTAGAGGTGCCTTCCATTTCATTTTGAACGTGGTGTCCAAGGCTGAGAAGTTGACTGTAACCGCTAGGCTTTGCTGATTTTAGAAACAGTGAGTTTCTGTAAATTTGAAAAAAATTAAAAATAAAATAATTGAATAAAACAAACTGTCAACTTTGAGTAGCTCTGGTTTCAACAGGTCTCAATATCTCATTGCTACACATGCATTATTTGATGTCTGTACAGCTGTTAAAGTGTGTTATTGTTCTGACAACCTTCACAGCTTGTAATAAAGATTGCACAGCTTTCATACTCAGTGTGGTGTCTAGCAGAGTAGCAAGAGTCTACAACGGAAAACTGGGAAAATTCAGAAATCAATGAGGACTGAACAGAGAAATCAATGAAGACGATCATAACTAACCAACGATTTCTTTAATAATAAACCTACAGTTATAAATAACACCAGCAGTTTGAGATTTTGAGGTAAGCTCTTGGCGCATGACCTCAGCATCTTATTGTATTCTGATCATATAGCAAACTCCTTGTAAAGCCTATAGGCTGTTCTGCCTGGGAATTAGAAAAAAAATCAGAATTTTAATCCTAACAGGACTGGTGGCCCCTCTAGTATAAGTCGCTCATTAAAGTTTAACCCCCACTGAAATGAAGCAACAGTGGCTGTGAGGAGAGAGAGAGAGAGAGAGAGAGAGAGAGAGAGAGAGAGAGAGAGAGAGAGAGAGGAGAGAGAGAGAGAGAGAGAGAGAGAGAGAGAGAGAGAGAGAGAGAGACAAAGGTATTTCGGAAGATGGGCCCTTGTAAAATAAAATATTTCATTGACTGACCCTGAAAAGAGACTTTCTTTTAGATCTACTCTGAGAATAAGTGTCGTATATAAATCATTTATCAGTTGAATGTGAACAGACTACAGGTCCTCTTTTCCCCAAACCTGAGAATACTGGAACAATCCATGCTGTGACAATGTGTTACACACAGAAAGTGCCTGGTGAGCAATACATAATTAACAAATTATGTCTAAGAAAACTATGTTATAGTTATATAGTTTTATAGTTATATATATATATATATATATATATATATCAGTGCTTATACGCTGTTTCTTATGAAATCAAGCTGTCTCTACATATGAGTTTGTGACAGAATTCATTGCAGAAAATAACATCCAATTTGATCCTATATGTATTTGTATGCATGTGAGTGTCTGTGTGTGGCCTGCCTTCTGCGTTCCGTTAATAAAGCTTTAAGATCTTTACATACCCTAAGTTAAAAATCAACTAAATGTACACACACACACACACACACACACACACACACACACACACACACACACAAACTGGCACACACTGACACTTCTTTATATTGAAAGATAAAGGAATGCAATGAAAACGTCCCTGCTGAGGTAACCAAGATAAAGGAAGCAGAAGAGTCATGACTCATTTCTCCTCCTGCAATACAGAGCGACAGGGACAGACATAGCGTGGAGCACATCGTCTCCCAACACTGGAGAGGGAGTGTGATGAAGGGATAGGCTTATAAGGAAACCAGAAGTGGTAAAAAAGAGAGAAAGGAGGGGCTGGGAAACAGACCCTAGAAGATGGATGGAGAGAAAAAGGGTGTGAGAGAGGTGTGAGAGTGAGACAAAGTGAGAGAGGGAGTAGACGAAAGAGACAGACTATGCAAGAGAGTGAGGAAGTGAAAGAATTAGAGAGAGAAAAGGAATGAGAGGTGAAAGAGAGAGAGAAAGGGAATAAGGGACTGAGAAAATGTGTGAGAGATAGCGTCTGCTCTCTCTCAGCAGGGTAGAGAAAGTGAGAGGAGAGAGAGAGAGAGAGAGTACGCTGGGAGGGTGGGCATCTGTGTGTGCATGTGTGCCCACATCTTTCTCTGTCTATGTCTCTTGCTCTCTCTCTCTCTGTTCCTTGCATTTTCTCCCTCGCTCCAGACTCTGTTGCTGGGCAGACAGTGGTGCGGTGCAGGTCAAGGGAGAAAGGCAACGCTCCATCACCTTGGAGACGCCTCGTTCCTCTCGGGACAGGGCAAGGTCAGCAGCCACTGGTGAGGAACGGGGCCAATTACAGCACATCCTGGCCCTGTGAGCTGAGGGCCTTTTATTGTTTCCTTTAAGCAGGTGTGGGTTTCTAACCACACTGCCAGTCACCCTGTTATCCCTGTTAGCCTCAGAGTTCAGTGTCAGATAAGCTTGTTCATCGTTATCGCAATGCTGACCTATGTGACAAACATCACCAAGGCTTGCGATATGCAAACTAAAGCCCTCAAACAAATAACAGGCAGTGATTTAATGTGAGCTGTGAACATTCTGACCAGTTCCCACTTGTTGTTGACTAACTGTTGACTAATTAATGCTCCACCCACAAGTGCGTTTCCATAGCAACTGTTGCAGGGTCAAGTTGTAGCTATGATGTTCAGTCTCAGGCTTCCACTGGACTGGGTTTTAGTTACAAAACCTCAAAACTATGATGCAGATATCACTATATGTGCAAAGCTGTTCGAAGCGATGGTGTGGTGTATGTGAGGGGTTATGTAGAGTGCGGGAGATCCTGGACCACCTCCCAAAATTAAGTTATTAAGTGATTTATGTGCAACATGTGCTGCGCCGCATCCAGTTAAACTGGACTAATTACACTCGCTGCAATGAAATGTGCAATTAGTCATAGTTGTTTTCACACTGACATTATCTGCAATACGCCCAGAACTTCTGTGCATCACATTTATCATACCATATGAATTTATATTTCATTATGATAACACGCTAAGCTTATCAAGGGTATTGTCAGCACATAAAGACCCTGAATGCTTCATTACAGAGGGCATACTTACTTCTGTGTACTTGAGTACAAGGCAGCGCAATGTAGATATGTTACAAATATGTTACGATGTATTTTTAAGCATTTAAAAGTGGAATTTAAGAGCATTTTGTCAGTCTGTCAAAGTGTGTTGAGGTGTATTGTATATATCGAATTTGCGGATGGTCTGGGGAGCCTTTAAGACTTTGGGAAACACCAGAATAATGAGTGCTTCATTATGTTAAAATGAAAAAGTGATGTTAGTGAGATTCAATGAAGGTGATAGCTGACGGGCATCGAAGAGGAATCCGAGAATATACCTTCATTTGAACACAGTTTGCTTGGGTATTGAATAATACATACAGTACTGGATTATGTGGCCATATATTCATAATATATAATTCTGTTTATATTGCACAGCCCTGGTAACAACTGCCGAAGAGTGAGGTAAACATTACAAGAAGTAGGTAAGGAAATGATGAGCACTGGAGACTGTAAGAAACTCATAATACACATGCATATATGTACATCCACTCAAGTGCACATTGAGTCTGTAGGTATGCATGCAGTCCGGAAATGGAGAGGAGCGAGCTGTTATAAAGAAAAAGAAAAAAGTACTTAACCCACAGCTATTAACCCTTGTGAGATCCCTTAATTAGATAATGCTTAGAATAACTCCAATCCCCCCCAGGGAACGGACACTAATCTGCTTCTACCTTTCTTCAATCAAAAAAAAAAAAAAAAAAGAAGGAGAGGAAAAGGAGCCAATGGGCAAAGCTCGGCAGCAGGCTTTCAAATTCAGGGGAGTCTCAACTCGCTTAAAGCAGAGACCCTGCAAGTATCACCTGTTTACTCTCACAAGGGCTAATGCATGCAAAGAGTGTTAAAGCCATTCAGAAGTCAAACACAGCGTGCTGACTGAGGAAGAGGAGAAATGGTGAGAGAGAGAGAGAGAGAGAGAGAGAGAGAGAGAGAGAGATCCCTGATCACAAAGTGCTACCAGTGCTGGGATGGAGAAGGCTAGCATGTGTCCCTCAGTTACATCAGGCACCAGTGCATATAAATTGAAATCACTGGACAGATAATGGACAGATAAACCGTGTTGGTGAACTAATTGCCTGTACTGGCTACAAATGTGCTGAATAATGAGGGGGATTTCAAAATCCGATGAAAGGAGACTCTATAAATCAAACTTTTCACTACTATGATCTGTAAACATGATTCAAATACGATTCATAGTGCCAGAGATACTGAAGCATTCCGGTGTTCAATCTCTGCAGACCTGATGATTTCTAGGCCTCTAGTCCTTTTTTACAAAGTCCTAGTGAAGTAAATACTACACTGCTTGGTGTGTCTACTGTGTGCTTGAGAATGATCTGCTCCATTTTCAGCTGGTTCTCCAAGGTGAGCAGCCATTCATTTTTCCAAGGTTCTCCACGGTGAGCAGCAGAAACTACCTGCTTTTGGGCTTGATTCTTAAATAAGGTCATCAGGAAAGAGCACAAGCAGTCTCTCTGAAGGAAATGTTGCTGATTCACTGAGCACAATGTCAGCTTGAAAACCAGCACTGCCAATATCAACACCACATTAAGTATCTAATCTGTTACACTGTTTGCTGTTTAAAGGACCAACCCCGTTCCCTCCTATGAAATACAAGTGCAATTACAGAGCACAGGTACAGAACAGGTTTTTGGAATGGTTGCAGGAGAAGTATGCTTGTAGCATAACTCGATATGCAAATGTCATTTTACTGAGCCATTTCATTTTAAGTTAAACTGACATATTAAAAGCATTCCCCTGTGTTTCTTACAGGAAGCTCAGTAGCATGTCAATTATTATATGCAGCAAAAACACAACAGTTTCAGTGTAGCTGCCACTTTAATTGGCACGATGGCCGAAGCATTCTGCAATCTCCCTGCCTAAATGTGCACGGCTAAAGTCAACAATTTATAAATGCCAAATTCCACAGATAAGCCCAGTTTGAACAATAAACAAGGAAATGGCAAATGCTGTTGGTAATCTTCGGTGAGAGAGAGAAATAAAGGCAGTGGGAAAGAGAGAGAGATGAGAAAGAAGATGGTTAGAACGCATTGCCAGAAAATCGCCACAGTTCTCATGCAGCAGCAATAGCATCAGCAGTGTTGCTGTTAGTTTGCCGGGTGTTATGTGCCACTCACTGCCTGCAGTAGAGGAGGAAGCAGGGGCGGATGGACCGCCAGCCGCAGCAGAGTTGGCGGAGAGTGAGGAAGAGGAAATCCCTACATGGGTAGGGCTAGAAACAGTTTTTGCGTCGTTGTGCTGGCTGACCACAGAGGGCTGGCGGCGCAGGGCACCAGGGACTGCCGTCTGGCCCGTCTGGAATGTATAAACCACGTCCATCTGCAAAGGAGAGAGGGAAAGGCCGGGGATGAAGAGGAGGAAGAGTGACAGAGAAAGAGGGAGAGACCAAAGAGGTAGATGAATCAACCGGTTAGAGCAGACACATTTGTTATTATAAAGAGAGAAAATGAAAAGCCCTCTAAAAAATAGTTTCCATCTCAGCCACAGAGGAGGAGGAGTAGACCAGAAGGATGAAAGGGAAGGAAAGTTTGAAAGTTTTTTTCTTTTTCTTTTTTGAAGCAAGAGATTTCTTTTTGGGGCAAAGGAAAGGCTGAAGGCGCTCACAGAGCACGCAGAAGAAAAAAAGAAAAAACAGAAAGGAGAACCACAAAGAGGCGACAAAAAGGTGGTTCTACAAGACAGTGATGAGTTTGGTGCGAATCATGCTTGTGCCAATTAATTCCTCCATTGTGTACTGTTAACCACGCGTGGCCGATGAAAAAATAGAAATCCAGGAGGATTAAAAAGTGGGGTGGTGGGACCGGAAAGGGAGGGGGAGATAAAGAGCTAATTAGTAGTGCAGCGTTTTTGCAACTGAAGACGGGGGGGAAAGAGAGAGAGAGAGAGAGAGAGGGGTGGGGGTGGTTCAGCCTTATCTCTGTCACAGCTCGAGAAAAAAAAAAGGAAGAGGGACGGGACGTTAGCGAGGGGATCAGGGACAGGGAAGTGGATCTGGAACAGTAGGAACCAAATCCAGGGCAGATGACACACATTACAAAAATCTTCCCATCCACTCCCGACACCACTGCCTGTTCCAATTACTCAGTCAACCCGTCACATGCCATAACACAGATGTGTAGGTTCATAGTAATATATCTGTATGTACATACTCCAGTTTGTACATCAACACCTTTCACCAAGCCCAAGAAGCTAAAACTGGACCAAGGAGAAGACAGACACAGAAAGACACAGACGGACAGAGTGCTTGAACTCCTAATGACCTGGTTCACTACTGTAGGTGAGATTCCATTTCTGCTCTGCGGCGTAAACACAGCAACTCTTCAGAGCTAAACCCTCACAAGCTCTGTTTTCAGTGACGAAGAGAGAAAAGCTAATGAAGCCCAAAGGGAGAAACATGTTGCCTGTGGACATTCATACAGAGCACATCCACGCACAGTAGGCGGTATGACGCCCCTACTGCCACACTCCATAAAGAAGCTTCCAAACAGGCCCAGTACGCCTTCTTCCAATCCACACCCACAACGCTCACCTATAAAAAACCACAATGCTGCAGAACACAGACACATCATGCAAACACATGAACCCAGAATCAACTGATTGGTGGGAATTCCTGCTTTTCTCTATGGCTGTTTGAGGAAACAGGGAGTGAACGAAGATCCTCCTACATGCCTCCTTTCCCTTTCAGAAGAAAAAAAACATTTTCTAGGGCAGCAATACACAAGATTTACACTATATGTTGACATACGTTTGTTTGTTTGTTTATTACACAATTTTGCCTTCATTTTTTGGACCAACACATCTCATTGGCAAAGACCCCAGTCGTTGGTGAAAGCATGATCAACACAGACAGTCCTCTCTTAAGGGCAAGAGTAAGCAATTCCCATCCTGAAGGGCTTGGATTCCTGCAGTCTTTTGCTTTTCCTGCTCAAGCACATTTGATTTAACTTACCTGTTAATTGTTAGGTTTAGCAGAGCAGGTAAATCAGCAAACTGCTATGATGCTAAGTCTGATTACGTTTTGTAGTGACTATATAGTTTTTCAACCCCTGTAAAAAAAAAGAAGAAATCAACAGGGCAGGTGCAAGTTCTACCACCTAGTGAGCCACTCTCAACAGGCTTTCGCTTCCGTTTTTAGTCTCCAGTGGTTCAAATGCTCTGAATCCTATTGAGACATGGAGTTGAATTCATTCCCCCCAAGGGGGACTCAGTGTGCTTTGCCTCCATGGCTGTAGCGCCTCTTACCCCAGAGCTCTGGGATAGGCAACAGGCCACTCTTCAGCACCACTCAGTCATATGGGAGTCTGCAAGTTTCCATGAATGGGGTTACTGTAGAAACAAGGCCCACGGGTCTACAGGTAAACAGCAATGCACCTTTCTCCATATGGCCACTTACACAACGTGTCCCGGGTTAACCTGGCAGATACATGACATGGCAAAAGTACTGGGATGTTGGGTAGTTGGGGTGTCCACAAACATTAGGACATAAAAAGATCTGCCTCATCCTTCAAAACAGCCATGCAGCCCAGACCATTCTGCCTGCAAGTAAAACGGTCTACAGGTAGAGTCTGCCATTTTCTGCCATTCCTGTTTTCTTTTTTTTTTTTTAACAGTGCTGTCCATTCCCTGGAGGGATTGTACTGGAAGAGAAAGCCGCAGCAGGGACTCCAGAGGGAGGGCCATGGGGGAGTCCCCAGGCATGGGCGCCCTACCTGAGTCTGGATGCGGTTAAGGCCTCGGAACCACAGGATCTGGCCCCGGCGCAGCTCCATTTCAGCATGGTCAATCTCATCCACGTCCTCTGTCTGCTCCTCTTGCTGGATCTCCTCTTTTGTGATGCCATGGCCAGCCTCCTTGAGGAACTTGAGGCGGTGTGTGGGCACGGTCGTGACAAACTGAGGAAGAGAAGTGCAAGAGGGTGATACAAACACAGTGGTAGTTTATAGTGGAAGAGAAACGTAACATGGACGTTATATGTGGTTCAAACTGAATGTGTTCTCGGTCATATTCTCATATTATATGTGAAATTGTTCAGTTGTTTTTTGTTCCAGTCCTGGTTGAGACATACAGATCCCTAAAATACCTTGTCTCTTGAATTGGACAAATGGGTCCTTTATATGCCAGAAATGGAATCAAACAATTATCTAAAGTATGTCCTTCGTTCAATTCTTTCCTGAGCGTTCATTTGCAGAAAGGATGAAACGCTCGTAGAAAAGTTGTTTGTACGCAGGACAATTTGACCCTTAGTGAAGATTCTTGCTTCACAGAAATTGGATTTTGAGAAATTGGATTACTCTGATCTAATCGGATGCCATTCGAACGAACAAACGTAACGTCCCAGAATTCAGGAAATCTACAGCTAGCGTGATGGCAGAGGGGACTAAAGAAATAACAGGCAAATCTGACAGTTCTCTGCTGCCTGAAATAACTGAATATTTCTGGATAGCTCTTCTGTGGGTGTCATCACTGTTGATGCCTGTGGCAGCTTGACAAGCCAAAAACAAGCTTTCATGTAGCCTCTGAAATGTACTGCTGTTCACCTTGGGGTACATGTTAAAATGCACAGCGGAGGGACCAGGACGCAGCACATTTGCGCACACACACACACACACACACACACACACACACACACACACACACACACACACACACACACATCCCAGCTGAGAAACTGGACAGGGACTGACTTGTGCATGATACCACTTATCCTGACTGAGCTGCCACTGTGCTCTAGTCTGTGCCTACAAATGTGTAGGCAGGTTCGTCTGTGCATTTCTGATGAGTGCAGGATTACTTGTGTGTTTTCAACTGTCTTAGCTTACAAGACCTCTGACGGCACCCTGGTTGTATCTGAGATCAAGACATAAGCTACGGATCCTCGGTCCTGAGGTGGAATGACAGTGGATCTGATTTAGACATTCTGTCTCTAAACATCACTGCAAATTGCTGCAGTTATTCCTTCATTTCAGACCATATAGGAAATTCTCCACATGGCTGAACTGCACCCTATTGCCTCATGCACTCCATACGATGCTCAGACGCAGTGGTCCCTCCATAATGATTTGACCTTCTTGTCTGTCCGTGCCTCCGATAATCTATGAGAACCAATTGTCCACTTAGATCCAACAAATATGCTGATCAGTTAATGTCGGTTCATCTATGAGTACTGAGCGAAGGGTGTCATAAGGATTTTATTTTTTGGAGAAATTTGGTGAAATGATTCATGAAAGCTGCATTAGATGACAGACTAAAGCCGATTTGGCCCGTCTCTTCAATGTATATTTTGCCTTGCAATGTATTGTATCATAACATATTGTTACACCATTGTCTGACAGAAGGGAGGTGTGGTGGGAGTAGCGTGCTGAGTTTCAAATTCCCCCACGAGGCTGGGTAATTGTGGGCTATGGAACTTTCATGTCTCATTATGCCGCTGCGCACTGTGACTTGTCTCTGGATGCGAGCATTTCGGTGGTGGCAACCGTTCCCAGGCATTGCTCTCTGCTCAGCAACCTTCACCACCTCCCTCCTCCCCCCACTCTTCTCTCCCTCCCACAGCTCTGAATTCACACACGGCTTCAGCCCTCCCTCCTCCATCCCTTCTATCGGGTGTTAGATGTTGAACATCACCCACGTCCACCCATTATGTCATGATGTTTTCATTATACCATCACACACAGCACCGGGGCGCTCTCTTTCTTTGTTGCCATCTCACTCTCTCTCTCCCTCTCCCTCGCTTTCTTTCTTTCTGTTTCCCTGTTTCTCTCACTATTCTTTCACACTTTGTCATCCACAGATGGGATCTTTCAACGCAAAAAACACCTACAAATCTAGGCGTTGCTTGCAGCTTTATGCCAACTAGCAGGGCTTTTTAGAATTCTGTTCAGTGGGAGAGATGAAAGAGTGCGGCACACAAACAAAAGCATTCCTGCCTATTAAAGCATGTGGCGCACACTGTGAGGCTTTTGCTGTACCTGGCCCCAAAGCAGCTCCCCGACGCCAATGAAAATGCACCACAGCCACTGATCCAGGGTTAGACCTGTGCAAGAGAAAGGCTTTCCTCCAAACTGCACAATGATGATCTGAAAAAAAAAGAAAGACAACAAATGAATCTGGGTCTGCAGATGAGCAGAGCGATTCTATCCCAGCCATTAAAGCTACAATCAGAGGACTTCTAAAGAACAAAGTGACAGTGCTTTCACTCATTTTTCAAAAGCGCTAAAGATACATGCAAATCTCTTACAAAAGCTCTGAATGCAACAATCATCTGTCGCTTGATTTGAACGCAGTTAAAACCAGGCGTCGAGGCACTGTTTATGGACAATGACACAACAACAGGTTTACTGTATGTACTGAGCTCATCCAGAGCTGTGCATGTGGAGTTACAGTAGACTATATCAGACTATATGTAGGATCACTTCCTGGTCAGGAACAGCCTAATCCAGGACAGAAGAGCCAACGATAGTAAACAGTATACAACGTTTAATTCATCGGTGTATAAGACTGTAACAAAGTGCCACACCTGCAAAGCAAAGGTTCCTAGAACAACACTGCAGAAGATGGGGTTACGATAGATGCCTTCAAAGACATTTCTCTCTCCGTGGATTTTGCGAGCATTGATTTCGTTGAAGAGCTGCATCATAACGAATACGTTAAAGATGATGGTGTAGTGTTCAGAAGGGGGAGCGTGGAGGGGGGCGTTGCGTCCACTGTCGATGTTGAAGAACTTTTCACCTATGGAGAAAAGGAAATGCATTAAGGAATGCAGTTTGAGCCATTTATCACACACACACACAGACACACACACACATACACACACACACACACCCACACATACACACACACACACACACACACAGCTTGTAACACAAATGTATAGTTCAATGAGAAAAGGAGAATTCAGCATCCCTACAATGACAACTATACACACAAACTGTGAGATATAGGATCAAACTGCCTAGCCGTTCCTTTATCCCATGGCATTATATTCCCCTTAAAGCCAGTGAGTGTTATCACTCTCTCGGTGAGCTTACCAACTTTAAGCCTGAGATACTCGTAGACCTGTTTGATGAGCTGGCAGTAGTATATACAGTGTGGGAACATTGGCAGCAGTCTCTCTCAAGAGCTCTGCTGATTGCAATAGCCCAGTGCTTTGAGAGGAGCATGGTATCGTATCGCGCTGTGAGGTCGGCTGTGTCAACTGACTAGTCTGAGGGAGGAATTCACAACTAGGCTGAGTGCTCATTTTCTTTTGCTCCAAATCATTTATTAATTACAAACAAGGAAGGACAAACTATTGTCGGGTCTAATGCAGCTGACAAGTAATGGGGTCTTAGACCTCACTAACTATAATCTGGTACAGACTTGCTGAATCTGAGCTGAATCAGATGTGGTAGACCACCATGCTTTGCTCTAGCCTAACAGCACTCTCAATGTCACTGACTGCCGTTAAACAATTCTTCCATTTCAAAAATAGCTATACGTCTTACCAGCAAACAGCAAGGTAAAGGTGACCACTAGCTGGTAGACGGCATGGCCCAGAATGTTCTTCATCATGGTCCTTGAGATGAGGGGCTTGTCTCGACCGTAGGGTTTACGCAGCAGCAAAGCCTCGGTGGGTGGCTCGGTAGCCAGAGCCAGGGAGGCCAGTGTGTCCATAATTAGATTCACCCAGAGCATCTGCACTGCTTTTAGCGGAGAGTCCTACAACAGAGACATCAAAATGGGGTTTCCTGGTCCACTCATTAACAAGCTGGACTGAACAAAACAGAGGAGGCCATGAGCCAGAAAAGCCAGACTGTCTGACTGTGTGCCAATTGCATTACTGCATTTGTATCATTAATTTAACCGGGTTACGGTAAGCAGGGACTCCATACCTCAGAAATATATTAGCAGCACTTTGGTATCAAGCCTATCGGGGCACTGACTGCTTTGGATAAAAATCTGAAGCAGCACTTGGCTTCTTTTTTGGTTCCTCTCAATTCCCCTCTAATACTAAGTCGTTTAGAAACTGAGCCATAGATTCATTGTGTCTCCTAATTAGCTCACAAGGGTCAATTGTGGACCACAGCAATGACTCATGTGCCATATCCAAGTTACTAGCACACAGACAGAGTCATGCATGAGTCAGGAATGTCTGTTGTACCTGTGTAATACAGGCCCCAGTGAAAGCGACGATGACTGCCACCACATTGACGGTAAGCTGAAACTGCAGAAACTTGGAGATGCTATCGTACACGTTACGGCCCCACATCACGGCTTTCACGATGCTTGTAAAGTTGTCATCAGTCAGGATGATGTCAGAAGCTTCCTTAGCCACATCTGTCCCAGCAATACCCTGTGGGAGAAAATGGAAGCAAAAATGGATATGATTGCCTTGCTGGCTAATGATGCATCAAGCATCATCAAATGGATCTCGCTGGACCTGAGCTTTTCTTTGTTTCTGAAATGTGGAACTGAAGCCTTTCTTTGTTATGCACCACTGTGGCAATGCTGGGTAATACTTATTGGCTTTAATGTCATGCAACAGTACTCTGAAGTTGTGCTAGATCTGATAGATCAAGCTGATTTCAGATGGACAGCACGGGTAATTGCGATTTAGCTTGTTTGCTGGGTTCATCAGATTACAAAAATACACTCATCATCAAAAAGTTGCACTCAGAAGGAAGTGTTGGATTGCAATGCTAGTCAGAAGAAAGATAGAGGTTATTTGGAACAATAAATGGTCAATATTTAGACTGACGAGGACTATAATCATGTTATATGTGCAGAAATAAGTGTCTCTCGACATCTAGACGTCCCGGTGGAGTTGCAGAGGTTCCTAATGGTCTCTGTGACAATCCATCCCATGCAGCTTGGATATTCTCACTCAGTTCCTGCAGATTTTGCAGTAGAGGTGGAATGTTGACAGCATATCCAATAGCATGCCACACATTTACAGGTAGAGGTCTGTCCTTGCTTATGTCACATGCATGGCTGGGTGTGAAACTTGAATCATTTGCATATTTCACACTGCCGAACCTACCCTCCTGTCAGCTGATTCCTTCTGGGTGCAACTACATAGGAACAAATGAGTATAAGGGACAAATAAGTCCCTTCTCTGGAAATACGGTCTATATTCCAGTTATTGTGCAATATTGCACAAGGTCCTCTTGTTGTAAATTTAAACTGTATGGTGGTATAGTGGTTCCTGGTAAGCCTAAGACTACTCGTGATGATTTTGGGTTGAAGTACTCTCTGAAGCCTCAGACACCCTAAGAGGGTCTTAACAGAAATCCCATGAAAGGCAGAGTTAGGCTTTTATAATTGTGCCTCTTCTGGTTTAGGACATAAACACTGCAGCAAAACACTATAATGGCAGAAAAATGTTTAGGTGAAATAGACCCTCCCTTTCATTTAAAAACAAAGGCTTAATTGTATTCTCCACCATGGTATCTCTTTCTTCTCAGCAATTTATAGCACATAATGAGGATTCATTCGATAAAAGCAATGCATCAATAAGGTCAGGCAACTGCTGCTTTTCTCCATCTAACCTCAAGCCCTTTAATCCACCGTTATCATAATTGCAGAGGAGCATGTTGTTTATATAGCCCCTCCCCCACGTATGATTATTTGTTGGAATCAGAAGGCAAACATCTTGCTGGGAAATGCCAATGCCATTAAGATTCCCTGGGACGAACGTGTCTGTCTGGTTACTAATTCTGGTGTAGTCTTGAAAACTCTGGGGTCACTCCTGTTCCGACTAGGGGCTCAGGGAGCGGTGCATCACCCACTGCTCAGAGAATGAGCCCAAACTGCATGGCTCTGAAAAGACCTGGGGCGTTCTGGCTCAGTGCAGCACTGCAGATATTGGGCAAGGATTAAAACTGAAGCCACGCAGGGCTGGCCAACCACCGAGAGCGACCATCACACACTGCCAAACCTGACTCTCATCAAATAAACCACACAGTGGCTCCAATATAGCAACTGTCAGCTGTGATAAATAGATTTACTACAATAAAGTAGCTCCTGATTGATTATTTAATTACAGAATAAGCATCCAGAATAAACTCACATCACATTGCATAATTCAGAGTGACGAAATTTGGGAAACAGAACATTTAACTGACACAAGCCAATGTTTAATTTGCTTTTATATATATATATATATATAAAACAGAAACATTCAGATTTTAAAATGCTGTGAAAGAGGTGAGAAGACAACAGGCATTACCATAGCAAAGCCGACGTCAGCCTTTTTGAGGGCAGGGCCATCATTGGTTCCGTCTCCCGTAACTGCCACCACCTGTCTGGTCTCTCCCACTGTGCTGTCAATGATGCCTGAAAGACAACAGCCCAGTCACAGCCCCAGGGTGCACTAAATGGGCTACAAGATTTTAACCTAAATGGATGCAATACATGGATGAGCAGATTATATGTTCAAGGACAAAAAAAACAAAGCACTTAACAATCCCCCGGGTCACTGGGAGTGCTGTCAGTTTGCGTGTGTATTTTTTGGGAAAGCTGACTACAGTTTCGTCTATAACTGATGTAACACTTTGTTAAGGAAATCTCTGTACATTTCATGCCCAACTTGTTACTAAAGTACAATATTCATCATCCACGCTATTACAAACACCTGTCTAACTTCCAGTGTGGATGTATTACCCCAGACTGTACACCATCTGCTGTCATGTACTACTTATCAGCCACTTTCAATTCCATTTATCAGTGTTTAGTTTCTGACCACGGAACATCTGTTGACCAGATATAGTAATTAGGAAGGGAGACCATTCTCAGTAGAGTCTCAGAGGTGTATGTGCTGCTGGCTCCAGTGTTTCAGAGACAGTGTAGACTAAGGGTTTCATTTATATAATACATTATTTATATAATAACCAAAAAGAGTCTGTGGTCAGAAGGAAAGACACTGACATCCTGCTTGAGTCTTGCCAAGATCTTTCAGTCAATGCTGCCCGATATGAGCCATTCACATATATCTATAAGCCATTAAACTGATCTGAAAGCATTTCGATCCAACTCGATATTAATGGATCTGTAGAGACCCACGGCACTGAGACTTAACATGAGTAACATCACTGCTGCCATCATAAACATATCATTTTTTTATAATAGTCTGCACTAGGCCTGCATGATATTGGAAATGTCATTGCAATCAATTCTTTTTTCTTTTGGGATACAGGACAAATTAGAATTAACCACAAGTTACCAGAAATCACCACAACAATGTTTTTCATATTTTGTTGTTATTCAGCTGTTTGCATTGGAACTGTTGCTGTGTAATATTTAATATTTCATATTAAATATTTAATTTAATTACTAATGTTTGGTTAGCAGGCTTGAATAATATTTGGTTCACTTCCCATCTTACAACTTTCCTGTAGTGGTAATGGTTAAAGTCAGAAAGCTGCACTGTGTTAACTACAACGTTGTAACCCTGTACGGTGACGGCGATGCCCCCTCAGTAATCACCTTCTTCCACAGAAATTGATCATTTGTAATGCTTTTAAACACAAGGCTGTTTTGCGTGGTTTCACCTTTTACTAGAGTGTGCTTGTCTGTTGGAGAAGAACGGGCCAGGACACGCAGTTTGGGCCAGACCTTGTCAAGACGCTCTTGCTCTACCTGGAGGTCAGGAAGTAAAAATATATGATTAAAGAACATGAAGGCACATCCAGTCCTCTCTCAACAACATATTAGGTCAGCCACATTTAACTTAACAGCACTGTTTCACTACTTTTTGACTGAAATAATAAGAACTGTTGGCTCCCAAATCACACAGCCATTAAGCGATGGTGGTATGATTGGCAGATTCAGGTTCGATCCACTGTAATGCCACAGCCATCCATGATCTCGCTCTCTCCCTCTCACATCACTCAGCACAAGGCAAACCACACCTGCGTTCAGCTGCCCAAGACAAACAGTGGCTGAATTTAAGGGATTGAGGGGAAGTATAGCCCTCACCACTGGTAGTATTGTGTGATAGAGGAACTGGTAAGAAGGAACTTCCAAGTAGGAACTGCAAATGACTAAACTGGGAGGATATAATAGTGGATACAGAAAGTATTCAAACCCCTTTACCTGTTGCTCTCTTTGTGATTGATTTTCAGTCATTTTCCCATCGATCTAAACACACTCACCCATAGAGAGTTTAAACTATCTAAAACTTTAAGTGGCCTCAGTCATTCTGAAATGAGTTGGCCAAATAGGCCATTAGAATACAGGGCAAGAAGGGTTTTATACAGGAAGGTAAGAAAGAGCTAAACAGTTTCTCTCGAAAAAAGCTCCAAAGATGGGAGACAAACATCGCTGCAGCACTTTATTGCACAGTGGCAAAATGGAAGTCAATGTGAAGGAAAAATGCATACGACTGACAGTTGGGATCTGAACACTAACCTCTTTTGGCAGTACAGCAAAAAGCAGGCACTGCTTGTCACATTACCTACCCAATAGTGTCCCTATAGTGAAACACAGAGGAGGACATATCATGCCATAGACATGATCAAAATTGCTGGACACCTAAACTACAGCTAAACACAGGAACATCCTTGAATAAAACCTCCTCCAGAGAGCACACAAACTCAGACTGCGGTGCAGGATGTGGGTTCACCTTCAACATGACAGTAAGCCGAAACAACACTAGAGTGCTTTGGGGCAAGGCTCTGAATGTCCTTGAGAGGCCCAGTGAAAAACCTGATTTAAATCCCATCAAAAATCTGTGAAGAGACCTGAAGATGGCAGTTCACAAACACTTGTCATCAAATCTGAAGGCGCTTGAGAGAATCTACCATGAAGAATTGGATAAACCACCCAAATCCAGGTGTGCAAAGCTTGTGGAGACGTATCAAAGAAGACTTGCAGCTTTAACTGCTGCCAAAAGGGGCTTATACAAAGTACTGAATAAAGGGTCTAAATACTTTTGTGAATTGGAGATTTCAGATTTAGAGTCCTAATCATGTATTTTTCTTAAACATTTGTTTTTATGGCCAATTAAGTGTTAACTTTGGGTAAAAACAGTAATTATTTCACTTAATTTAAGAATCAGGGATTACTGTGTAAATGATTATCTTAAAGAAACAGCTGGGGGTAAAAATGAAGGTAACATGATTTATTATATACTCCAGATGAAGATCAGCCAACGTGTTCTTCAGAAAAGGAGATGCTCTGCTAATGTTCCTATAAAATACTATACTTCAAAAGTCATCAATGTCATCTTTGTAAATACACACCCAGATACTTCAACATGTATCCAGACTTTTATTCATTTCAGGCAGTAAAATTCATGGGGTTTATATGAGGATCGAGCAAGTAATCAAAATCATATCAAATATGACTTTGAGAAACAATGTAACCTTGACCAGAATAATCGGGGGGTCTGCAGTCCAGTCTGAAACTGTAATAGTCCTACAGAATGGGGTGTTTTACACCAGATGGTGTTATTTAAATAATGTTTATCTGTGACTTTTCATAAAATAATACAATAAATCGTGTAGTTAATGACAAAATATTCAAAGCAATAAGTAATATTCCCTGCTTGGTGGTTGGACATCATCAGAATGTCTTACCTCTCCTTTGTCATTGCGGATTTGTTGGTTGAACTCTTTGCCCTCCAGGCATAGAAAGTCTTCTCCAGGCAACAGAATACCACACTTGGTAGCAATGGCTCGAGCAGTGTTGATGTTGTCACCTGTAACCATGCGCACTGTGATGCCCGCTCTCTGACACTTTGCAATGGCCTCAGGAACCTAGGAAGGTCAAGGAACCCTCTGTTAGATCAAATCGGGACACGCTGTCAGAGAAAAATGGTGTTAAAAAGCACCAATGAGTCGGTTAACTTTGAGCACCCGAGCTGATGCACTGACTGAACTGTGATGGATTAAAAATAAATGCTGCCTGGATGCATTTCCGCAAGCTGTGTATCATAGCAACAATGAGTCCAGGCATGTTCAAGCAAGAAACAGCCGTTACGAAGACATTTGTCTTCACAACGGCGCTCAGACCTCTAAACGGACAGCTGCAAGCTTAGAAAGTTGTTTTCAACTTTTAATCATCTCATCTCTTCACTCTAGGCTGACATAATGGTTGAGCAGGGCTATTAACCTATGCTGCAGGGCAGCAGGATGCCAAAGCAATCGACTGCTCTCAGATCAGTGTGTTGTCCTGTGGCTTTAGCTCTGTGTTGCTTCCCGGGTACCAGTGCAGGTCTCAGAGCAGCGGGTGCCCAGGGTATTTTAGTCTCTCTCCACATGATGCCATGCCAGTCTGTGCTGCTCACTCAGCCATAGGGCTGCCGACGCCACTCGACACATGTAGAGGCCAAAGGGAGGTGTGTGTATGTGTGTAGTGTCTGTGCGTGGAGGCTGCAGTCCTGTGTAATTATCTACACTCTTGTGATGAATCACACCATACCCCTCATTAGAACCAATAAGCCCATTTATTTATAGATGATTAAAAAGCTCCCAGCGTTCGCGCAGACAGAGATGTCTCAGTGATGTCACACATGGCCTCCTAAAGCGATCAATGTCAAAGAAGGACTGGCTCCAGTCTCGCGCCAGAAGAGCTGTAACCCGTGCCATTTCTTTTTTCAATGGGTCACATTCGTCCTGCCTTTCCAAATGAATGAAACCTGACCACTGTCCAGCCTTTCCTCATCACTATACAGTACAAATATATAACAGACTGTGCCTTGAAGACTAATATGTAAAGCATCTCAGTTCTAATTGGGCACTCTGTATTGCTCCTCACACATAAACAGTAAATATACATTGTAAGTAGGAAGGTGCTGGTGTTGATGACATCACGTTTTCCTTTCTCCTCAGCATGATTTGAATTGAAATAAATGTAAAAAATTCAATCTGGCTGTAGATACTGAGTAGCATTGCTGCAGATCAGATGTGTATCAGATGTCATTACCATATGTCACAGCGAAACAAATCGGTGTTGTTTGTCATTCACACTGCAAAACAGATAACATATGTGGTGGGAAAAAAATCCGATTTGTACAACTTTTGCCTGCTGTGTGAACATTACCTAAGAGATCCTAACTGGCATCACACAAACAGTCTGGGCAAAAGGACTGAAGGAAGACATACTGAATACTGAACTTAAAAACCTACCTCTTCTTTCAGGTGTTTGAATATCATGTATTCAGTCATCTGTTGGCTTTCTCAGTCCTCAGTCATTAGCAGCTTTGTCCCTTTGTTGGTCTTTATTTTTTTGCTGAATTTAATGTGCAATATTAACTAGTTAATTGTGAATTGATATTATTGTATAGCACTTTGGATGGAACGTGTTGTCTTTTAAATTTGAAAAGTGTACACCAACAAAAAGTCCTTGGGCACGACGTCTCATACTGAGTTTGCTCACTGGTGTAACCTACTACATATGCAAGTCACTCTGGATAAGAGTGTCTGCCAGCGTTCCCTCAATGTAAACTGTATGTAATTGTATTGGTGTTCAATGTCATTAATTCAAAATGGACTGTTTTGTTGATCCTCAAAGATGCCACAGCCATCCATGGCTGGAAGCCAAAGGTATCATAATTAGTCTTGGTCACTTTGGGCCCTCTCTGGCTCTGTCACTCTGTTAGCTGATGTAACAGAATTGGCAGTATGTGATCTCTTCCAAGCGTGTTGGGCTGCAAAATGATGTTGCATCGATGTGTATTCACGCCGGCAGACTTTTCACTACTCACTCATCGCCTGTGGACATTTTCTTAATTAAGGTTGACTGTTCGTTGCCATGGTTTCAATGATGACAAAAAAGCACCAAGGCAGTGAGCCAGACACTACTATCTATAGTTGTTATAGAACGCGAGGCAAGAGCTGCACCTCCAACAGGAACAAATATAGGGGGCACCATTTCACAGTTGCGGACATAAGTGTGCAGCGCCCTGCCCAGTTCTCACTGGTTACGGACATCACTTCACTACTAATTTACTGCTCAACTCTGTCGCATTCGCTGACTCCTCATATTTCACACAGCAAGCGTTCACTCTGTCTCATGTCGCCAGCTCTCTTTCAAAATGGATACATACTGGTCTCTTTGTCAAACTGTTTCGCTGCAGGTGTGGATGCAGCCTTAGTGTCAGTCTGAAAAGCAATGTATTGCTTCACCGTGTCAAAGCATCTCAGAAGACGCATGGTGCACTCATCACTCTCCCAGTTTGGTAACATCATGTGGCAGTGGGAGACCTAGCTAATGAGTGGGCTCTGCCAATGATAAAATGATGAGAAAAACATAATAGATACTGGAGAAGTACAGTACATTCTGACATTTCATGCTTCTGACTGAAAAACATGGTTCTGTTGCATCTCACGGCTCTTTGCCTCTGTCCCTACCAAAGGTCACTTATGTTTGCTCTGAAGACAGGAAAAAAAGGTGATACTGTCATCACTGTGGGGAGCCCAAAATGCCCAAGCCTCATTATCCGTCACACCTGCCACTGTTCAGTTAAACATGCCAAAACACTTGAGAGGAGCTGACATCTAAAATTCAACTCTGATTAGCATATCCATCAGAAATAGTCTTACAGCCACCTTTCATGTAAGCACTGTTCCTCCTCCATTCGATTCAGAGACTGACTACATTGTCATCACATGATCAAAACATTAGAGACTTAAGTCATCAGTGAATGGAGGGAAGGCTATGGCGCCTGGAATTAAAACCTGCATTAGTGACAGTTCCAGTGGCAGAACGTGACTTTTCAGACTGGAAAGTTCAAACATCAATTCAATTAAGGTCTTTAGTTATCATTTAACTCGTCATTATTCAATATAAATAAGAGTATAATGGAACTTCATAACATAAACACTGAAATGTCATGTTCATGTTCAACAACCGTAGTCGTAAAACAGTACAGGGTGTTTTGTAAAGTCACTATTATTACGTGAACATTACATGAACTCATAGGACACAGCAGTGGCCTGCTGTTAGGGATGGTCTGACTGACAGCTGTAAAGCATACCAGTTAAGTGAGGTAAAGAACTGGGAGCTGGAGCAGACAGAATCTTCTCTCTCAGGACCAGTGCCAAGCCCATCAGTTCACAGTTACACCTCAATTATGGGCTGTTAGTGACTAACAAAGGATGTGCTCAGTGGAGCAGCACTGGTGTAATGATGGTGAAGATGCTGTTTTGAAGAGCAAGCTCAACTGGGATTCCTTTTAGAAATGCTTCAGTGATCTGGAGGTAAAGCCATTTGATGAAGTAAAATGAACACCTTGTCAATGCAGGGTCAAACCCTGACACCGAAACTCTGTGTGGAGCATCCACAGAAACCTCGTATCCATCTTGATAATTTGATCTCAGGAAGAATAGCTTTCTGGAGGTCTACAAACTCACAGTGCAGTTTGTCTTTTTCCTGCACCGGAGTTATATCAATAGCTAATTATCTAGTTCTTCCTGAGTTAAAAGTGTGCAGTGCAGGTGCCCTACCAGGACTGGAATTGGGAAACACTGGTGTAGACAACCAGAAGTCTTGACTGTCATGTTGCTTAGCTGAAATCTTCCTTTGTTGAAGTTAAATATGCTTAAAAATATTGGTTCCAAGTCTCTAATTAACCTCCTAAAGTCTTATTATCAGTTATTATCAGAATGTCTAAAACGAGCATTTTAACACCACAAAATATCATATAATTAATTCTATGGAGCACATCTCACATACAGTCTCACACTTAAGACCTAAGAAAAGCTTCAAGAAGCAGGGCGCATTAAACCAAGGATGCTCTTACCTCTGGACGAACAGGGTCTTCAATGCCCACCACGCAGATGCAAGTCAGGTCAGTGAGAATGTCAGCTTCACTGTCCCAGTTAGGTTCATCACCTGTGAAATCCCTCTTGGCTACGCAGATGGTCCTCAGGCCATCGCAGGCCATGGGCTCAATTACTTTACGCACCATCTCATCTCGGTCCTTTGGCTTAAAAACACGGGGCTGACCTGCAGCGTCCAAAATATGGGAACACCTGGCACAGGAGCAAAGAAGAGGTTTAATATTACAGCCCATTACGTGCTCAAAATAAGCACTCAAAACAAATAGTGGCTGCTATCCAGCACTTCACTTAGAGACAGCCAGAGGAGAGGCTGATAGCAGAGGCTGCAAAATCAATATCGCAAGGGTCAATTAGCAGTGGAGACTACCCAATGCAGGAGAGGAACAGAAAAGATCTGGAAGAGGGAAGGGAATAAGGCAGGAGGAAAGTGCAATCGGCATACTTGCGAAGGATGATCTCGGAGGCGCCCTTGCTGTACATGCGGAATCCTGACCCGTCAGCGTTTTTAAGGACCGTGCTCATGCTCTTGCGTGACGAGTTGAAAGTGTAGACCTTGTACAGCTTCTCCTCAGGAACCTCATCTCTAATGGGCTGGTAGTCTCTTTTCAGGTCCAGCACCAGGCCAAGGAGGGCACATTCTGTCTTGTTACCAACGTGTCTTGGCAGACCACCCTCCCTCTCTGGGGGCTGGATACAATTCAGATGTTACCGAAAGAAGGGTCAACATTTAATACAACGCTAAAAATTATTAAAACATTCTGAAGGGCATCAATTCATACATTCATATTGCAAAGGGATAAACAGATATGACCGATTCTTGGTGTACAAACAAACTCTAATGTGAGTCTAGGAGACAAGAGCATGGTGTCTGGAGTCATGGTGGAGGGAGTCGTTTAGTTACATGGACAGGCTCTATGCTTGTATTAAAACATTAAAATGCTTTGTAATGGGAAGTGGAGGGAAAGCAGGCTTTCAATGAGGCGTTTACTCAAGTGTCTTCCTCAAGGGCATTGTGCCCATTAGGACAATAAAAGTTGACCTATTGATAACTGCCCACAACACTTTAGCACCTGAGCTTTTCAAAGCTTAACCCATAAACCACATATTGAATTTTTATAGCTCTCTATACTGAGGAGTAGAGCAAATGTAAAATGCGTAACTGAAAAACCGCACTGAAGGATATGTACATTAAAGTAGGGCTGGACGATACGGGCAACAGGGAGCAGAGCGAGGGAGCAGAAAAAAAAGGGTTCCACAAAATTGAAACAAAATGATATTTAAAACTCAAAATGAATGATACCATCTCAACCCTAATTACGCTCTCTTTATGTCCCAATATCAATATAGATTTCGGTAAATTACCCAGCCCTAGCCTTAGAGTCTACAAAAAAGATTTGGATCTTCAAATTTCAAATGGTCATCAAATTTTGTCCCCAAAACAAACAGAGTTTTAATCAAAAGTCAGCCGACTCACCAGGATCTTAGTGGTGTATGCAGAGTTGATGGAGATGCTGTTAACCATGAGCTCCAAAGTCTCAGGGTTGATGGCCTCAGGCTCGGGCACTGTCTTGTAGTGTGTATCACCTATGTAGGCCTGCACCACCGTCATGCGGTTCATAGTCAGTGTGCCGGTCTTGTCGGAACAGATGGCAGTGGCATTGCCCATGGTCTCGCAGGCATCCAGGTGTCTCACCAGGTTGTTGTCTTTCATCATTTTCTGGTGAGGAAAAACAGAGCTCGACCTAGTTTAGTTGAGCAATGGCCCTCGGCAGCAGGAAAATTCCACAGTTACAACAGTGAGACAGACAGCTGGGACTTTTTAGCCATAAAGTTGTTCTCCACAAAATGGAAATTCAAGATGCCACTGGTAGGGTTTAGATCTGGCGGACAGCTCGTTAAGAGTACAGATGCATACAAGAATATTTAGAATACATAGAATATATACATATAATATTTATGTATCAGGTGTTCTTCGAACTAAACATCAAGCCTACAGTACTGTGCAAAAGTCTACATTCATCAAAAGTGCATTTATCTAAAGCAATGGCCCTACTGTGAGGAGATGATAAGCTGGATCCCTGGCAACTATACAGCAATCCATGGCTGAAAGTCCAAGAGAGCCTCACTCACTTGGTGGGTAGTAGGTCCTCACTTTCCTCCCATCACTCAGTGCAATGCCTGCCAATCCACGTTTACTAGCCAACATACTAGAATTGGCAACTCTGAGCAGTCCAAAGATTATCGGCAGACTGAAAAGATGGGGTGGTACTCTGTGCTGTCTAGCCATTTTCCTCTAAAGGCACAATTTATAGCATTTTTATGGACACATTCTAAAGTCGGTGCTCTTACAATTCAATATATCCAAGACTTTTGCACAATACTGCAATTAAAATTTTAACTATTACTGAACAAAATGGAAATTTAGATCAGAAAGGTGACACCCACAGCTACCATGACACATAGATCTGACCACTGAATCACTCAGTCTAGGACCTCACCTTGACAGAATAGGCCAGTGAGATGGTGACAGCAAGGGGCAGCCCTTCAGGAACAGCCACCACAAGCACCGTCACACCAATGATGAAAAATTTGACAAAGTACTGGATGTAAATGGGTGTGCATTCTGCCTTCCATTCTTGCTTGTTCACCCCGAATGTAGAGATGACAAAGTACAAGATGAGGATGATGACAGTCACAGCAGACATGATGAGACCTAAATGCAAGGAAAGAGTAAAAAAGACTTCAATTAATAGTGATTATATCAAGAATGATCAGAAACAGGGATAATTCACACCATTTTCTCCACCATAACTTAGCATCATACAGGCTCTTTTTGTTATTGCGTGCAGACTGATGTCTGAAAATGAACTAAACTAAATTGGGACTAAATTGCTTTGGCTTAATGGGGTGTGTATGCAAATAAATGATATTTTACCACAGCAGCAAAGAATGGGAAACGTTCAAGAAATTTCCAGGGTGTTTACAAGCTTCGTCAAATTCTAAAATTACGGGAATGTATTTATTCTTCCCCCAAACATGCAAGTGAGGCACAGAGAAATGAAACAGATTAGGGCGCAGAGTCCACAGATTTCTTCTTAGCCTCAACAGCAACAGCTGTCAGCTGAAGCGCGCCATCCGAGCCTTCTTTGATTGCGACAGACATGCTGTTGGAAGTAGGATAATTATGTGGAGTATAGCCCAAAGGGACAGGCCCTGTTTTCTTACTGGGTGATACTATTTCTTTATACATTAAGTAAAATAACCCACTGAACCAGGACAGAGGATGACAAACGGTCTCATTTACAAAAGGAGGTGTGTGAAGAAGACCATATGCTGGCTCTGTGTGTTCAGGATAATGCAAACAGGCAGTCACATCACATATAACCTCCCGGTGGTTAATTAATATAAATACCCTGCTTAGTGCAAAATAGCAGGAGTAATTTAATCTCGGTTATTTAATCTCACTTTAATGTCATCTTGGGAAATGGTAAATGTAATATTTGTCCACTGAACGTTTACGTCTATCCAACACAAACAATTCATTAGCAAGGATGCTGCAACAGTTCACACTAATACAAATGTATTTGATTTTACAAACAGTTCCGTCAACTGCTCCCACCTGCTTTCCCAATCTGCACCGCCAACCTGGTCAGCTTGCCCTGCAGCACAGACTTCTCCTTTTTGGTGACATTGACTTTCTTGATCTCCTTCTCCTCCTTCTCCTCTTTTTCTTCAGACTCGGTCCCCTCCTCGCTCTTCAGAGGCTGAATCTCCAGGGCAATGCCATCCTGGGTCTTGGCTGGAGGGAGAATGAGGAGAAGGGCAGGCAGAAAGGAGGGAAATATGTGCCAAAAAAGGATGGGCGAAGGGGTAGGAAAAGGGATAAAGAGCAGAAAGGAGGAAAGATGACAGTTTATTGAGTGCTGGGAGTCGAAAAGAGGCAATCAGTACAACAAACAAAGCCAGTGTAACAGTTTGATTTTTAAAGCTTTGTTGAGTTTGGATGTAATTAATCAAGTCTGATTTACAACATTAATGAAAGGGAAAGTCATGAATTCTAATTAGCTCTACTGTATACCAATTTCTGTTTGATGGGTGAAGACATGGTCCTCTGAGGCCAAACATATCATATGTACATTTTTAATAAGCATTAACATTACGAATCTTTTTAATATCAGCTGTTTATAAACCTAGTCAAAATCAAAATCAGCACCCATAAATACAGCTGAGAGATCAGGTTCATCCCAGCGGCTCCTCAAATTATGTTATGCTTGACACTTAATCATTTACCATGAAGTATGACTTCCTACATTTTCAGAAACCTAACTTTATGACTCTGAGTCACCTTATTTTCTTAATAGAATTACTCATTCGCGAGCCAGATATTAACGACTACACATTAAACAAGAAAGATATGATCAGGGTTGAAAAACCTCTTAGTTAAGAACCCTTATCATGATATCTCTGACTATGATTGTTGTAATTCAATTATTCTGCAGACAGACCTATTGCATTACTGGGTCTGTGACTAAAATAGAAACATAATGGAATCTAAGATCCAATTCAGGCCTTTTTGCTATGGTTAAACATTGATCCCACCCACCCAATTTCCTGTCTATCTCTGTCGTAAAGGCACTGTATAGCCCTGGGTATCAGGAAGCATTGGAAAACTAGCTTGGAATATCTTTCCCAATACTGTTCTGCTAGCGTGATAAAAATATATGAGGTACTGAGTTGAAACAAGGCACTGAAGGGCATGGAGGGAGGAGTCTGGGGCTCCGTTCGTCTGACTGCATGTGTGAGAGCCCATAAGAGTGTAACAGGGCTGACCGAATGGTCACACATGGACTTCAGGACTGACAGACCAGATGCACGGACTGACAGCACGAACAAACGCACGCACGGCGAAGAGGGAGGGGGGGGGGCGAGTGTGTTACAGACTCAACAAACTCAAACTCAATAAAAAAGTAAATAAATAAAATAATAATAATAAAAAACAAGAACCAAAGACTGATAAAGAAACACAACCAGAAATATGACCACCACAAGAGTAAACAAGGAAGACTAAGAGGAAGAAAAGGCCGAAAATCTGGATTTTTTTTCTTTCTTTAAAGAGCATGATGCAGAGAAAGGGAGAGAGAAAGAGAGGAGGAATAATCACACAGTGGTTGTGGGAACAGTGTACAAGACAGCATGAGTTTCCTGAGCACACCCTAGAAGGAGGCAACAGTAAGAGACAATAAGGAACTAAGAAATAGACAAAAAACAACAACAATTCACAGCCCATCGATTTGGCAAGGGTGCAACTCCCACTCAGCCGCGCCCAGAGCTTTCCTTCAACGCGCCCAGCGTCCTCTCCTCTAGCTTCCCCCACCAGCCCCCTAATACTGATATAGGAAAGTCCAGGAAAGAGTTAACAATCGATGCAGGGCAATGCAACTGTGGACAAATGAAAATATGCTCATGTATAACAAATGCAAGAGCAATAACTCAGCACTTGTGTGCGTGTGTGTGTTTGTGTGTGTGTGTGCGTGTGTGAGTGTGTGTGGTTTGCTATTCCTGCCAGTGTCCGTGTCCGTGTGTGTGTGTGTGTGTGTGTGTGAGAGAGAAAGAGAGAGAGAGAGATTTTGTGTGTCCAAGGGCAGACGGAGCAGTGCGATCTATGCGAGTGCTGCTGTCTGGAGCAGATGCTGTGTCCCCAAGCGAAGGAGGAGGAGGGAACAGCCTCCTCCACTCTAGAATACTGAATACTGACACGCCTGAGCAACACAAACACACCAGTTCTTAACCCCTTAAAATAGCACACATTCACATGAGGGATGAGAGTGGTTAATAAGGTATAAGAATACCCAAATGCAGCACTGGTTTACTTACATGAAAAACAGTGTATTATCTTGGTTCATAGACATACGGCTGTATCATAAACACAGAACCTCACAGAACGAAACACAGGGCAACAATTTACATATCAATATATGTATAGATGGATTTTTTTATCATGTAAAAAACTGAAACGAAGCCTCGTTAACTTAGACTAAGTAATTTCATGTCTAGATCACCTCACACGCTGGTAGTTTTATTTATTGTATGATTCCTAAAACATAAAAGCATCAAAACAGTTGCTCTGGTACAAGTGACCCAAACAGCAGTGCAGCTGAAGTGTTGAAACCCTCCGTGTCACTGATGGCCTGAGAACAGTCAAACAGAAACATCCAGCCAACAGCATCCTGTGGGCTGCGTCATACCCGCATACACAGTGCACAGAGTGCACAGAGAGTGGACACAGTGTTAAAACACTCCAGCAGCACTGCTGTGTCTGATTCACTTGTACTAGCGTAAGACTGACACACCACCGTGTCACGGCAGTGCTGAGAATGACACGGCACCCACATGATACCTGCTCTGCTCGGGGTGAAAGGAGGCTACCAAAGTATGCAGAGAAACAGATGGACTACAGTCTGTAATTATAGAACTACAAAGAGCTCCTTGGTGGGGAACAGAGCTGATTTAATGGACAGTGAGAGTAGAAACAAGGAGGTGGTCATAATGTTATGGTTGATTAGTGTATAACATAGAAGTTCATATCAAAAGGTTATAATATTGTGAAAAAGGTTTGTTTGTATATATTTTATATCTGGTATATTTTCAACACAACAGGTTACCCTTTTTGAATTAAACTCTGAACAACAAATGAACCTCTTCCACAATATTTTAATTTTTGGAGATGCACTAATATATTCACACAGGTAAACTAAACAGAAAACTAAATATCCAATGTTGGCATTTTTTATTCACAGTAATATGAAATATTACCAGCCAAAAATGGTTCAATGCTCAAGTTTAATAAACGGGTATTTAGGATTATATTCTTGCAATACTGATGAACCCCTGGCTTTGTTTGTGTACGTGTGTGTGTGTGTGTGTGTGTGTGTGTGTGTGTGTGTGTGTGTGTGTGTGTGGTGTGTGTGTAAGACTGTAAAGGTGCTCAGCTCTGTTTCAGCAGGTGAGAGTTGCACTCTTTCACAAGTAAAGCAAGGCGGGAAGAAGCTCCCACGGGCTCAGCAGGAAAGAGTCAAAGCAACAGAAGGAGGGGCGAGAGAGAGAGAGAGAGAGAGAGAGAGAGAGAGAGAGAGAGAGAGAGAGAGAGAAAGAACTAGAGTAAGGTGAAAGAGTGAGTGAGGAGTGAATTTGACACGAGACTCCAAGACTTGTCGCTGAATGGGAAGGGAAGGGAAGGGGGGGGGGGGGTTACCTTTGTTGCGATTTTCGGGGGCTCCTTGTTTTTTACCTGTTCAGAACGAGAGAGAGAGGGCGGAGGGCTGATATAACATGGTTTAAAGTAAATGAACCAGACACAAATCAAAAGAAACAAGGATTTTAAAAAACTGGATACAAAAAAATCAAATCAATGCAACTTCACACGTGTGCACGTGGGCTAAAATGTGTCATCTCGAGAAAAAAAAAAAACAAAAACAAAAACATGGGCTCCTTTTTTTGGTCATGCCAATGTCTCAGATGCATTTCAGGGAGTCAGCCAATGACATTCTGCCACTGCGCAAATATGTGGGAGACTTCAACCTTTTTCAGGCAGCTTTTGCCTCAGACAGGCTGCAGTTGCTTCTACTGTTGATGTTTTGAGATGCTGTGTACAAAGAGATCACGGCTGCTGGTCCTGCGATGCAGATTGAGATGGAAAAATTTGGGAAGTATTGCTTCAAAGCTGTTTTAGTTAACGTCTAGTCTTGGATTGTTCCTGAATTTAAACTGTCACTTTGACAAACTCATTTCTCTGCATCAGCCTCCAATTACACGTCTTTATTTTTAGTGACACTGCAAAAATAATTGATGATGCTGGGAGCCGAATGAGTAAAAAAGCGAATGAAAGCTAATTACAAAAGGTCGAAAAGTCTGCCAGAGCTGTCACAGTGGGCAGCATTTCAGAACACTTTGGCTATAGCTGCACTGGCACAATGCTTCATTGTGGTGGCGTGATAATTGGCTCGTAAATTTGGGATGCGACCTGAAAGCTGCTTTAACGTCAACTTTTGTTTGACAGTAAAGCGACTTGGCATGTCTGCCTGTTTTTCATTATTTGCATAGAGTAAGAGAAGATCCCCTAAATACAGACATCAAATACACAGGAGGTGGACTTGTGACAGAAGGTGCTTGCATGTGGACGTGTGTGTGTGTGTGTGTGTGTGTGTGTGTGTGTGTGTGTGTGTGTGTGTGTGTGTGAGTGTGTGTGCTTGTACTGATTGTTATCAGCTGAGTCTGAGGCGTGCCCGGGGGACCGTGAAAGGCAGCTACAGTCGTTGAGATTGTGAAGGGGAGGTGTTGAATGTTCAGCTGAGGGGACAGGTGACTTTCAAAGCGAAGTGGCAGTGCTTCTACAGCTGTCTTACTCATCTCTTGTGGGTGTGACAAGAGTGTAACATTCACCAGATTGTTTTTTCCTTCATTTTTGAACGCCGAACAGGCTCAATTGTCTTTTCTCAGGAATGACACGTTCAGCCCAGCAAGGATGAATGTTTGGGGGATGTAACTTTGACAGAGGGAAAGAGGAAAGTAAAAAAAAAAAACAGAAAAGAAACTAACTGAACAAAAATAATCAAGGGATTAGCATTTTATGATATATATGAAATAAGTAAGGTGGGGAGAATTACATCCAGTGGTACTGATTGACCTTCACTGATGAGTCCATAGTTTCTTTGTCTTGCTCTTTTGTTCTAACATCAGTGACACTTCTCGGCTGTGTCGAACTCTGATGGGCAAAACTAAAAACTGAAGCGATGGGATATCACTCAAATAGCTCTTACCTCTGACAAAAGAAGATGGTATGGGAACTGCCCATATGGGTATTAGGTGAGGTAGGTTGATTGATTTGGCCTGTGAGCGTTTTTTTGGTACAGATCTCAATCGGTTATGGACGGACTCACCTTTTTTAACCTTTTTCTCTTCTTCCTCACCACCAGCTCCAAGGAGGGTGAAAATGATTCCAGTTTGGGAGTTCAGGCCCACAGCAGTGACCACCATCCTCCCAGAACCCTCCATTACATGAGTTCCTGACAAAAGAAGAGATCATATGACCACGTTCTTAAACATATAAGTCGCCAAACAAGACTCTTTAGAGCAATGTGATTGGTGGTGTAACGAATTTTCCACTCAGTCTTCAAAAAAAGCATTGGTACAACGTAACAATGAGGGTACATTCGTTAATAGTACAATAGTTATAAATGATGAACCTGCGATCCTTGAATCATACTGCTAGTGCATTAGACCTCAGAGCCACTCAGAGCCCTATTTAAGACATTATTAAATATCTGACTAATGAAATATTTGAGAAGCAGAAACTATCAATAGGAACAATGACTCACTTACGCTGTGCTGCTTTTTATTTTCTGTAATTCTACAATAATATACACTATATGGACAAGAGTATTGTGACACCTGCGAATGAGCAATCAGGGGTATTGGCTGCTGCTTTTTTCCAGTGTGTGTTGGTTGATTGCGGAGTGTGAAAGCTGATTGGGAGGTGTTCTTAACTATCTTGAAAGTTACACTGTGAGTTAATTCATTAATTACTCAAATGTTTAGTAATGCTTAACAATGAGGAATAACTCAATAATGTCAATGAATGTTTGTTGTTGTTGTTGAAAGTATCGTTAATTAATGTCTCCTTATTGTAAAGTGTTTTATTGTAAAACCTTTCTGATCCTAAAAGCTTTAATCCAAGCAAACAACCAATTCTCTTACAAAATGAATGCAATCAGTATCCGTGAAAAAAAATTGAATTCTCTAAGTCATAAATTCTCTAAGTCATAAATTCTCTAAGTCATAAATTCTCTAAGTCATAAATTCTTTACCCTGCACATGTCCAGAGCAACAAATAAGAAAGCAATATTGGAATAAAAAAATAAATAAAAAAACCAGCTCACCAGATAGCAGCATGGGGTCTTTTTCCAGGGACTTCCTGACATGGTCAGACTCTCCAGTGAGTGAGCTTTCATCGATCTTCAGGTCATTGCCCTGGATGAGAATGCCATCAGCAGGAAGAAGGTCACCTGAGGGCAGAACAAAACGAGAAAAATGTTGAGAAAATGAGGAGGGAAAAAAAAGAGAGCAGGCGGAAAAGGCAGACGAGGAGAGGAAGAGAGAGAGAGAATATTAAAAGAATATAAAAGTGACAGAGGCAAAGAATGTGAGAGTAGAGGAATGCTGCTTTCGGCCACCATGGAGACAGTGTTCTCATGTGGCTCTCGGAGCCCCACGCGTCGCCCACATCTCGGCCAGCCCAGGCAACAAGCTCCGTGACTCACAGAGGCCTGTTAGCATGAGTCATAGCCATGCTGGAGCTGAAACAGGAGATTCTGACCGCCAGCCATATACGATCTGTTACTACCAGTGCTGTGTACACTAAAGCATACTTATGAGACACTGAGAAAGCAGCTCATGAAGCTTGTAATAAATGCATTTGACTCAAAGGCAAACTAACTGGGCTTGAGAAATGTCAGAGCTCTCATGGAAGTCTAATGCTTCACAGGCACATATAGAAAGTGCAGGTGCCGTGGGTTTAGCACACGCTATGTACAGCAGACTCTAACATTATGGATGATAAACGAATCAAATATTTACTGCAAACAGACTCTGCTCAGCCTAAATATCAATATTCCCTCTCAGGACAAAAGTATTGGGACACCTGCTCATTCACTGCTTGTGTTCAGAGTTTCGGCTGCTCAACAGTCTCTACTGTGTAGGAAAGGCTTTTACTAAATTCTGACGCATTGCTATGAGGATTTGATTGCACTTAATCAATCGAGAGTTAGCGAGGTCAGGATGCTAGACGATTACCATCATCTCCTGCTCCTCAACTCATCCTAAAATTATTAGATGGATCACTATCATTCCACTATTCCAGAGAGCACAGTGCCACTGCTCCACAGCTCAGTGCTAGGAGACTTTATACCCCTCTAATCCACGCCTGGCTCATAGGTCCATGGTAATCTGCTCCACATAGTCCTATTCTATTGGCTATACATCTCCATAAGAGCTAAGACAATCTGGGTGTGCATTTGCAGTGTCAGCAATGTGCAGAAGGGACATCCACAAACATCAGTACATATAGTGTATCTAGTTGAACAATTATCTTCAGATCATGTACAGATGTTTAGGATGTTGATTATGATTTTAATGTGTTTTTAATTAACATGTACTGTTTGAAAGTGTGCAGCGGAATTGGCTCATGTTCTTCGGTTACCTCTCTTGCAAAAGAGAGCTCTCACCGTATTTGATCTGAGCGATGTCTCCGACCACAATCTCAGCCACAGGTATCTGGATGACCTGGCCCTTGCGGATGACGGTGAACTTTTGCTCCTGCTCGATGCGGCTCTGCAGCCCACGGAACTGCTTCTCTTTGCTCCAGTCATTAAAGGCAGTCACAAGCACCACAATGATCACTGAGAACAGGATTGCAGCACCCTCGATCCAGCCAGCCTGAGACTCACCTTCATCCTCCACACCACCGACAGCCTGGCCGCACGCTGAAAACAAACGCACACGCACAGAGGACAGACCATATGATCGTGACAGTCCGTTGACATTTGTGAAATGTCATCCTTGAAAACCATTTCATACTCCCTTCACACTCATTTTGGCCTACACATCCAAATATTCACGATAGTATGTGACAACGTGCATATTTATCCTCACGAAAAAACCTCCTTGGCTGCCAGGACTATTTACCAACACTGGATTCCGCGTCAATGACCTAATTTTCACTCCTGAGAGTTAGATGACTTTAAAGGTCACTCTTGCACTCAGAGCCATATGGGGAACTCACAAGTTCACAGCAGCCGCCAGAACAGGCTTTCATTTTCTGAGCAGTCAGAACAAGAGGATGCTTGTCCCAAAAGACGTAGTTATCAACAGAAGAGCTGCCATTATTTTTTTCTTTTCAGACAGAGACAAAATCCTAATCAAAAAGAACTGTGCTGTAGTGTGCTGGGAATTCTAATTCTGAAGACGGCTGCAGAATGTAACAACTGTTTACTATTAGCTACAGCTGATGGGATATATTTAGAAGGTATATGGCCAAGGGACTCTAACTGGGCTTTTCTCACTGAATGTGTACTTAGTAATGCACGTCAATCCCTCACCACCATCTCGGATCATACTTTAATTGCAAAATGTCAAAACTAACCAGACACACATGCAAATGTGTTAAAGTTTGAATGGTTAAAGGCCTCACCATTGCTGTCGCTTCCTTGTGGGTGGTAGAAAGACAGGCCCAGCGAGATTATAGCTGCTATCTCCAAGATGATAAGGGTGACATCCTGCAGTGCTTCCCACACCAGCTGCAAGAAGGTCTTGGGCTTCTTAGGAGGGATGAAGTTCTTCCCAAATGCCACATGGCGCTTTTCCAAATCTGCTGGGTTTCCAGACAGCCCTGGAAAATGAGAGTGAATGGAATTAGAAACAATGCTAACTGCAACCAATCACCACAAAAGCCTTGATGAGGAATGAAACACTCGGTTGAGAATTGAGAGAAACTGCTAATTCATTCTCGATCCGCACAGCAAAAGCAGAACTGTGTTAAAACAAGGTTTAGGTTCTTGTATTTTTTTATTTATTTTTGATAAGGAGAAATACAAAATAATATATAATATAAAAACTACACAACATTTAAAATTGCTAACCGTTGATTAAATTGTACAACTACATTCAATGTAGGCAGTAGTATGTGATTTGGTTTCGCCTGCATCTGGCAATTTTATCCCTCATTAACCTGGCAGCAGCCATGTACAGCTGACAGATCCGTCCAAACGGTACACACTGGGCACAACATCATGTTCAAGAACAGTAGTTGATGCAAACAATGATTCATTTGCATTTACTTTTACAGACTGACATTTGAACACAAGAGCTGTTTATTCTTTCAACCATAGCAGCACCTGCCTAATATCGAGTAAGACCCCCTCAGGCTGCTACAGCACATCTGATCAGTTAAGACATGGACTCCACAAGACCTCCACAAGTGTCCTATAAGTTGTGAGGTGAGTCCTGGATCACATCCATGAGCCTGATGTCTTGGGAACATTATTGTATCAGATTATAAACAGACACTTCACACTGTTTTACTGATTTGCATTGCAAATGAAATGCTTATAAATATGCTTATAAATACTGAATCACAATTTGTTCATCCTTATATGAGACACAAATTATAAATTTAACACTTAAACAGAGGTGCAACCCAAAGACCTGGAGTCCAGCTGAGCCCCCGAATCAGTTTATAAATCTGAGATCAAACCTCGGGTGTTATTTATAACTCTCTGGTTATGCTCGAAACTTACATTCCTTACATTTTAAGGTATTAAAACATGTACAGGGAAATCAGCAAATCACCGAATACAAAAACCTCGTTAATGAAGATTCTCCACTGCCTGTCATTTATTTCAGTTTTAGACTCTTCACCCAGCCCAGTGAATGAGCTCTTTTGCATGAATGGAAATCAGTCGATGTTATCTTAAAGGACAGGCTCTGTTTGAACAAAAGTCTGGCTCCATATTGTTCACAGAGTACTGTGGCCTCCATTTGCAGAATTCACAGTGGTTACAAATGACAACTCCCACTGAAGTTTCCATTCGCTTCCCTGCATGCACACATCAGTGGACACCATCTATTGGCCAAGACGTTGCAGGCTGAGCTCAAACCATTCACACCCTGTTCCACAGGGTACATTAAACAATGAGACGGTCCATGATCTGGGCGGTTCCTCTACAGCAGCTGACACTGTATTTCATTTCATATCTGACAGTATTTGCTGATAGATGATCTCGGGGTAGATTGAGGGAAATAGGACAGCTCACCTCCATTTAATCATGACATGCATTCTGTAATACAGACCTGTGAAACGGGCTCAGGTAGATTACACTGGATACTGGCTGTGTGGTTTATAAGAGCAACGAAGCAATTCATCAACAGAGGGAGTGAGCAGCACGTACTTTGTTTTAATCAGAAAAAGGGAAGCAATCAGGCTTTAAGAGTGCCAGCGTAGCGCTGAACTAAAGTAAGAGAAATCTCGGGGAGACAAAGCTCTGCTAATGTATTTAGGCAGATTCGTTTCTTTTGATGCATGGCGACAGAGTCTGAACGATGCGAGCTTAATAGATGTGCGAGTGTGTTCGTACGTGTGTGAGGACTACGCCTTTTAGCACAGATGCTCCCCACAAAATTAGCCATATCAGTTCCACTCCATAAATATGCCAGCTGGACAGTAAAACGTGCATGTGTGTGTGTGTGCAGCTACTTATGCATGAGCTTATAACGTCCCAAGTGCTTCCTTCCCCCCTTAATTAACCCTGACCTCTGGTGGCTGGGAGTATGTTAAAACTCTCAGAATGTGCCACCAATACACTAGGTCTCTCTTCACCATCTCTCTTTCATATGGTGTGAAAAGCAAACGTGTGGAAAGAAAAAAAAAGGCAAAAGAAAGAGAAAAGGGGATGCTGCCAAGATCCTGCTGGCTCTCCATTCATTTGTTCAGAGTGTTTGTTCAGTAGATGGTTAGAGTTCAGAAGAAGCACAGGTATCACACCATGTTTTCTCTCATTGTTAAGACTGATGAGACAACTTGCAGAAATGATTCTGATTTCTGTGTGAAGGCCTCAAACAGAGCATCCGGAAAGAACATTTTTGCACATTTTGTTTTCTTACAGCCTTAAATCAAAATGATTCAACTCATTTCACCCTCAGAATTCTACACACGATGAGTACGTGAGAAAAGTTTGTGTGAAATTTATAAAAAGAAATAAAACAAAATTATAGCAGGTAAATAAGTTTTCACAGCCTTTGCTCAACACTTTGTTGAAGCTTCTTTGACAGCAATTACAGCCTCGAGTCTTTCTCAGTATGACTCTGCAAGGTTGGCACCTGTTTTTGGGAACTGTGTCCCATTCTTCTTTGCAGAACCTCTCAAGCTCCATCAGATTGGATGGGGAGCATTGGTGCACAGTCATTTTTAGAGATCTCCAGAGATGTTCAATCAGTTCAACCACTCTTTTGTTATCTTGGCTGCGTGCTTTGGGTTGTTGACCTGTGAGAAGATAAACCTTCATCCCTGTCTGAAGTCCAGACCACAATGGAGCAGGTTATCATCAAGCATGTCATCAAGAAAATCATCCCCACAACATGATGCTGCCACCACCATGCTTCACTGTAGGAATGGTATTGCGAGGTGATGAGTAGTGCCTGGTTTCCTCCAGACATGATGTTTATATCTACTATTGGACATTATATAAGCAGGTGTGTGGCCTTACAAATCATGTCTAATCAGCTGAATTTACCACAGGTGTTCAATCAATCTGTAGGAACATCTGAAGGATGATTAACACCTGTTAATACTCACAAGCTTTACTCCTCTCCTGTCCTCTCGACCATGTAACTGAGAGAATCCGGTCATTTCTCAAAATAAAACTTCAAAATAAAATATCCTTCAGACTCAGCTAATACATAAAATGGAAATATTGAATTATTTATTGTGCGGCCCGGTACCAAGTGTTCCACGGACCAGTACCTGTCCGCAGCCTGTGGGTTGGGGACCACTGCTGTAGAACATCATCAGACTGTGATACTCTATAATAATGACTAATGATTTGTCTCCCAATCCCATGTGCCGACCATAATGATGAGCATTGACTAATCCAGATCTGATTTAATCTCTAATCCGTTTCCATAGATAATAAAGCCACATATGTAGTGTTACAACCAATGAATACTAAGTAAAAAATCCTTTATTGTATGTACTAGTACATCTTTATGATTATTTGTTACAATGTTATTCAAAAAAGGTAAACCGTCATATTTTATTTTGATTAAACACATTAAACAGATTTCAAACCTCAAACTTTATTCAAAAATGTTATATTCTATTACTTCGAGATTTCTGATTTCTTGCTTCCCCTCAAGCTTTCATTCTCTTGCTCTGAGAGAGTTTTTCCATCCACTTGTCATCACTGGCTTCTTCAAAGGAAGCTTGGAGCAGGATCTCTATGAAGCTGCTTTGTAACAACACCCATTGTGAAAAGCGCTGTATAAATAAATCTGAATGGAATTGAACTGAATAGACTGGAGGAAAGGTGGCTTCATCAAACACAGACCAAACAAGTATTGCAGATATTAAACTGCACAGTGCTTTGCTTCTGAATGTGAATAACGTCTGTTTATGGCATCTTTAAAATAATGACATAGTGATAAATTACCCAATCCATACCCAATTAAAACACATATTTTACTGGATCCTTATTAACGAGTTTTTTCTCTCAAAGTGGTTTGATTGATATGATTTGTGTGTTTTAAATATGTCTTGGGTGCATGTACTAGCATATCTCAAAAACCTTGAATACTGTCACATTTTCATGCAAAACTCCAAACAGTTTCAAGAGGTGTTCACTCTCTTCTCTGTGGAGGGAAAGAACGTTACAAAAACAAACAAACAAACAAACAGCAAAACAATCAATACTCCAGTGGGGGAGCAGCCAGTTTATTGCACGGCCTGCAGACAAAGTCATGAATAAGCCAGTGAGGTTTGGTGTGTCTGTGGGGGAGAGGCACACCGTTTTAAAAGCAGTAGCAGTCTGGGATTTTACGAGACTATAGACACAATGGCATTAGAGGATGCTCACTCAGAGGTAAATCTCTCCCCACAGAACGAGTGGAACAATGTCAAAAGGCCCGTGAAAATGTACCGTATTATATAAGAATAGAGATAAAACATGGGGGGGGAGAAAAAGCAAGGAGGGGTATGGGATTTCCTCTTCTTAAGGCAGCAAAAATGGGTTGACTTGAAGGGATTATTCCTCCCAGGATAAACAGTGACCTCGCACTCCTCGCTGTGCCTCTGTTTCTCTCCCTCCCTCTCTCATTCCGGATTGCTCTTACTCATTAATTCAGGGCTACATATGAAGGATCATCTGGGTCCCTCATAGGGTTTAGCTTGGTTCACCTTAACAAATGCTGAAATAAGACTTCTGAAAGTGGACAATGCACAAACAATTCAGCCAAAGGTTTCACAAGAGCCGTGTCCCCAGTAATCGAGCAATCTTTATTTTTTTCTAGCCTCTCTAAGCTGTCCAGAGGGGCAAAAGGTCAGAAGTAATTTCCACCATCCTCTCCATCTCTTCCCCTCTCTCTCTCGCTTGCTATTAGTAGTCAGGGCAATAGCAGTGAGCTGCAGTGGAGTGATTTGTATGTGTGCCAGCACTTTTACGAGATTGGGAATTAAGGCGAAAACATCCACGGCCTCCCGGAGGAATAGCCGAGCCGAAAGCAGCATTTCAATGACAAAGGAGCCCTGCGGCTTCTCCTCAAGCTCTTCATCTAAGCCCAGACATTGTTTTTGAAGGCTCCATCACCAGAGCGCATCTCCATCTGAAAGAACGAGCTGCATTCCTAACGGCCTCCTGGTCAGCATCAAAGAAGCCACTATATTTCTCCCAGTTAAAATGAACCAGCCAAGCCGTGCTTGTGATATTCAGCGGGAGCTCCATCCATCTTTGTCAAACACATCCATTGCAGTACGGAGGAGAAATGCCAGTCACATAAATCAGATATTATGCATCTTGCTGTAGCCCCTACTTTGAGTAATGTTCAACAGAAGACTGGTGACGACAGAGATGAAGACAGCGGAAACTGTAGCACCACCTAGGCCTCCTCCTCTGTATTACTACTGGTACGTAACCCTTCAGTTTACTCCAGCAGGCTTGGGTAGTCTGACCATATTACTACAGCGATGTTCAATCCTGATCAGTGCTTTCAACTGATAGCACAATGATCACAAGTCTGAAGCAGCCAAGCAACGCAGTAAAACTTGATGTACATTACAAGCTGTGCCTAATGTTACAGCAGCACTGTGCTTCTGCAAGCCAGATCTGAACTCTACGTTCCAGTCTGTAGAATTGCTACAGAGCCAATTACGCACATGCACAGCTGAAGAACTACTTCATCTATAACTATTAGCTGGAACAAAACCTCTAAATGAGACAATTATTCTCTCCAAGAGTTCAAATGTCCAAAGCAGTCCTGGCTCCAAGAATAACTCTTTTTTTTTAAATCATCCCAGAAGCATCCGGGAACTTTCTGTCAGCCATCGCTGAAAACTGAAACTGTGAATGTTTCTGTTATTTATTTATTTAGAATTTACTTTAATCATTCTTTAATTATTTAATGGCTGGGATTTTTAAGGAATGCCTTTTTGAGTATGTGAAAGCACAGTGGGAGCGATGCACAGACATCGCACGGCTGATACATTAGCGCTGGAAAAGCAGTGGTGGGTGACTTCACATGTGCGTGTCCTCTTACCCTCCTAGTACTGGGAGCATTGCAAGTGATGGGGAAACTCCTAATGAGTGGCGTGGTTTACTGGGAAAAAGTATGGACCAACCAGTTCATCTTTATCTTATCACACTAACATAAAAGATCAGTTCAGCTTTTGAGCTTTTAAGACGTCCATCAAACTGATGTGTGTAACCAACCCATCAAAATATTCAAAGGTTCACACTCATAAGGCTGATAAATGCTGACCAGTTTAGTTACATCTCAGGGTGGAAAGTGGCTGTAAGGGAAATGGTGTCAAGGTGACGGAGGGTGAAGGCTGTGCGTGTCTGTGTGTGTGTTTCAGAGGGGAGTCGACTGTGATGGTGATTGAGGAGGACCGTTAATGGAGGCTGCAGTGGTCACAGAGGCTGGGAAGATGGCCAAGCACAACAGGCTGCATGCAAGACAAGTCATTCAAAAGAGAGAGACAGAGCGAGCGAGAAAGCTACGGCATTCTCAGCTCGCATTCACACATTTGTCCTGCAACATGCATGAGTCAGAGCGGAGAAAGTGTGTTACGCTGGGTTCGGTGCTTCTGCAAGGTGTGAAGTTTGTCTGTAGCAGCCCTCACCTGTATCAACAACGCCTCTGGAGCTGGACGGATGATATTACGATACAAACAAACGGGCCATGCTCAAAGCTAAGCGCACTAATGCTTCTAGGGAACAGTCAGGCCTTCCACTGCACGTTAAATAAGCCCTGATTCCTCGCCGAAGGACGCGCCTATCCCATCATGCTCGTTGTTTTTCTGCCCTGTTTCAGCTGAGAGCAGCGAGCGAGATCTTGAACACATGGACAGCATAAGGGCTGTGGCTTTTTGGAGTGCAGCCACCGCACCCTCCCTCTCCAATCGGGTGTGTTTGTGCTTGTGTGTACATGTTTATGAGTGTGTGCGAGGGTGTGAGTGTGTGTGTGCGCGCCTTGGCAAAGCTTGTCCATCCTTCCATCACAACATTACTCTTCCTAAAAAGTAATTTCATCACACAACCTCTTATTATGTACACCTACAGCAGGCTTATTCGGAAAAGCCTACGGTCCAGAAACGAAGCGCTGTCCTTAAGAAAGAATGCGCTGTTTAGAAAGCTATCGCGTACGTACATCTGCGCTTTCTCTAAACTATGACGTCAGCAAAGCCCGCGAGTCCTGAAGATCTTTACTAACAAATGTTCAAAGTAAATACGGAGCTGTCTGCCTTCCAGCATTGTTCACAGGTTAACCAACCCACTCGATGCAGGATACAATGTGCATGTCACCGCACACCCTGCCTTGCGCTCTAATTACAGTCATTCAAATTATATGACTGACTTGATACTGGAACGATGCAAGCATGCGAGTACACACATTTGGTGTGTGGTGCTGCTTGCCATCGCAAACCCCTTCAGTGTCCATTTTTCAATGTGATGCATGTTCTATCAAACTGCTCTAGAGCAGCTGAAACTGCTCGCCTGGCTCGCCCAGAATCCTGTTAATTGTCGATTAATTAAAGTGCATTTATAATCAGGGAAGCAGTGTGATGGTACTGGTGTAATTTTAATTAAAACGTGGAGTGTGCACTACATTTTTAATTACATGGATTAAATCCATGATTTGAACATCAGCCGTAATTTAAATGCTTAGAAAGAGTAAAGGCAGGTAATGTGATGGCATATTGTGGTTCTGTCTCTGCCAATCTCTAGGTCACATAGACAAAGCTCCGGTTGTTTTATCTACCATCTCAGCACAATGGAAACCAAATTCATGGATGACACGAAAGAAAAGGAGTAATAATGTGAGCTCAACCTGCAAACTTTCAAATTTCAGACAAATTGTGTCACAACACAGCCCCTCTTCACATTGTTAGGGGCTCAAACTTAAATGGAAAACTGGCTGCTCAATAGTTCCAGTCCCTACCTTAGTAACCAACTCCCATCCGTCAATGCCAGGTGCCAGAGATGCGACTATTTTTAGGGTAAACACCATGTTTGAGGTATCCAGTCTGACGGCTGTTCTGTAATCAAACTGAATTACGTTCTTTTTGTTCACTTTTATATGTGAAACGATGTAATCACGTTAGAGTGAGTTTGCCTGGAGCCTGGAATGCTGTAAAGCTAAAACCCCATAATCAAAGCCCACGTAACACCACTCTCCACTGATTGGCGTGTCAGACAGGGTTTCCCCAGTCAGCAAAGCACCTGCTGAGGAGCCTGTTAACGAAGCTCTGTTTGTAGGCAACTCTATCGTCCAATGCATGAAATTAGCTCCTCCATTAGTTAGTGGCTCCAGCAGTTCGCTGGACCTGACGCTGACCTGGAGCCAAAGCTGCTATTGGCCAGTGAGACATTAGAGGTTTAATCTGGTGTCATGCTTCCTGCTCAACTTTAGGATTGTCAGCTGGTGTTACGAGTCAGCTACATATTAGACGCATTGGATAATATTTCTGGACCACATTTCAGGACCATCTTCATTCCAGGCTAAATCTTTCTTTAACGAGAAGAGAATTTCTGCCAAACAAAGGCCGATATGTTCTAATCACTACATTCGTTCATTACATCTTTTTCTCTGTCCTTCTGTTCAAATGTAAACAAACCCTTTGTTAGTGTCAGTAACTATCAGGAAAACACAATCGATTATTCCTTTGTCATAAACATCTACTGATCCAAAATGTACCTCCCTGGAATAAAGTCGCAGCAAGAGATTTGTTTATCTTTCATGGAGCTATCTGAATGCTGAAAACCAGATGTGCTGGTAAAACACACTGCTAGGTTTCACTTTCACTTTCACATCCAGCCAATCAGAACCGCGGCACCAGATTTAAATCATTTCAAATGTGATAAACAGTCAGCCGACTGACATTTCACCAGCAGGATGGACTGCAGGATGAGGTTAAAGTCAGTGTGCTAGTTTAATTTTATTTAACATGAGCAGACAAAGCCTTGCGCACTTGTGATGTTCGGTGCCCCCTGGAGGGACCCCATGTTGGGAACCACTGGCTTAAAGATAAGCTGATAAAAGGTTTACAGTTGATTTTAAAGGAAGATGTTGCTGTTAACTCTCAAAACGAACTCCATCACTGCGCCTGACCGTTCTTAAGCCTAAGAAATGAAACACAAGGGGGTGGCCAAAGCAACCACATGGTACATTATTAAACTGAAATAAAAACACTCAGGAAAGGGAAACAACTACAGTCAAGTCTCTGCAGTGTTGGAAATGACAATTTGTTAGTTCGTCAAATGTGATGATCATGACAGCAGTTATCACACTCATAATAATACACATCCAATCTACAGGGGTTGGACAATGAAACTGAAACACCTGGTTTTAGACCACAGTAATTGATTAGTATGGTGAACTAGGGCCTCCTTTTGCAGCCAATACAGCGTCAATTCATCTTTGGAATTATATTTTTTGGATACAATCCGGGTTTGCACCCCAACATCCCTTTCAAACAGCTTCCTCTTGCGTCCACAGTTAATCCTGTTGGATGTGGTTGGTCCTTCTTGGTGGTGCTGACATTACCCTGGATACTGTGGTTCTTGATACATCACAAAGACTTGCTGTCTTGGTCACAGATGCGCCAGCAAGACGTGCACCAACATTTTGTCCTCTTTTGAACTCTGGTATGTCCCCCATAATGTTGGGTGCATTGCAATATTTTGAGCAAAACTGTGCTCTTACCTGCTGACTGAACCTTCACACTCTGCTCTTACTGGTGCAATTAATGAAGATTGGCCACCAGGCTGCTCCAATTTAGCCATGAAGCCTCCCACAATACAATGACAGGTGTTTCAGTTTCATTGTCCAACCCCTGTACGTGATGGAACACATTTTGTATTCAATTTGAGCTCCAATGTGCCATGAAAGACTAAAACAACTTTTTCAAACATTTATGTGCCACATTATATTAGATTTCTATTCCATAAAAAGGCTGCAAATGTGAACCATGATGTTTTTACACTGAGCTCACTGGCTTCTTGCACTTGCTGCTCGCAGCCTCCCAACATTGAGAGGAAAGCACAGTAAAAACAGGTCCTAACCACATAGTATTTGAGCCTTCTTAACATGGACACCGTGGTTTTGCAATTATGAGATAAAAGGGGATATGGACCACTCTGTGTGGTAGAATGTCTTAGAATAGAAACAGCTCGAGGTGCGCTTTTTATAGAAATATGTTGAATACTGTTTTATGGATGGGTAACTGGCTGCTAAGCTGTGATGACAAACCACAAGGGAAAGTTTCTCGTCAAACGTGAGCTGTCAGCTAAAAAAAGAAGCCTCTGGTCAGAAACCAAAGTGCTCGAGCTGTAGAAGTCGTCTGATTTAGCTACCGAAAAATCATTGTTCAGTACTAATATCTGAAGCTATGTTTCACAGTTAAACACACAGCACACACACACACACACACACACACACACACACACACACACACACACACACGCACGCAAAAACCGCAGTATTGATCCTCATGACAGTTACAAGTGTGTTGTGCCTTGACCTCTCTAGACCCCCTATCAAGGCTCCTTAACCCAAGCTGCCTAAAATCATCTTAAGGGATTAACGGTTCCCTTAGCCCTCACCAGTTCAGCGCACACACAAGCATTCACCACAGCCATGACCCGAGGTCATAGAGTAGCTTGCGCAAATGCATGGGGAAATAGAGTAAACGTCCAAATAATTGCGGAGCCCCCTTTCATTAATGAATTCGGCTGCTTTTAATGGCACCCACTGCTGACACAGAACTTGTCCTTGTAGAGAAGTTTTGCCCACAGCACAGGACGCTCTGGAGCAGATAAGCATGAACCTATTGGTAACATGCCTAATGCTAGACATGGGCTAGAGGGGCACGAAGCCCCCAGGCATCGAGCTGTGTTCTCTGGAATGCTGGTTGTGCCCCGTGCAATACTTTTAGAATGAGTTGGGAGTTGCGCATGGCTTTGCAATGATTTATGATGGCAGGTTATTCAAGATCCTGACCTCACTCACTAACTCACTAACTCACTAACCTCACTAATGCTCTTGTTGCTTTGACTAGACTGAGACAGTTTCTCCTTCAAAAGCAGGAAACTGTCCTGAATATAATACCTTTGATTTAGGTAGAAAGGGAATCTGCAGGCTTCCCAATGCATTTGTCCATACAGAGTACACACACGCATTCACCACCGCTGTGATCCAGGCCATGTATGATCATAAAGTGACAACGCGACGTCGGTAACAAATGACATCATATCCATTTATGATAATATAACACAGGCTAGCGAGAGACACTGCCCTCCATTTTCCACACAGCTGGAAAGCACCAACTGGAATCCTAAATCTACAATCGCCTGTGGCTAACATGATTATATCATGAGGCAGCATGGATCATAAATATAAATTCAGTTCAATAATGGAGAAGCTACATACAACCAACCCTCAACCTTACAGCGCGAGTCCACAGCTTGCTGCGTGTGGGTGTGTACGATACTTCTTTGTATGCAAATGAAGCAAAAGAACATAATCTTATTGTGTGGAAGTCGGCAATTTTATTCATAATTAATTTCATAATGGTATTTTAATTCAGAAATTGCTCTACTGTTAGCTTCATGTTTGAAAGCCATTTGTTGTGTGTGATGCTTAAATGACGTACCGACCTGTTTGTCAGTTGCTTTAGTGTGTGAATAAATAGAGTGTAGTGGAAGAGAGTTTGTGCCAAAGTAGGACAGAGACTTCAGTCCTGCCCCCCGAACTGTTAGAGTGGGAAGACATGCCGAGGTTGATCAGAACACTCATTCGGTAAAAGCTCTAACAGCTCCATTGGCAGCTTTTAACTGAACAGCAACAACTGTGCAAACAAATTTGACATATGAGCAGCAAACCGGCCCAAAACTAATGTTGCCATTTAAGGGGCAATGAAAAATTCCAACAATGAGCTGACGAACAAAAGGCCAAACACTCTTTGCGTCATCTGAAACAACACGTTGAACTGCTGAGAGTAGAACAGAGAAAGACTGTTGTTCCTAGTGTAGTTCAGGCATTCATCAAGCTTTAGAAAGATAAGAGCTGAAGAAAAGGGAGATATGAGTTCAGCCTTTCATACAATCCTACATTTTTTATGACTTGGTTTTGAGATTATGAACAAAAGTGATTTCATTCAATACATTGTTTTTCCATCTTCTACTAACAAGGATTTTTATGATTTCATTCCCTGTATGGTTACAGTTTTCCATGATCATTATTTACTCTCTGGAAGCTCGATTCTCTTTTTTAATGTTCAGATGTTCCACCTTCAAACTTTTCCTAAAGGTGTTTAATGTTTGTGTTGTGCAGGAATTATGTTCCTATAATATTTCCACACCATAAACATCAAATTAATTAACATAAAAAATAAATAAATCTATTGGTTTGTCAAGTGATAACGAGGACTGGTGTCAACTTGGGAGGGACAGGACCAACCGGTTGTGCAGACCATCTACTGTGTGTTATCTTTTCCAGTTAGTTCCTACGATCTCCTCACATGTATGAACGACCAGGGGGTCTTGGTCACTGGTGCGCATGAAGGGGTCCTGACACCCCCTCCCTTGGCTCCTCTGCTTCTAGCACCCTTTCAACAGAACGCCCATCTCTTTTCAACACACACAAAAACCCCAGGGTATGTGTGCATGTGTAGGATCTCAATGGGTTTCCGTCTCTGATGCACAGCTACCAGTGTGAGCAAACAGAGCTTCCTATATCATGGTTGGACGTTTTCTCTCCCTCTCTGTCTTGCTTTCTAAATAAACATGCTCTAAGGGGTAACAGCGTATGGAATCTAATAGTTAATCATTTGTGTGCTTTTATCAGGGGTGGAAATAGTATAGAACGTCACTACCGAAGTAAACGTACTGCTACTATACAGAGAATTCAGTCGGAAACCTGTAAAAAATGACCAAAACAATGTTGCATCTAGACAGATGTTTCAGGTTGCAATGGTTACCAGAAGAAATAAAAGATTAAGAAACTGAAATGGGTAATATTTACTGATCTACAGTTCCTGCAGATTGTGCGGTAGGGCTGGAGTGTTAATAGTTCGTCCAATAGCATCCCACGCATTTTTAATTGTGGACATGTCTGGTGCTGCAGCTGCACAGGGAATAGTATCACCGTCTTCAAGACATGCTCTTGAGATTCCAGCAGTATGCAGACATGGATTGTCCTGTTCAGAAAAGGGCCACTGTTTGCAAGGGCCTGTAATGAGGACCCAGGTGATCTGGCATCATACGAAATTGCACCCACACCATGGCACCAGGCCTTCTGACCATGTAACACAACAAACTATTGTTGCTGACCATGGTGACCACGGTGCCTCCACACACACGTTCATCTGTCATCTCCACAAAGACAAAGGTGGAGCTCCTCCTCCTCAACACCATTGGAGTTATGCACTGCAACTGGTTGATTCCCAACTGCAACTGGTTGTAAATATTTTTGATTGTAGTAACTGAAGTAAATAGGCTGTTTAGTGAAAGGCTGAATATTACCTTCATGTACTACTTATAACTCATAGCTGTACCTTATCCAACACTAAAGCAGCTAGTTATCAGATGAGAATATAAAAAAAAAAAAAAAAAAAAAAAAAAAAAAAAAAAAAGAAATAAAATAACTATTAAAAAATACTCCACTCAGCTCTACGTCGTTACTTTCCTTCCCCGTCTATTTGGCTGTTCCTAAATGCATCCACTAAAACCCAACACAGGGACCAGCATGTCCTGACAGCTTATTCACCCTTGTTTAACCACACCTCACCCTGTTCTCCACACTCTAATTAATGCTGAAGGACATTTCTGGGCAGCTCAGCCCAAGGGAGACACCATCTACGCTGTTTCCATTCGCAGTCGTCATCTCTCCTGAGTTGGGGCGGAGGGCATGTTACAGTAAACGGAGGATAATGCAGTTGAAGTTCTGTCCATCTGAAGCACTTGCTTCCTCCCTCACTGGATGTCCATTCACTCGGTCTTGATTAGGCCTGCTAGCTGAGTGGAGGAATGAACTGAGGGCCCCAAAACGTTGCTTCTCGCGGCCCATTTGTTTTCAGCTGGACTAAGCAACCTGATACTGAATAAATGTCTGTGATAATGGACTGCAAAGAAAACTTCATGAAGTTATTCATCAGGAATTAGACTAAAACAAACGTGGGTGTTGCAATAACCTCCATCAAGGAAACACAAAGGAATGAACTGCACTCTATAAGTATGACACTGTACAGGCTACAGCGCAACAGCACTTTGCCAATGACAATCTGGTAGGTTAGTGAAAGCAAGATTATGGTGAAGGACTATAAAGTGCTGAAATGTCCCTTACACTTTGAGCTATCCCTTTTCCTCATAATATAAAAATGGCTTTCGCAAGTGCAAGCAAATTGCCTTTTACTACTTATGACAGCCTTAATGAGAGCTCATAAATCACCCCTAATCTCTATTTTTAAGCGCCACCTGTTTTACACACAAAATCCGGGGAACATTTCTCAGGCCTTCTCGTGAGTACACTGGCTGCCAAACATTTGGCCACTTGCATCAGCAGAAAGACAAAGGGAAGGTTAGCTGTGACATCAAATTAACGCAGGTCGAGGGCCACAAGACATATGTGAAAATTCAATCTGCACACGAGGCCTTAAAATAGAGCATAACATGATTCTACTCTAAAAAACTGTGAACAATTTGAATCAAACTGTGAACAATTTGAAGAAATAAATCTATTACACACAACAGTAAAGTTTCACAACACCAGGATATCCTGACACAGAAACAATGCACCAATAAGCACCATGTATTAATGGTGTCTGTTTAATACTGATTTGATTTCGCAGTGTACCAAGCCAGTGTTCAGTGCTGATAAAAAAGAGCATTTTTACCAGTTTCACTTCTAAGCAGCCAAATGTATAGCAGGTAACAGTAAATGTATAGCAGGAGTGTGTTTATCAGCATTATTTGGGCTGAATGGTCAAAAGGGCAGAAAATAAGCAAACCTGTTGGTCAGTTTTCTTTATTATAATGACCATATATATATATATGATGTGCTGAGAAATATGCACTGCTTATCATTACGACTATAAACCACTCTCATATTGCTCAGCTCTAACTGAAGCTCTCCAAATATACCAAATGTTTGTGGACACCCCTTCTAATGAACGTGTTCAGCTAGTTTATGTTGCACCCATTGCTGACACAGACATGCAAAATGCACACACAGCTTGTCTGGTCACTGTAGAAAAGTACTGCCAATAGTATATGACTTTCTGAAACAAATTAAGATGAACTTACTGGCACCATGTATAAAGCTAGATTGTGAGCATTTAGCTGTTGAGCAGTGGAACTGGTTTTCTGGAATGCTGGTGGTTCTCCATCCAATATCTTAGGAATGAATTAGGGATGAGGTGGGGGTGGTGATCATTCAGTATCCTGGCCGTACTCGTAATCTAGTTGCTGGAGGCAATCAAGGCCTCACAGCAATGCACCAGAATCTAGACAGCACACAGTTACTCCAACAAAAGCTCCAATAAACTCTTATTTAATACCCATTTAGGAGAATAAATGAATGAGCAGATGCCCAAAAATGTTTGTCTCCTACTTGTGGGTGAATAAATGAGAAGTTCCGGTCTCAGAATATAGTCCATGAAACGATGTGCATAGTGGTTCTACAGATTTTAAATAGTTCACCATTAAGGAGATCCAGTTATTGGAAAAAGAATGTTGGAGATGGAGCTGCCGGGAAGAAGGAGAAGAGGGAGACCTCGGAGAAGGTTTATGGATGTAGTGAAGGTGGACATGGAGAGGGTTGGTGTAACAGTAGAGGCGGCAGGGGATAGGGCAAGATGGCGGCAGATGATCCGCTGTGGCGACTCCTAAAGGGAGCAGCCGAAAGAAGAAGAAGATTAAGGAGATCCAGTCTAATGACATGTTGAGGAATTTGAGGAGTGGCCTGCAGGACAATAATTAAAAGCCGACAGACAGAACAGAGATGTTTTATTTTAGTAAGCTGCTGTGGCCGCAATCGCTGTCCAAACACTCTAGCTGGACAGAAAGATCACTATCATAAGAACATTCTATGCACTTCAGTGTGTTTGTAAGTCTGCGTGATGAGATGTAATGTAATGAGAACTGGGGGTTTAGAATATAAGAAAGAAAAAACGGAGCGCTCTACAGACGATTGATGATTCACTGCTCTTCACCGGCCAAGAATGCAATGGAAACTAACAGCCACCAGTGCACAGTCAAGCAAATGAAGCTCCACTGACATCATTAATGATTTTTCCCCCAACTCAATCTTTCCGCCTCTTTTGCTTGTGCCACAAGAATGGGAACTCCATTTGAGAACAGATCGTTTATAATGTCTCCAACCAACTCTCATTGGTCATTTCCTCCTTGGTGAATAAATGGGAACATTTTACGGCTCTCTAACAGAAGAGAATTTGCATACAATACCCGACACTTCAACAAGTTTCTTCAGCATCCTGCAGCATCTAAATGCAGCTTATCTAATTTGGCTTGAATGGTGCTTTTTTCCGCCCACTCCCCTGTTTAAGGGTGAAAGAGAAAACATAATTACGCTCCCTTCATTAAAATGAGTAATTTCTTGTGTGGGGAGCATCAGTACAGCTGTCCCTTGATTACTAAATGGAACTGAGCAATGATCTATGAAGTAATTAGGAGGACGGTGTGGAACAAATTTCAATGCTGGAACGGACTAGTGGGGCCATATGTTAAAGCAGAGAGAAGCAGCACTGCTCTCCTTGCAGCACAATGCAATTCCATCAAAATGAAGCTTACCCTGCTCCAGTGGTTAGAGAGATGGGAGCTAAATGACGGTGTGGCTGATGCAGTAATGAATTCATTTACAAAGACAAATTATTGATGGTCCTGAATTCTGTGGAGGCGTAGAGAAACCCAACAGTGGAAAACATGCAATGGCTGTACTTCTGAAAACATTCCCAATATGTCTTGAAGGTTTACATCAGCAGTGCTGATTGCTGATTATGACTGCAATGGTGCAATGGTGCCAGACTGCCGTGGAGTCACTCAGAATTGCGGCAGGTCATCTTCAGCGAAGTCTATTCTGTGTGTGGAAGCACCGTGGTCAGCGCCAAGAACATGAGTTTGTTGTCACACATCCAGAAGACCTGGTGTCATCAGGTTTGGTCTTAGTTACAGGCCCTTTGACAGGCCAACGTTACATTGATGAGGTCCTAACAAGTGTCCCTGTGCATACTGCAGCCGTCTCAAAAGCTTACCTTCAGTGGATGCTATTGGTGGTGCTTTCATCAGTCCGTACACAGAATCTGCAGGAAGTGAGATAATATTCAAGCTGTTTTGGGTGGAGAGTCCATCATGATGTCATAGCCAATGGATGGATGGATGGATGGATGGATGGATGGATGGATGGATGGATGGATGGATGGATGGATAGATAGATAGATAGATAGATAGATAGATAGATAGATCATGTATGTCTTTTTGCCCACCCCTACTTCAAACCCAGCTTATGAATACATGGGAGAGGAGATGCAGAAAGAACCTATTAAAAGCGACTCCATTCATCTCAGCTCTGATGGAGACCTCTGAAGGTGGTGATTGGATTACTCAGTTCACACTTGCACTTAGTGCTGACCACTTATGATCGGATCACCTGAAACGTCTGTTAATGCCAGAGTCCCGTTATGAATTGCCTGAAACATGAGACACGGGTTACCAATCAAACACTGTCTGATCATTTTACGGCTGATAACATTACAGTCCAGAGAAACAGAAAAAAGACGAAAGACTACAGACAGAGAACCTCACTGACGACTTAAGAGCATAACATTAGGTATGTTAGCAGGCGTTATCTGTGGGCGACCATGAAACATGGGTACCGCTTCCTTAGCACTCCATCTACCCAGCATGGACATGATTGATCTCTCCATTTTTACTTACTCTAAGTCACTTTTTCTCTCTGACTTGATGAATAAGTGCCATTTCCACCGCGCTGAGAACGGATTTGCGGACCACTAGACAGTGTGTCACGGGCCACTGATTATTGCCACAGTTCATGTTTTAATAACTGAGAATCATTTACATTTAAACATATACATAGAAACTTGGATTTGTTCTAGAATTCAGCTAATGATTTTATATATTTTGAACATCAAATTATGATTGAAAATGTAAATATGATGACGTTGCGGCGCTGCATTAAACGATAATGTTGTTTACAAAATAAAAGGAACGTAAAGACAAACGAGATGCTCAGCTTGCTTTAGATTTGGTTGACTAATCTGTCATTTGCTGTACCATTTAGAGATTAAACTATAGAAAAATAGTTGTGGCAACCATAGTGTTTATATATATACAGCACATTAAATATTACCATCATTGAAGGCTTTAGAAGTGCAGAAGTTGCATTTTCCACAGCAGAAATCAGCCTCTTACAGCCCCTGTAAATTCCCTTTGTTTGTTCATTTGTATAAACTGTTCAGAGTGTTTTTATACACGCTGTTTTATACACGCTGTCAGAGGTCTTAGACAACGGCACAGGTCAGCCTACATATTCCAGCATCTTTGGAACACAGCAGGTAGAAAAAGAGGACTTTGAAGATATTGACAAAGAACATCTAGAGCTCTCCACATTACAAGGGAATCTAAATCCTCCATAATCACCCTCTTAAACTGAAGCATGACTAGCAAAGAACAACTCGAATCCACACTGCAAGCAAAATCATCATGTCATCAAATGCCACTTAAAGCACTAGAATAAGTCATTGAGCTCTGTAATTGGACCCCTACTACAGTTCAAGCCATTAGTTGCTTGTGTTCACTCTACACCCAGACGTCTATCAGTGCTGTGGGTGTGAGACGGGAGATAGAACCTCTGCCGTGTCGTCTTGAGGAGCGAGGAGTAAATATTTGGGTTGCTGTATGGACGTGGAACTGGGTGAGTGCAATTGCTCAGCAGTGGTCCTGACGTTCAACCTTGTTACTGGAGTCTTATTTGAGTGTCTTCTCTGCTAACTCACCCACTTGGCCTGCAAGGAACACTAAGCTCCTCATGAACTGATCTAGCAAATAAGCTCCGTCACTAGACTGACTCTAGACTCCATTGAGGCAGTGACAGAGCAGCAGATGGTAGCAGAACTGGAGAGCATTTTGAACAGTTCTGTCCATTCCTTCCATGGCACGAAATCCAGGAACGTCATTTGCTATAGTGGCTCATTCCACCAGCTGCCATCAGGCTGTACAATGCCTTCATATATGGCTCTACCTTGTTTCCAACCTCTTATAACCAATAACAGGAGAGAACCTGTACACAAACAGAACCCTATTGTTATTATTTATTTATTTATCATTCATTCATTCAAAGTTGTAGTAGCCGTTCCCTGTTGGTTGTTGGCTAGAATACTAAACACGAAGACTCCTGCCTTATTATTACTGCTGTATCCAAAATCCCACGAACACATCTATCTGAAATGTGAGCACTTCAGGACCAGGACGTAAAACGCTATAGAAGCTTCTCCACTTAACGGTGAGGCCTGAAATGATGTACAGGCTAGATGCGGGTGTGTGAGCAGTTGCATAGCCTTACCTTCAATGGTGGAGGTTTTCAGCCTGTGGCAGATCCCCTGTACGTCTCCATAGCAGTCTCTGATCTTGTTGACTGCCTCTGCACTCCTGAGTTCCATCAACTCCCGGAGATCCATCAATGTACAGCCAAAGTCCCCATCATGGTTGCCTTCGGCCACGGAGTTCCCTGGCGGATGGTCCGCTGTGTTGTTAGCCATTTTCGTATCCCTGGCTGTCGTTCACTCCACTAGTTCTGACACTTTGTGGGTGGGCCTGTCGCGGCTCTTAAGAGTTCACTGAAGAGGAACGTTCTCCAAGGAAGACAGGTCTCTGACAGGTTCAACGGATTTCAAGTTCTGCTTAAATGAACGAGGAGCTCTGCTGTCTTCTTGGCGGAAGTGGAAGAGAACCATTAGAGGAAGGAGCTCTGTCGAGAAAAGCTGGCCAGGGTGAGCATGTTCCCACGTCTTGAAAGCCCAGGTTCAGAACAGCTGCAACAGAGAAGATGTTGGGAGGGGACTTTAGAATATAGAGCAATTCAACAGTGTTCTCATTTCCAAATGTTAGACATTGCAAAGCAACACATGCGAGGGATTTAAAAGGAAATGCTGACACCATCTAGACACACAGTAAGTAACCCCTGTGCTTTGTGAATCGCATACTGGGTTGGAGAAGTAGCCCACAAAGACAAAATCCATTATGAAACAAAAACCTAGAATGTTTTGACATCTTCAAGTCTCTTTCACAAACTTCTATAAAAGGGAATGAAAGAGCGACTTTCCCTCCGCGGTAGAGAAGGAATAGATGCCGGAGAACCCGTAAGAGGGAAGCACTTGCACATCTCACAGATACACTAGGGGGAAGAAAGCCCAGTTTCTTTTTCTGTACTGGTCATACATAAATGATGCACCCCCGGTGGAATCCTCAGTTTTGGCACATAAAGGCGAGCCATTTGCTTCACTATTTCAGTGCCATTCACCCCAGTTCTCCGTGCATGCTTGTGCGGGCGTTTCTAAGCGAGTGAGTAAAAGAATGCGAGCGAGACTAAGACCAAAAGTGAACGAGAGAGATTGAGAACGAGAGCGCGCCACAGACACAAAAGGAGAGATGGCGACATTCAGAGAGACAGAGATATTGCGAGAGCGCAAGAGAGGGAGAGACAAAGAGGGGTCTGCTCTCAGATTAAGCTGGCAGTATGAGGTCCGTCAGTATTGGAGATAAGCTTGCTGTGTTAATGTGAGATAGTCAGGGGTCCGGCTCCAGTGGGTTTCCTTAAACACTTCAAATGCCCAAAATGGAGGTCACTCTTTGATGTATGCTTGCAATGATCCAAAATGAAATATTAGAGATTCCGTACTTCATTCTATAGACAATCTCTCGTGCTCTTTCAACCCCCACTCCACCAACACACACATGTACACACACACACACACACACACACACACACACACACACACATCCAGGGTCATTTACAGTATCCATGAGAGGCTAACCATTGGTGCAAAGCCCTGAGGTGGGTTTTAACCCAGATTGGATTACTGACCGCAGCTCTTGTGTTTTTGCTCTGCTGCAGCCACAGCCTCTCTACAAATCACGCTGTACTTCGAAAGTTGTTAGGCTGCTGTACCATGGCACGGATGCTCTCGTTGTAATGCTCTCGGACTTTGAAGAAAGTGAGTGACCTCGTAACAGCTACTCATCAACATACAGTGACCTGGTTCTGAGTTCCAGTATTTGTGGAAGGCCTATGTGGGGGAGATGAAGCACATCTTGCCCCACTTTAATGTCACCAGACAGCAATTACAAAAGTCCAAATGCCCTTCGTTCTTAAACGAACAGAACAAAGCAAGTGTTAAACTGCATGACTTTTATCCAGATTTCGGCCCGATTCTCGGTCTGGCCGAGTGTGTGCTGTAGGCTCTAGTTTGCAGATTTTCGTCACTCAGAGACCACATTTGCAGCTTCTTTCTTTCTTCTTTCTTGGTCTTTCACACCCGTCAGAGCTCATTAAACATCTATGATTTTTGTGACCTGACCATGAACAGAATCTAGTGGTGTATACTGGTCAGAGATTCAGTCTGAAAGGGTCTCATTCATAGCGGATCAAAAATTGAGCATGAAAAGTAATGACAGAAAACAGATAAAAAGTGTTCACATGTACTTTTACGTTCCCCCTTTCAGCAGCTTGATTCTGGTGCTAGTATGTGTTCAACACAGCAGCACCATTTAAGGTGGAATGGAAATTCATAGATGCACAGCAGCACAAACGACGACTGCAGCAAGCTGTTGTACTTCCATGTCTAACGAGTTCGCTTACTAACACGGGGCATGCGTGTTTTGTTTTGGTTCAGCGCCAGGTTAACCCTTGGAGCCCTCGCTACATAAGTTGTGTGTTTTTGTCATTGTCTCTTTTTTTTAGTAATAACACAGTAATTACATGAGATAGTCACATGGCATATGATGATATCTTTATGGAAGGCCTTTGGCTTCTTAAATATGTAATTACTTGATGTGTCCAGACTATCAGAAGTTTAATATCTTGATGAGAATTATCAAAAATGACCATAAGTTTGGGGTTTTTTTCCTTATTTTTGATTGTAGAGACTTGAAACTGAAATTAAAATTAGACTTCTGAACAAAAAAGCTGCAGATTGGTGTCTATAAGTTGAGAACCAAAAAGAATATAAATAAATCAATAAACACAAATAAATCTCAAAAACTGCCTGTCACAGAAGCCCAAAACTTCTTTATTATATTGGATTTTAATAACAGGAGCTTCTAAAAACAGTTATAAATTTTATAAAATTATAATTTCCACAATTACTGATGCTTCACTGCACCACAACAAATTCCCTACTGTTAGAAAGAGTAGGTTCTGCAGTTTCTAACCGTATGTGTGCTGGTGTGTCGAGGAATTCCTGACTTATAAAGCTGAGAACACAAGGTGTGATTCTGCCCTCACAGTGAGGGCTGAGGGCCCGAAGGGATAAAGCTGTGTAGTGTGTATGGCTATTTTTTCATTGACCATAAAAAAATAATCCAGACTTATTTGGGAAGTGTGAAATACCCACCCGAATCTGCTCGTGATCTTTTTAACGTGATCTTTATGTGATATCTGTCTGAACCGATCATGCCTCTCATCTGTTCAGCATATTCAAACATACCATCCGCCCAGCACACACATCCAGCAAACACAGCTGTCCCCATCTATCTTTAAGATGAATAGAGCCTAACAAAATGAACAGATACAGAGTGAGCGGAGAGCACACCGTAACAACTACACTGAACAAAGGTCACTTTCTTTGCGTTTGTTTTTGAAGAATTCCAGCAAAATGCTGATGTAAACCAGATAAAGACACTCAATCTAAGCTCCTTCGACTGCTTTGATTTGCTGGTTTTTAATTATTCATGTAAGTAATTTTTTTATTTTTTTTTGGATTTTGAAGAGCTGTTTGATTCTTCTGTACAGAGAGAACATGTTACACTCAAATGCCTCCTCCTAGAACCATAAAACAAAGTCTATCAATAATATGAAATATTTTAATGGTACGTTATTGCCGCCTGTGCGTGTGAGGGGTGATATTTTTGTGTAACAAGTACAGCTGCACAATACAATCATTTCAGCGCAATATTCACATTGCAAGACATATGAGAAAAAAAAATGTTGATGCTTGATACAAAATTAACCCATAAAACCCCACAGTGACGTAGGCTTCACCAATCCTTTAAAGATGTGTTCCTTACTGCGCTTTGTCCTTGACTTTGACCTTCACTTAACATCCTGTATTGGTTACAGGACAGTGTGTGATTTATTTGGGTTATATTTATTTATTTAAGGGTTTAATTGTATTTTTTTCTTCTAAAGGTCAGTTTCAACACATTTAACAAGTCAAACACTTTAATAAAAGCTCATATATTACATCTAACCAGTTATGAACCCATTTCTTGGCCTAAATGAGGAAATACAGGTTATGAAATTGTCATTAAAATATTTACAAAAGAAGTGATGTGACGTCTTTATCACAATAAAAAGACACTAATGCGCAGCTCAGTTTATATAACAGATATATATATATATATATATATATATATACACAAGTTAATTTACTCATAATTCTAAACAAGCTCTGGGCTCTTATGGGTCAGAATTTATTGTCCATAACGGACTGACCTGTAGCAGATTCTGCCTAATCTGGTTTATTTACTCCATGTTGTGAAAGAGAGTCACTGTATTATCATCTGAACATATGGTTTCATGTTTAACTAGTTACAGAGGATTTTTTTTTCTTGAATAAAATTCCATACATATCCATATTCCATATCTCCTTCTTTCGGCTGCTCCCTTTAGGGGTCGCCACAGCGGATTATCTGCCTCCATCTTGCACTATCCCCTCCCTCCTCTACTGTTACACCAACCATCTCCATGTCCACCTTCACTACATCCATAAACCTTCTCTGAGGTCTTCCTCTTCTCCTTCTGCCCGGCAGCTCCATCTCCAACATTCTTTGTCCGATATATCCACTATTCCTCCTCAACACATGTCCAAACCATCTCAACCTGACCTCCCTGGCTTTATCTCCAAACTGCTCCACCTTCACTGTCCCTCTGATCTGCTAATCCATAGAAAGTGAAAATGTTTAGACAGACAGCTTTTGACTTTTTTTTTCATTGAGTGTACACAATGTGTGTGTGTGTGTGTGTATGTGTGTGTGTGTGTGTGTGTATAAGATCCTGTGGGCTGACCAGAGGACATCTGATTGAGTTTAGCCTGCACATTAGCCTGATGTAATGGATGCTTGTAAATGTCGAAGGGCGGAAATGCCAGATGAGCACACTCCAACAGTGTTTTCAAACAAAATAGCGTCGACCCTCCCAAATGTCACCAATCGCCAAAGGAAAAGGGAGAACCCATTTGGAAGCATACAGAAATTAGATTCCTAAAAGGTTTCAGTAGAACCACCTGTGTCCTCTTCTGTAAGAATGAAGATTGAATGACAGGCCTGGTGTCTTCATTATTAGTGGTATAAGGAAGGTGCCTTTCACGACGGCATAATACAGCTTTTAGCTGCTTCTGCAAATTCCTCCTCTTCACAGCTGAAACTACTTTGAAGCAGCTTCTTAAAGATTCAAAACTTTTTATGAAATGATGTGGCAGCAAAATGCAAAGGCTTTAAAGAGGTTGATGGAACACATTTATGTAATGTTAATCTTAATGGATTACAGCGCACAACAAAGGTGAAATGGCCGCAAAGGGGGGGGGGGGTGTAGATTAAATGACTGCAAGAAGTTGAGAGTGGAGAACGGGCAGCAATGGTAATGATCATGCCAGTGGATTTCTGTGTAGTCAGGACAAAAGTAGGATTAATTAAGAGATTCTAAGTGCATTATATTTACTGGATTTAATATTTTGAGGAGAACCATGCAGTGCAGATGGGGGAGAACTTGAAAGTGATTTGGCCTGGCAGTCAGCAGAGGCATCTTGCTGTGACTTAATGTCCAAACCCCTCCTGTGCCAAAATATAAGGCTATATTAATAATAATGAAACAGAATAATAAGAAAAAGATGTGTTTATATATGTGTGTGTATATATATATATATAGCTTGAATTCAGCTACAGCCACCATTTTGCTTTGCTCACTAGCACAAAGCACACGTGGGTGTTGAGAGTGCTGAGCCTACAGCTGCAGGAGAAAGACGTGGTAGTAGCCAGCCAGCTACTCTCCATTCAATAAGAGAAAGCTGTAAAACCACTATAAAACCTCTCTTCCCTGAACTCCTGACTACTGGACTCACTGGTTCAACAGTGCGTCAGTGCAGCTCCTGCTGACGACTGGAATGTCAACATTAAGTAACAACGGGTTTTGCATTGACAGACTATCTGCAATAAATGCCAAAATCTACAGGCTGTGCAACAGAATCAACCCTGATCACCCAGAACCCTAGTGCTGAGATTTCTCACTCCGACACACCTAAGAACCTTTTCTAACCTAATCAAAAGTTCCCTGAAAGCAACTGTATGCAAACCTTTCAGACCTTTCTTAACATACACCAAATATTAAATAACTCATTTGTACCCGTTTCAAAATTGAAACACTCCTCTTCTCGATTCACTCGGCACCTCTAGTTTGCACCGGCATTCTCAATTAACGAAGCACTTACGAGGCAATTATTGCTACTCAGAGAATGAATGGCTGATGGAGTGGGGGGTTCTGCTGAAAAAACTGGCAGATGAATCACACTCTAGTTGGTGAACTTTTGGCACCATTCGTGCATTAAGCAATGCTGGAAAGCCCACACAGAAAAGCTGACTTCAATCTGAGCCGGCAGCAAAGCTGGTGTATCAAGGGCAGTTGGGAGGGGGGGCTAGAGAGTGTGCGCTTGGTCTGCCCACGTACTGCTCTTCATACATATGCATGCTGCCATGAGAGCTTCAGATCCTCAGCAAAAGCTGACATCAGACTGTAAACAGGGTGATTAGGATGCAAGTGCAAGCGCAATCAAATGCCTTCAGCTGCACCGTTTGGAAGGAGAAGGTCCTCTGACCGGCAATCTGCTAATGGTCCATTCTGTATTAAGTCATTAACAAAAACAAAGCAACACAAATAACTAAATAAATACAAATACATTTAAACCCTTGGTAAACTGCTGCAATCAAACTACAATGCTATTCATTACAGCAGCAATCAAGCAATCTGTATATTTTGGCAACTAATCACGTAATCAGATCATTTAGAAAACAACTAAACAGACAAAACCAAACAAAAACAGCTTTTAAGGGATTTCAAGCAGCACTGACTGGAAAAAGACAAACAGCGAAGCCTTTAAAATGAACTCATGTACTGGTATGAAATCAGTGTGCCATGCAAGTCCTGCTTCCTACTGTAAGAGAGATTATAACAAGGCAAATAATCAGTGTGATTCATCAAGAAGGTCCATTTTATTTCATAATTTCTTTTTAATCTAGTAATTGAGTTCAACCGAGTATTAGTGATGGCCCTAAATTAAACAGAATTCAAAATGAATGGTCAGAAATGCTCTAAATAATAAGTCATCAGCTCTGGGGCATTTATATCTACTGTACTCTGTAATCATGCTGTTCTCTATGGTGCAACACTTCACTACATGGCATTAAAGGAGCACTGCTGTATTCCGGGTGCCCTGCTGAATTAGTAACAGAAAGAGGGTGATGTGTGCTTTGGCTCTCTCAGCAACTGCAGCAGCATGAAGTGCATGTGCAGTGTGCTGTGTTTCACGAGTGTGCACACTACTTAGCAGCCCACTGTGAGGGGGGCAGTATGAGTGAGAGGATTAGGCAGTATGAGCTAAAGTCATATCAGTGCTGCAGTCTAAGTGGATCGGGGCTGAGATGAAGCAAGAGGTGAAAAAGAGAGAGCGCCAGAGTGAGCAAAAGAGAGAAAAAGAGGTAAAGACACACAAGGAAAGACTGAGTGAGCTAGAGGACAAACAGAAAGAAAGAGACGGAGAGAAAGGGAGAACAAAAGAGCAAAACAGTATAAGAAATGCAAACAAAGGGCAGTGGTGCAGAGAGAGAGAGAGAGATGCAGAAATGAAGAAAAAGAAACAAAATGAGGAGGTAGAATGAGTGCTCAGGGGACAGAGAGGACAAGGGAAGGAACCAGAGGAAACGAGAGAGACAGAAAGATGGAGGCACTGCTCTTAGATTAAAGAGTATGAGCTAGATCTCGTAGGCAGCAGATGTAAATCATGAGCCCATCTGTTTCCTCTGCAGTCCTGCGATGGCAGTGCCAGCGTGGGCCTTAAGGCTCCGTATCCGCCTCCACAGTGCCGGGGCTGCGCAAAAGCAGGACCCCTCTGCTCCCTCCCGCTCTTATTCATTCTCTCTCCCTCTCTTTCTCTCTCTCTTTCTCACTACTTTTTTAAAAGGGTGACTCATCTGTCTACACAACTCTGCCACTTTAAAAGTTCCAGCCTGAAACAGCGCCGTGCTAAAAAAGGGGAAACTATCTAAATACCCGCCAGTCTAGGCAGCCCCGAGCAGGCGGTGTATCTGCATACAACAATTATGACACTGCCTTCAACAGTCTTCCCTGATCTTTAGACATCATCCGAAATCCATCTTGTTTGCATCCCCCCAATCTGTGGGGGAGGTAAAAAAAAAGAAAAACAACTTCTGACACAGCAACTTTTATCTCTCTTTCATCGGCAGCGGGGCTAAAATCAGACGTCTGGATCACCCCCCTCTCAAAGGGAAGGAGGAGGAGAACGATGTGTTTTCTGTTTGTTTTCTCTCCTTTCACCACAAAGGGAGGCACTTGGTCCAACGCAGCGTGGGCTAAGTCTCCAGAGCCCGGGGGAGGAGTGCTGGGGGGAGAATCAAACAGGCCGAAGCACTTCCAATAATTAATGCCGATGTGCTGAATGGGAACAGCTATTGAATGAGCCCTGAAAGGGTTCTGTCAAATGTAGTTCAGTAGTTCAGGTCAGGTGAGGAAAAAAACGGGGAGATGAGTTGTGAAGCTTTTGCATCATTTTGATGATGATTGACGGCTATTCTGACCTATATACTGCAAATATTCAGGCCAAGAAACTCTCATAATTATTCCCACAATGCAATATTGCCCTTCAAGTCCTCCTCACAGGACTTCCAACTTAAGACTTTCATGTGCATTTGGCTGAAAAACCTCTGACTTTAAATGACCAAAGGAGAACATAATGCCTCTCACTGTCCGTGAACTCGGGGTTACGGAGGAGATTAACCCACCTCTACTATAAACTTGTGGTTATGGTCAGACAATGCAAGCACTAAACCAGCATCTCTCACTGTCTCTCCCTCTGTTCTGTCTCTCACTCATCATATATGGTGTCCCTATAGTACTCAAAACCTTCATTATTCACCTGATGAAATATTCCTTTTCTATGTTTTTGTACTTTTGTAAACAGAAAAAGGCATAAACCTAGATAAAATCCAAGTTATCCAAAACAAGTAAACAAATTCATACAAACATTGTGATGGAGCATTAAACTGCCAGAGTGATACACATTTTTGATCATATCACCCAGCCCTATTAATAAAAGAAAAATACCATGTATTTGTTCATTACCATAATTGTTGGTTTTAAGTTATCGAGGTAAAATGTTCAACTAATCATTATATTGATTTGAGGTCACATTGCCCAGCACTAAATTACTGTATGAGCATTAGGTAAAGAAGTAAACAGTGCTATTTTTCCATGTTTGGGTGAGTATACAGGTACTGTTTATGCAACGGTCATGTGTTACTGCAACATAACTAACATTTAACCAATTTTAAATACAATTATCACTCATTCTTCAATACTGTATTAAATGTAGTAAATACTGTATGACTGTGGTGGCGTTTACATGTTCACTCAAAGTAACTAAATGCTTCTTCTGTTTACATTGTTATTTCTGTTTCTTGTACTCGTAAAATACCTTCGAAAGCTCACTGAGTAGAGTTTTATGTGAGCATCTGCTGATGTATTAATGTAATTAAACAACTGAATTCCATAATGCATGCGCAGGGGGCTGGGCCAGGAGTCAGGCATCCCAGGAGAGTCACCACGCCGTTAGATTAGATAATTGATTGGATTTATCTATTTATTGCCGTGGCAACAAAAAATTTGGAGAAATGCGATCACCTCTGAAGGTGGTTTGCGTATTCAGCTCTCAGAGACACGTTGTATCTTGATTATGCTGATCATCTCACAATATTTTTTTAACAATCCAAGAAAATGCAGTTTTCCATTAAAATACAGCCCCCGTTCAATACAGAGAAGCAACAGATGCTCCATAAAGCAGTGCAGGTTTGATTTTTTAAGCCTCTGGAGGCCGCTCATCAGTGAGCGGTCGTGAAAGAGTGCCAGTGTTGGAGACTCAAGTCAATAGTATCTAACTAGTGGCCCCCAGCCCCCACTCCTTTCCTCATGGATGGCCTGGAGAGGCCATCCATCTCACCCAGGCTTCTGCCAGCCATGGCACCTCCTCTCCGGATCTTATTCATCACTCGTTCAGGCGTCGGACAGGGGGTTGGGAAACCAAACAAGGGAGTGGAACAAATCGCACGACTAACACTCAGGAAAAAGACTGAGAGACAGAGAGATATGAATGAATGAGGTGGAGGGTTTAGATCAAAGTAGCACAGAACCAAAAATTCTGCAAGCTTCTGTGGGAAGGTGGCAGACATGAAGTAAGTGTGATTAAGAAAGAAAGAGTGCGTGTAAGTGTGAAAGAGAGAGTAAGGAAGTGGCAAACCGAGAAAGTGAAAGTGAGAGAAAGGAGGGAAGAACACGGTTCCTGACAGAACAAACATAACGGTAAAATAGGGGATAGAAGGGGACAAAAACAGCAAAAGCAAAAGACAGAAAGAGAAAGAAGAAACCTAGGAAGAGAGGATGAGAGAGAGACAGAAAGAGAGACAGAGAGAGAGAGAGACAGAGAGAGAGAGAGAGAGAGAGAGAGAGAGAGAGAGAGAGAGAGTAAGATAAAAGAAAAGAAGAGAAAAGAAAAGGAGAAAAAAACGTGTGCAACTAGAGGCATATAATGGGATGGAAGACTGGGGTCGTATACGTGTGTGTGTGTGTGTGTGTGTGTGTGTGTGTGTGTGTGTGTGTGTGTGTGTGTGTGTGTGTTTGTGTAGGCGGTGGCCTGCGCCCAGCCTCTCTCTGACTGCAGCCACACCTGCCTTGCATACTAAAGCGACAGAATGCAGAGCCCTCAGCTCAACTGCTCTCCCTGCACCAAACTCACCTACACACACACTCACACACACACACACACACACACACACACACACACACACACACACACGCACACATTATATCCAGACGGCACTCCCTGAGCCGTCACATATCCCAGAGCAACGATGTAACATGTATATAATGAGCAATATGGCCCAGCCACTTTGCGTTGAGCTCGGAGGTATTTGTATGCTGAGGCTGGTCTCACTTCTCATTTGCACTGGGACCCACAGCTGGGCTGCTGAATTGAAGAACTGGAGCTTTCCTACAGCTTCCATTATTAGATCAGTTTAACCTCACGATAAGTGACCACAGTGAACCACGTCTCGTGTGCAACTGAAATTAATTTGATTCCCAAAACAGCTGCGCACAGAACAGACAGGCCATTTACACAGGGCAGTTGGAGCACAGCTGTTTACTCGCAGCAGACAGCACCATACCTACATGCCTCCATGTAGCTTACGCGTGTTTACCGCATTTCTGTTACATTCTTCGCCCAGAACAGTGCACGTCTTTAACCTTAACAGCGGTGTTTGTGCGTGAGAATGCACTGCTCTTCACTGCTTCTGCTGCTGGAATACTGAATCATTCAGAGCTGCACAAGAACACACCCTGCAGTCACGTGACCAGAGAAAGAGGAAATCCCCAAGTGCAGGCAGGAGGTGGGGAGGAGAGGCGAGTGGGTGGTGGGGAACTGGAAAAAGAGAGGAAGGGGGGAAAGAAGTGAGGCAAAATAGAGGAAGGGAGGCAGCCGAGGAAAAAGGGAGCGTGCATATTATGGCCTTGGCAATGGGAAGAGTGGAGGGAGGGCGAGAGAGAGAGACAGGAGAAAAACACGAGAGACTGACAAAAGAATAAATACACAAAGCGGGAGTGAGGAGCGATGCCAAGAAGCAAACAGAGCAGCAAGGACGAGTGTGTCCTGACCTTCGGTTCAGCTTTATTTTTCAGACAACCCCACACCGAATGTATTACCTGTAGCCCTACTTGATCCTCCCTCAATTACAAAACAGGCTTTTAAATAACTGTAATGCCAGGAGAAAGAAATCGTGGCTGCTCATTGGCCCACATGTCATCACACACAAGGGGAAAAAAAAATCATCAAAAGGTGAAGAAGAGCCTGAAGGCATAAGACCAGGCATAAATGGCAACCAGAAAATCTGCATTCATACCGTCTGCAGCTTGGGAGCTACAGAGGATCACCCTTTCACAACCAACCAGGAGAACGAGGGCTCCGATGTCTAAACACAACCTAAGTCCAGTGGTTCAACCAAAAGTCAAATGTACCCAGTTTTATCCACTGCTTATCCAAATGTTTGTGGACACTCCTCCTAATGAAGGCATTCGGTTACTTTGAGTGTCTCCAACTTGCTGACACAGAATATGACTCTCAGGAGCAGATAAATATGAGCCTACTGAAGGGGTGGAATAGAGGGGCATGAAGCAGCACTGACCTATGGAGCAGTGGACTTGTGATCTCTGAAATGATGGTGCCCATTGCGATTCTGTTGATAAGTTGGGCAGGTGGAGATGAAGCAGCACCGACTGTCACTGAATGTAATCAATATGTAACATAAATGTTCCCCGCTGATTACAGACAGTTACTCCAACAAAAACAGAATAAACTATTTTTAAATTGCCTTCATTTCAAAAGGACTGATTTGAACGTATCGATCAGTTAAAACATGCCTTTGGAAGTGATGTTTGCTTCAAGTCCTTACAGTATGATTCAGGTCCCGACTGACTGAAATTGCTGACAAACTCCAAAATCAGAGGCAAATCGCTGTTTGCATGGCGCTGGCTCAATCAATATTTGGGAGCTGTTCAACGATATGATCCGAGAGTTTGTATTTGCAGCAGAAACATCTGACAGATGTTGGATGTAATAGTTATTAATAGGATTTCTCATAGTTTTTATTTTGGAAGTATGTTCAGAAAAGCCTGGAATGCCATCTCCAGGTTGGGAATGAGTTCCTGCCCCAAGGGGAGGAGTTCATGTATGTCTGAATTTTGTTCACGAGTGAAGGATACACGGCACAGGAGGTTGACAGGTGGATCGGTGCATCGACTACAGCGTTGCAGACTCTGGTCCGGTCTGTTGTGATGAAGAGTGAGCTGAGCCAAAAGGCAAGGCTTTCTCCGTTCGGATCTGCTGCACCTCCACGTCAAGAAGAGCCAGCCGAGGTGGTTCAGGCATCTGGCTCAGATGCCTCCTGGTCAACTCCCTTGTGAGGTGCATGTCTGACTGGGAGGAAGCCCCGGGGAAGAACCAGGACACGCTGGAGAGATTATATCTCTCGGAAGGCCTGGGAATGCCCTGGGGTTCCCCCAGAAGAGCTGGAAAAGGGGGCTGGGGAGAAGGAGGTCTGGGCCTCTTTGCTTAGGCTGCTGCCCCTGTGACCCGGACCCTGGACGGATGCAGTGTGTTCTCATGATAAATGAGACTAACCAGGCTCACTTGGGATTTGTTTTGATGAATGGTCTTGTAATCTGTGACCTGTGTCCAAAAGCTGTGTAGTGCAAGTGCAGAACACAGCAGCCCGTTATTGTTCAACAGTGTGAATATCTATTTTAATATTGTGCTAAAACCATACCATAGTACCATTTAGGGCTGCACAGTATATCGTTTCAGCACTGATATCGCAATGTGCGCATGTGCAACAGTCATATCGCAGTATGTACAATGTCATGCCAGACTATGTTATAACTTGACTCATACAAAAAGAAGATGTTCTCATTTTCTATTACAGATGTATCAGATGCAGGTTATACCAATGAATCTTTCATACAGAGGATCAAATGGAAATTGGGGGGCCAATCGACATGGAATATGATCACTGATCAATTTCAATTCATTACACCACTACTTTAGTCATGAAAACTAAAGAAAGGTTTACCACGTTGCTTTTTATTTACGCCGATTATTTACTTGCAGTTTTCCTAAAAATAAAATACTTCTTGATTAAATCGCAGAAAAGGGAGAGCAGTTCAGCTTTCTGTGGCATCATCAGCCTGAATCTGTCTGTCGATTTCATAGTCATACAGCGTCAGAAAGCAGATAGGAGTGTTTGAGATTGCCACACAGATTGCTAGCTTTTGGTCTGGGTTTCCTTTCCTGGACAGCTATAATAACTTCTTTGCTATGACAACAGGGTGACAGTGAACGCCTCTTCAGCTTCTTCCAAACACACCGCAATGCAGTTCCTCGCAAAAAGTGGGCCCAAATCGTTTGACGGGTTTAATTCGCAAGGACTGAAGACTCAGTAGTTGTTGATCCCAATCACGTTCTCCGAGTCAGTGGTACAAAGCCAGCTGATTTGATAGGCAAGAGGAACGCACACTCTTGTGGAGGGCGTCCAGCTGGGCAGAGCATGTTTAGGAGAGAATCATTTTAGACAGCTGACATTACTTACCATGCAACACTGTGTTCTTTCTCCTATAGCTCTCCTCCCCGGCCCAGCATTAGTCACAACACTGTACGAAGAATAAATGCAGTCAGAACAGGGTTGTGTGTCGTTTAAGCAGCGCGGAGCCTTAAGAATCCTAATTCATCTTCGGGAATGGTGAGCAGAGCTGTCCTGTATAGAGAAAGGGGGAAAAGCAATGCCCTTCACACCCTTAAACCAAAGCGAGGTGGTTCATGCCAGCCTCTCCGGAGCTAATAAACTTGCATTTTTACTAGGAAACAAAGGTGGCATGATGGCTTAGTTAATACATGCTGAGAAGATGGTAATCCTGGTGCTGCTTTTTTCTGCGAGGCATAGTCATAAAAGAAACTGAACAGCGGGGTCCCTCAGGAGTTCCAGGCTGCAGAAGGAACAAACAAGGCTGAATGACAGGACAGGGCCTCTGGGGATGCAGCAGAATGTTTGTGTATGTGACAGAAGGCACACTGAGGTCAGCACTCCATCTCAGCTGAGATGCAGTGATGGTCAGTCAGATGTACACACTGTGGCACCAGGCTTTTTTTAAAAGATGTGGGCAAGATTTTCTATATCCACGGCTGACAGACTACAGATCCTGGACTGACCGTGTAAAGGAAATAGCGAGAGATCCAGCACGGATGCAGTGTTCTGTTGTAGAACCAACACAAAGATGATCACGGACAGGCATCACTTGCCATGTCCAGAGGGCTCACCACAATAGCAATGGTTAGTCAGAGACACTCAAAGGCAAGAGAATCCTACGTCACATTGTTAAATAAATGCCCATCTAATGCCACTGGATTTGTGAACTGTGTCTCCTAAGACATAGTAGATGCTAGAAGTCACCCCTCGTAGGACGTCTCTTTTGCCCATTTACAGTGAACATGAAGCAAGGATATAAAACCTCAAGGCCAAATTCAAAGCCGAGCACAATTTAAAAGCCAAGTCAAGCATCCAGGGCCACTTCTTATCTCTGAATTGCATGAGCTTGCTATCCTCATCCCTGAACTTCAGTTCATATCAATTAATAAAAGGAAATTAATCTATTCCACATCCCTCCTTCCACTCCCAAGCCACTCCAGCTGAGCAACCACATCCCCCTTATCCCCTTTTAACAGAGATTCATCAACTGTTCCTTTAGGCGGCTTCTCAATAATAGAACCTGTGCAAAAGCCCATGTTTCCGCTGCCTTCCTACACTACGCTGCACACGAGCAACTAAAGCTTGGCTCATCGACCAGCAACTTAAATCTAAATCTACCCGAATTATTTTTATCTCCCCGCTAATTAATCAATGCAACGGGCCGCAGGGAAGATGATAATGATAGCCAGATCATAGCTGATCATGGGAACAACATAGAAATCTTACAGGGAGAGAGAGAGAGAGAGCGAGGGAAGGAGAGAGACTCAACACTTTAGCAATTGCTAATTTTCCAGCCTGCAATGAACGAGACAATATTAGATTGCAGGGAACAAACTGTCGAACGTGACAAAGATTCCTACTTACCCTGCTGAAATATCTTTAGTCATGTCTTGATAAGATAATGCGCCGCCATGCAGGTGGTTTTCCAGCTAAAAAGTAAGCCCTGACATGTCCCAACCTGACCTTGCAGCTGAGACAGCAGCTCTTATGACATCCACAACACACACAGAAGTTAGTAAGTGCCTCAGCTGACCCCAGCCTTCACCCCTGTGCTTTGGGCTGCAGCTACATCAAGCAAACCACTGAACAGTGCCCACACCACCACCTCTGCACCAGTCACGTACACTATGATAAATATTTCAGTCACCAAAGCCAAGAGAATCCTAGTGCAATGCATCGCTGGCCCCATTTGTTGGTTTGACGTGTAGTGACAAGCAGAGACGAAGGGTGTGAAGGCAGACTAAGCTCAGAAAGGCAGACAAAGGAGACAGCAATTCCTCAGCCCTTCCTGAGCACCGTCTAAGAGTGTCTGCACTTTGTTAAAGGAATGAGATTTAAAGATTTTTCTGAATGCGGTGAAATATTGTTCATTGCATGATGACATAGCTGCGGTTTAAGGTACACACTGTTCAACGTTTAACAGAAATGTCAGCGTTAACAGCGTTTTTAGTGATTACAGTTTAACTGTCATTAGGAATTGAGGCTTAATATTATATATGGTTTAAAATTCAACAGGAGGCGTCATGGAAATAAACACACTCGTGTTCTAGACCATTTTAAAAGCCAGTACCCAAATGTTTGGCAAGTGCAGATTCATCTCGGGTTCGTCACTCTGGAAGCTCATCGAATGTTTTGGTGAAGGCTAACATATCCGGTCTAAAGGTGACTTCAGGAAGAGAAAGGGAAGAGTTGTAAGACTGTATCTGATTGGTGGACTGTATTGACCACAATGAGTTGTATTAATAAGGGTACACAGATGAAACCAGGTGAGGTGAAATTCTATAACCTGCTTGTTAGTTAGACACGGCTGAAATAAAGGTATGTTTGAGGAGGGCAGTGGATTTTGTTTTGTCTCTGCTATAGGCTCTGCCCGGTTCAAATATGACAGTGATTAATCAATAACTTTATGTGGACGTTAGCAATAATTGATCAAGGACATTCCCTGAAGTTCACAACCAACCAAACAGAATTAACAGAATTATGTTAGCAAGCAAACAGGCACCTAGTCAATAATAATCTAGCTCTTTAAGACCATCACACAGGTTTAGATTCAAACCACAGACGGAAAGATCCATCTCAGGCTGATTTAACGCCAATCTGGGGATTAACATATGTGGGAAGGTAGTTGTGGTGTTGGTAGTAGGGCTTAAGAGACATGGAAATATCAAAATGGCATAAACACCTAAAGAAGGTATAGTCTATAGTACCAGGTTATACATTTATATACATTTTTAAATAGTAAACACGACAATTTTACTCACTGTATTTCACTGACTCTGCAAATTGCACTGGATTATGTTGTTTGAGATGGTTTAATTGCATAAATAGCACAAGACTGTGTTGAGTGTGAACCTTCCAGAAACCAGAGCATTTCTACTCAAACGACCATCTCAAACCATTGTTTGGAAGTAACCATCACTAGTCAGGGATCACGCCGGCATGATCAAACCATGGCTGAATTGAAACACTTTGCCACTTCATGTTTGATGTTGATAGCTCAAATGTACACAGCGTAATAAAGCAAAATGGGACAGTGCTCGGGTTGCATTTATCTTCATATTTTCATCACTTCTTTTCATATAAAAATTAATTTTCTGAATGTCTGAATTAGAATACACTAAGGAGGTGTGGGGGAATGAACAGAGGAGATGTAGAGAACAAGAGCGAGGAACTTAGACAAGGACGTTAGGTTTTCTGAAATGTGAAGTTTGGACAAGAAAGGGTTAAATCCCTCCTGCACAGCAGCTGTGAATTTACGACTTTTTATTTGTTGTCTATGTTGTATGCGCAGTGTATTGCCTCGGGAGACTCGTCCTCCACTATGCAACATAAAACCAACAATGTGGTTCTTCATAACACCTGAAAGCAGGGATAAACCGACCCTCTACTGGCAAAAAAGGCAACTTTACAATCGAGCAATGATACGGGGAAGCCAAGCTCCTCAGCTGTTGTTTAGTAATGGAGGGGGAAGTGGGGGTTATCCAGAGGCTGGGATGGGCTATTAATAATATGTTGGTGGGTATACTGGAAGGGGGATCCCTGCATTAATGACTGTGCCGGGTTAATTATAGCATGACTCGCTGCCCCTTGGTTACCTTATCAGCATACTGTCTGTGGGTCTATGTACATGTGCGAGCTAGTGTTTCTGTTTGCTCAACTCGGAGTGGGAATGTTTGTCAGTATGTCTCGGATTAAATGAGATGACTTGTGTGGATGTCAATGTGTGTTAATGGAGAACTGGGTTATGCAGCTGAACTGGATGAACACTGCACCCTTTATGGGTTTACTTTCTGGCTCTTTAATGCCATTTCAAAGTTTTAGAGCCATCAGCACAGCATGTCTTTTAATCCCAGCGCTCCAAGTCCATTAATTCTCTCCAAACTGACAGCTAATTACCAAAGCTGCCATGTTTTAGGGCAACACAAAACACATTTTCATCAAAATGAAAATGCCTTGACTTCTCCCTGATTTGAGCACAATAAGAACAATGCTTCATCCACTGCGACAGAAGCAGGTTTACACTGAACCTAATGAGAATTGAACGTTAAGGCTCAAATTTAAGCCACATAAACTAACATGCCAAAAGTCATGGGATAGCACTGTGTAGATTGATTATGAAGAGGCGTCACCTCCGGGGACTCTTAGGAGTGAGGTTCAGCACAGTTTGAGTGAGGCCTAAAGTTGGGAACAAGAATTATACGACGTTCTATTTCTGAAGTTGTGTGAGAATTTAACATTAATCACACCAGGGTCAGACAAACCACTTCTAGACTAAAGGTACATTATCCTGCTGAAATATCCCACCATTGTTGGGATACATAAAGTCCATGAAGTCCAGAAAAATGTAGCAGACCAATGATGTGTTCAGGTGGACCAGTGGACCAAACCTATGACATGATAATACACCACCAGCCTCCCGAGTGTCAGGTCCGTGGTTTCATTCGTCTGCACTACGTACAAACCCCACCATCAGCCCAAAACAAGTGTTACCATGACTCATTGGACATAGGGACATGTTGCCTACCGTCTAGGGTCCAGCCTCACAAGCCCAGGTGAGGCATCGTGTCTGGTGTTGTGGTGGGTTTTCTGCTCCCATATCCCACGGAAGCTAAAGAACACTGCACAGACCTGTGGGATATGCATGTGTGATCTCCTGCATCAAATGTGGTTGTGATCCAAGCAGAAGAATATTAATTCCCCACACAACTTCAGAAATGCTATGTCACATCAATCCGGCCCCCACTATCATGCCTCATTCAAATTCCCGATAATTCACGTCACCTTGACACTGGTCAAGGCTCAACCTCACTCACAAGATAACACCTCATAACTTCTACAGATGTGGGAGTCCCAAGCCATCCCTTGAGGTAAGGCCATGTTCTGATCAATTTATTGTTGTCCCATGACTTTTGCCATGTCAGTGTAAAGGGTATAACTACTGTCTTCATTTTACACACTTTCCAGGACTGTTTTACACTATGAATGAAATCGGCTTTTCGTAGCCTGGAATGCCACTCTAGGTCTCAGAGTGCCTGTGTTGTGTGTGCTTGGAAAAACAGTCCCACCCAGCGCAGCCTCACCGAGGAGTCATGTGTGAACCTAATTCCACACATTCCATTCTTGTGTGCCAGTTTGTACTCCAACCCAGCCAAAGTGAAGCAGAGAGAGAGAGGAGCAGCATTCCAAACTATTCATTACCCACCTCCAGGCCTAGTACACTGCATATTCTAACCTTTTCTATTATGCTGCCGTGACACAGTTAGGAAAAGCTCTGCCCGACTGAAGAAAAAAGGAAAGGGGGGTGGGGGGGCACTAGAAAACTTTCCACTCCCTGATCTGCTCTCCTTGGCTAGCTTGTTCCTTGTTCTTCTTTTTCCCGTTTCCATTCCTCCTTCCTTGCTTTCGATAGCCCGCCCCAGCACCTTCTCAGTGCAGAAGGAAATAACCACTCGCCGTTCCACTGAGCCACGCCCGTGGGTTGGAACTTTAGTAACAATTCCTAGTTACACTAAATGAGATACTCAAACAAAGGAGGAAAGTGCAATGAAGAAAGATAGAGGTAACTGGGTGGATAGATGGTGCTCTCTCACCACATCACACCCAGTGCAATACTAGTCAAACACTTTCCTCAGAGTGCATTGGCCGCCCAACAATGAAAAGTTCAAAAAGAGGCAGTGGGGTGGCTTCAAATGTGTCGGAGGAAGCATGTGCTTGTCTTCACACTCCTAATGTCAGGAGCATCACATGCAAGAGTCCTAACAAGGTTGGGTAATTGGCTAATAACTCAAATTGTACAGAGTGTGTTCATTAAACGAAATCCAACACAGAAAAAAAAACCTCTGATTTCTTTCCTGAGACCTTTACAGTCAGCAGAAATGAACTCCAGTTTCATTAAACAAAAGCAATTAGCACACGCAGAGTGACATTCATGATGAACTCGGGTCAAGAGGGAGCACTTAAATTAAATGCCACTGACGGAAGAAACTATCAGCAGCCTATAGCTCAACCAAACACACCCCACACACACGAGGCTCGAGAGCAAGACAGCCAACATAATAGGCAACTGACCATTTTTATTGTGTAGTCGAGATGGAATTGAAGCTGTCACTTTGACACTTGGGGAGCCGGGGTGATTGTACGATGTCCACAAACATCAGCAAATCAATGCCACTTTTGCTTTATTACCACATGGGACAGGTGAAGCCCTAATATCAAGTCTAAACACAGCAGGTGCCGTCACACAGCCATTATAGCAGCAGCCACAGCCAGAGCCACAGCCATTGCTTTGTCAAACCAAGCCAAAAATGCACCGAATGACCCAGCTCCACTTAGTTTCTTTCACTCAACGGAGACTCCCAGTAATCCTCCCATCTCACCTGTGTGGTGCCTCGAAGAGCTTTGAAGGGAGGCACTTTGATGTGCAGGCAGCATCTGCATGAGCCCAGCATTTTCAATTAGCATCCAGTGTTAACGAGCAGTAGAGGCGCTCAATGCAAGCTTTGGATGCTTTGATTAGTGCGGGTAAAGTGCGGGTGCTGGGCGAGGGACTGGCTAGTAGCATTGCACATATTTAAGAAAGGGAGAAGACGGGCCAGAGTTTAGTCCACACTCGGAAACAATGGCCAGGAAGGACTTAATATACTTGGCAAGCTGGTCACAGACGGACTCATTTGTTTTGCTGCGCATATAATTACAGAGAGCCGATACAAAACACAAAGAAACACGACCTTGTCTTTTGACTTTGGATTCAGTGAGCAACACTTCTACATAAGTGTTATGTGGGATACGCTGCTGACGTTCATATTTGTACAGCAATTTTCCATATTATAAAACAATTTAAACTGTAATATAACTTTTCCAGCAGGTGACGAGAACTGAAATACTACATCTCACGGCATCGGTGGGCAGTATGGTGATTCTGTGGTCAATCTAACCTCCCAGTATTTTATTATCGTGGTAAATATAGGAACACTGACAAGTACAATCATGTTTCATTAAAAAAGAGCCTTTTCACATTCAGTTCAGAGCATAAAATGTTGAATTAATATAACTGTATTTATAACAGTGCTGGACAACATGGACACAAATTCATATCCCAATATATTTTAGCTGAATTTTCATATACAATGAAAGATTTCATGGGGGTGTCCTAATTTTTTCACACTGCATTGATCTTTTTTACTATATTGAACATATTTAAATGTGATCATTATGCTTCTTTATATACATTTAAAGATATATACAGTCTTATGCCCCTCCATAGTGTGTCTGTGAGAAGGCTTAAAACAAAGCAACATCCCCAATTTACCCCCATTTCATCCCCATGTTTAATGTTTTAGACGTTTAAAGGTTTAACTAACTGCATGTAAAGGAAAAGGCTGACAACACAAGACCGACATGTGACAGAGCCGATTCGCTTGAGTAATCTTTTAACATTTTAAAGAACTAAAATGCAACATTTGTACAACCTCAGCAGTTTTCTCTCTCATTAGAGATGCTTAAACATTGGCCACTGGGGTTTGCATTGATGACAAACCACGTCTGTTTCTCTTTCACTCACCACTGGACACAAGCCTGAGCTCACAGCAATCCATCAGCAATAACATACCTGAACATAAAACAACCTGGATTAAGAACCAATGAGCTCTTGTCTCCTATCAGCCACCCTGCCAGTTATCTGCACTGTAAAACCTCCTTGAGGAACATCTGGATGTCCTTGAATTTGAGAGGAACATCTTAACTACTTAAACCGTTCCTCCACAGTTTCACTCTGAATAACATACAGAAGTCTTAAGAACCTGGAGCACACCTAGAGCACGTCCAGCTTCAGCCATCCTCCCATTTCTTATTTCAGTGCTTCCCTGTCCTTTTCAAGCCTTGCTTTTGCTGCCATATCTGAATCACTGTCACCCTGAGCACCAGTGGATTGTGCCCTGATAACTTTCATAAATGTCATCCTCTGTTATCATGAGTCTTGCTTTAGAGTGGGGGAGGAACCAGACAGCCCAAACATACAGGCATCTCTTGGCTGCTGCCTTCAGCAAAAAGGGGCAGCTGGTGCATTGACTTCGCCTTTTATAGAACAGATTACTGGTCGGCAACAGTGGCTTTTCAAAAGAAATGTCACCAAACAGTAGAATGCCCAGTTCCAAAGAGTACAAAGGCACGAATAAGACAACTAAGGTGACGTTCTAGACGACAGGCTAGATTTGGGACAGAGAGGAGCCTTTCAATAAGAATCAGAATCAGTGCTGGAGATCAAAAAAAGATGCATTTTATTTTTATTTGTATTTTTGATGTTATTAAGATTTAAGAGAGGCCACAAACATGTCTTATGGTTTGGAGGGCATTCCAAACCCAAGAGGCACCGGCCTCTTTAGCACAGAGGGCAAAATGGTTACAAAGGCCACATCATACCATTCGGCACTGGTTTGAATGCATTAAACCAGTCAGGGTTTCTTTTTCCATTTGCTAAATCAGGACCAGGAAGTGCATGGTGTCTCATAATATATATGTGACCGTTACATTTGTTGAATGTTACTTGTGAAATGGAGCACACAAACTAAATATAAAATGGAGATGTTTTCCTTGCTCCTTCCAATTGTCCTTGAATCTTTGGGTCAAACCAGAACAAGATATGCTATTTTCTATATTGGAAATACAAAGACCCCAGATTTGGTCTGAAAAAAGTGACAGAAGTGTGAAGACAATCAGTGAGCCTCTATGTCATTAAGCCCTCCCATCAAATGATTCTCTGGTCCTAAGTACAGTTAGTTAACTGTTCTACCGTTCTATGTCTGTGACTGTGCTTAGAACAGTTCATACAATGGAAAAGAGATCAACAGACATGCTCCATATCTACATGTGAGGTCCAAACAGACTTGATGTTGAGAAGCTAGTTTAAGAGGTTAAAGAAGAGTGGGATTTTAAACAGTCAACAACAAACTTTCTGTCAGGAATCAAAATGTCACTTTCCAGCCTTCGTGACTCAACACACACACCAACGTGGTCCTGCATAGTTCATACAACACTGATGCAAATTATGGAAGCAAGCCAAAAATCAATCATCAGCAAAAAAACAGTTGTTAAAGGCTAAAGCAACTAATAAATTATAAAGACCTGCTGTTTAATTCCTTCTATTTGTGACCCCACCAATCACAGGTCACATGACTGAAACATTTAAAACGTGCATCACATTAAAAGTGAAAATCTCCCAGGATTCACAGCAACTGGCACCGAATGCTTTAAATCAACTGGAAAGCTTCACAATATCTGTCAAAGAAGGTCATGACTCCGTTTGACAAGAGGAGGCTTCTGCATGGCTGGGGACTCATGGACGCCAGTGGCGTCTATGATGGGGTCAAGAGTTAAACCCTTCTGACCCAGACCAGGCCTCTCTGGTTTCTCTTATACAAGGGATAAGTCACAGGAGGTGACCCAAGGCTTTGGGTCTGGTGAGCTGAGCAGCCAGCTGTTTCTGCAGCCTGTGTGCTTCCATCCATCCAAGTCTCTCACAAGGGAACTGTCTCAGCGCTGCTCTTGAAGACTGCTCCACCCAATGTTAGCCAATCACCCCAGAGGAAACCCAACTCAAACACGTTTTATTCCACTGCAGAAGGATGAAATGAAACAATGTAACTTTATCATCTGCACTGCGAAAGCTCAAACACAGCACAACGCAGTTCTGCAAACTTGACGGAAAAGCTGGCAAGATTGACTCGTCTGAAAGAAAACATTTAACTTAGACTCAGGTGACTGCTGCGATGCTCTCTCTCCATTTTACCAACATCACAAGACTTCTGCAGATGTGGGGAGAACAAGTCTGCTCACTTAAGCAAGTTCCTCCAATGTGAGGCATTTGGAAACTATAAATGGGGCTTTTTTAACCAAGCTAATGGAATTTCTTGTAAAGGCCGTCAGTTGACTCGCAGGAATCAACACCACAATTCTTCTCCAGCATTAGGCGTATCGTGGCTCAATCTACTGCGCCACGTTATGTCACATGCGAAACCACATTAGCAGCTGGCCCTAACTCAGCTATGGAAAAAGTAGAGAGAGGGAGACTCCAACAAAGAGTCCTTCTTGCACTGCATTCTGGCACTGAACCTCGCTCACATGTTGCCGTCTTGCCTACGGCCTCTGTCCCTGACTGGGAGTTCTTGTCTGCAGCAGTTGAGCAGGAGAGTATGGACATTTGCAGACAGTGTGTGCGATAGGCCTACACGTTTCCAGCTCACTTGTTTTTTTTTTTCCTTTTTCTTAAAGACTGTTGTATAAAACAAGGGTGTGACATGGAAAAATGACATGGTTGTTTCCACACATGACGAGACCATGGTCTGGAAATGACTTCCCTAAAATAGGGTCAGAAACATCTGACATGACCACAAAAGGCAACCATGGTTACTTTTAATATTCAGGATGCAAAACTGAACCGTTTCACTCAAAGCTATGGATGCTGAAATGATCAATATCCAGACCCAAATGGACAGGGTCATAGACAGAAAAAATCAAAATCTGGTTGCATGTATTAATTGAAGAAAAAAACATTGTTTATACTGACTGTGTAAAACCAAAGTTGGCAGCGATGCAATTTCAAGTCGATGCAAGAAGGCGGAAAAATAACATCCTAAGTGTTTCTAACACTGTGGTGGAAATGTCTTCCATGAGCACTGCCACTCAGGAACAGTGTGCAAGCACCACACCCTCCTCCAGTACCCAAACAAGCCCTTCCCTCCACTGCACACCAAGAGGAAAATGCATTGCACTGACTAACAGATAAAAGACCAGCCGCACTGTCTTTCCACCTCTTCTGAATAATGGGATGTGGGGCACAATCTAAAGTCTGACACACGTTTTCGCTCTGATGTCATAACATAGCTCTGGAGAACACTGAGCCATGTCCAATATATTGCACTCCATGGCTGTATTCTCGTGGCATATTTGTCATTTCGTGGATCTGTTGAGGGGCCGGATTTAAAACGGCCCGCTTTACGGAGGCGATCAGAATGCAGGCAGGCATCTCAGCTCACTGAGGCGAAAGAGACACAAGCATCCGATGAGCAGCCAGAGGGCTCAGAACCCACCCCAATGCTGCAGCCCAGGGCGTCGACGGGAGTCATCGCACCCAAAAGTTCCCCGCTTGGCACTTTGCCCAGCAGCAAAATTAGCACTGTTTCTGTGCCAGGCAAATCTGAGACACACAACTAACACAACCAACCAACAGTGAACAGAAAACTATACAAAAAGTAAATCAGCCAACAGCGTTAAGAGGTATCATTAATCTGCTCTGCTGATGAGCAGAACAAAAGAAAGCTAAACCGATTAAAGAACAGTGCACTAATTATGAGGATGCCACTTTGATATCCATTTCCTATTACTCCACTCGTCCTGAATGAAGGTTCTGTGCCTGTTTCTTCTTCTCACCCACAAAGCACAATTGTCATGTCTCAAGGTCAAGTTATTTTGGCAGAATGTACCAGTCACCCAAAGGTAGAACAAGACAAGCTGAAAGATGAACACCAAAGAAATCTAAGGGAGTGTCAGAAGATATGAATTCTGATTTGCCCATTATTTGTTCAACAAACGTGTGGAAGCTAACGGTTGCGAGGTGAAATATGGAGTCATGGTGTCAATTCGATCAGCAGCATTGTTCTAACCTGAACCTGAGCTCATCACTTTTCCATCGAGGCGGGTTTTTATGGTAGAAATATTCTATCACAACATTTTAAAACATTTTCATCCTACATGATATGAGATTCCTAAAAACTGCTATTCAAACACTGTCCCGTACCCCGTAGATATTTCTATTCAAAATGTGCTGCATCTAGTGAAAAAGGACACTCTTCTGGATGAAACGTGGGGGTGCTTTTCATAGCACTTACAATATCCACAATATGATCAGAAAAGTATAAAAACTGTTTCATGATACAAAGCATTGCCTGCTCCCATTTCAGACGTGGATTGTGCTTAAATTCTTCGGAAAAGCCCAACATGTGTAAAAACAACCAAATATCATAAAAAGATTCATACATTAGGACAAGACAGAAGAAGTGGAACTAAATCCATGTGAAAAAAGCTGAAATACACAGTAAAGTATCCAGCTGTACGTCCCAGATTCTGTATCAGTTGACACAGGTGACAAACGGCTCTATGGATGATCCGGATCATGACACGCAAATTTTCAATGGTTACTTTTAACATTACTTTTAACTGAATTCAAAGCCGGTCAAATACCTGGTCCATTTGGGCTCCCAGATGTTTAGGAGACACAGTCAGCCTCAGCCCTCATACGGTGGGCCACTGCTCATCCTGCCCAGTGTATCTGATGGTGTTGTAGATACCTTTTCTGTGCTAATGACAGCCCACCAGCCCAACATGACAGAAGGCTAACCTTGAGCTCCCCTGCCACCCTCTCAGAAGCTGACCTCAGCCTCCCCTGCCGCCCCTACATACTGATTGACCGCTGTGCGGCTACTGGACTAGTTTCCCACCCTGCCTTCGACTAGTTGCTCACCTGTCATGGCCGACTATGTAGAAATGTACATGGACCCTAATTATCTGCTACTGTTACTGCATTGTCATTACTCCAGTACACCTGAAGTTTGCAGCAGACATTGGGGAGGGGGGTGTCCAGTTATCAATAGTATGAGTAGTTTGACCAGAGAAGAATGGGTCGTCACCCTGGTTCCTCGCAAGGTTTCTTCCTCCAGCTCTGACAGAGGTTTTCCTTCCCACTGTCACCTTTTGGCTTGCGCACCACGGGCTTTATCCTTTATTTGATCATATTTTTTATTTCTGAAAAGCTTCATGGACGGAATCACAACTTATTTCACACTTTCTTTCTGCTGAAAACTCATAATTGTGCATAAAATGAGTGAAACGTAGGTGGAAATCGAGCTATTGAGTCAAAAATCAACCGTTTTAAATCCAAATCACACTGCAAGACAGAAGTCGTGAACTGCAGACATGGCTTTTATATTCGACAAGATCAGATTCAGATATTTGCATAGAAAATCTCTGCTGATGGAAAATGTGCAGGTATTGGATACAGAGCTCTTAATATAAAAGAACCCCCTTCAGATTTGTGCCTATACCTGTACATTATTTACAGTTGAAGTAATGTTTGCTGATTTTTGTGACAAAAACATTTATAAGAGCTGTATGTTTTCAGGTACCTGATCGTTGCTGAAATGCACAGCTCAACGAAAACAACTGGTATGCTTCCATTTATTAATCAAAAGATGGGCCATTTCGAAACCATCAGAGCCTCCCAATTCAAACGCAGATGTCATGTATCATAACCAACCTTGCAGCTGTTTATTCAAAAAGCACTCAATTAGCTATAATTGAAAGCAAACACCCTATTTCATAGGGTTTTTAATTAGAAGGATGACAGTATCAGTCTAATGGGTCTTTCACACATAGAGACTAATCCTTTTAACTCTACCCCTCTTTCCTCCTCATCAATCCCATCTCTTTATCAGCCCCTCGCACTAGTTCCCGTCAGCTTTCATCCTTCAGCTTGAAACAGACTGTCGGGCAGTGAACACCTGAGACGAATGCATCTCCAGTCAGTGGAAGAGGCTGATGAAGTAGAGCTAATTTTCAAGGAATTGCTCATCACGAGTGCTTGGCACTGTAAACGAACTGCAGAATCTAAAACAGAAACCAAGGCAGGACGTGTCAAAGAAGGCTTATTCTTCTTCAAACAACTAGGATCTTTTAGAGCCCTCATTTGTCAGCTCCCTTTGATCACATCATGGCTGTCAAGAGTTTCTCTGTCCAAGAACCGCCTGGTTGAAATCTTGGCTATAATTATCCCAGCAAATGCTCCTTCTGCTTTATTTTAATTGTGTACCCCTAATACCAGGCATCTATACGTTAGACATGACTGCACTGGCAGTGAAGTTTCTATTGGCCTTGAAGAACTTCCCCTGCATCTCAACTGCTGCTTATCACAGTCTGCTGACTCCAGCTAAATCAAGCGGCATGCTGTCTGTGGGTCTGATCCTCTCAGGAGAGATGAATATGCAGCGGGCTGATCCGTATGGGAGAGAGAGCAAGAGAGAGTATAAGAGAGCGAGAGGAAGGGAGAAAGAGCATGTGAGACAATTTGGGTGTAAGAAGCAGCTCAGGCGGCTTGATCCGGCCATCAGCATGTGTATTGATTGCACCACAGCCAGAAGACGTGTGCATATCCCAAATGGCACCTGTGAGTATCTCTGAAGGATTTGTTTTGTTAAACTCTTGAATGCAGATCTATAGAGGATCTGATTGCAAACAATTCCACAATTACTTGCAAACTAGTGAAGTGTGTAATGTGACCTGGAAATAACAGCTCGTGAAAATACCAATAAAGCTCACATCATCGTAAACGACATGTTGAAACACGATTATTCAGCCTGGTAGTCTGACTGCAGAGGTCTAAGCAGAAATGCAGCACAACTGCAGCTGAAAATGCTGAAATGAAAAAGGGAAGGAACCAACAATAGCCTGCAGATTCTTTCCAGGGTCTAGGCATGTGGAGAACCGTAAAAGATGGCAGAGATGATCTTTGTGTCCGTTTCATTGCTTTTTTTTTTTTTTTTCAGATTTCTTCCTGTCAACCTGTCGGAAATTTTCATCACTATGGATACGGTGAGTAAATCGATTTGCAATCACATTCCAGGAGCCTCTCGCAGCTGATGGCCGTAGTCTCAGACACCCCACGGTCAGAGTTGTCTTATCTTTTCAACAACAAATATATTCCTGAAGTTAAAGCTCGATTTGACTTTCACTGCGGCACTCGACTCCAACTGAGGGCAGAACCATGTGCAACCGAGGTCTTTTTGCTCACTTCCATTATACTCCATACCAGATTTAAAAATCCAAGTGAAGTGTCATTTCCCTCCTATGGACTCCAGTTATCCTCCATGGCTAATACAGCCGTGCTGAAAGCTCCAGTGCGGGGCACTGTGAGGGTGCCAGCACTTGTCATGGTCATTTCCACACTTTAAGCTTCCCAACCTCAGGCCCATGCCCGCCCCGCCCTGTCTTCTCAACCTGAGCACTGCTTGACCGGCCATGCTCTTAAGCCTGCCTGTCCACTGTCTGAGGGCATGACTATGTATATGGTGAAGACTAAGCCCTCTTCAAGCAAGTGCTCTCTGTGGAGTGCTGAAGGGTTCTCTGTGCTAGATTCCTTTCCTCCGTGCATTTCTATTCTCAAGAACGATCCACAAATTGATACGTGAGGCAAAGCAGCTCTATTCAGTGTGACAAGCAAAACCGCTTTGCGTCAGCCTCCCCTATTGAGAATTTAATCTACAAAGCCTTGTATTTTTCCATCTCTTCTTCTCTTCCACCTCCTCCTTTCGGATTATTGACGCCTCCGCCCACTGGAGCCCCCGTAGGACAAGGCCATCGCTGGAGGCAGCGCGTTGGACCTGTCGATTGCGCTGGGAGACATCAGCGATCGTTATGTAACCGCCTTCACTGCGTGGGCCTGACGAGCAGCACAATCGCTCAAACAAAGCTCGGGTACAGCTCTGGCTAGAGGGTGCCCTTCTGTGCTGGTCTACCACCAGCTTCCCTTCCTCGGATCCTTGTCTTGACCACTGGACGAAGACCTGCAAAGCTGATCCCAGAACGGAAGGGAAAAATGTCTGAAATAAAGTGTTAGTCTTTGAGTACTTGTCTCCACCGCGTCAGCTTCCTGGGTCCTTCCCCACAGACTCCCTGGCTGGTTTGTTCTGTTCAGCTCCATGAGTCAGTGTCACTCTCCACACCCCCATCCAATGTACCTCCTCTATAAAATCCAATGTGGCATGCTCAGATTACATTCATAGTCAAAGCATGTCCTCCATGGAACCCACATATACACCCACTAATGCTTTTGCACAAGTACATTCATACGGGCACATGCACACAATCCTAAAATTCTGAAATCATGCAAAGCTGTTCTTTTAGCAACTGGCTGCACTACTAAAAGAGTCCATAATGGAAGTGTGAGGGTGGGAGATTGAGTTCAAAGGAGACAAGGGAGCAATGGATCATTCTCCACTTACACCATCCTTACTAACGAGAGAAGATGGCCATGCTACGGCCACGTGCTACGTCCACTTGTAGCCACCAAAAACACAAGTGTTGAAGCTTGCTGTGACAGGAAGGGGCAAATACAGAGTGTCTGCTTTTCCAGCCCACTGAAGGGAAGCATCTGTTACAGGAAGGCCCCTCACTTCATCTCCGTCAGCAGCCCGGTCTCATCTGCTTCTGCCAGTGGAGCAGACGCCCCCTTTCCACTCCTCTGGTCATGAACAGAGTTCTGCCACAAGCCACAATACAGTGGCTGATTTCCACCTTTATTTACAAATGCACTGTTTGCCTGAAGCTAAGCCTCGGGACAGGTCAATCCCAGCCCATTGTGATGTGTGGACTCTGGCTCAGCTTGCAATGCGGCAGCCACACTGGCTGCATTAGCATAAGCACACAAACTGCGTTATTAGAGAAAAGACGGGAACACAGGTGCCGAGAGGCACCTGAACTCATTAATCATTACACAGCCATTCTTGACTTGGGAACAACTGTTGGCCTCTTTAGAGGTGTTAATATTCTCACTAATGGCAAACTGGAGGGCACAAAGGTGAAAGGTGACAAAATATGAGCAATGGACTTGCACCTGAGCACTCAAAGTGCATCTTTTAACACTTTCATGTGTTTCTTACTCAAAGATAAACTGTGCACACTGTCTTACACTGTGTTGAGTAAAGTCCAAGTTCAGTCTGAGATTTTTTAAAGGTTTTTCCTCCCAAATTCTGATAACCGAACCAATTTAATTATTTTAATTATAAAGTACCAGTACCAGTACCAGTACCAGCGGTAAGTACACTACACCAGGCGTGTCAAACCCGGTCAGAAACATGCCAGTGTCTGCAGATTTTCATTCCAGCAAAACAGAAGATCACGTGATCAGTTGTCTGAAAACTGGCCAATTGATGAAGTGAGTGGTATCAGGTGTTGCTGCTGGTTGTTTAGAATGAAAACACGGAGCCACTGCAGATTCGGTTTGACACCCTCGCACTACACTCTTCACATCTTAAAGAGAAACCTTAAGTAACCTAACTGTCCAGTACTGTAGAAAATAGATTAGTGTTTTGATTTTTTAAAACACAAGGCATGGTAGGGATTTCGTCTATTTGCGATTGTAATTTTCCACATCCTTAAAATGCTATCTGATATCTACAACCACTGAACACAGAGGAAGAAGAATTCAAAAAGGGAACCTATCCTGCTCTGCATGTCATCAAAAAATGTCATTATGACAGTAGAAATCCAAGGATTATCGCACTACCGAAAGACGTCTTACCTCACACATCTGACATTTGTATTCCTGTGCCCTCTTTGTGGTGCACAAAACACCCACTCCCGCTGATACAGCGTCAATAAGCATCTGGATACATTGTGTGCAATGGTCTGACTTCTGGAGACAAAACTCTCCCATTTATGGACTGCAGTCACACCAGAGAGACTAGTTTACCAGAGCTCAAGGCTGGTGTTGCCCAAACCCCATCTCTTTTTGGTGGAGTGGGAACAGAAGACAGCACAGAACTCTCTCTTAATTAGAGGGAACAGATGCTAGCCAAGTAAACACAGCTTGATGTGCTCAACAATAAATTGCATCAGTCTGCTGGAGTTTGCACCAGTGACGAAAAGTTCTTGGTTGCGCCATGTACAACCCCCTAGGATTATGTAAAGTGTAAAAAGTTCAAAACCCACACATACACATACATCATTGTGGTTTGAGTGTGAATGTGAGTGTGTGTGTGTGTGTGTGTGTGTGTGTGTGTGTGTGTGTGTGTGAGATTCAGCACAACACTCGCAACATGACCAGCTATACTATCAGTGTGCTTCGGCTGCTCTGTCCAGTTTAATCAATAAAAGTGGTTGAAACACGCTGGTGTTATTGCTTTTAATGTATGACACGAAGGTAAACCCTACGATTAGGGTGGTGGGTCATTCTCAGCAGTGCTGCTGGAGTGTTTAAACCCCTCGGTGTCACTGCTGGACTGAGAACTGTCCACCAACCAGAAATATCCGTCCGACAGCGCCCTGTGAGCACTGATGAAGGACTAGAGGACGACCAACACAAACTGTGCAGAAACAGATGAGCTTCTGTCTCTGACTTTACATCTACAAGGTGGACACACTCGGTAGGAGAGTCTAATAGAGTGGACAGTGAGTGGACACTGTGTTTAAACACTCCAGCAGCACTGCTGTGTCTGATCCACTCGTACCAGCGCAACACACACTAACACGCCACCATGTCAGTGTGACTGCAGTGCTGAGAATGACTCACTATCTGCTCTGTGGTGGTCCTGAGGGGGTCTGGACTGTTGGAGAACAAGGGGAAAGGAGGCGATCACAGAATGTAGAGAGACAGATGGAATACAGACTAATTAAAACTACCAAGAGTTCATCATTCAAGTGCTTGATGGCAATACAGACTTCACTTCAGAGTGCAGAAAACCATTAAAGCCAGTGTTCAAATTTCCATTCTGTGTGCAGATAGAATGTGATGAGTATCCGACACAGCAAAGACAGCTAATGACATTCTGAGCTCTACAGTGGAGACCCTGGGTTTTCTTACGATGCACTTAATGATTTAGTGTAACCACCTTGACCAGGACAAGGGAATAAGACGCTGAATAGATGGATTTCAGAACACTCCATGAACAATTCTGAAGACTGGAATACAATGCTCTGCTTGTTCCCAGTGGCACTATATAATTACCTCACTGGGGATTAACTAAAGATTAATCATACAGCTTTTACTTTAAAGTAACAGCCTAACTTGGGGATCAGATTAGATGTTCCTCAATCAAAAGTATTAATTCGAGGTCTTACTATGTACCCCATTCATTATTCCAGTGACTGGGCCAGAAAACACTATTTTCCAGTCAAGGGAGGAAGTGAAATAAGCAGACTTGCACATACAAACAGTGGTGTAAGAGTCTCCAATCACTGGGTTTCAAAACAACAATGCTCCCAGTTTAGCAACACATGGCCCGTGTGGTGCACATGTTTCAAAATATACAATTCCATTTTTAAATACAAGGCTCGAGTGTGTTGTGTTGTTGTCCTGGAACGTGTCCAGCAACCTAGGAGGAACTGAATTTTCCATGCAAGTAAATAAGTAAGTCAATAAATAGAGAGGCTTCTTAACTTTCAATGCAAGTCAATGTAAATGTTTTATTCCAAGTAGGCCTGTCACAGTATTCCAAATATCCCAGAAATATATCCCGGGAACATATATTCAGCAATATACATCATATAAACAAATAAAACAAATCAAATGAAATGGCTTTTAAACAATGCCAGCACACCGACCCCCTCACGTTAGTGTGCTCTTCTCCTCAAAAAAAGACAATGATATTACAGTGTATAAAAAACACTGTACGATACTGGCATATAATACGTGTATAATGCGCTGATAACGTTTAAGACGACAGGCCGAAATCCGAGACATTTTGGAGCATTTCTATTGGCCCGTTTATCATGACATTCTGAAACAATGTAAAGAATAACAGCCAAAATATTCCGAACATGTCAAAAGTTGTACACCAACAAAAAAAAAAAATAGACACAAAAAAGGCACATGGCTGTACAGATAACCATAGAGATGATCCAGCCATAACGCTCTGAAAAAGGAAGTGAAAATAACAACCCTGTCATTAATGAATCAGGTCAGGTGGTGCTCCCTTGCTCAAGCCATATGCATTTACGTTGTGGTGCAAACTTGTCTCGCCCCCTTTCAGACTTGCTGCTTCTGTGAACCACTTAATACAGACTGAGACACTGCAATTAGAGGCTGGGACGATCAGAAGTCTGGAAGATCCGGAACCTTTTAATGTGTCACCACTTCTAACACAATCAATCTATCAAGTGATGTGCATTGCCTTCACTTCGGTCTTTAAAGATCATCAACAGGCAAGAAATGGTAGAAAAAAGGAAGGAGCTAGAACAAGGTGGCTTTGCGAGCACTTCATGATAAACAAACTCACTGCCAGGACATGCAGAAGAACAAATCCTGCAATTCATCCTCGCACCGCGTCCACAACTCCGGCCGTGTGCTGGGGGGATGTGTTTGCTCCTGTAAAGCAAATGTAACGTGACCTGGGCTCTGAATGTGCGGAGCCAGCAGCTGACAAACAAGATATGGAAAACAGGCTGCGAGAACATGAATGCACACACTGATTCCACGAAATAATCAAATTACAAACAGCGCGGCACAGGGTTCGCTCGGCTGACTGTTAGTCAGCAAACACCAGAAATGTGTCGATTACCTATAAAACGTATGAAAATGACAAAATCCCTAAATATACAGGGCATTTCTCCATACTGAGGTTTAAGAATTCCCTATTTCCCAAAGAATTCCATGTCTGCTTTGAACTGCTGGTTACGTTAGACCGTAGGGGTGTACGGAAAACCAGCAGCCTTTCCACACCTCGGAGATATCTGCAAATGTGGAGGAATTGCGAGGTGACGAGATATGGAAGCATCTGCTGGGTTCACATCAATGGTTCTCTACCAACCCAGGACAGGACGGGAGAGGGGAGGATAAGAGAGGACAAGGGCAGCCTGGAATTCCATTTCAGAGAGCAACAAATTGCAGGGCTTCCCCCCCTTCAGTGCAGCCCATCACAGGAGAGGCGCAGATTACCCCAGCGCGGCGTGATGTCACAGGCTCACCTTATGAATAACGCTCAGCCTCCTTATTCACAAGGCGGAGCGTGTTAGTAGTGGCGATGAGGAGGGACGAGAAAACGAGATCGTCCCTCGATCTTCTATCTGGCTTTGCCCTGACCTCCACAAACACCAGGGTGTGGGGGGGGTGGACCGCTCCTCATCCTAGCTCCTCATCCTAGCTCCTCCTCATCCACGACCGCACACAAGGGGGGGGGGGGTTTCCAAGCACGTTTCGACCCTAACGGCGATGTACTGTAACTAGACCCAGCAGTGTACACGAGGGTTCTTCATGATCAAGGTTCTTCCATGAAGCCTCATACAACCCTTTGCATTAATAAAGGGTTGTTTACATCATGAAAGGGTTCTTCAGATTGAAGGAGAAGGTATTAGAGAGAGTTCTATATATCACCAGAAGGGATTCTTCTATTATTATTCCATGTAAAATCTAGGCTTCTTCAAGGGTTCCCCCATGTACACTTAAAGAACCTTAACAAAGGGTTGTTTGCATCATGAAATATTCGGGGTAAAGGAGACGATGTTAGAGAGGGTTCTATATAGTTCTATTATTACATCAAGAAAACGGTTCTTCCATGAACACAAAGAACCTTAACAAAGCATTGTTCGGATTAAGGGTTCTATACAGCACCAAGCGGGGTTCTTCTATTATCATTACACTGAAAAATAAGGGTTCTTGAGGGGTTCTACACAGAGACATGAACAATCAAAGACAGCCTTTGCATCCTGAAATGGTTCTTCAGACTGATGGAGAGCGCACCAATTTCCCACAAGGTTCTACACAGAACTCTCTATTGTTCACCTAATGCAAAGACCAACCATCATGTTTAGGTGTGCACAAACAGCAGAACACACGTTCTCCGTCGTTCTGAAGAACCTTCAGGATGAGCAGGACCATTGAACCCGGCATGGCTGGTTGAACGGAGAAAAACCTGAGAAGAACCGGAGAAGAAACTTTGAAGAACCCTTGGAGAACCAGTGAAGAACCATGGCTGATGGTGTGCAGGGGGGCTACAGGGGCAGCACTGGGGGTCAGCAGGGGCAGCGCTGGGAGGACAGCACTGAGGGGCAGCACTGGGGGGCAGCAGGGGCAGCACTGAGGGACGTGTTCAGGAGCCGGGAGGCTGGAGCTACTTCCGCGTGCACGCGCTTCTCACTAATCCGAATTAAAGGGGAAGAATCCGGATCCGACCTTCTCAGAACCGGGCCGGCGGCGGAGCGCGGGGCAGCAGAGCCACACACACCTGTGGAGAAGGGGCAACAGGGCGTAGGGGTGTGAAAGACAGAACCTACCTTCTCGGCGGCTCTCGGCGGTTGGGGTGCGACGGGCGGTCCTGTCAGGGACAGCGGGACATTTGGGGACACTCCGGGGACCGTCCTCCTGCTTGTCCTCGTCCGGAAAGTCCCTGCGGTTTGGAAATCCAGCGCGCGAGAGGAATAAACGAGTCCCGGAGCGGGGACACTTCTCCTGCCCGGACCCCTGGGTGGGGGGGGTGTCCCGCAGTGTCCCGCCCCGCGCGGGGGCAGTAAGTTAGTTAGTTCGCCCGAAAAGCCCCGCTGCGGGCAGCTCGCGCGCGCCTCTGCCCCCCGGAGTGTAACGGTCGCTGCGCGAGACCCGGATTCAAACGCTCGGAGGCGCAGAAACAGACAGAGGAGCAGCGGGGACTCGGACCTGTGTGTGTGTGTATGTGTGTGTGTGTGTGTGAGAGAGAGAGAGAGAGAGAGAGTGTGTGTGTGTGTGGTGGGTGGGCTCCTTCTTCTCTCCTCCCTCGTGGACGGGGGGGGGGGGGGAGGAAGAGGAGGAGGAGGAAAACGCAGGGAGAAGAAAAACAACTCGCCTGGAAATCGAAAGAGAAGAGAGGGAGGAGGGAGAGAGGGAGGAGAGAGAAAGAGAGAGAGAGAGGGAAGGAGAGAGAAAGGGAGGGAAGGAGAGAGAGAGGGGGAGTGATGGGCGGGAGTAAGGGAAGGAGAGTGGGAGCTAGGGAGTGAGTGGGGGGAGAGGGATTTAGGCAGTGAGGGAGTGGTGGCGAGAGGGAGGAAGGGAGTGGTGGAGGGAGGGCAAGGGGCAGTGAGGGAGTTAGGTAGTGAGGGAAGGAGAGAAGGAGGAAGGGAGTGAGGGAAGGAGAGCGGGAATGAGGGAAGGAGTTAAGGAGAGAGGGAATTAGGGAGGGAGGGAGAGGGGGGAAGGAGATAGAGTTAAGCAGTGATGGAGGGAGTAAGGGAAGGAGAGTGGGAGTTAGGGAGTGAGGGAAGGAGTTAGGGAGTGAGGGAGAGAGGGATTAAACGAGAGATGGACTTTCACCCGAGCTTTGGGGGTCTTGAGTGGGAGTGGGAGTGTGAGCTGGTCCACGATCAGGGCTCCAAATCCCAGCGCTGCTCTGGAGCTGCAGGGAAACTGATCCAGAGTCAGCACATGGGTGATGAGAGTGAGGCGTGGTGGAGGTGGCAGGAGGTGCTGGATCATGAAGGCTGAGTTACAAGGGCAACAGGAGGACCTGCTCATCAGCCTGATGGGCAAATAGACGGCCAGGTTCACGCTGCATTAAACAAAATAGAATTAGAAAGAGTGAAAACGCGGCCTGCTCCACTTTAGGCCGTCCAGACAGCCGCCCTTCAGACACCATAACACTGATAAATAAAGTGCGCTAAATCTGATGCTCTCATGCCCCTAAGTGGGCCACCACCCTCCTGGGGGGAGGTGTGTAATGACAGCTTGCTGTAAGCAGTGAGCAGTGCCGTAAACACACTTAAAAGTGGTTCTAAAGCGTTCTTTGATAAACCTGTGGGTATGTTTAAAGATCATGCTCCCAGTGAAAAACACACTTGTATGATGGTTCTTCAATGGTTCTTCAGCAAAAATTGTTCGATATATAACTGTGAACACTCAACGAATTCTTTGTGTCAATGAAGGGTTCTGTATCATGCAAGTGCTCTTCAGATTGATGGAGCATGTGCTGTAGAGAGTTCTACATAGAACATTTTTGAAAAGGCACTACAATGGTCTTGTGTTGCAGGTGTCTCCAACTACCTTCCTGCCGACCTTAGATTCAACCCTAATCCAGCCTCCTGATCCAACTCACTTCAGAAGTTCTGGCTGAACGGGGTGTGTTAGATTTGGATTGGAATTGAAACCCAGGAAGGTAGCTTTTAGATCATTGGCTGGATCCAAATATCGTTGGTGTTCAAGTCCCTTGAATCGATTGGATAAAAATTCAAGCAATTCCCAAATAATTCCCATTTTTCTAAAATTATTTGTAGGAAATGAGGGGACCTAGTTGTTACTCCCAAGTGGTTGAAATTGAGGGACATTTTGGACATACCGATCATGGGTGCTCTCATGTTAGCTCTTCAGGAGTAGGGTTAGTGACTCCTGTTCTATTGTTGTTCAGCAATGTTCTATATAGAACTCTCTACAGTACACTCTCCACAAATCTGAAGAAGCCTTTCACGATGCAAGCAACCATTTCCTTTACTAAAGAACCCTTAAAGAACCATTTTAAATGTTTAGGTTTGTGTGAACAGAAAGCAAACGAATCGTTTGTAGCAGATATAACGTGGACTTTAAACTGCCTCCTGACGCAAAAGTCTGAGTGAGCCCACGGCCGCTTCTCCGTCTGCATTCTTGCCTGTAATTCTTGTGGAGTTGTGAAATGTCACCAGTTGCGCTCAAGTACTGTTCCATTCCAAAGTCTGTGTCTAACCAAGTACCGTCCTAATGTCCGGAGGTGTACTTGCTTCACCTGTGTCTGTGAGGACGCATCAGGTAGACTTGGTATAGCCTGATATCTCAAAATGCATTTGACACTACGGTGCTGCTCCAATAGCAGAATGACCCACAGTGTCCTCACAGCATGAATTAAGTCTGTACTACCGAGCACTCTAGTCCGACCTTACTGTCCCTGTCCACGTGTGAATAGATCAGGTCATTGTCCAGTAGGTTCACAGCAGGTCATGTTGTGCCTCCTATATATGCCAGGCACCTCCTCCCTAAACGACGTGGAATGTGGTGTAGTGAGAATGCATGTGTTAAAGCACATTTCTGAATTCTAACCTGATTCGTTTTTGAGTCGGCCATATTTGTCTTGTGCTTTTCGTTCATTTGTATTTATATGTTTATGTTATTTATAATGTAATCAGATGGGTTTGAACAAAATGAGCCACACATTGCATGGACATTACCAGTTAACCTCTGTTCATCACTTAGAATCAAACATTTTTACCATGTCTTTAAGAATGAAATACTGTAAATACCCCAATCTTCAACTTGTACTTCATAAACTTTTTATTACCATCTCAGAAAAAATGAGGATCATGAAAAAGTTAGTTTGTGTTCACAATTTTAATCATATTTTATGTTAATTTTATGTGAAATGAAACATTTTAGGCCTTTTTTTGTTTTGTGTAATTTATATCTAATTAAAATATAACATCTCAGCTTAGAATATTTCATTTTGAGTTTGAATAAATTACTAATCGGACATTTAAACAAAAAGGCTTGAAATATGTCACTGAATGTAATGAATATAAAATACAGTTTATCTTTATTAATAAAATTATGATAATTATTTCATTTATTTTTGTTTGTATTCCTTGATTTTTTGTATTTCTTTTCTTGGTTTATCTTGATGTGGCCTGAGAGCCTGTTACTGCTACTGTGTCGGATTTGGGTGACTCGTGCATGTGAGAAAGAAACTTTGATCTGATTGGACCTGACCTTACTTGATTGAGTGCCCTGTATTATGCTTCTCTAAAAGCTGTCCTGCCTAAAATACTGCTTATAAGTTTAGTGGGAATGGACAGTTATACGCAACAGGCATTCTTGCAAATGGAATAATATGACTGGTTTTGATGGACCCAGAAAGCATGTTTCTTATGGCCTCCAAATGCTCAACAATGGTAGTACTTTATCTAATTAGTATTGGAAACGTCATTCATCAGCCTCAACTACAATACTTTGATATTTTGAAAACAAAAACAAAATCAAATGCATTATACAATCATGTGATACCAGAGCTTTAAGGACACCAACACGTAAGAATCAGCAGTACGAAGCACTTTCAGTTATCAGAATGATCAGAAAATACTCACAAATTGGGGCAAAGGGCTTAAATACATGACAGCAAGGATGTCTGATGAGACAGTACAGTGTTAGGCTACAGGTCGTACACACAAAGTTAGGCCTGATGCTCCATATTTCACAGGGCTGATTTCAGTTCATTCGCTCTATCGCTGGGATACACTGTTAATATCAGATGTACAGTTACTGCCTAATGGATATATATGGATATATTTAGTGTTACAGTTAGAATGATTGTTGAATAAGGAACTTTAATGCTGTTTGTAGGGGTTGTTTTTTTGCTTATTAGTTCAACAACAAGTATTCAAAGACTATAAAATACTGTGTTCTCACTACTCTCTACCTACAGTCAAAGATATGACTGTATCCAAACTGAATACTACCGTACTGATCATAAGTCAAAGTGATAGTTAGTCAAAATTAAGTAAGTCAAAATAGCACACCACCATGTGTAGTATATCAGTCAATACAGTATGTCAAGTATGTGAGGTATGTAGGCTTGGACACAGGTTAGTGTCGTGCCCAATTTTCATTGCATAGTTTGAAAATCAATGAAACCATCAGTTAAGATAAAAAGAATAATGTGTGTCTGTGTACTTTTCTAATTACACCCTTAGCATTATTATTCAGTACTTACATAGAACACAATGCAGACCGGCTGAGTTGTACTTAAAGAGTAATTTGAACATGTTTAGGTGTGTAATTAAATTGTTAAGATGTAAATGGTGCAATTTATTTATAGGAGTTTTGTGCAAAATGCTTGGGAGTCTAAATTATTTATTTTGTTAGTGATAGACCCCAGACCTCCAAAGTATTTATCTAAGCCTGTTAGCTCCATGACAGAAAGCTTTTACAATCATTTATTATGAATGTTGTCAGGAATTCAGAAATGATGAAGAAATGGAAAGATAAAAATGTCAATCAACAAAGAGGATTGGAGGGTAGAAGAGAAGAGCAAAAATGGAACTCCAATTCAGTTTTTAGTCTAAATTGTGTTTCTATTAAATGACTGGGATTTGAAATGTCTGTAAAAGATTATATATTATATATGTAATTAGATTATAATATTAAAAAGCTAATTATAATAACAGTAATAATGAGTCTGTAAACAAAATGCTTAAGAAGTAAAACAAAATGAAACAAAGAAAGATTGTCAGGAGATTTAAGGTGCTGATTAGTTCTTATGAAATGTATAGTTTGAATTGTCTTTGAGTACAGCTTTGTACATTTTTAAACATTAAATATTAAAGATTATTAAACATACATACTGAGTAAAGAAGGTGTTTTTTAGGTCTACCACTATTTTACCATATTAATTACATACAAAAATATAGATAAGAACACTCAGTTTGGATAATTAATGAAATATTGATTGTAAACATCACAAACCTTGATTCTTGTCCTCCACTGTAAAGAAATCTGAGTTTTCTGAGAGAAATATGAGTCAGTTTCTCTACAATACAGTTCCATATCAAACCCCTAAGAATGACTATATTTACATCTAAATCTCTCTTTGAATTAAGCAGAAATGGTGAAATGAACCCTGTTAAAATTTACAGAAGTGACGAATACCAGTCTGGTTGTTCATGCAGCTGCTCTGTCAGGTGCAACACGCTGAAACCTAAACTGCAATTAGAATCATTCTGTCACAGAACATGAGACCTACTGTCTGTGACCCCAATGTGACAGACTGTAAATGGTTTTAAAAGGTTCCAGTCCCTATAGGACACCAAAAAACATGATGAATCATACAACCATAGCCCAGAACTGACCTCAAGAGTTAGAGTCAGAAAGAGTACGAGCAGTAGAATACGTTTTGCTATGTTTTGAGACTTTACGGTATAAAAAGTGTTTTAAAAAATCAGTTTTATGGTGTTACAGTACATGGTCATTCTTCTTTTTTGTTTTTGGTTAAACAAACAATTTACTGTACACTCTTAAAATGCTTTAAGGGTTATTTGCAACATGAAAGGGTTCTTCTATAAGCACAAGCTTGACAAGGTAGAAATAGTAGAACTCTTTTTGGTGCTATTTAGAACGTTTTTCTAAGGTTGTATATAAAACCCTCTACAGCACATTGTACATCAATGTGAAGTACCTTTCCAGATTCAAATAAACCTTTAAGCATCCATTTTCTTTACCAGTGAACCAGTGAAGAACTATTTTAACCTCTAGAAATCTTGGCCAATTAATGATGTTTTGATAGTTTATTAGAGACATACGTTTATTTTATATTTAATGTATTTATAGTAAACAGTCAAATGTCAGATATTGTTATTTTCAGGAGCTCATAGGGTCCTCAAATGTTCCTTCTTGTGAGATTTAAAGATTAAGAAAATTTTTGCCATTTTCCGAGCTGAATTACTCGCTCAACACATCACACAATGAACATTTTTTTAATAGATTAATCTGCTGATTATTTTATCTGTTAATCTATTTATGGATTTCAGTTGTCTAGAAATGAGTGTCTCTATATTAGAGTCTTTATATTTGCATTTGTTTCATTGCATTTGCTTGTATTTAACAAATGTACACGGTATGATTAGTTTTCATACCATGGTGTACCTCAACCTGGACCACTGCAACACTATTGGAGAGTTTAAAAGGCGTGCTTTCTAATTACTTCATTGAGGCATTTATTGTGCACAACATCTAATAAGGGTTTAGTTGATCCAAACATAACTGTAGATGCTTCAAACTGCTGGTTATAGGCGTAAATCCTCACTTCAGCAGAGTGTTGAAGGACTGTATTGTAAATTGTGAGTGGCTCTCGTACCTTGAAGGTATTTTTGGGCCTGGAAGGATTATATTCCATGGGTTGTGGCTGCTGAAAAACTGTTATGATGAAGAGTTTATCAGGTTGTCATCTGACACCGTGATACGTTTGAATGTTTGAGGCTCAGCAAGGAGGAGCAGGCCTGGCCCTAGTATTTCAAAACTAGACTGTTTACCGTCCGAAAATAGATGCTGGGTTATTTTTGGTTTAATTTACTCTGCTTCAGCGTCTTGATTATAAGCATATAAATATAGAAGGTGGCTTAAAATGAAGACCCCATGCTGTCTCAGAGGAGAATAAACCCTTCCTCGCAATGTTTGAAGCCTGGGGAGACACGTCCCATAGGACAGAATGGAATTTATTCTTAGTCTCCTACAGGTCTCCAATCACACAAGGAGCGGAAAATGGAATGGCATGTTTACATTTGATACATGTAGTGTTGTGGCAGCACTATCAGACATTGGCTTGCAGTATGTTGCCAGCAGCCAAGAAGACACACTGTTCTTTCCCCTTCCTTTAACCTCTCACATTTCGGGAGGAGACAAAGAATTGTGTTACACTAAAGACACTGCAAATGTGTTATATTAATGAAAGCCATGAGGGACAGCGTCCAGTGTTCTTACAATTTACAGCCGCCACTAAACTTACATCTCAGGAATTATATTGCAGCCTTGGACAGTAATGTCACCCTTATTGAATCAATTCCAGGAAAACTCAATGTAATGTTTAACATTGTAACTGCATTACAGCCTTCCAGGCCATCGTTTATATGAACTGTTTTGATTCTGGCAGTTAATTTTAAAGGGCACATGTCATACAATGTGATCAAGTATTTGATGCACTATGTAAACATGATCTAAAATAATTCCAAACATATGATTCATATGTGGAAACTAAGCTTGAACAGGTTCTTTTTGAATTCAGTGTTTTTGTGGCTTCAAAACAGTTGTTTTTCATAACATACAGATTGCAGTGCTATTGGGAACGAAGATAAAGCAATATGTATTGATCTACACATATAGAAGTAATGTCCCTCGGTACAGCGATGGGTTTAAAGCAACATGCCAGACGTCTTGGCTTGGAGTACTAGAGGTTCCTAATGGTGTCCTGTGATAATTCATCCCATGCAGCTTGAATATGCTCACTCAGTTCCTGCAAAAGGGGTGGGGTGTTGATAGCATGTCCTATACCAGGGGTTGGCAATGTGCAACTCCAGAGCCACAAATGCCACTCTTTCATTGCCTTCTTGCAGTCCCACCCTTTAACAGAAAGAACTAATCAGCTTGTTGGTTACAGGGGAAGTCTCACCTTTCAACAAAAAAGCAGACTAACCTGTTGGTTACTCATGCATTTCAAATGCATTAACCAGAAGAAGCTTGTTACAGATGGCAGGAGATGGACAATTGGCTGCTTATTCACAGACAGAGACTAGAGACACCTGGAGAAGATAACGATGGAGCAGGGCTGCAAAAGAGGTACCGAGGAAGATACTAATTATAGGGCGGCACTAGGGCAGAGACCAGACAGAAGACAGGCAAAACCAATCAAAGACCAAACAGGGACAGACAAGGAACAGAATGGAAACAATACCAGACTGAAGTGTGACAAAGATTTAAAAATCTAATTTTTTGTGCATTATTGAGCTAAATGCCACAAATGATTTACAAAATTTACATATTAAAGTCACAACAAAAACAGTCTGTTTTATTAAAGACTAAAGAGAGGATGGAAATGGAATATAGGAGTGGATTTGGTACATAAACCCATAAAAACCTGAAATAAACCATTGGGAAATAAATAAAATAAGAACGGTTGGGAAATGCCAATATAAAATGAATTAAAAATGAAGTTACTCGGTTTGTGAAACCTCATAAATATCTTAAATGGACTTCTGGGAGCAAAGTAAGATGTAAAATATGATTCGGTTTATAGACCAGCCCTTTAAACTGGTCATTTTAATAAATTTCTGGGGGGCCAGATGCAGATCTACAGTATAGCTCTCTAAGACATGTCCAAATATATGTGACACAAATGTGAAAATGCACACACAGTTTGTCTAGTCCTTTCTCAGAAGTACTGCCAATAGAACATGACTCTTGAAAAGATAAACATGAACCTACTGGTACCATGACTAATGCCTTTGTAAGCTAGATCGACATAAAGCCAGTCTTGAGCTGTGCAGCAGTACAGCTGTGTCCTCTGGAATGATGGTTCTCCGTCCCAGAGTTGGAGAGCTGGGTATAAGGTGGGGTGGTTATCCAATTTCCTGATTGGTCTTGTTGCTGAAACAAGAAAGCCTGGACAGTAGAGACAGTTCAAACAAAAGCAGAATAAAGGTTTTAATACCTGTGATTTCAGAAGAAACAACAACCAAGCTGGTGTCCCAATACATTTGTCCACACAGTTAAAACCAAACAGCTCAATACAAGTAATACAAGTGTTTTCTCTAAATTCAATGCAAGATGTCAATTTTAATGATGGCTGCAGTCTCTGAATTATACAATCTCCTGGACTGTAACCCTCATAACTGCACAGATTTGCAAACCAAGTACATCAATTACCTGGACTGGTCAGGAGTTTGCTACCTGTGATGTGTGACACTGCTACCTGTGGTTGCATGTTAGAAATATGTCAATAAGTCAACCGAGTTGTCCAAAAAAAGATCATTGGCCTTCACAAACAAGGAAAGAGATCTAAAAAGGGAGTTCTTTCATGGAGTTGGAAGTTGAAAGAGGAAGCTATCATCAACTACCACCAGATTACTGAGGAAGCATGTGACTGCAAAAGCGACTGCAAAAAACCTGAAGCAAGATTTGGTGGTGGCAGGCACTGAGTTGAGGTCACCACTACTGACCCAAAAGTTGGCTCCAATATGCTCAAACCATAAATAAGCCACATAAGTTTAATCTTTAGAACCCTATGCCAATTTTATATTGGGGATGTTTCTATTATTTTATATACTTTTATTCACCAAATATTTAGAAATATATTTATAGGAGACTTTCGGGAGACACTAGGCTACTTAAATGTGTCTTCATTGGAGAGGTCTTGTAGTTAATAATGATGTGTAGAGTTATGGAGTCTAGAAAATGGTATGCAACTCCCTGTAAAATGTGGATCTTGGATTCTAAGAGTAAAGGAATCTATTCTGTAGGGTGCTGGAAACAAAACTGGCACTTTTCTGGCCTGCAGATCTGCAGTATGGAGGTCTGAAGGAGGAAGAATGAAGCACATGCTGAAAAGAACACCCTATCTACAGTGAAGCGTGGTGGTGGTTTGCTGATGCTCAGGGGCTGCTTTGCTCGCTCTTACAGTGGAAAGCTGCAGCATGTGAAGGGCAAGATGGATTCAATCAAATATCAGGAAATTCTAGGAGCAAAGATCATGCCTTCTGTGAGGATGCAGAAGCTTGGGTGTCATTGGACCATCCAACAGGGCAATGATGCCAAGCATACCTCAAAGTCCACCGAGGCATGGTTTCAGAAGAAGTCCTGGAAGATTCTGAAGGACACTGAAGACACTTCCGAAGCCCACAGTAAATTTTTGGTGGGATTTGAAGAAAGTGGTTGCAGCACAGACACCCAAGGATATTAGTAAACTGAAGGCAAGTGCCCATGAGGAATGGGCCAAGATTCCTCAGGATCACTGCCAGAAGTGGTGTCTGGCTGTGTATCACATTTGCTGCAGCTCATAACAGCAGAAGAGTGCTCTTCTAAGTACTGGAAAAGCTTGTCATAAAGGGGTTGAATAATTTGGAGACTGCAGTAGTCATTAAAATTGTCCTTTCGTGTTGAATTTGGAGGAAACACTTGTTTTGTTGAGCTACTTAAATTCTTCCTGTTGGACTGTTTTTTACTGTAAACAGCTGAAAGTTTGTAAATTATGCTAAGAAACCTAATTTGCATGATTGTTGAATAATTTAGATTCCAGCTGTACATTTCTTTCTGAGCGTTCATTTTGTGCAGTCGGTTACTGTATGTGCACTTTTCTAAGAAGGAGGAAGAAATAACCTGCTGACTTTATCTGCTATGTATCCAAATACTCACGGGACACTTAAGTAAATATCAAAACAAATACTTTGTGGCTTGTGCTGATGATCTTCATTTTCATATTCCAACCTCATAAACAAGATCTGCCAAATAAACAACAGGCCCACATTTCGGCTCGCAGCTCTACAACACCCCAATGGCTCTTTTTAAAAAGAAGAAAAGAACCATAAATGGGTAAAAGTTAAATGTTGGATTTGTGGATGCAGAAGTCTGAGTTTATGTTTATTACAATCCTTGTAAGTCATGGGGGTCCCAGCACAGCAGGCGAGACCGGGGGCTGTGGAGGCAGATGGTCCAACCAGGGAGAAAGGAAATGTTTGTGGGAGAACCAGAAAGAAAGAAGTCCGGTCCTCAAAATTTTAATACAGCAAAGCACAGCATGCCAGAAACAAGGTAATCTGGACGAGATATCAAAGACCCAGATATGATGCCTTCAAGCTATAGTTGCTCCATTGTGGTCCAGATTTCCAGATGCAGAGTAAGTCTGCTGTTGGTTTATGTTTTTGAGAATAAAGGTCACAAAAGGCTGTTTCAGAGCAATGCTATAAAAGAACCATATATTGGACGTACTATTCCAATAAAAGCACATTTCAGCCAGATATAATGTAGCATTCTGTTTACCTCTGAAGTCAGATGTGGGAGCTGGGAATGATGTCACACCCAAAATAACACTCAGCTTACTTACATCCAACTTCTTTACTGGTGTTTTATGGGAAATATAACCAAAATATGTTACCCTTTCCCACATTATCATTTCATTGTTAACATAGTCCCAGGTTAGGTCTGTTAGAAAGACCAGTTGATAAAAACGCATTATGTTGTATTTTCTGCATCCAAACACCAGAGAAACGAGTCCACAGATAAGTCGGAGCACTGAGTGTACAAGTGATTTAATGAAACACAAATAGAAAAGTGCCTTAATAACTATATAATAATAATAACTGTATAATATTCCTGCTTACAGTATATATGTAACTGTTGTTGATGTGCAGTGCAGCCAACTTGGATTTTGAACTGGATTGGTTAGGCTCTACGAAATTTCCTAGTAGCAAATCCAACTTGTTTGGGCATTCCAGTTGAAACTGAGTGTAGCTGGGTGTAATCAGGAAATTCCCAGTTCAAATGGAAAACAGCATTATATCAATGCATAAACACCCAACTCACTCAGTAACCAAATACAATTAAAACAACAATGTGAAAAGTGACAATCTTATGAAGAATAAACTGATTTGTGTACTAGGTGCCACATGGCAATGAGATTTCCATCTGATTACCAGAGATGTACAATGTGCAAACGTGGGTACCGTGTGGGTAAAATGCTATCAAATTACATTCCAGATACTTTTCACTTGAAACCAGTAGCAAATTGCAACAGTTGAACATAAATTCGATTATATTCTATGAACCAACAGCAGACTAGTTTCAGTGTATCTCTATGTTTAACACTTACACCCAGCTACCAACAATATCTTATAAATACTGGTATATTATAACAGTATTTCAACTGTTAGTTTACATTAGTTCAAAAACAAATGTAGTATGATATTGACTTTGTAGTTCTATTATAAACCCTTATTTGCTCTCATTTGATTGTACATATTAATAAAAATTAAGTCAATGTAGTAACTTCATTTAAGCTGGCATTATAAAGAGTGGCTTCACTTAAGATGGTGAGTTACTGTCCATTAACATCATAGTGTGGCATTCAGCCAACATAAAGCCACACTCAATAGAGCAGGTGGTAACTTGACTGAGGGCAGGCAAGTACAATACAATAAAGCATGAGTAGGCAACCCTGATCCTAGTGCCAGCTTATTACACAGTTTAATGATTTCCCTGCTCTACCAGACCCACTAAACCTGGTACTTGACAGTTGAGTTGAATCAGGTATGCTTCAGGTGATTCAGATGGAGCACAAAACTACGCAGGAGTGTGGAAGTCATGGGCAAGGGTCGTCTACCCCTGCAATACAGATTACAAATGAACAAATATGGGAACGTAGCCTGGGGGAATGACTACACACTGATGATGAGTGAAGGAGGAAAAACACAGTCAGTGGGAAAGGTGTGAGCTTTATTCATCAAGGTTGCATTGCTCAAACATAATTCATGCCCTAAATATGCCAAAAGTTGATCTTACTCAATAATATTATGTTAATTTTAACATACTACTAGATTACCAAAAGGGTACAAATAGCATTAGCATAAAAATGTTGATATTTGTGACCTACATAGAACTCCAACAGTCAGATTTTAGGGAGCTTAATTATAAATAGGGTTTTGAGATCTGTATGTCTCACCTGATGTAGATATAAATACTCTCAAATCTGAAAACACACCTGTCGTGTGTTTAAGTTCATTTTAATTAAGATTTTTTTCATTTGAACGTGTACCTGGAGTGAGTGCAAGCAATGCACTAGTTTGTGTTCTAAGTTCTATTGTAGTAACTCTATTTAAGCTGACATATAAATAGAAAATGTATTTCGGCCCTCAGCCCTCACTGTGAGGGCAGAATCACATCTTTTGTTCTCAGCTTTATAAGTCTTTATGGACTTAAGATTGTATGGGCACATCAAATAATTGCATATTTAAGAAGCCAAAGGCCTTCGCTAAAGATATCATCATATGCCATGTGACTATCTCATGTAATTACTGTGTTGTTACAAAAAAACAGACGCAATGACTAAACAATGCACAAAAGACACACAACTTGTATAGCTAGGGCTCAAAGGGTTAACATTAAAGCCCAGTGTGGTGGACTGTATCCACTGTCCACATTCTTTTGCTACACTACATATTTGCATTAGTTCCCTATTCAGATATGTCCAAAGGGTGCAGTGAAACGGAATGATCTCGTCCATCTTGTTAGGTTGGCTTACATGAACAAAACGTCAAACATTACATGAAAGGATGTTTGCAGGGAGTGGGCACTTTTAATTGAAGTCATTGCACTGTGGAGGCTTGTGTTATTATTTTTTTCCTTTATTTACTATTATTACTCTATTCATCAAAACCCAGCGCCCTCAAGTGTCCGGATTTCCCTCCCCGAGACTTGATTTGTCTCAACATTTTGGAACAGTCCACAAATAAGGGGCCAAAGAAATCTAAAAAAGTGCACACTCCGACATCACTTCCAAAATCTTGTCTGAAAGCCTTTCCTCTAATGTGAAATTACTGTGAGACATCCGAGGGCAATGGCTTGTAGGAGGCAGAATGCACTGAACTGTGCTCACAACCATGAGTTAATAAGAGAGACAGACTTTGACACCTGGTCCAGCAACAACCTCCACCGAATAGCAAATGCAATAGCACTTAGCACATGGTAAATGGGTTTACATAATGTAAACACACAGTGCGGCGCCCACATCTAGAGAGAACATTTATTATGGTTTGTTTCCTTTGAGCCGTCACCGAGAAATCATGCAGTGTGTATCAGAGGAGATTCTTGGGCAGTTCTCCTGAAAGGGAAAAACAGCCTCTGCATTGAATGCCTAACAAATGGCCTATTCTTCTGCATCCACGTCAATTTTAGCTCTGCTGTTTTCACCACCCGAGCCCATACAACAGCATTCAAATGGATTCGCGGTTATGAAAGACTTGCGCATACAGCCTACGTGTGCAGTTAGTGCATGCAAAATATCTCACACCTAGCTCCTCATGAGATGTTCCATTTGCCTTACAAATCATGCCACTCAACACTTGGCCTCCGTGGGTCTAAGTGCACACATTTTTAGCTGTAGCTCAAATTAACACCTCAACTAACAGCATGCCAAGGTGCCACCCTTACAGTACACTTGCTTGATGCTCCAGAATTCACGCCATTAACACCTCACCATGCACACAACAGGATTAACTGCAGGGTATCCAGACAGTCAACTTGAAGCAAAGATTAACTCTAGAATCTTCCTGGAATACACTTCCTTTTAGGACTTAATAAAGGCAGAACTGTACGGACCTTCTAGGCAGAAAAAGCCTAATGGTTTCTGGGAACTGGGCAGATAAATAGCTACCACCATTGCATTTAGGTAGATACAGTAAAGTGAGCTCTTAGCTGAACTAAAGACCTGATATACTAGATTACTACCAGTATAATTAGGTACTGATTTGCGTTTCATTCAGAGCAATGATTGATATTTACACTGACATGCCAAACAGCTTGGGGTGTCACTATGTAAATTGATTATGAAGTGATGGTACCCCAGGGAACTGGCTGAGAACGCCCACACCTGTATAAATTGAGGTGTTATCTTGTAAGTGAGGTTGACTTGACACAGCAAGGCGACATGCATTTTCAGAATTTGAGTGAAGGATTACATGGGATCATGTGGGCATTATTCATTTCATGATCCACTGCATCATATTTACTGGGAATACACCATAGACGGCATTACCACCCAAAGTTGACAGCGCAGTGGCTGCCCGTTACGCATCGGTTGGTGGCCACTGTACTGTCAACTGTGGATGGTAATGCCTTGTATGATGTTTTACCAATAATGCTGTGAAAATGAATGCACTCATGCACACAGTTAATCTGGAAACTTTAATGAATCACATTATTTTACTGCTTTAACCAATATTACCAAGTTTAACCATAACTTTCTCCCATAATGCACTCTTTCCCTAAAGCATAATGATATATTACACTGCTTTATCTTGCTTCACATGGATTGTGGGGGGGCAAGATGATGCTTCTGTTGAGTTCAGAAGGAGGATTGGAGGATTACATTATATATAGGCTGAAATATGGAATGAATCTCATAAATAACTCTCACTGTCATACCTCTGCCTAATTATCCTCTCTCTCTCTCTCTCTCTCTCTCTCTCTCTCTCTCGCTCTCTCTCTCTCATACACACATTCACAGCTGCTGCTCCTGTGCAGCATAATTGTACTACTTTCCTGCCTCACTTAATGCACCCGTTTATCTGTTAGAGTTAAAGCTGAATACGGAGGTGTTGTTTTTCACAAATCATCGAAACTACACTGAGATATTAAAATGAAGTTATATTCTGTCAGTCAGTTCCCACCTGGAGTCATAAGGCACAGGGCAGGAATACCTCATGGACAGGTCGCCAGTCCATCTAAGGGCACCACACACACACACACAGTCATACCTAGAGGCAATTTAGTATGACCAATTCACTAACCATGCATATTTTTGGGAGACGGGTGGTAACCAGAGAACAAAGAGGAAACCCGTGCCGACATGGGGAGAACACACCAAACAGCAGACAGTGACCTGAGTGGGAAACGAACCCCACTCTACACATTTGTTTTGTCTTTTATATCTTATATCTTATTATATCTTACATTGATTCTTTTATTTTCATTGATCTTCATTATTAAGTAAAAAGGAAACATGTTTCCTCACAATTAATCAAACTGTGATCAGCCGTATCATTAAAACCACCTGTCTAATCTCCATCATGAGTTCAAAACAGCTCTGAACTGTTGAGACATGGTCTCCGCAAGACGAGGTGAAGGTGTCCTGTGGTATTTGACCCTAATGTTAGTAGAACATCTTTTAAACCCTATTATTAAATAAATCTTTTTACACTGACTTGAATTAAATGTTTTTTTTGTTGAGTTACCACCATCACAACCATTGGTTCCCATCAGCAACATTCGATAGAAATCAGAATCAGTATGTTTCAGTATGTACGGCTCTTTTTATATTTCAGTGGTTGGAATCTGCAGAACATTTGAAAAATGAGAAGAATTTCCCTTTCATGGAAAACACCCTGGAAGACAGTGGTTTTCCCGCTACACTATATAAACCACCACCCACTGATGCAGGCCCGTCGCCCGAGTTGAGACTGGGATGAGGGGGAATTCAGTTCTTGGGAGATCAGTGTTTGTAGTCAGTCTTCAGCAACATCACCAGAAAAAACAAGCAAAGAACCAAGACCAGTTTCTGCTGTAAAACTCCAGATCATACCTTGTGTACCGTGCCTATAAATGTTCTTTGTTTGTGTAGGCGGTGTGCGTAGGTGTGAGAGTGCGCACCCAAGAGTGTGTGTGGCCAGTGGTATCCATGGCTACTCTTTCACATGATGTGTATTTTTGTTGAGAATTGTTATTCAGGTTTTTATCTCTCAGTCACTGACATTCAGTGCTTTTTGCAAAAGATGGTTTTATGAATCATTTTCGTAGGATTTGTGTTACTCCACAAACAGATGTGGAGTAGCACAACTGTTAAACTAGGTTCTGACAAGAGCACATTTCAACCGAAGTAAATACTAAAACTGAAAGCCTCATTGGACGTTTTATCAGAAACACCTACAGTGTAAATCCACCTTGCTGGTGAACAGACTACAACCCATCTGTAGCTGTGCACACTTGAAAGTTTATGGACAAAAGTTTTGGGACACCTGCTCATTGTTCATTTCTGAAACTCAAAGTATTAAAAATGAGTTTGGATTAACTGTCTCTTCTGCACAGGGAAGGCTTTCTACTTGATTCTGAAGCATTGCTGTGAGGATTTGCTTGTATTCAGCAATGAGAGCATTAGTGAGGTCAGGATGTTGGATTACACCACTGCACAGCATCCTCAACTGCCCAGCTCATCCCAGAAGTATTAGATCAAGCACCATCATTCCAGAGAACACAGTTCCACTGATCCACACCTCAACTCTGGGGAGCTTTATACCCCTCTAGCTCACACTTGGCATTAAGAACGAGGTCTGCTTAAGAGAGCCCTGTTCTATTTCCAATGCTTTTCTACAAGGACTGGTCAAGCTGTTTGTGCGTTTGCACATTCGTGTAAGCAATGGATGCATCTTAAAGTCACTGAATGCACTGATTCAACTGGATGTCCACACATATCTGGATATTTAGACATTTGGACGAAATAGTGTATGTTTGCTCTGCTCTAGCATTTAATCAGTAGTCAGTTCCTGGGCTGGGCATTTCTGGAGGCAGGCCAGTATCAGCCTTGCTGTGACACTACTATCATGCCAGTGTCCTGTGAAGCCAGCAGTGGTATATCACCCAAATCATGTCCAGGGCTCACATACTGTGACTGACCATGATTAACATAATGTCTCTGACAAGAGATTGGCTAAGGAAACTGTAAACGTACTGTATACAGTGGACCTATAAATCTGTAGAACTGAATGAGTAGAAGTGTAAAAGTGTAAGGGAGGTGCTCCTAATGTTAAGGTGTACCTGTGTTCCCCGAGGCTTGAAAAAACAGTATGTCTGTGGTTTACTCTCTATACCATGTGTGTCTATGGGTACATTTGCATTTCAATTTTTAGAACACTAGGGGATGTTTTTGTAGTTTGTCAGTCTGTAGACTGTGGCACCCAATAAAGCATATTTATAGGAGGTCGCACATGCCAGAAATGGTTACTTTCTGGAGATTATAGACTCATTTTTGATGTAAATATGAACAGACTTAAAGTGTTTTTGAGCAATAATGTTGATGAATTATTTGTAATAGTTAGATTGACAAGGATAGTTGTAATACAGTAATAAGTCCAAGCTGCATGGGATGGATTATCTCATTAGGAACCTCTGCAGCTCCATGCCGAGACATCTGGCATGTTGCATCAAACCCGACCCCATCCTGAGAGACGCCACTTCTGTGTAGATCAATAAATATTGATCAGTTGAATTTTAATCAATTATTGCTCCTAGTAAACTTTGGAATAGAATTACTTCTGGGTGCAGTTGTGTTCTTTCCTTCTTTTTTTTATTGAAGATGAGAGTGTATGACACTGTGTATACAAAGATATTGAGATGCAAAGGTGTAGAGCAGTGGAGGTGGGATTTAAAGGGAAAGTAAAGAGAAAGTGTTAACATCCAGTCACTCCATTCACTGAATATGAGCTGTTTGTAGAAGCAAATAGGGATGCGAAATCAAAGCACATTCCTAATCATTTTACGTGATTTAGAGTTCTGGGCCAGACGCGCAGGCCATATGAACAGATATTCAAACTATAACATCAGAGACACCCAGAGAGAAAGCAAATCATCATCAAAGTGCTCTTCGTAACCAAGACCCGTTTATGAAATTGCAGAACTAGTGTCTTTAAAACACTGATTTGATCACAGTTAAATTCTATCCAGCACAGTCAGAAGATTTCTGTCCAGCAAAACTTTGGTTTGTAAGGATCCTGGTCAGGATCGTGGTCCAGAACCTACCTGGAATCGTTGGACACAAGGCAGGAATACCCCCTGGTCAATGCACACAAGGGTGCCACACACCAGCGTTTACATACACACAATGGAGGAAACCTACAAAATGAAAACCCACCAAACTCCTCACAGCAAGCTGATTGTGATCAAAGCCACATTCCCAGTCCCCTGGAGCTGTGTGAAACATACAATACCTGCCCTGCCACCATCCACCCGTTTTCATGAATCTGGACATGGGATCACTACACTACACAACTTTCTATGTTGTCCGGCCCAACTCAAATCTAACATTTGGCAACATAATAGTACAGAAACGACCAACATTGCTCTTTATTTACACTCAGGAGTGACCCTACAGCTATCAACAAAGCTGAGAACCAATTTAAGACTCAAATATGAAAATGATCTGTGTTCTCATTGGCTCCCCTCAATTGGATCTCATTCAGAAAGCAGCTCAGCCTATAGCACACCTTATAACGTCAGTGTAAATGGGTGGACTAAACATGTGATGGTTTTTCCATAGAAATACTGAACTAAAATATGTCTGTTTTGCAGGTTATTTGCTGGACTCTATGGACTGAGGAGTTAGGAAATGGACATTGGGCCTTTAATATTATAGCTTCATCCAACAGTTCTCCCAGGTTGAAGAAGGTCATGCTTGTCTACATCACAGTCGGTGATGGTGGTGTAACCTTTTGCACTTGGTGATAGAATTATATCTGGTGCCAGCTGGGACAGACTCTATACAGACAGGCCTATTGGCAGATGTAAGAATGAAATCCTTGGCTTTATACCACTCATAAATTTAGCCTCTGGGGTGAAATATCATCTCTATAGTTTGCCAAAGGCCTTGGGATAACTAGAAAATTCATGTTCGTTTTCTCTGTGATGTACTTGGCACATAAATCGGACATGGTGGTCAAATTCAATCTCATCTGGTAAAGTAAACGTGTTTTCAAGGGTGAAGCGTGACCTCTGGGCCACTGTTGGAGCAACTGTTCACGACGGTGGTCTGTGCGACAAGGTACGTAATGGCAAAAGCGAAAGTTCATGGAAAAATGTTTCCCTCTCAAACAATGGCTTGAAGGATAATGCACATTATTTTCCATTCCAGCTTCATGACGGGTCACAAGATAAGTCAAATGACCAGGGTCCAGTAGAACGTGACTCACAAGCAAAATGGGAAAATACTGCAGTGTCTCACAAAGGAAACTCAGCATGCGTAAATAACACTGTGGTGCAGAAAGTTCAAACTCTTTTGTCATCCTGTTTCAGTAGATTTCCACATTCCACTTGCTGTGGTGTGTTTTAAAACCTCAGGGAACAATCTGCATTTTAATTCTTAGTTAAGTCAATCATGCTTTTGTGGGCAAACAATATACATATACAAAGTATACCCTAGGGATAATGCTTCAATGACCAATAAATGGCTGAAGTATTGCACCATTTTTCTCTGCTTTCTGCATAAACACAGAGGTCCAAATCTTGGATAAAGTCTGTGTAAGCAGTGCTCTTCTGTTCTGTAATTCTACAGGAGTATACACTATCAGGACAAAGGTATTGGGACACCTGTTCATTCACTGTTCCTCCTGAAATCAATGGTTGCTAAGAGCATTGCTGTGAGCACTTAATTATATTCAGTGACGAGCATTAGTGAGGTCAGGATGTTGGATGATCACCACCCCACCTCATCCACAGCTCCCCAACTCATCCCACAGATGCACTGCTCCACAGCTCAATGCTGGGGGGCTTTATACCCTCTAGCCCACAACTGGCATTATGCCACGGTGCCAATAGATTAATGTTTGTCCGCTCCTATTCTATTGGCAGTACTTTTCTACACAGCTTAGATGAGCTTTGTGAATGTATTTGTACATCTGTGTCAGCAGTTGGTGCAGCTTAAAGTAGCTGAATTCATTCATTTGAAGGGCTGTCCATATTTGGACATATAGTGTAATTAATGTAAGCATTTCATGATGGAATAATTTGGTATGTGTGTGTGTGTGTGTGTGTGGGGGGGGGGGGGGGGCTGTGAGCTGAGCAGCTCCTACACAAAGTACAACTATTTTCACTGTAAACCAAAGATTTGCCACAGTCAAGCACCTGCACGGTCCACAGTCCACAGTATGAGAATTGGCTTCACCTGCTCCGTGCTGAACACAGTGGGAAGACTGAGTCCCATTTTGATTTACTGCCAGTGGGGGAGGAGAGGAGCAGGAGGAACGGAGAGAACAAGCAGTAATTGGGGAAATGGGACAGCTGATCCCCTTCAGTGTCACGAGATTTGAAACTGATTATTGATTAACTCAGCCACTCAATGCAGAACATTCACTTGCATAAAACAAACCTATTTACATTTCAGCGACGTCACTCTAAAATCGGAACAATAACTCTTGGCTAAAGATTTTATTCATATATCTCAAGGGTCTTAACCTTTTGCATCCAATGGCCCACCTGTTTATAATGAGAAAGCATGATGGACCACAAGAATACAAAACTGTGCAGATGCTGTGGCTCCGTTGTCATTAGTTTTGCATTTCTATATTATTTATAGTTTGAACACTATTTTGAAGACTTTTTCCATTTAAAATGCTGTTACCAGCCCAGTATGGACTATTGTCTCCTCATGAAGATGGTCAGGGGGACCACTAGAGAGTGTTTCACGGCCCACTGGTAGCCCTGTGTTATACCCTGATATAGAGTATGCAGGAATATCATCTTTTCCTTTATGATTTTTGCTTTCTTATTTTTTTTTCTAGAAATTAACTTTTAGAACTCTTCCTTATAAAGACTAAAAAAAAACACTTTATATCCTAGAAATTTTGTCAGAGAGTGTTTCTGAGCATAAAATACAAATTACCCTTTGATGGGCTATTTGCAATAATTAGATTGACAAAATATTTGTAATAATAATTACTTCAAAATACTTAGTGATTCAAATAACAAAAAATAAAACCCTTAAGTGTCCTTTATTCTTTTTTCTATTTATGTATGTATCATTATTATTTAAACTCAGGCTTTTATTCTGAGCTAAGAAAGAGAGCAAAAAGACTTTTATTTTCCTCTATAACCCAATTTCTTGGTCAGTGATATCATTAGCCCCGCCCCTCTTGCTGATCAGTCAGAGTCTGCATGCAAGTTCAGCATGTACACATGGACAGAGCAGAAAACATGCATTCTTTTATCCTGCAAAAAGAGGACACATCAGGGGAGAAGATGATGTATGGTCCCCTTATATACAGATCTTTTTCTTTCAGATCACTTTTGCAAATATGGTTCTTTAGGGCTGTAAAAGCTGTCATCACTCATATAAGCCCTTTTGAAAGCTATACTGCATTTGTCACAAAGGCTTTCTCCTTTAACACAACTGATGTAGCAGTACAATCATATCAGACCTCAGTGAGAGTCGTCTGTACTCTAATGCATTTCAGTCTGAAAAGAGATAAGAGTGAAGATTTAGATTTTATCTGTGGGCTAATGCAGAATATTATGACTTCAAGTCAAATAAGGTTGATGGCACCACAATATATGAAAAATGACTAAAGTGAAGAAAATTGCACTCTGAGACAATCGGTGTGTGTTCATGATGTGCAATCAGTGCATTCAACGACTAAGGAGCACAAATGTCTAGATAACAGTGTTACTATAGCTACAGGGGAATGGAGCTGCTTCTGCTCTGAATGCCGAACATTCTCCTTGTCATTTCTGTCCATGCAGTGAACAGCGCTTTTGGCAGCAGTCACCTTTTGATGGGCACGGGCTCCAGCATTATGGCTCAAATTCACAAAAACACAGGTGGCTGCTGCAGCTAGTCATCCATTGATAACAACCACCCCCCCATTTCTTACCAGCACGAGGCCTTCATCATAGCCATATGGTGGTCTTACATGTGAGCTCCACCTGCTAGGTGGACCGGCTGGATAGACAAAATGCAGAATGGGATATTCACACGAAGGTGTTCGTTAGGCTGTAGTTAACACACACCCTTAACAAATGGGAATGGTCTTCAGTGGTTCTTTAGTGAGTTCAGTAGTTCTTCGCTACGACATTAATCTTCTGAAAGGTATGCAGGGTGAACGCTTTGCGTTTAGGTGATGGTCAAAGGAACAGTTCAGTATTTTAAAAAGGAACCTCTCTCTGCTTGAATAACAGTTAACAGTGTTGTTGGTGCGTTTGGTTGTATGCAAACAAATTTGAAACTTTAGTTCATTTTGGTGAACCTTGAGACACAAACTTGCTTTCGTGACCGTAATGTTCCCTTCTCACTGACTTTAAATCAATTTAAAGAAACAGTGAGACTGTTTATGGTAACAGTTTACTCCTTGGATGAGCAGAGCTGAACACACGGTGGTGAAACTACAAAAAAAGGGGCAAAAACATGGTCTGGTGGATGGTTGTGTACAATGCTTGCCATAAAATCTCAGAAAAAGCTTTAGGTATAATTCAAGTGTCAATGATGACATCGCTTAAAAGCAGTGCAAACGCTGCAGTAGTGATGCTGGAGTAGGCTGGCAGCCAGCATGCTGATGCCACACCAGTGATTCTGGATGATGGTAGTAGCCAGCATGTTAATACCATGGTAACAATGCCAGAGCGGGCCAGTGTTGTTAAATGGTAGATATGGCGTTCCTAGATGATTGCTAGGATATCCCTGCTGGATATATATATATATATATATACTATAGTGTTGCTTAGTGGTTGTGAAGGTGGTGCTACATGGTTGCTATGGTATCCCTGGGAGTGCAGCACTGTGCTCTAACCAGTATCAAGTTGCTGGATGTCATTATTTACTTTGTATCTTTATTTCAGCCAACTGGTGGCTTTTGGAATGTGATCAGCCTTGCAGTCCAGCCTCAATCGATGCCTGTTTTGTAAGGCTAAGTGATCTAGTGTGTCCACAGCTTTATAAGTGTGTTTAGAGTCACCAGGATCACCAGGACCAGGGCCGTATTGTCCCTGGTAATTGCCCGTGTGCTTTAGATGTTGCAGATGAAGATTAGTTTCAGAAGCCTTGTAGTTTTCCTTTAACTAACAGAGTAAAGGAAGTCAATGAAGAGGCTTCCTCATTCCAGTGAGGTCTTGCCCACGGCTGAACCTGTGCACAATAAAGCCAGGATTTCCTTCAAGACAGCCCCCCTTTGCATCTCAAAATTCTTGTTCTCCACATCCAACTGCCATCGCTCATTACTCCCCAGCCTGAATTAGCATTTGGTCTGCATTTAATATCTCTCTCTCTCTCTCTCTCTCTCTCTCTCTCTCTCTCTCTGCATCTGCCTCTGCAAGGAAAGTGTGAAATTGCCTCACTGCGGCTGCGAAGCATCTCCTGAGTAACATCAGTAACGTGGGCCGCCGTTAGACCTTCTCCCCCATTCTCCCACGCTTACCACCATTGCCTCGTCATTAACATGCAAGCCGCGCACATGCACGCACACTTGCGCTCACACACATACACACACCCTTGCACCCGGGCACTCACATCAAACACCAGTATAGCTCCAGCTCCTCATGCAGCTGCCAGCATCAAAGCTCAAGATACTGCAGCTGGGGGAGAGCAAGCTCCATTCAACACGCAGTACTAGAAACACACACACGCACCAAGCAAGCACACACACACACACACACACACACACTCCACATTTATGCATAGACCATACAGATACAGGCAAAGAGCATGCACAAGATTCAAATAAGTGAACACTTGCAACATGTACATGGATTTGAATGGTAGCCCACCTAGCACGTGGTCCGACAAAACTGAAATGCAGCAATGGGGAAAAGTCGGCCAATGAAGACGACATATCCCCCCAAGCTTCTTTATGTGCTTTTTCTAAATATAGGAGCTACAAACAGTTCTTTGAGCAATGCCACAGACGAATCACTTTGCTTCCATAAGAACCTTAACAATGCATTTTCTTAAACCCCTAAGACCCTATATATAAACCCACACATTCCTTTATCTCATAACCACATAACTGTCATAATAACATCACTGGCCCCAAATCGGGACCCTGTGGGACTCCACAAGATATGCCAAACCAGACAGTGGCGAGACGTTCGTAGTTGTTTCTGCATTAGCGTTAATAACTGAATAATAAACGTAGCTTATTATTTTTAAGAGTGTAGCTAGTGTTTGGCTATATGTATAAATATATGCATAAGTGGCTCCAGGGGACCTCCAGTGACCACTGTGTCACTGTGGTTGCTGTGTGCTTAAGGACTATGACTCGCACAGATGTTAATAGCTGAATAATAAACCTAGGGTTTAGGGGGTTAAACCTAAAGGACATGCTTTGCACATGTATTTCTGGACAAGCTGAGAGATACAGAACTGGGATCTGAAGTGAAATAAGCATGTGGAATGAGGTAGTAGAGTAATATTTCAGGATATTGCGCAAATGTGAATTGGGTTATTGCAGTTCCCGCCAGCTTCACCAGAGTTATTAAGTGCATTCAGCAATGTGCCCAGCCTGGAGCAGGAATGATAAAGATTTCAGCTATATGTATACATGTATGCATTAAAGGGCTCCAGGGGAACTCCACTGACCATTAACAGCAGCCTTACTGCATAATATCCCCCTTTCACTCCCCCTCCCCCTCACGTTACACTGTGAATGCTGTCATATCCTCCATTTATGTCAAATGATAATTGTGTGGGCTGAAAGTGAATAATATAGGTGGTTAAGGACCTTGATGCGCACACATGTTAACAGCTGCGCAGATCATGTGTGCGACCCCACAGCCGTGACTAACATGATTATGCTCTCAGCTCTGCGTGGCGTGCAAGTCCGAGATCCTCAGAGGAAACTCTCTTCTATGAGTGACCCATAATGCTCCAGTTGTCGTTCGCATACATTCTCCAAGCGAACTCTATGAGCACAAGCAGAGGTGCTGAGGGTGCAGTCAGGCTTTCAGTGATTTTGTAAAGTCTTTTTAGTGTTGATGCTTTTCCTTGTTCTTAGTAAACAAAACACGCTGACTTAAATCAACAGGTTATTGTTTACTAAAGATAAACTGTAAAATCTCTAAGTGGTTGGTGGCACATATATAGTATGACTGTCCATGGAGAAGGTCCTTCAACAGCAGCCCTTTATCACCTTTATTTGTATTATTTCACAGACGTGACAAATACCCATCCCTTTTTGGATTCTCCCCATCACATAGGATGCTCCTGAAACGAAGAGGGTGAAGACAAGCACATACCTCGTCCAATACGCGCGAAGCCAACCACCACCTCTTCTAGAACTGCCGCCTGGGCAGCCAGCGTGCTTAGACTTGCATCACCCTGTGTGTCATCTACACCCTGTGTGTCAGCGTGGTTTACATTAACAAATCTTTCTTAAGAAGAAATCTGTTCTTCTGTCAGTGTCAGTAACCATGATTTGTATGCATTTTTTATGGATTAATGGACAAAGCACCTGTGAAACCCATAAGTTCAACCTCTGAGAAATCATTAACAAAGAGGTCCATTTACGTTTTCTAGCCAGCGCTTTAGATTTTTATTCAATGTGCTTCATTTAAGAAACAACCATACAACAGCTGTTTGTCTATAAGTGTGACTAGGTACCTATCAGACCACACTTTACCACTTGGAGGTAACGGTTTTAAAACCTTTAGGAGGCTAAAAGTAGAAGACTTGAAGATATGTATATTTTGGGCATTAAAGGGCAAAATGCAAGTGGTTAAACAACAAAAGGATGATTATTTTACAATGTCCAGATCTCAGTCCACTCAAGAACCAGTGGTGGTGTTTTAAACTCTTGTCCAAACAACCAGAGCAATATGAAGCCTCACGTTTGCTATCTAAAAAAAGAACTTTGAGGTTGAATAATTATTCAATGCACGGCAGTGCATCTCAACAATAAGGCTGGCAATGAGATTGAGCTTTCAGCCTCCTTTCATAATGTAAATACATCAGTATGCTTTATTTAAACTTTCAGCATTCCTGACCACATAAGCAGGCTCAGAGATAAAATATTAACACCAGTGTCAGTGTGGAGGTTCAGTTTGCTGCATGGACCAATGGGAGGTTCTCATCCTCCTGCAGAAGATCTGGGTGAAACACTGCATAAGTGGTGCCATGTCCCATGTGTTTGTGGGGTTTCACAGTGCTTGACCTCCTCTTTAGCATTGCATTGAAGTGGACTAGGATGTCAGCTATCCATCACGGCGGTGGGAGGTACAGAATGAGAGCGAGCCGGTGAAAGATGAAGGGTTATTCCCTGAAGGGGCCTTCTGTCCTCTACATACATTGAGAAGTAGGGGGGAGATAACAGAGGTGTAGAGAATGAACAAGCCAATAGAAAGAAGAGTTCCTCCTTGTGTGGAGTGGGTCAAGATAGAGACCATCTCTCACTTCTCTTATACCTTCATGTGTGTGTGCACTGCAGTATTCTGATTAAGCGTGTGTGTTTGGGCTTGAGGAGTGATCTTGACTTAAGAACACTATTGCTGCTTGGAGCAGGAATGAAATTCTTGCATTCTAGACTTTTGCCTTCCTTACAATACCATAAAGAAGGGCTCAGAGTGGCTCAGTGGTCTAATGTGGATCCAAGGATCGCAGGTTGGAAGTCCGAGAGAGCAAAATTGGCCATGCTCTCTCTGTGTGGGTAGATGGTACCTGATATCCGTTGTTTTCCTCTGAGTGTGTTGGCTGTCCAACAATGATACCGTAGCAGAAGATCGAATAGATGGTTTCTCATTTCACATGTATCAGAAGCATGTGCTTGTCTTCACCTTCCTAGTGTTGAGATGTGATGAGGGAGATTCCTAATTGGGTTGGGTAATTGACACGTCCAAATTGTGGTGGACGTTAAATATACAGTGAAGAAAATGAGGTACATATTCAGTTTGAGCCGTATGTATAAAGCAGTCCAGAGTTTAGAGGTTAGATTTTAGAGTGAGCACCAGCAGAACAGTCTCACACACATCAGCAAATCCACCAATGGACCAATGTGTGCTAAAAGTCAGCTGATATTCATCATCTTCTTGTTGGAATTTTCCCATTCCACCTTTAACAGTATAGCCATGGAATATAGCTGCTGCACTTTTTAAGGTGGAATGGAAAATTTGGAACAAAAATGTGGCAAACATGAAACTGACATTAGCTGTGTTTACGAAGTTGATAAACTCTCCAGATGATTTACAGAGTAACAAATGCTGCAATTCGCCTACAGTGTTTTATCAATTACTGCAAATGCAAAAGCTCCATCTTAAGACCCCTATGAGTTCTTAGTACTAACCACACTGTCATGTCTACAAACGTGTGCTCTCTACACACATTGCTGTGTTCTCTGCATTATATAATCCCACTTTGTCAGACCAATATTTTTAAATTATAGAATTTTGGACAATACCTTAAACTGCTACTCTGCCCAAATGCATGTAGGAATGTATATCTTTGTGCAAGACCAAGCATACAACACACATTTGATTTTGCTCTATAAAGTTATATCTATAAGATTACATTCAATATAATGTGGTAGAATGAAATGATAGATTGGTTCTTTCTGGTGTTCTCTCTGGTGGAATGGTATTTTAGTGTCTTTTGTGGTTTACCCCGAGGAGCTTTAATCTGTTGGCAGTAGTCCTGGATTCTGTCACTCCAAATGCTGATTAATTCCCCCCAAAAAGAGTCTAGATTAGAATCTTTGTGTACTTCACTAAAGGACATGCCATTCAAAAAGTTAGTCATGTTTTTATTTCTTTGGAAAAAATTTACTGCTGACTTTTTAAAGCTTCGGATGTTGATTGCACATGTAAGAATACTCAGAGAAAACCTGAAATTGACTAGGAGCTTTATTTCAATGTATCAACTCTGCAATGCGAGTACTGGCCCAACAGTAGAACCGTACTACTCTAATAGAACACCTTTCTTCAAATGCTTTGAAGAGATGAATTTGTTTTTGATCCATGTTGTTGCATAGGTTTGTTGGAGTGGGGAGAGCAGTGGCCCATTATCGTTTAGAACCCTACGTCCACTTTGTAGGATATTTACTTAAATTGAAATACTTTTATTCACCCAAAAACTTGAAAAGTTCATTACAAATTGATTCAAACCTGTTAATTGCCAAGCTTAGGAGTTCTGTTAAACTAGGGAAATCAGCAGACTGTGTGGGACTCTGGCCCCCATTGCCCACCCCTGATATAGAGTGTCTTTGAGATGAAAATGCAAGAATTTTGTAATTTGTAATGATTAGATTGATAAGGACACTACTGATAATCACGGTAAAGCCGGTACCCAGCCGGCAACTCTGAGCGCAAGGGCAGGAAACAACCCTAGACAGGGTGCTAATCCATCATAGGGCGCACACATGCACACACTAAGGGCCACTTTAGAGACACCAATTCACCTATCATGCATGTCTTTGGACTGTGGGGGAAACCGGAGTACCCGGAGGAAGAACATGCAAACTCCACACAGAAACTTCCCAGGTCGCCCCACCCAGGGATCTAACCCAGGCAACAGCGCTATCCACTGCGCCACCGTGCCGTCCTAATATCCTTTATCCATTTTCTTTCTCGGGACTTTTATTCTGAAATTTGAACACTGGGTGAGCAAAATTAAAGTGAACAAACTGCCACTCCCTTCTTATTTTTTCTCTTTAAACTAATATCTGGGTGAATTATGTAATTAGCTCCTCCCCCTCACTGATCAGTCACAGTCTGCATGCAGGTTGAACATGCACATGTGTGCAGAGCAGTAAACATGCACTGGACTGAAGGGAAGCTGAAAGTGTGCACCTTTGCTGTAATCCTGGTACTTGCAATATTCCATCAACAGCACATTTACCACAGTACATGTGTATTAAGGCCTTTGTAGCTTATTGCTTGTCCTGTCTCTTATCCGCCAACAGCAGCGGACCCTTAATAATCTCCGGAGCTTGTTTCCAAGTCTGGAGGAGCCTTTCGGAGCGTGTGAAGGTGTTAGAAGCTCAGGGCAACAGTGAGGATAAGCCTGTGCAGGAACAGTTGCGGAAATCTCTTGGGGCAGTGGCTGAGGAGGATCAGAGTGACATATCCCCATGATGTATCAGTTCATCAGACGCGTCATGAGGCTGCCGATGTACATCACGCATAATTCACAGGCTGGAGAGCAATCTTAGATTAAGGCCTGTGGTCATTTATCACCGTACAGCTGCCAAGAACTCAAGGCTGCTGCAGAAAACGCAAATAAGGTTTTCTAATTACTTTCACTGCTTGTATGATTAAATGGGGACAGAATAGGGGGCAATCATTGCAGAATACACTCAAAAGGATGGCTTCCTTGGACAGATATGTGCATGAGTTTGAGAAATTGAGGGAATTTACAATAAAACCGCATGACTGTACTATTGATATGGTATTTATATACATACCAATCAGTCATAACATTATAAGCAACTTCAATTTTTATATAATAGAATGTAGATTTTCAACATTTCAATAGAAAAGTAATCATAGAAGCATGCAGTCCATCTGTTTCACAGCATACAATGTTAATGGTCTGTTAAATGGTCAGGACCCAGGACCACATATTTTTTGTGGGATGGGTCATACCTAGCACTGCAGTGGCACTGACATGTTCATGTTTCTGTTACACTGGCACAAGGGGATCAGACACAGCAGTGCTGCTGGAGTGTTTAAACACCCTGTCGCCTCACTGTCCACTCTATTAGACACTCCTACCGAGTGTCTCCACCTTGTAGATGTAAAGTCAGAGACAGAAGCTCATCTGCTTCTGCACAGTTTGTGTTGGTCGTCCTCTAGTCCTTCATCAGTGCTCACAGGACGCTGTTGGTGGGGTACTTGTGGTTGGTGGACTGTTCTCAGTTCAGCAGTGACACCGAGGCCTTTAAACACTGCAGCAGCACTGCTGTGTCTGATCGATGCAACACACACTAACACACTACCGCCATGTCAGTGTGACTGCAGTGCTGAGAATGACCCACCACCCATTGAAGATCAGGATGAAAGGAGGATAAAAAATGGATGCACTTTCTTGGTGCATTCATTTGTTTTGGTCAATGAGTGTAAAAACACATTTTTGAACTATATTATGAACATATTGTCGAAAGATATATGTCATAGCAACAGGAAATATATAACTGAACGTGGATGGACAACAATATTGTTTATCATAGTAATCTGCAGGTGGTAATTGCTCGTCTAAAGGGAAGAAAAAATGTCCTGTACATTTTTTGCCACGTTGACAACGATTTGAACCAAAACCTGTTGCTAATTAATGCAAATTGGACTTAATGAAAGGCCTTATTAATTATGCAACTGCGTTTAAACTCTACGGCAGCAGTAACTTTACACCTCTAAGGGTAAAATGCCTCCCACATATATGAATCAGAGCGGATGGAAAACACTGAGGCACAGTGTGCTGTTAGAATGCATTATGGATATTGATGCACCACGGCTGAACTAGCAGTGGCGGAGGCTATCAATGCCTGGAGATATGGCAATATAGAGGTGCATAAGCAGCAAATGTGTTTTCTGCTGAAGCCTGGAATTAGATGAGAGTCACAGAGCATACAATTATTTAGTGGTTTACAGGACTGGGAGATTTCGACTGCCATGTTAGTGCTGAGCAAATATATATGGCAGAAGAGGATGCTTTGGATTACTGTAGTGCTTTAGGGTGCATATCATCATGAAAGTCACATTTGGCTGCTGTTTCGCAGTCAGCCACCCTGGAGAATATAAACCCATTTGTGTTGATGCTTTAGCAGGGATCAACTGTTTTCCCTCAGGATGACTCTTTTTTTTCCCCTCGTAGGCCCGTCAGAAGTATGTCTACCTGCTGGTGACTCACATCGCCATCCCTCGGGCCTCAGTGATCCCTCCAATCTCTCTCCTCATCACCCCCAGCTTCCTTCGTGTTGCTCCCCTCCTTCATTCGCCATTGCATTCGGCTCAAGGTTCAGCATGAAGTTGGTGTTTGTCACATCGCCCTCAGCACCCTGCTGTTGTTCTAAAGCTGTTTCTTTTCCAAATACCCAACTGTCGATGTGCTGTGCCAGAGAGAGACAGAGAGAACGGGAGAACGAGGCTGCCAGGAAGCAGACTGAGTCAGCACAGGGATGGAGAGGATGGAGAGGAAAAGAGAGCCATCGGCCCCGGAGCCTGGAGCCAGGCCAGCGCTCCCCGAGCTATGACGTTAGCAAGAAGAAGAGAGCTGGTGGGAATCCCTGCTAGAGCGGAGGAGAGGGTGGGTAAAGGGTGGGGCGGTGGTGGGGATGGTTGTGTCGAACAAAGATTAGATTAGAGCACAAGTGGGTGGGTTGTGGTGGGTTGTGGTGGTGGTGGTGGTGGTGGTGGTGGTGGGAGGGATGCTAGCAGGGGGAAATGTTGTGCTCCCGTCTGTACGTTGATATGCATATTCATATGAATGTGAAAGTCGGAGTGGTTGCATAAGAGTCTTACACACAAAGCAGATGAGGAATTGGAGCATGCATTTTCATTAGACAGGAAAAAAGGACGCCCTTCCTTTCCTCAGACTTGATCACAGATAGAAAGTGTTTACTGTAAACGACAAAAGTGCAGAGGCGACGGGGGGAATTAAGGTCAATGGAAAAATCAATGCAAAATATGTCTGCTGCCATCTGGCATTAAGTATTGATTATTTTCAGAGAACAGAATGTTGTTTTGCCAATACTGAAACACAAACAGTCTCTCTCTCCCTCTTTCTCACACACACACACACACACACACACACACACACATGTACACACACACACACACACACACACACACACACACACACACACACACACACACACACACACACACAGCCTCTTTCCTGAGATATGAAGCCTAGAAAACAGCATGCAATTGCCTGCAAAATGCAGATCTTGGGTTGTAAGAGAATCAGAGAACAGAATTCGAAAAAGAAACTTCATTGTGCCGAATCGTGCTCCCCTTCGCATGCACATGCATCATGCAGCAGTATGGACAACAGAGCATGCTCACGATTCCTCTATCTACTGTAACTGTAGATTAACCCTCATTTATAAACAGACACTGAAGGAATCCAAGGGTAGCATGTCCTGCTCATTTCACTGTCCAACGTATACAACGTATAAGTCAAAAATGACTTCATTTTCAAAGTCAATGTCAATGCATGTTTCCTGTGTCCATTTGCATCACTTGTGCATGTCCTTGAGCGTGCAGTGCATGTAAAAGAGACAGTGGCAGTGCAGGAATCCAACAGCTGGAAAGTTTTAAAGAAAGTCTATGTGACTAAGATGTGTCCTGGCTGCTACTCAGTGACAATTGTGAATGTCAAGTAAATGTCAAATCATATTCAATATATAAAGTCATAGTTAGTGTACACTCACAAAATTATTCCCACAGGATGGGGGGAGTTTTAGTGATTGAACAATTTTCCATGGGCTTAGTTTTCAACCAAAACTAAATCAAATAAGAGCCAGATTACTGGTCAGGGATTAAGCCTAGTTCTGCATTATATTTTCTGTTTAATGGAAAAAACATTCACAATGCTGTGTAGACCAGAACTAGACTTAATCCCTGAATAAAAATAAAAACATGGTTCTATTGTTAAAAAAAAAATTAATACATTTAACAGTTTATATAAATCCCCAAATCATGTAAAGGTAAGGTGAACCTACTCAGGGTCTACTCAGGGTCTCACACATGTTGTCTATGTTTGCCAAAATAAAAAAATAGCAGCCTGACGAATTTCAAAAATATGAACTCCATTACAGGGTAGTTTGAAATAATGATAGACTTGTCAAGCTGTTAGGATAATAACAGCACTGTGTCATTAATAATGCAGGAGGAGGGAAGATAATTGCAAGGCACAAATTTTCACTTACACATTTTGCAATTATTGAGTGGGTTCGACGACCAGATGGAATGGGATCATCATGATACAGCATGGTTCTTGTTATGGACTGATGTCTCAGTGCTGTTTCATTAACATGTCATTACCTTTAAATCTGTCATTTACAAAAAGATGAAACATTTAAATATATTGCTGTTACCCACATCAGCAGTTCCTTTCTCACAACTCTGTTAAAGACACAAGAAATGTTCCGTCATATGCAAAAGTTTGCACAGTTAAAAACATTTTCTGTAGATCTTCCAAGAAGAAATAAGATCTTGAAAATTATAAGCTTTTATCTGGAATGGCTTGCAACTTCCTCGTGGACAGATGTTGACATGCTACAATATTGTAAAAGTTAATTTGGGTTCATAGTTTAATAAAAGAAACTGTCATTTTAGATTGATTAAACTTAAAGTGACAAAATTTTGTTTTATTGTTGATTAGGATGATTTACAGTTAATGAAAATCTGAAATCAGAACAACACGTTTATTAGAATAATTAATTTTGAGGAATACATTTCTAGCCTACTAAAAGATAAGTTGAAGTAGTTTAGTTAATTCAATTAGTAACAAGTGAATTTTAGCTGTTTTCTGTTTACGCACTGATGATTTGTCACACAATTTTCAGACCACATTGGTTAAGGGTCTTGTAGTTTATGTTATGTCTATCATATCTGTAGGTTACTCTGATCTTGAGATATGAAGTCTAGAAAATGGCATGTGACTGCTGGCAAAAAGCAGATCTTGGGTTCTAAGAATTAAACTAATGTTTTTTTTTTTAAACGGGGCAGCTTAAGAACATTTGGGGTGAAGGGGCCCCTACAGTCCCCCTAAAACAGGTCTAACAGAATTAGTGGTGTAGCGGTGTTTTCTTTGTATAGGTTGTACAACTTACTTTAACCTAGAAAATGACAAAACATCGATTTGCTGTCATTTGAAAAGGGCTGCCAAAACGTTGACTGTATATTTGGCATTTCCCGACATTTATGGAGGTGGAACAAAATCAAATAACAGAAGAAGGCTGAGGATGAACAGGAGAGAGAAACAATCCACCAGGGCGAACCGATCCCGCATGAAGTCTCGGGGAAGGCAGCCGAGTAGAAAATGATCATTTGACAGCTGTCACCTGAGCGAACACGCAACACAGATACTTTCTTTGTTCATGTCCAATGGGCTCCAGAAACATTTTGTCAAGATATATAAGGCTCAGACTGTCATGGTATGTACTCTAGTATTGAGACATGCCATGTCTCCTTCATACAAAACGCAGAACAGAACTGTCACTCGAAATTTTCCTTGAGTTCTGCTCATTCTTTAAGCTTTAGATCCAGCTCCCACTGGCTTCGTGTACTGAAGTCATACCACTGATTATGAAAACCCCCACTGCACATCATTATTTACATGCAAAACTTAATTACGCAGTTCGCCAGGGGGCTTTCTGTGATGTGCTCTGGAGCAAAACCTTTAGTCCTTCTGATTTTTCTTTAGCCAGGAGATTTGAATAGGGCCCAAAATGCACGTCTTCAACCTGTATGACCTAAAAACAAGCCTGAGGTACCTTTTCAGCCTGTTAGCACAAACACTCTCTCCCTCTCTCCCTTTTCGAAGTTCAGACTCCTTTAATTCCATTTTTCCATAGAAGTTTTATTTCATAAATTAATTTGCATGCCGTAAGCCTCTGAGGAATGAATCTTTCATTTGAGGTCTCTGGAGCGAGAAATCCTGAGTGCTCAGCAGCTCTGCTATAGAGGGAGAGAGAACGAAAAGAAATCTCATTTCAAAAACTCTGTTCAAAGACTTTTGCTTTCCACCAAGGATTCCTCATCAGGCATCGCTTATCAAATGGCAAACATACGATGTACTTCTGATAATGCTGTGGGTCAATCCTTTGCTCCTACACCTCACCAAGAGACACAGTCTGTACGGGAAACGTCTCGACAACAAGAAATTAAAAGAAATGGGTACAAATAAACAAGTCTCGCTGCAGTATATATCACAGTTTCTCCGCATCGACCGCAGGGCGTGTTCTCGGAAAGGCTAGATGGAAATGTAACTGTGATTCTGTGAAGGCTGGACGACCAGCAGAAGTGGTGCGAGGCATCTGAACATAGTGGATGCTCTTGAATGTATACTGACACACTCATGAAGTGATATGTCATCCTAGTGACACATCGGAGTGGATGACCAGTACCAAAGTCACAAAGAATAGACTGTCCCAGAGTAATGGCAGGGTGACAAGATGCTGACCCCAATACTGTCTGCTAGATGGATATGTAGGCTCTAAATCAGTTTTGAGCCCCGCTATTCCTGTCACAAGAACAAATAAGTGCTTGACAACTGTCAGCAGTAATAACAGTATGACCATAACGTGACTTCGCCTGGACATAGCAGGTAACAGTAGTTTCAGGATGTGAAAGGGGAAGGTGGCGCTCCCCAAGGAATGTAAAGATCAAAGTAATGTTCAGGGCATCGTTTATCCAACACGCTCTTCCGGAGATGAAGCTGAAGCAATATACTTTTTAAGCAAAGATTCAGACACAGCGGGGTGTAGTCAGACCAACTTTGATTTCTTCCAATATCATTGCTAACTGCAGACTTATAATAGAGGATGAAACCAAAGCCTCTGAGTTCACTTTGATCATGTCCAATTTTTGGTGGGTCTTATTACCATGACAACATTGACCTGCAGGGGAATTGAGTTCGACTGTGCTGGTCTTTAGAACTGCCTACAATGAATTTTGGCCCCTGGTTGCACCATTTAGTTACTCACTTGTCATAACATTTGCCGGAATTGGCCGCTCTCAGGCTCATAACATAACGCATTAAATAGAAGAATAATAACCATGTAAACACAACATATCCCATTGTATCTGATATATAATGTTATTCCCAAACCACATGTTTAAGAACATTCTGGTTGGAGATAACGCTATACTCCGCACTAGAGCCCCTCAAAATACCACTCGGAATTAGTGAATTCCTTTAGTATGACTTTCACCCACCAGTCTTTACATTCTTTCTTCAAGATGTTTCATGGGATTGGCGGTGAGACCTGTAGCCAGCTTATGTGCCTCAGAATGTTGCAAGACATCTTCATACCTTCTTTAATAAGTGAACATAAAGTAGGGTTTTCTGAGTCATCACTTTAAAGGTATTTTCAATGAATGGTTTTGTAAACTTGGAGCATTTCCCAAGTTGTTTTGGAAAGGTGGCATGACAAAGTGGGTCAGACTTGTCTGGGGTGGGAGCAGATAAATTCAGGAAGAAGGTGACGCCCAGTGCAAATATCTGTGCGGTTTAACATGGAGCAGTGGCACAGATGGCATTTGCTTATAACTGTTGTAATTATCTGATTATTTGGAGTGCAAATACTGTATTCACATCTACCCAAATGAATCACACCAAGTGTGAAATGAGTTCTAATAGGTGTTTAGAAAAACACCATTAAGCATAAAAAAACCGAACACACAAACCTAAGCAACACAGTGCTGCTCCTTATATTCAGACTGAGGCTTATTGAGGCTTTTAGGGGGCAGTGAGCACACATGCCCAGAGTGGTGGGCAGCCCTATTCACGGCACTTTGGAGCAGCTGAGGAGTTAAGTGCCTTGCTCAAGGGCACTGTCCTGTCAGGTACATTCATGGAATTTAGCAAACACCATTATCCAGAGTGACTTACAAAAGTGCTTTGCTGTACTCAGAATATCACTCAGTTCAGGGATTCAAACCAGCAACCTTCCAGTCACAAGGCTGGTTCCCAAGCAACCAGGTCATGGCTATCCAGCTAATGACTAAGGCTCTTGAGTGGAAGCTGCCATGGTGAGGCCCTTGAAATACAAAACAGCAACAGGAACCATGTTCTGGCAGCTGGTCTGGTCAATCATGCACCAACAAACATAAACAGCTGGGTTGATCCAACAGGAAGAACTACTGATGAAAGACTATTCCAACAGTCTTGTTGCTCAGATATAAAGTAGTTTGTAATGATCTAATCTTGCTAAATGGACAGAGAGCAGTCAAAAAGCAGGGCTGCCTCCCAGTACCTTCTTTACCATGCCTACGTATTGGGGTAGTCCCCCCAGATTCAAGCAAAGAGAGATTGACTCATGCATACTTGGTGATGAGTCAAGAGTTGAAGGCAAGGGAAGTATGAAGGAGTCCTCGGACAGCTGGTTCTCTTTCCACACATTGAGTATATCACAGTCCATAAAAGGGAATGGGAGTTCTCCTTGCATTCCATTTGTGCCATGATGGTGTAGGTCTTAATTGGGAGATTGCCTCCACAGTGTATGTTAGATGGGCCTTTTGTGGGAATGCTATTACAATGCTATTGTTCAGCGCAGATATTGAAAGAAAGACATATTGGCACAAACAAATCTGTTCAGCTGGAAAACATTTTAGAACATGGGTGGTGTCAATGGATAGGACAGAACCAGGAATCCAGTGATATGAGCAGTCCCAAAGCCCATGCTCAATGAAAATTAGAAAATGTATAACAAAAGTTCTATTCTATTCTATTCTGTTGTGCAACATTTTCACCATTTCTTTACAAACTGAAAAACAGAGAATGACAATGACCTATTAATCGATTTTTGCTTCCAGTTACCTGAACAACCAGAAACCACTTGTCCAATTTCTTATATAATTTATATATAAAATTAAAGTGCATTATGTACGTTTCATCAATTTTTTCCTTTTTTGAATTATAAACAAATATGAAAACTGTCCATTATTTGAAATGTGATTAGTTGAGATACTGTAACAAATGTGCAGGCGCTGAGCAGACAAAGACAGACAAGGGAGGCAGATGTCCGTGCAGGGGTTTCTGGATTTAATATAATAAAGAAACAAACAAACAGAATACAAAAAACAAACTGACCTGAACTCAACAGACAACCCACCACAATCACCAAACAAAACCACAAAGGACTGACTGAAACAGAGGGTCTTAAATAACAAGACAACATTTGACCCACCTGGAACTGGATAATGAACCAGGGATAATAATGAGACACACATGGGGATGGGCGGAGCTAGGGCAGAGACAGGACCAAAACAACATGTGGGAAATCAACAACAATGAGGAGACTGGAAGACAGAGGAGTAGAACCGAAATGATACGATAGTTGTTGATCTAAATTGTGAAAAAATGAGGGACCTTACTTTGAAAAAAGTAATTAAAGAAATTTGCAAGAAAGAAAATACATTTTCTGTAGTATTTATTGGTGTGTCTGTATGCATGTTTCAAATGATCAATAGGAAAAGGAGTGAGGTCACCTTTTGAAGAAATTGATTGTTTTTGATTGTGATTGGTTTCAGACATGTTGTTCATAGGTAGAGCCTTGAGCTCAAGGAGGCAGAGCCTCTGATAGAGCCTGGAGTATATAAATCAACGCTTCTGACCGAGCCAGTGGGTTAGTAACTAGCTCTTGATGTGCAGGAATCTAAGGCAGAACTCAGCCAGACCACAGCAAAACAGAGCTGAGAACAAGTAGATAAACCTCGCCACAGGCACACATTTAATGGGGTGAATTAAACATGGCATAAGTACCCACATCCCGATGAGCTCTGATCAAAGTATTCTGATGTGGGTAACCATTTGCAGGAGATAGTCATTAGTTCTCAAGTTAAGATGCAGGAGCTAGGCCAGGCTTGCTGATAGTTATGTAACCTGGGGCTACTCCCAAGGCTTTGATAATATGATTGTTGCAGCTACTGTTATCTAAAAGGGCAGCAGTTAGGTTTTGCTGAGTCACCAGCAAGAGCCTGCAGGGAAACTGACCAGAGCTTCATGGAGTGTGGCTAAATTTCTCAGCAGCTGCCAGGCAGGGTGCAGCAGTTGGATTATCTGCTTGAGTGGTGTAATTACTGCACTTTGCAGGCAGTTACATGATGTTTTCTAGGCATCATAACTCAGGATCAGAGTAATCTACATCCATAATGCATATTATTACAAACTACAAGACATAAACTATCTGTTCTATATATGCACTATATATGTTCTCATTATTATTCATTATCAGTCAGTAATCCAGGTTCGAATCAGCAATCAAATTCCCTAATTTCCAACTGAATTAAAGTCCCAGTTTAAAGGCCTAAGCAGCTTCAAGGTCATGTTTACTGCTCTGTCCACACGTACATGCTCAACCTGCATACAGACTCTGATGGATCAGAGAGAGGGGGCGGGGCTAATGATGTCCCTGACCCAGATATTGTGTCTTTGCTCACACGAAATAAGAGTCTTAAGAACGGATAACAACAATAATAAAGGACATTCAAGTTATTTATTTTATTTGGATGATGGTCATGTATTTTGAAGAACCCATAATTGTAAATATTATTGTCAATAACTGTTACAATTATTACATTTTTAGCTCAAAATTATTCTGGATGATCAATTTATGACAGGATTCCTGAGATAGAAAGTGTTTTAGTCCGTATATATATATATATATATATATATGTGTGTGTGTGTGTGTGTGTGTGTGTTTTTAATCAAATAATGGTCATTAATAAAAGAATAAAAGTACATCAAACTACAAAAACTTTATATAATACTAGAATAGATTAACATAATTCCTTTTTTTATTGCAAAGACAATCTGAATTCTTTAGGGCCAGCACTTTTGCTAAGTATTTGCGAGAAGATTTATGGTAATGTGCAGCAAAACTGTACTTCTTAATTGAAAAGAGAAATTGTCCATTTCCAGCCTGAATTGCAAAGACTTACTGAATGTATCTTTTGCTGGTTGTCAGGACTGCAGGTCTGTTTTTCCACTTCAAGGTCCCAGCCAGTTATTACTGGCTTTGATGTCTTTTTGTACTGTCATAGATTCCTCAGAAGGATGCCAGCTCTCTTCCAGGTCTCCTCCCAGGTAAGTGAGTGTGGCAATATCTATATTCACTATGATGTTCAGAGGCTTGATTGATTAAATTAATCGTTTGGAAACAGATCTAATTAACACAATTTCAACACCTGGTGTAGATAATCAGAAGATATGGCATCCAAAATTTGGCTTCGGCTTTTACTGGTGGAGCTGCTAGTCTAAAATTAATTACATTTAATTTAATTTTAATTAAATTGAATTCATCACACACACACACACACACACACACACACACACACGTTCAAATCTTGTCCATAAATGCAGATTAACGAAACATATAGGCATTTAAAGTCTCATTTTTTCCATTTTTACTAAAATATTTGTTTAGAAATAGAAACAACAAAAGATAATGTTTGATGCAGGAGCCAAAGATGGATTTGCTGAACAACTGCATCAGTAGTTAGTAGAGAACTGTCTGCTGTTTTTTCCTAAACCACTCCTTCAGTAGATACCAGTGGTTGATGGCCAATAGTTTCATGCACTACAATATAGTACAGTAGGTCACAATGACATTGTCTAACCCAGGAACAGAGCAGATCCTATCAGCTTGCTGTTCTTCGTCCCATTCAGCAGGGCTGGCAAGATGTCTTCATTGTAAGTGCTGATAGCACAGCATACCATCTTCTTTATAACAAAAGGCAAATTGTCTTGTCTATTCTGCAAGAGCAGAGGTGACCTTCAGGTATGTCCTCCAGATAAGAATAATGAAGGATACTGTAAATACTCTGCAGCGTAGAGTCATCTATGAAATATCATCTACAGCTGATAAACATCAAAGGGCATTTTGAAAGCATAGTAGTTTGTATTAAGCATTTTTCTTTCATTATGATTTATTTTGCTGTTGTTTCTTGCATCATCTGCTACTGATCCTGAAACACACATGCTAATGTAAATACACACATACTTGTACATATAACACACACACACACACACACACACACACACACACACACACACACACACACACACACACACACACAGAGTAGAGTAAAAAATATTTGATATCTTTTGAGCTTTCGAGATTTTGATTTGGTACCAGACCCCTAATCAATGCTCCCAGAGCATAGATTTCTACAAACCCACCACCAACACTCCCGGTTTATTTCATTTTAAAAGCAGAGATTGGATAATAAACTACACATGGCTTTATTATGAAGGGGATTGGAAATAGATAACACTTGAATATACACAAAGGTATTACTTTGAGGCTTAATTAATGATTTCATTTATTTACTGCATGTATTCTAGCTTGTTTTTAGAGGAAATGAATGCTCACTGCTCAGATAAACGTTTTTTAAATACATAAAATAATGAGGGGGCTAACACATGAACACTGTTTAAATGTGTTTATTAGAGTATCCACCTCAAGCGCGCTTTCCAGCACGGCTTCATCCATTTGTGACACGTTGTACTGCAGGCAGTGCCTGGTGTTGTCGGTTCCATCCCTGTGGCTGTGAGGAGTTTGGTGTGTTCTCCCCGTGCCCATGTGGGGTTCCTGGGGTTACTCCAGTTTCCTCCTACCTCCCAAAAATACACATGGTAGTTGTCCATGCTAAATCGCATTGCAGTGTGAGTGTGAGCGTTACCTTGCCATTGACTGGCACCCTGTCCAGCTGTGTTCCTGCTTTGTGAACGATGATTTCAGGTAGGCTCTGGATTCACTGTGACCCTATTCAGGACAAAAGATAATGAGTGACTGGCTGCCTGATAGGCTATTTCCATCCTCCTGGAATGGTTTCTGTTATGTTTACTGACACTGTGCAGAGCACTCTTTTGATGTGATGTATCCTTGGTTCCACTGGTGTAAATGTGGGATGGTTTGCTAAAAAATACCAATTTTCTCCTGATCCTTCTTTAATCATGATCAGAACCAGTTCAAGAACCAGAGTTATTTTGCAAAAGGCCTATGGCTGGCTTTATCCAGATTGTTTTCGGCTTGATGTGTTTCTGTTTAATGTGGCAGTTCACAATAAACTCGTGTCTAAGGTTTGGATTCGTTTGCATACATAATCTGAAAATGTTTAATTCAGGAAAGTTTGGTTAATGTGGGGACATCGATCAAGCCCAGAAAAATCAGCAAACTTATTATGTGTGGGGTCTCTTACATTTTCCACATTGGTTTGGAGGTTTTAAATCCTGTGGTGTGACCCAGGCTTAAGTCTGTACACCAGAGCTGATGTACATTCTATCAACATCTCCTGGTTAGACACCTGACCTATTTCATTTCATGATGCAACTCTGAAGGTGGTCATTCAGCTGAATCCATTGTCATCCCAAGTGGTCTTCTTCAATATAGCTTGCTTAATCAAGCAATATAACACCAAAGTACGCAATCAATGTATCATCGCAACAGCAGTCAGTGGACGTGGTCATCAAGCTGTGATGTTATTGACGATCACATGACCTTGAGTGTTCTATTGCTTTTATAACATCCATCCATCTTCTCATCTGCTTCTTACTGGTCAGGGTCACAGTAGGTCCAGAGCCTATGCAAAAGTATTGACCCTGGACAGGTCACCAATCCATTGCAAGGTACCACTCTCAAATTCACTCCTAGGAAGCCATTTAGCACAACCAATTCATCTTGGGAGGTGGGAGGAAAGTGGGGAACCTGGAGGAAACCAGTATGGACATGGGGAAACTAACATACAGTGACTGGAGCAGGACCCTCAGACTCCTGGAGGTGTGGAAAACACTTTATGCTTGTGAGCCACCTTGCTGTCCTGCATTCCTTTCAGCAGAACCAGGTTATGTTTGATTTATGTCATCAACTGTCCAGTTTTGGGGAGCCTATGTCCACTGCAGCCACAGTTTTCTCTTCGTGGCTGACAGAAGAGGAATCTGACAAGGTCTTGTAGTCCATCCTCCTCAAGGTCTTCTGCTCACCACAGTGGTTTTCTGAGTTACTGTAGCCTTTTCATCAGCATGAACCAGTCTGACTTTTATCTGTTGACCTCTCACATTAACAAAGTGTTTCCATCTGCAGAACCACTGCCCATAGGATGCGTTTTCTTTATTGCATTACTCTCTAGAGACAGTTCTGCTGAAAATACCAGCAGATCAGCGGTTCTGCAAATACTCAAACCAGTCCATCTGGCACCAACAATCATACCACGCATGAAATGACTGAGATAGGTTTTTCTCCACATTTATGATTGATATGAACATTACCTGGCTAAACACACAGGCTGGGGCTTCTTTTTGCCCAAGTAGAGGTTTTGCCCAGCCTGGGACTTGATCTGTGGAGCTTCAGCTACATGTCATATGGCTCACTACTTCTGCCAGGCTCCAGCTCCACCTGTCCATCAGCAGCAGCACTCGCTTAGTCAGAACAGCATCCAGAGGAATAATGCACTTAAAAAAAATTCCATTATCACTAATGACAGCATGAGCACAGCACTTTTAACTGTTGTACAAACTGGAACAAATTGCCATTTTTCAGGCCCATAGTGCAACCACAGCATATTACAGGATTTACTGTCTGTTGCAGATATATGGCTACTGGTATATGATAGATATATGGTACGCTGGACAATAAATTCACAAGGCCATGGGTTTAATTTAAATGTGAGGGCAATAAATACAAATGATACTATCCATACAGGACAGTTAAACAATATACAGATGCCACTGAATATATGCACTGGCATGAAAGCAGTATATTGTCACTAATAATCTTTATCCTTCTATTATTTACATGTTTCAGTTTTCGATGAATTAAATCTGGTAGTTATCCTTTACAGTATTATTTTTATATTGGAACAGACCCATATGAATGCTCCAAAATTACTTTTTACTTTGGTTTAACCTTGCTATAAATTCGAATACAATGGACCAACAGAGCATTCAATACAAAACCTACTGTATTCTATTTTCACTGGTAACCAGCATACTATCATTTAAATCTCAACATATGTTATTTTTAAGATGACCAGCTATATAGGCCTATGCTGCTTTATTTTAAAGTGGACTAACAAATTCAAAGATTAACAAATTCACTTGTATGCAAAAGTTGGGCACCCATGGTAGAAAATAAGGACATCAGAAGGTAAGACCAAGATGAGAACCCCTATATTCCTGCCAAGAACTTGCATGTATACTTAGTTGTGTAGTTCTGGTGCACACTTTTACTGTGCAGCATTGCATGCACAACTGAATCTTCATGGAAGAGTCCAGAAAGTAATGAGTGCTGTGGACCCAAAGTCAAAATAGAACTCTTGGCTTCCGTCAGCAAAGGCATGTTTATAGAAGAAAGAGTTTTTTTTTTATTTAAAGAGTTAATAAAAATAATAAAAGAAAACAGAACTTAAACAGCAAGATTGCAGTGATGTTAGGGGTGTGCTCAGTTTATGGTGGATATTGGGAAGAATTTAAGTTTGCTGAGGTGGATGCAGCTGGGGAGCGGCAGAGCGTTTCGTAATCTAACAGCCTCAAGGAAGATTCTGGTAGATTTGGAACAGATGATCTGGTACCTTTTGCCAGAAAGCAGGAGGTTGATGAGTCTGTGAGGGGGTGGAAGGGGTCACAATGCAGATGGCAATGCATGTTTGAATTTTTTATTGGGTATAATGATATTCAATAAATTATCTCCTCATTACTTTGACAAAATATACATTTTTTTATACATGAAATGTGTGTGACTTCATTCTCTGCTCAGAACATCTTTATACAAATGTGTTGCTAAAAGGTATATTTACACATATATATCTCATTTAAGATTTGCCAATAGATTTTAATGAGCATAGCATATTACTCAATCAATTGATTATGTTTGGTGATTAACTGTTGTCTTAAAAATATGCCTCTGTGATCTTTGCTGTACTACCTTGTTCTTCATGATACTTTCTTAAGAAAGAGTTTTCTCCTTTACATGGTTAAGAAATCCACATTGGATCAGAGTTCCCGGCAATGTTTCTCCAATTTCACGACCTGTTGCCTCGGTTGCTGAGCTCCAACTCAGCTCTATTATCTTAACCTCTCTTCCCCAGAGCCTCACGCCTCCCTATTTTTCTTTTCATTTGTTACTTTTTTTCCAGTTTTTTTTTCAGTGGTGAAGGAGTAGGTAGTGCAGCAACCTACACTTATGACCCCTCTCTGCTTTGCACGATCCTACAATAGGCAAGAGGGCAAAGGTCAGCATTGGCTGTTTCATTCTCAGGTGCCAGAAAATACATTTATTGAAATTTTGAATTTGTTCATGTTTGGATCGTATGTAACTGACTGGGTTAAAATGTTCAAATTTGTTTTACAAGCCCATTTACAACCCTGTTCCACATCCCAGATAGCAGATCCCTGCTGGATCCGCTTTTCCTCTGGAGGACCTGCACAATCAATGTCTCTATATTAAAGCGAGACAACAGGGTTTAATTCCCTTCCGTTCTATAAAAATGAAGCCAAAATCATCCACCATGTTATCAAACAGAGCTGTATAGGTTTAATAATATATGCTTGGAAAATCTGTTGTTTAAACTTAACCTTTTATTCAATTTAGCCTATAAAGAATTGTGGTTTTTATCCAGTGTATTAAATATATTTATAACAATACATGAAGTGTGTTTTCCTGCTTCCATAAAAGCTGAAAATGACTTACTAAAATTTTATTATGTTATTAAAATAAGCTATTGAAATGAGTGAAAGGTGAAAAATATTACTTAATAATGCCTTTTCTTTCAGCTTTAACATTAATTTGAAGTAAACAATTGAGGATCAATGAGGATCAATCACTTTTGTAAGTGGCTCTGGATAAGAGCGTCTGCTAAATGCCATACATGTAAACGTAAATAAGGTCGGGAAGTTAAAGGGAACTTCTGTCTATCAAAATGTCTTATCTCTAGACTTGGGTTTTTGAGTGAAACACAAGCACATAAATATAAGATTTTATAAATATAATTTATTTGGTAGGTCTGGTGCAACCAATGACACCACCAGTGAACCACAGGGGTCAGGGGTTCAATTCCCAGTCTGGGCAAGACTCCTAACACTACTCTGGCTCTCCTCCGTAATGAATAAACGTATAAGTTGCTCTGGATAAGAGCATCAGCTCATCCTGAGTCTGGACTCTGGATCCGGAACAGATTTGGCCTGTTCTGCAGGTAGACTCAGAACCGGATAGGTTTGGTGGATTCATTTTTGCTACTTAGGCCAAACCAAGTACTTCACTGATAAAGGTCTCAACTCAAGTTAAGACTTTTCAAATTACATTTCAATGTTTAAATGATCTGGAAACTCACAAATGTAGTTGCCATTTCACTGAAACCATGGCCTGCTGATGACTAAGTAATGCATATTTCAATCAGGAGTCAAGCATTTTTGTCAAAGGTAATAACATTTCGATGTGTCTGCACCAATATACAGTGATTATTGATTCATCCCCACAAATAATTTGACCCCCTCTATAAATAAATAAATAAATAAATAAATAAATAAATAATAAGCAGTCGCTTTTTCTTCTGATGTGTGATTAGCTCCAGTTTAGTTCAGCTGAGGTAGTCCAGTTTGGGACTGGGAGTGGACAATGGAGAGACATTATGGTAAAATCCAGTTGGGTAGCATTAATGTTTCACCTAGAGTGGAGGTCCAAAGGCATAGCAACCCATATTCCCTTAAGTGCCAGGAGGAGTTTGTGGGTGTTGACCTGCTCTCTAGTATGAACAATGCCATGTTCTCCTGCAAGCTGGTGTCGGGTTTAACCACAGTGTGAGCTTTATCTGCAGCTTTCACTAGTGGGCTGGTTTTAGGTCAGTTTTGTGGACATAAATAAAGCAGTAAAAGACTGTTATGTTACAGTTTAGGGAGCTCTGTTCCAGTTGTGCTGGCTTTCTTTATTCAACCAAGCCAAGGAAACTACAGTTCCATATTCTAGAGCACCTTTAATATCATATATTTATATACACCAGGGTGGCCCATTGGAAATCCATGTTGTGGTGTTCTCCTCTGCATTCACCTTATTGATCATCTGTCAGGACTGCCAGCAAACAGGCCTGTGTGAAGCAGTGCAGAAAGGGGGATCCGGGAGAGATTGGAGCAAAATGAGAATGAGTAGGGAGGAGGAGGGGCAGGGCTGGAGAGGGGCAAACATCATCCTGATGAATAAGGAGCCATGAGGAGCAGGACCAAAGTGAAAACACCCCAAACACATTTATATAGGTTGAGGACGCCGTACAAATGGCACACAAATCTACAGCCAGGCTCCATAGACCCCGAAGGAAGCACTTCCATTCAAACGTACCGACCATGGCTCTGATCTCTATCGACAGGTCGTTTTATAGCAGGTTAAATATCCTCTATTAATTCACACTGAGGCGAAACCTTGCTAGAGTGGAGGATAAAATGTAGTGTCGTGCTTTGCTTTGCGATCTGTAGTACTCACGGAACAAAAATCCATCTTTCCCGTCTTTGCTCATTCTTTAGTCATTACTGCCTATATTTCAGCACTATATATGGGGATGCACCAGCAATAGTGAATACAAGCAGCAGCTGCACAAGCAGACTTAAAGATACATTGCAATTTTAGAACAGTGCTAAGAATGTTCTCTTAAAAACAAAGGTGCCAGAACGGGTTCTTTTAAGCAAACACACAAAGAAACAACTGTTGGTTCCATAACAGGGCTTTCTGGTAGTGGTTACTGTATTCTTGGAAATTGAATGCTTTAATGTGGCAAACCTTTTTGAAGTGTGTAATATAAAGGAGCTGCCCTAATAAAAAATAAAAAAATAATCTTAGTACAGTATGTGCTAACCAGGAACCATTTAGGAGCCCATATTTTTAGTATAGGGGACCATCAGCCCTGAAAATTTTCAATGGGCCCCAAAGCTTATAACATAAACCCCCTGAAATGGAACCGACCACTTGGGGACCCCCCCCCCCCCTTTTTCAGTCCACAAACTGAACAAAAACAACCTCTGGGGATCCACCGGGGGTGAATAAAACCATTAATGAGCTGAGCCCCATGTCTCTGCCCAGTCATGCGATGCCCCTTCCCACAACTGAAATGAGACATTAGGGGAATATTCTGAGAATGTAATTGTGCTAACTGGAATAACACTCTGTTATGAATATTCACCCCTTGGGTTGTTGTGGTTTAACTTTTATGGTGTTAAATAACAATAAGAAACAGTTACAAAGAAGGTTCTGGAAATTAAAGCAATTTAATTGAGCATATTACATGGATTTTATCCATCCATTTGAACATTATTGTTGGGGGGTATTTTTTTTTAGACTGTTGTAGATTACTGTTTACCAAGCGAATAAAAATAAACTAGAATATTTAATTATATGAAGTAGTAGTATAAATAATATATTTATTTTTATGCCTTGTTTAATGTGACCATATTGAACAACACAGTTCAACAGCGCTAACTTTGTGTATCGATACTATGTGATATTTCTCTAATTAACCTAAACATGCACAAAACATATGCATGTCTCTTTGTAAGGAATGATAGAGCTGACAAAGAGCTTAGATATGTTTAGAATGAGGTTCACGTCTGGCTAATAATGCTGTGTTTTCTGTGCAATTGGATGCCAGTGTTTATGATACTACTAATAAACAATGTAGTGTTTACATCAGACACAGACTACCGACCCTGTCTTCTGGCCATGTGAATCTCATGCTGAAATGAGAAGTAGGCTGATGTAGTCTGTTTAAGCACTGTTTGAGTTGAGGTGGTCATAGATAACATGGTGTGAGAACCAGTAGTCTAATGATCTGTCGTACATAAACAATGTGGCAGTACTGTAACATGCAGCAGCGGGGAAACCATGGCCTGGTGGTCAGGGAACCACACTTGTGACTGGTTCAAGTTTGCTGGAGCAAAATCCTGAACTGCTGTGGATAGGGCTGCCCACCACTCCGGGCATGTGTGCTCACTGTCCCCTAGTGTGTGAATTCACTAGTATGTATGTGTGTGCAGTAGGTCTATGTACATGTTTAAATTTATGATTAGAGCAGCTACTTTGGGTTCTGAAAATTTGGTCTTTCATTTAACACTTGTGGGCATGCATATCACCAGTAGACCCTGCTAGATGTTGGAAAATGGGAGAGACTGTTTGGAGGTACATGAGACCTCAGGTTGCTACAAAAACCTGGCCTCTTGATCGTGACTTCACTTTGGAAGGTTATGCCAATAGTAGTGTGTGAGAAAATGTGACCAGTGGAAGTCAAGGGTTATGCAAACTAGAGTCCTCCCCCTCCAGAACAAATGGGACTACTTCAGATTTAGTGCTATCTACACAACATGAACTCAGGGACTGAGCCAGGGACTATCTTCACAAACCTTATCATTGTAATTGCTCATTATCGCAGTGTACATTTCACCCACTGCTAGTGTGAGGGAAGTGGTGTTGTCAGTAACCTACAAACTGCACACCCCAAAGCCTTTTTTCACTGGGGCCATTAATCATGCAAATCTGAAGTCGGACCTTGTTTACACAAATATCCGTGGCGCATACAAGGGTGCACCCTACCCCCACCTCAACTGCCCGGATCACATCTCACTTATTCTAATTCCAGCCTACAAACCTCTGCTCAAGTAGCCAAACCGGTTTTGAAACAGATGAGATCATGGATGGAGGAGGCCTACTCAGCACTCCAGGACAGTTGAATGATGAATTCACAAATTGGACTATAATCAAGAAGGCTACTGCTCAGGACAACTCCACTGAATTGGAAAGGACATACACCATCTTTGACAGGCTACACCAGTAAGGTCCTTCAAGACCATCACCACCTGAAGCTAACCAGAAGCTGTGGAGGACTGCAGAGGTTTATGTTCTACTGATGCCCCTAGGTCAAACAACAAAGCAGCTCCTAGCACAACAAGAACCAATCAGTCCAGGCCTGTCAAAAAAGCAAAGCTGAGCTAAGGACAGTGCCCCATCTGACCAATCATCAGCTATGGACAGTCACTTTTCAGATTTCCAAGTTGGGTATCCTAAAAGAGAGCCAGTAAGTTCTCCCAGAGTGCTTCAGGCCAACCGCCATCATCCCTATATGTCATTTATTTCATGCCTCAGTGACTTCCAACCCGTAGTGCTCCCTCCAGTCAAAAGGACCTTTTATCCACAGATGACTTCCTGAATGGGAGATCTCAGACTGTCAGGGTGGCCAATTCCCCACCTCTAGCACCACCAGTAGATTGAATACCAAAGCCTCCCAGGTCTGTGTGCTTATCCCCACACTCTTTCCACTGCTTACTCATGACTGTACAGCAGCTCAATTCGCAAAGAAATTGTTGATGACACTGCAGTGGTGTGTCAGTGTACATCTTGCAGGTTGGTGCAGAGTCTCTTAATGTTAATAAAATGAAAGAGATGTTTGTTGACGTCAGGAGGACCTGTAGGGACCACTTTCCACTGTACATCAATGGTTTAGATGTGGAAAAAGTCAAAAGCTCCAAATTCTGTTGCTTCAACAACCCACACATCCACAGACTCATGACCTTTCTGCTGCCTGCAACAAAGTACTGCAGTGTGCGTTCTGCTACAGCTAGGCTCTGCAACAGCTTTTTGCCTGAGGCAATCAGATTATTGAACACACTGCTGCCCCCTCCCCCAGGATCCAGCTGGATCAATAATCCTATCTAGCATCCATCATAGACTGATCACACGCATCTTAAGCAGTGCTGCACACTACACAAATGCTTGCACTAAATGTTTCCACTCAAAGATTTTACATCAATCCATATGCATTATTATGCTGTCTTGGTTGCCCTGCTTAGTTAGTGTTGTGGATTTGTTGTATATATTTTTATGTGTTTATTGTGTTATATAGTGTAAACACTGTTGTGTAGTGTATTTATTGTCTATGTGGTCTGATGTAATGGTGTTTAATGTTGACCTGAAGTATAGCATTCAATATATTGAGAGATGACAACAAAATCAGTTGACTATAATCGTGAACATGGGCTCTGAGTGGCTCACTGATCTAACGTGCTAGCACTATGGTTCTAGGATTGCAGGTTCCAATCAGAGGTCATGCTGATTGCCATCAGCAGCCGGAGTCTGGGAGAGAGAAAATGGCCTTTCTATTCTGGGTGGGTAGATGGCGCTCTCTCCTCACTTCACACCCAGTGTAAGGTGGTGGTTGGCTTCGCTTGTGTATCGGAGGAAACATGAGCATTGTATATATGATAGGGAAAGCAATACATCCCTTAGAGTGAAGTTCAAAGAGTGAAATGTTGTAATATTATATAACTGTAAAAAATTTGGACAGCTTGTTCCTCGTTGTGTCCATATGGCACTGGCCATGTTTATACTATTGCCCCCCACAATGGTACATTTACATTTATGGCATCTTATCCAGAGCAACTTACAAAAGTGCTTTGCTGTTCACTTAGAAAACATCCTTAGGTACTGCTCTGTTCCATCCATATCCATAAGCTTTCAGTAAATATGCATAAATACACACATAATTAACACAGTCTATATACATAAGGCACTTTCCATACTTCTGCCTGTATTTAGTGATGAGCCTTAAATCAGTATTTTGGAAACATCGCTTAGCCCCGCCCATCTTTTGCATTATGTTTACACCTATTGGTTTCTTTCATTCAAGTTCCCTGGTGAAGTGGCTCTCGTGCACCATGATTGACTGTAAAACTGCAACATAATAACAACTAAATAAGTACTAGCAGTTGCAGTCATGATGGCCACTCTTATATTTACAGCATTTGGCTGACGCTCTTTTCCAGAGCAACTTACATTTGAATCATGTTACACTGGTAGGAGAATGTAGAGTTAGAAGTCTTGCCCACAGACTCGTAATGGGGCAGTGCGGTGTGCTTGCCCGGCTGAGTAATCGAACCCACATCTGCCACCTACACCACCTCTTAATGAAGGGAGTGGGAATAAATTCATGAGTAAACTTTGGCAAGCCCTTGCCACCATCCAGCAGAAGTTAGAAGCTGCTGCAATTATAGACACTGACAGGCCTGTCATCAAGGAGGTCCAATTACATTACGAAGCCCCACCCCCACAAACACCCATGCCTATATTTTATAGGTCCCTCTCCCACAACCCATTAATCACATTGGGATTGCCCTTTAAAACAGAAAAGGCATGGTGGATAGGCTGTGGTAGTAGGGACTGGAATGAGACTAGAGGTGGTATTTTTATTGGTTTTAGTGGTTTTATTTCAGTGCAAATTCATGAATGTAAACAAATCATTCAAACCAGTTCCTCCTCTGAGAAAACTACCAGCCAGTTTACACTTGATGTACATTAAGGTTTGTTAAAGTACCTTAATTCGTTAGTTAGGAATAGGAGTGGTGTTCCTTGAGTTCCGAGACAATGGAAGAGCAGATAAAGACAAGAGAAACCAAACACAATGTGATGACATTTGTGAAAATGCCAGCAGAGCTGATGGATGGAGGTTGCGTCTGACAGGCACAACGACTGCTAACCGCCCCCCTCACATGTGAGGATGCAGTCAAAGGGAATCGTCACCCTTATTAATTACCACTATAACTGAATTTCATTAGGCCTTTGCCGGGAATGTCCATCTATAATTAAGTGCCTGTGCGTTAATAATAGATGCGCTCCAATGAATTTTTTACAGCAACATACTGCTGGAACTTTGCCTAACAAATGCACAGTAAGAGTACAAAATGCTGAATTCTGCTCGATAAGAGGTAATAAAAGATATCATAAATGGCCAGGGTGAATTAAATTTTTTATTTTTATTTTTTTTTTGGGGGGGTTCCACTAAAATAAATAACTAGTGAATGGAATTCAGACTGTAATATAAATAAAGACATTTTAATGGCATTTAGAAGAAGGTCTTGTCAACAACAAGTTGTCCTTCTAATAGCCTTTTCATTTGTAATTCTATAACCAGTTTCATGCAATTTTGCAATTAGTCTATGGATACTTCAGGGTTAAAATGTCCCAAACCATATTTTTTGCCTTAAGTCACAGATCAAATTTTTGTGTTCGTGTTGTATGTGAGTATAAAACTACCACTGTTTTCAGTGCTATGAGATGCTGAAATGAAGATGTGTGATGTAGCCAAAAATTGCACCAGTACTGCATAATTAAAATAATAATTAGAAGAAGAAACTTTTAAATAATTGCTTGAGAGTGAGTAAATATTAAAGCAAAAATGACAGTGGCAGATTTTCTTTATTGAAAGCAGTGCTGAGTAATAACTGACATATTCTGCTGGGACCATCCCTGCAATGTCTAATATATTCGTTTTAAAACCAGAGTGATCTGGTAGGTCTTTGCGTACTTACACCACTTCCTCTAACAGAACCAGAATTAGAACAGAAGAGAGCAGGCAAGCCAAAGGAGAGCGTGACTGGGTTAGTCATAAAACCAGGATGCAAACTGGTTTTACTTCTGAAAGGTGGAGAGAGCTCTATGATCTGAAAGGGTTCAAATCTGCTTTTTATCTCTTGTTTGAAAAAAAAAAAAAAAACAGCGGTTCACTATTTTTAGACAACATCACGTGCTATCTTTACTGTTGTTTAGTTAACACAACTTACACAACCACCTATAGGGCAGGCCGCCGCTCCATGTATGAGTGTATGTGTATTTATCGCTGTGTGTGGATGGGTAATATGTAGAGGACAAATTCCCCTGTGTGCAGCACAGTGGATCAATGTCCTTCCTTCCTTCCTTCCTTCCTTCCTTCCTTCCTTCCTAATACTCTAGACACCTGACTGAATTGTAGATCTTCTCAGTAGATTCCATTTTTAGTCTTCTAGTCATGGATGTTATTGCTCTGTAACAGTATTTCATCATAAATGAACCAAACAGTCTGCTCAAAACACAGCTATACACCTATAGTAACCGTGGTTATTCAGCCCACTCAGCACAAAAATACTTGTTAGTGTGCATAAAGGTAGAATTATATAACTATAAATATAGTTAAGTTACGTTTTCATATTTTAACATGAAATACAATGACAACCAAATCTGTGTCATATTTTTGACAAACAGTTCTACACCGTTCTAATCCTGCTATGCTATGGGGCTTTCCAACCCTCTCGCCCTCTAGCCTTTGCATCCAGTAGGGTGCAATACGTTCATGTTTATCTGCTCCAGAGCATCCTATTCTAAATGCATTTATTAGAAGGGGTGTCCACAAACATTTGGACATATACTGTATGTGAGAGCCATGAGGTTGCTAAGAGGAGTTTGCATAATACACTGCATCGATTAGCAAACCTTCCATTTTCCGTCTGAGCGCTCAACATGCTCTTTTTCCCCAAGCCTTTTTCACACCTCCTTCTCTCTCTCTCTCTCTCGCTTTCTCTCATCCATCTAATCCCTCCGGCTTCTGCCCTTTCAGCCCTTCTCTTCCTCTCACTTTCTTTCCTTTTCTCTCCGTCTCACCCTTTCTATCTCGCTGTATTGTCCTCTCCATTGCTGTGCTTTGGGTCATAAATAACTCAAAACACAGTTCTGTCTGGGGAGCTCTACCCATGTGAATTATGGGGAAGGTGGATGTTCAGGGTCTTTTATGCCTCTGTGGTGGGGGGGTTTGGAGGATGAGGGCTTGGTGAGCAGGTGGGAGCCGTCCCCGCAGGGGAAATATATACTTGGACAGTCAGACGATATGAATGCTGCATTGTGGACAGGATGGTAGTACTGTATATAACCAATCATCACAGACGTGCCCCAAAAGTGTAATTGGAAATCATGACTTTGTCAGTAAAGCTTAATCGTAGGGTCTAAATCCAGGACGTGCCATTGATTTTTACCCCCGAAGATGAACAAAAAATCCCTGTGTTTGTGCACCACCATAAATAACATTGTCATAGCAGCAAGTGCTCAAGAAACAATCAACAGTGATGCTGCAAGAGGCTTCTGAGAGGTGCAGCGGTCTAAGTGTCGGCCCTATCTTCCAGAGATTGAAATCTTAGAGTACAGACTTGCTAGGACAAGCCTGCCTCTCCCTTATCCCTCAGTGTGATGATAGCCATTGTAAGGGGCATCCGTTAACTGATGTAATGAAGCTGATAGCACTCTCCTCCAAGCACATTCAGCTGCCCAGTGACATCTAATCCCTGTTAATCAGTGCAATGCTATCCAACACAGCTGTTAGCTGTTAGTTGACATAACAGAATTAGCAGTTTGAGTATTCAGCTGTCCAGTGACACGGTATTCCACGTCTGCGGGGGAAGGTGTGTCCTTTTTTACTGTTGTATAGGACCATTTGATTTAAGAAATGAAACTATTATTATTATTATTATTATTATTATTATTATTATTATTATTAGTATTATTATTATTATTAACCTTTAGAACCCTAGGCCAATTTTGTGGGATGTTTTCATACTTTGACATACTTTTATTTGCCAAATAATTCTAATATTACTCTAATTTGTCTTCATTTGAGTTGTAATAATAAAAAGGATTTAGATATTTGTATGAATTTGACCAGGTTTTGATCAAACATTTTTTCCCTATAAGGATTAAACAACATTTTCATCTCAGAACTCCTGTTGGGAATTGATCGTCCAGACTGGTTTTCAGATGAAAATGTAATATTGTTTGAGGAATTATTTGTAATGATTAGATTGACAAGGATATTTCAGTTCAAAACACTTGATCAGTGAGTGATCAATTATTCAAATAAAATAACAAAAACAACCCGAATGTGCTTTATCATTTTTGTTACTTATGTTTATATCAGTATTATCCTTCTCAGGTTTTTTATTTTATATTTTGAACATTGTTTGGGCAATTTTAATGACACTATTAGCTCCACCCCCTCTCAGTCAGAGTGTGTATGCAGGTTGAGCATGTATTGATCATATTCATAACTGATGAAGCCTAGAAATGGCATGAAACTACCCACAAAATGTGGATCTCAGGTTTTAAGAGTTAAAGTGGAGAAATACATTCATCAATATTTTTATTACATTATTTGGACTTCTGTGAAATATTTAAATGAACTTATTAATTACAAATAATTCACCACAAGTATTGCATTTTCAGCTCAAAAAGTGTCCTGGATGATCAATTTCCAAAATTATTTCTAAGGCTGTTTTAGTCTTTGAGCCAAAACAAAAACAACAACAACAAACAAACAAACAAACAAAAAACCCACACAATTGAATTCATACAAATATCTAAATTCTGTTAACATTTACATCTCAAATGAAGACAAGCTGCATATGATCTCCTAAAAATAACTATATCTGGTATATGTGACTCTCTCTTATAAATATTTTTCTAATGTTTTGGTGAATAAAAGTGTGTCAAACTATGAAAAGAGTCTAAAGTTTTAATGAGATGAGAGACGTACGATTCCTTTATTCAGAAATGAAGTGCAGTATTTCATTAGTGTCCACCACTGTAAGCTAGGTATTGAATGGAAACTGTAATTACTGGTCCTCCTGAAGGAGAGCTTTGAAGATGGTTATAACACACACACACACACACACACACACGTCCAATCATGATGTTTTTTCATTTGTTTGTATTGCTTCGTGCTTCGTGCAAGCCAACACTGCTCTTCATTTGTCCTGTAGACAGAAACGGCTGCGAGCCTCATTTGGGCATGTTGCCAACTCTAACATGAAGAATAACCTCAGAGCTTTGTGAGCAATGAAGTGCCCAAACCTCCATTTGTATCTTAATTGGATCTCCTTTGCTGCCATCTAAAATGCACTGCCCCGGGTCTCTTGGGAAAGGACCGCGAGAAAGGACTCCACGGCACCAGTGGTCCTTCTGCTGTAAATACACGTTTTGATGCACATGTTCTACAGCAGTCTCGTTGTCCTGTCAATAGCAGAACCAGGGTTATGGTGGTGTTTGCTTGGTTCATGTAGTGATAAGCAAGGGGTCTCAGCTGCCTCTCTCATGGGGAAGCTGTTTATTTGTTCCAGGAAAGAGCACTGGGGCTCAGTTTGAAGAAAGGCGCTTGTGTTTGTTAGCAGAATCATTAAAGTGGAGCCTTTCCCTTTCTGCCTTATCAGAAAGCTTCTCCCAGCAGCACAGGCAGTCTGAACACACACACACACACACATACACACACACACACACACTGAGCAAATAAAAGTCAGTCTAAGGTTTTGGGAGCATGGAATATTCTCTCTTTTTCCTCTCTCTCTCTCTCTCTCTCTCTCTCTCTCTCTCTCTCTCTCTCTCTCACACACACACACACACACACACACACACACACACACACACACACACAAACCCATATTTAGAATCATATCAGGGGTATATGGCCCATATTTTGTGCTCTGGCTCACTTTGCATACTGCTACCTTTTCATCATCTGTCAACCCGAGCTGCCTCCCTCCATCTCCACACATACATTCTGCAGATCAGTGATGGCCATTACAAGATCATCTAATCTGGTTATGTAGTCCATTGAGCCAGAGTACATTGTGTAACTTCGCTTCAGTCTTCCTGGGCTGCATAATGTATGGAAATAAATGCTTAAAGCGAATGCTCTCAGGCACCAGCAGAAGAGCAGGATTGAACCAATCCCCTTTTGACAATTAAGATCTCCAAGCTTTGGCTTGGAAGCACAACTGTAGAATAGGCCAGTTTGTCTCATTGTCATAGAAGAGCCGCACTTTGGGGGCAGTTACAGGCTTCATGACTCAGGAGACATGATACACATATTCATCACACACTGAAGAGACCACAGTGGCTGTAGAGAAGCTACAGCCACTGTGGTCTCTTCAGTGTGTGATGAATTGTCAGGCGACTAATCCAGCACAGAATACGACTAAAATTCACTCAATCCCAGTTTAAAAGCCCAAGCAACTTCCAGCAACTATTGCTCTTTCCAAGTGTGTATGCTTAACCTGCATATACACTCTGACCGATAAGGGGGTAGAGTTAATGATGTCACTGACCCAGATTTTGGGTTACAAAGATTAGAATGGCTTTAATTCATGCTTTTCAGATTGATGTTATTTATCCACACTTTGTCCAATGTACAAAGAAGTGCATCTCATATCTTTGAATATGAGATACATCATCATACGTCTGAAAAGTCTTTTTTGATATATTGTTGAGAACTTTAATATCTAAGGGTTTATAAGGTCTATACGGGACCACATTCATGGAGTCAGTCATTTTTAAAAGTGCAGAAATGCAAGACTAAACATCTAGCCGCGGTCGCCAGTCTTTCCACAGTCTGTTGATGTGTTTGTGTGTATATGTGCGTGCCAGTTTGCCTCTAATCCATCATGGGAAAAGTCTGCTTAGACCTGACCTCCAGAACAGAATGGAACTTTATCATTTTTTTCGCTTTCAAGGGAAAACCCGGCCAAACACCACAGCCCTGCAGCTCCCAGCTCATCCTCTCAGCCATCGATCGGCTCAGTCTGGTATTGACACAGCACGGGAAGATGATGTGTGCTGATTTGTGCCCATTCTCCAGAGAGCTTTGGTGGCAGGGGTAAAGCGAGCGATGGTGGATCAGCAGAGACCCCCATGATCTCCTGCAGTGCTGTGCTGCCTGTGTATCCCTCCACAGGCCCTGGAGACACACCACTCCGTCTGCCATTGCCGTCGGAAGCACAGAAGTGTCTCTTGTTTGTGTGTGTGTGTGTTGCGGCGTGGGTGGGGGGTTGTGAGAGAGGACTCTCAGCCTGACCTTATCGATGCACTCCTGCTATGAATTGCTGATCGCCTGGCAATTACTTTCTGTCAGCTAAGTCACAATTCACAACTCATCTTCTCACCCAGCAACAGAGCCACAGCACCTAATGGCTTCCAGCGGCAGACTACAGTAACCCAACCATTAATGCCGCAGGGTGTTTGGAGTACACTTGTGGTGCATCTGAAACCATTACAAAAAAATTCTATGTTGAATAAAACATTGGTAAATCATTTTCTGCATTATTTCATTCCCAAGAAAATAAATAAGAAATGGACTAGCAGCACCTCTCCACCTTTACACTCTTAAACTTGGGAAGGATTTAGGAATATGCATAATTACGCAAATTTGAAAAGCCTTCATTTCCTTCCTGAATTCAAATCCCACCTCTAACCTCCCACTAATCTGATTATGCCATGCTATTAGCTTTGGTATACTGTGAAATGGCTACAAAACAAGCTTACGCTGATCAACCATAACTTTATGTCCTCGTTTTTTTCACATACTGTCCATTTTATCAGCTACTCTTACCATACAGGAGCACTTTGTGCTTCTATAATCACACACTATATTCCATATGTTTCTCTGTTTGCTTCCTTTCACCCTGATCTTCAATGGTCAGGACCCTGCAGGACCACCACAGAGCAGGTATTATGTGGGTGGTGGGTCATTCTCAGCACCGCAGTGACACTAACATGGTGGGCTATGCTGATATGAGTAGATCAGACACAGCAGTGCTGCTGGAGTGTTTAAACCCCTCAGTGTCACTGCTGGACTGAGAACAGTCCACTAACCAGAAATATCAACGGCAGCAGCAACAGATGAGTAGGAGTGTATAATAGAGTGGACAGTGTTTAAACTCTCCAGCAACACTGCTTTGTCTGATACAAAAATGTCAGTGTCACTACAGCACTGAGATTGACCCATCAACCAGCTCCAACAGCCCATCTAACAGTCCTGTTGCCATATTACCATTGTCTGAAACCAAGGTAAGATACAATGTTGTTGGCATTATGTCATTATTATATGTTCTCTTGTACATTTTCAAATGTTACTGGATCCTTATGAGGTCATTAAGGAAATGATATGACTGTAGTTTAGTATTAAAATACTGGTTTCAGTGGGCTAAGTTGGCCATTGATCGTCATTGTAGTCAAAAACCTGGTCATCCAGGTGAAAATATACAATATATGCTGTTAAACTTGTTGGTTAATAAGTGCTTAACCAACACAGTGTCTATGTTGGATTTAAGCTTTGGTCAATTTTGGTTGTGCTGGTTTTGCTGGTCGAGGTTTGAGAATCGTTGTAACTTAAGCATGTATTTTGGGACCTAATTTGAAATGAAACCAGATTCTGTACTTTCACCTCGTAGTTGTTAGTTCATTGAAATCCAATATGCAGCCCCTGCTGTAATCATGTGATTTGCACATATATTTAAGACCAGAAAGCACCCGTGAGTATCAACTTATTTAAAGAGCACACTGCCCAAAACTATGCACCCTTTATAAACATAAATTCCCTCTACTCTATCTGACATTTTGCACTTTAAATAAAGATCGGTTTACTCTAGCCTCACCCCTTGTTATCCTGTTCACCTTTTGTAGTTTCCCACCCAGTCTTTCTTGTTTCTCAGGTATTATTTGTCTGTACATACTGTAGGTCTTTGTTTTTGTTCTTGCTTTTTATGTGCCTCTAATGCCATGTGGCTTAAACCTAGACCTGTGCTACAAAGGGTTTTGAATTGATACTGATCTTTGGTAAGAAAATATTGTCTGGGGAGATATGCTAAAGTGTTCAAGTGTTCTTTTCTAAAGACATGCACCCTTTCGCTTGGACTGTAGGAAACCACTGTGTGGACTGTAGGATATGGAGTTCATAGTATTGATAGGACAGGAGGGAGTGTTCGAAAGTGTGACGGCTGGCCCCTATCAGTTTTGTTGGTTGGTTTGGATTTCTTTTTTGGTTTTGGCAAAAGCTCAGTTCAGTTTTTAATAAGCAATTATAATGATCTGTTTAATAATTCTAAAGGCCATGGCACGATGAAAAAAATAATATTTGTATGTCCGTGCACAAACAATGTTCAAGTTCAAGTTCAAACAAGTTCATGGCTCATTTGTATGCTGTATTTGTAATACATGTTTGTTCCAATAAGTTAAATTCAGCAAAAAAAATGGGTAGAACATGCCTCACTGACCAATTTTAGGTGTAATATCACAAATAATGCTGCTTAGCCAATCAGATATATGCTTTATTATGAGAAGAGTTAACTCCACACTTCACTGGCAGTTATATGCTGATTTCTAGGCTTCAAAACTCCACATATCATAAGAAACTACATGTTTTACCCTAACTAACCATTATATCAGTGTCTCATGAAATATCAGCAAGTGCTCCAAACAAACAGCGAAAAATCACTCATTTCCAACAACATTCCAGTGAATGTTTTCTGCTCTGTCTATGTGTACATGCTTGACTTGCATGCAATAGGGACTGGTTTATTTGGGTTACAGTTGAAAATGAGAAGGGAGGGACTGTTTGCTCTCTTTCTTTGCTCAAGAAGAGTTCAAATTTCAGAATAAAAATCTGAGAATGGATAATACAGGACATTTAGTTTGTTTTCTATTTATTTGGACTACTGTCAAACATTTGTACTAATTAAACTAATCATTGTAAATATCCTTGCTAATCTAATCACCACAAATAATTCTTCAAGCGTCTTGCATTTTCATCTTAAGTACACTGTGGATGATTAATTATCAAAAGTTATATTCTATGCTTGGGTAAATTGTTGACCAAAACATGGTAAAATTCATAAAAATACTTAATATTCTGTTACTGTTATTTGAATAGCCTAGAATTTTCTGAAAGTAACTGGTATGTGTGACTGTCTAATATTATAATATTATGTTTTGGTAAATAAAAGTACATCAGATATGAAAACATCCCACAAAACTGGCCTCAGGTTCTAAATGTTAAAATGTAGAAACACAAGAAAACATATAATTTCAAGTAGGTTATAATTTTAAAAATGAAAATCATATAAATCATATAGCATTTATAAGTTTTATTTTATGAAATTCAAATACTCCTACAGTGTCCTGTAAATGTTGGAGGTACTGTGTTCATCACATTAGACTCCACTAAATGGTCTCATGATTCCTAAATATACTGTCACTGTATAAACATGGTCTTAAACTAATGTAAAGACTGTCAACATTACACACACACACGCACACCATAAACTGTCTGTTTTTGACATCTGGAAACAGCTCTAGGGCAATACAAAGGAAAGCACCAGGTCCTATATTCAGCACATTTTCCTTGGCCATATCTGCAGCTTTTGTTTGTGTGGGACAGTCCAGTGAATACAAACCCCAAACACAGTATGAGGGTGCCCACCTTCTCACAGGCCTTTTCCTAAGTGACAGCAAACGACACTGTCTTATCTCTGCCTGAGTGTTCCGCATTTCTCCACATCTCTGTCTCTTACAGGTGTTTTTCCATGTAGAGGGAATGAATTAATATGGATTATGTTTACTCAGGCTTGATGTGCACACACACAGACACACATACACACACACACACACACTCACACACACACACACACACACACACACACACACACACACACACACACACACATTGCATAAATAGAAAATGTCAGCAAGCGGTGACAGGGGAGGGTTAAAGGAGGAGGGGTGCGGCTGAGTTACTGTATGTGCTAACAGAACGGATGAGACTGCGACAGTCAGCGCATGAGGGAGCGAGGGAGGGAGAGGGAGCAGAAATAAGACCCTGCCGGTTTCAGGATCTCATTTATGTATGAACGGCACAAAACAGGGCTCTTTTGAGAGCACACCTAGGAATTACTGACTGAATCACATTTGTGTTGATTTAATCCTTACCTGCATCCCATTTGTAAATGAAAAATCACTTCCCCTCAAACCTCATTTCCATCTCTTCCACCCCTCCCACCCTGCCCCCAAGTCTGCGCAGGGTGCTCTAAGGGCAGTGCACGACATATGTACTGTAAGAGTATGTGCTTTTTGCATTTTTCCGAGACAAAGCGTCTCAAATCGATTGGAAAATCTGAAAAAATTCAGCCGAATGTACAGGAATGTTGCTAAGAGGAGGCCGTGGTGGACAATTCCAACCCATTTTTGATTGCACACCTGATCCAACCCATCAGTTAAAGGTGCTGCATATGATTTCAATACACTTTTTATTAAAGTTGATGTTTCAAATGGGAAGTAATTTGAAGAGAAACACAGCACAATTCCAATTAACAACAGGGGGCGTTTTTGCTTGTGCACAGGTGAAGGGAAGTGGGAGACCATCTGGCTCATGCTACATGTTGAGCTACACAAGGAGAGATGGTCAGGAAACATCCAAAAAGGACAAGATCACAAGAACAAAAGCTGAACATAAAGTCCTAGATCAGATGAGGGCAAAGACGTGTAAGCAGGGGAGAGGTGTTTGGATGGTGGACAGGCATGCCAACATTGAAGGGCATCAAAAGGAATGAGGATGCTCTAGGCCTGATAATCTCAACTGCTTGCTTAGCTTAGTTTTAGAAGCACATTATAGACCACATATCACCTATAAAAGCCTATAAAGCCTCTCACATACAATTGCTGGCATTTCTAACTTCTATATCTAGTCTCTTCTTGCAGTGGTTTTCCACCAATTGTGTGGAGATTGCCAATCTGCAAGGATCAGTAGGATGTTTGATTATCGCTTCTGGTAAATATAGTATGTCTGTGGAGACTCAGAAAGTGAACCGCAGTGTCTTCATGGCATTTTCCTGAACCCTGTGCTAATTATTAGAGATGGCAACTGGTTGATTTAACACATTTGGTTGAGTCCCACAGGATTCTATTGTTGGGCCTCTGAAACTGTGCTCTGATAGGTTTACTTAAAAGTAAACACAAAGAACAACAGAAAAAAATGATGAATACATGCATTCTATGGCTCCTGGGTATTGTTAGGATTGACCTTGGTTAACTTTTGGCTTTAGATTAAACTTAAGGTGGAAATTAAGGAATGTTTTCTAAATAATTAAATGAAAGTTTGTCATTTCCAGTGGTCATCCAGATATAGTACACTTTGTATGACCCCATGTCATGACATTGGACAAAAACAAATGTTTGTGTGTGTGTGTGTGTGTGTGTGCATTCTGGTCCTTTTCTCCCCTCACCCCAGTGTTTAGTGGCAAGGTGTTGACGCAGTAGGAACTAGCACAATTATCCTTTCTGACCTTTCAGCTATTCCCCTGGCTCTCCCTGCCTACCTTGACAAACTCAGAGCAGACTGGAGGAGCCTGTATGTGTGTATGTGTGTGTGTGTGTGTGTGTGTGTATGAGGGCACGCATGTGTGAACGTTTGTGTGTGTGTATGTGCATCTGTGGGTCTCCGGAAGGACGAGAAAGTTGGCGAGGACACGACAGTCGGGCCATGTGATTATTATGTGCTACTGAGCACGCCGGGTAACCTGATTCTTTCCAATCACCATAACAGCTTTTACGTTGTATAACAGTTCTAATATCAATGGGGCGGTAAATATGTATGCCATTAAAACCACAATCAGGGAATGCTGTTTGTTTCACAACAACACAAAAGCTGGCCTACAAATAAATGTTATGAAGGTCGGAGGGCAGGTGCTGGGCAAGGTTTCCATGTTTGGTATGCAGGAGGAATTTAATTTAGAGGAATTTCATATCCTGGAGCTCATTAGAACCTATTTGTTAGTAGAAACTATTTCTTATTAAAATTTTATGCACAAAGAATGTCATTAGGAAAGCCACTGTTAATAATGTGCATATAAGTAAAAATGCTTACAACCTAGACTATGTAGACAAAAGAATTTGGGACACCGGCTTATTCAGAGTTTCTTCAAAAATGAAGGGTATTAGAAGTGTTTCTCCTGCTTTTGTTGGACTAACTGTCTCTACTGTCCAGGGAAGGCTTTCTAATATGGTTTGCTGTGAGTGTTAAAAGAGAAAAAGTCCAATTTAAAATTAAGCCCAATCATTTATTTCTTTGGGCCCAAAATGAGAACCTGTTTTGTCACTATTTAGAAAGAAGAAGATACACGACCCTTTAAAACAGTCTTCCATTTGCTTTAATCTTGGTTCATATGTGCAGTTGGGTACTGTCTGTTTAATGGTGGGAATGAATGCCATGCCTGTTCATAACAGTGCCTAGTGGCAGCATGTATAGTGTGAACAATAATGGTCCTAAAAGAGAGCCTTGTGGGATTCCATGTCTCATTATTGTGTAAGTGGAAGATGTATGAATAAATACAGATCAGTCGGATCTGAACCACGAAAGGGTTGCTTGTGTGCAAAATCACTTCTCAAAATGGTTCTGAAGGCAGTTCTCTGAGCTTTATATATGGATACATCAAAGGTGTGCAGTTCAGTTTCATGTCTGCAGCTTCTATCCATTCTTTTCTTTACCTCATGTCATACTGCTTTGGAGGCAGCTGGTTAGGTTTCCAGGTGGTTTTCTGAGAAACCAACAACATATAAAAGTAGTTTGTTTAAAACTCAGATTAAATCTCAAATTGAATTGCACACCTTTCATCCACATGTAAAGCCCTGAAGAGCAGATACATGTGTCTAAAGCTCTGCCTACAGGTTGTTTTAAATGGTTGCTCTCTGAACCAGTTGCATTTTTTCCTGCCTCAGAGGCAGCGCTTCCATTCAAACCAGCTTGAGTGATTTTAGATTTAATGTGCTGTTTGTTTTTTCATAGCTATGCTTTGTGACAACAGCTACAAATATATTTGCTTTGATTTGATTTGAAGAGCATTAGTGGAGTCAGGATGATCACCACCTTCATGCCAAACATTCCACTGCTCCACAGATCAATGCTCAAGCTCATGCCTGGCACAATCATGGTGCCAGCATGTTCCTGTTCATCTGCTCCAGAGAATCCTATTCTATTGGCAATACTTCTCTACAGGGACTAGACAAGCTGTGTGTGCACTTGCACATCTGTGTCAGCAATGGATACAACTCAAAGAAGCTGGATAGATTCATTAGGCATGGCGTTTATGTTAGTCTTAGAATACTTTGGAAAAGTGAATAAAACTATTGCTGTGAATAAAGTACATTAATTTATTCTTTCACTCAGAGAGCTGGCACAGAGTTCCTGTTGAGTAAACAACAACTGATTATACACAAGACCTGCTGACATATGACAAGTCAAGTGTGTCCTGCGGCTGGTAAGAACGAGGGCTTTTACGAACCAGTATGCTGTACATGAGTCATCTGTGATGGCGTGTGGGAGGGTTGACCTTTGGGCCAAACCTGCACATTACACGCTTTTTCCAGCACAAAAAGGAAGTCTGTTTGAGCTGGAGCAATGCGCGGAATGTTGACTCCGCCATCTACAATTACAGCATAGAAGATCTTTAACGGTAGGCCTGCAACTCCTGTTTAACTTAACCAGCCTTGAATAAGTCAGTGGAACGGGAATGCATTATACATTATGCAAAGAGATTCTGCTGCATGTTCTATGTCATGTATTGCAAATGGGCATTAAAATTGCTCCATTACTTCCCTAGAATTATGTAATTTTGAGGTAATTGGGCCAATGGCTCACCAGAATTCTAGAGAACAATTTGCTCTCGACGAACCCTTCTTCTCTGCTGTGGAAATAAAGTCCACTCACAGTCCTTCGTTGAATAATTCTGCGATCGCTATTCATCCTCGTAGTCTTTTATACCGAGTGTGAGCAGTTGCCTGCCAGTTATCACATTCTCCAAATATTGAGAATTTGAAGATAAGAAAGCAGGGTGTGCGCCTAGGAGGCTCCTGAAGCACAAACATCATCAGCCCTGATGCCTCCAGACTCCAGTCTGAAAACGAGAGCCATAAAAAAAAAATCCAATGCAATTTCTATGTAAATGCATTTCACAGCAGAGGAACTGGCTGGCATGAGGAAAATACAGCACACGCTATTGCACCGACAAAAAGCGGCAACAAATCAATCTGTCAGAGGACAAGATCTGGTAAGCATTCTATCGGATGGCCTGATTGGTCTTTCATCAGGTTGGGTGGAGCCACACATTTAGGGGGATATCTGGCATTTAGCCCGCCACTGTCCCTTGAACAAACACAGATCACAGATCATGGACATGGTTTTATTTTAGTGCTGTATGTGTACTATGATGAAGCTTCAAATTGATCATACAGCCTCGCAAATGTGCTTTAAGAAAAATGCTTCCTTTTAATTTGATATAGAAGCATGGAGATGAAAAATGAATTCAGTTTACATTGGTATTAATAACAGGGATTTTATTTTTTGCCATGCTAAAGACTGGGCACCCCAGCTCAAAATATCTTTTTCTGTGACTGTGAATCTATTCATCTTCTGCAATTTCTTTGGTTGCTTGCTTACAAGTTACCTAGCTAAGTAATGTTGTGCAGCAAAACAGGGAACACCCCTGTCACGGCTGGTCCAAATATCGGACACTTCTGGGCCTTGTTCAGTTCCTCTCTCTTCTTCGCCAGTTGGATAGAGGAACTTCCAAGGCATTCCCAGACATCCCAACTCTCCTGAGGATCCAGGAGTTTCTCACATATTATATAATATATATATGGCTGCTGCCTGATGCCCACAGGTCAGATTAAATCTTCCAGAATCTAGTACAAATGGAAATGAGTGCACACAAACCTTCACAAATCCTTCTGTTTACACGCTCCTCTCGTGTATGATTTTCATGAAGTGCATGCAAATAGGAAGGTTTCTGGTTGGCCTGTTCTTTGCAAAGAAGTCCAGGAGTACCTCCCTGAAATACGTTTTTGCAACTTCGGATGTCTGCCTTCCGTAGGAATTCCCAATTTACTCAAATCGACAGGCTAAGGAAATGAGGGGAACTAGGCATTACAACCAAGTGGCTGAAATTGGGGGGAACTGTATGGACTATTGAGAATGACATTTTCTGCATTAATGCTCTATTAATATAATGGAATTGAAGACGTGCTTCTTGTCATGGAACTCTCCGTGTTGACATGCAGTAAAGAAAAGATAGCTGTGGAATGCTGCCCTGGAAGCTATCTGTATAGATTTCCAGGCAGTTTCCTGCAAAACCAACACCTTATATAAAAATAATTTCTTTATAACACAATGTCAAACTGAACTACAATAACTCACCCTGCTGAACCTGAAGCCTGAAGAAAACATTCAAACTCTGCATTTCTCAAGAACTACCAATGCAGCACCTTAAATCTCCTGCCAATCTTACTGTGTTTTTATTTGTATAATCTATTTCATATTTCTTGTTAAGCAATGTGTTTACAGTTATTATTGTTATTATCATTATATTTTCAGTATTTAACATTTTCAGTGGTTAACATTTTTTTTTCTTTCTTTGTCCTGGTCATTTCTGAATTCTGGTCATTTCTGAATTCTGATTTTTTTTCCCCCGACATCTTGTGTATGAACTCAGGAAGCTGTTATTAGCTGCTATTACAGCTTATGGGGATCCAAAACAATAAAAATGCTTGGACCAGATGATCTTAGGTACCCTTACACTATTGAAAATGACATTTTCTGCATTGCTCTGTTAATATAATGGAATTGAAGCCATGCCTCTTAGAGGGACAGGTCATGGTACTCTCTGTGCTGACATGCAGTAAAGAAAAGACTGAATAGAAGCTGTGGAATGCAGCCCTGGTAGCTAAATAATTATTTTTTTCATGGAGTTTCTGCGAAACCAACACGATATGAAAACAACAAAATCTTAAAACAACAAAATCTCAAAAGGAATTACACATCATATCCACAGATAAAGCACTGAGTAACAGATACACATCACTAAAGCTCTGCCTACTATTTTATTTTAATTAGTTTAATTGGTTGTTTTGTGTCTGATTATTCTGAGATTGTTAGAGCTGCCTCCAGAATCATTTAAGTAGTGATTTTCTTTTATTCCAGCTGTGACATTGAGGGGTTTAAACACTCCAGCAGCACTACTGTGTCTGATCCACTCATACCGGCACAACACACACCATGTCAGTGTGACTGCAGTGCTGAGAATGACCCACCACCCACACAATAGCTGCTCTGTGGTGGTCCTGTGGGGTCCTGATCATTGAAGACCAGGGTGAAAGGAGGAGAATGAAGTCTGCAGAGAAACAGATGGACTACAGTCTGTGATTATAGAACTAACCTGTATAATCAGTGGAGCTGATAAAATTGACAGAAATATAGAAATGATAGTTATAATGTTATGGCTGTTCATTGTATAGGAAATAGGCTATTTTTGTGTATTTTGAAATACTTGTATCATATAATCAATTATTTGACCAGTATTTATTATATACACAATCTAAGTATGAACATACTGTATATGGCTTATATTGGGAACTAATATATTATCATATTTTTTCATATAAATTCGACACATTGTGTGTGATATTCACCAAACAGGGTCGTACTTAGTACTGACTGTACGAAGTGCCTCAACCTCTGCTCTGGGCCCTTTTTTGTCATTTTTAAACTGAAAAAAGATGGACATAAATTAATCTTAAACCCAAAAAATCTTACTTATAACATTCAATAAATGAATTATTCAAATTGATGTCTTTTTAAATCATAAAACAAATAAGCTTGGTGTACAACATACACACTACATCTCCTCTAACATCCTCGGTGATATCAGAAGCCCGTCTTTTCATCTGCAGAAAGGCCATAAAGCAACAATTTATGATCAGCAGTAAATAGTTTATTTTTTTCCATTCTTAATTTTGTTTAAGCACAGCAGCCAGTACCTTGGGAAAATCAAAGAGCCAATTAAACTTTATAGCTGCTGAGAATTAAGGCCCCTCCTCCCTCAGGGCGGAGCTTCTTGGTCTTCATGGGGACAAGAGGGGGGTCATCATAATGGAGTTCCCCTATTCTTACTGAGTGATGTACATGCTTGATGTTGGAACACTGTGGGAGCTCTCATATCCCATTTATAACAGAATCAAATAAACAGAGAGCAGACCAAGCACAGAACAGAGCCTCCTTGCTCAGCTGGATGGTAGCCATGTAGATAATAAAAGAGTCTGAAACAACAAGTTTTGATGTTTTAAGGAGGGTAAGGATGGTTGATGCAGGGTATCATGTCATATTGTGTTTCGCGTCAATGCATTGTATGAAGTTTTGAAACTTTAGCAGTGCTTACCCACTACATCAAACTTTGCTATTTCTAAAATGTGAGAAAAATTAGGGGTTTTTTTTATGATACAGACCCTTTAACTATGCTTTGATGTCCCTCACTGAATGGAAAAGCATTAAAGAACCCCTCCTCTGACTGTACCAAAAACCCTGAATCCTACCATCATCTCCTTCTGAGTAATCAGCAGAAATTGTAATGTGATTCTTGGACACTGTTGAATTTCCAGCATGAGAAATGGTTGAATGCATAGTAAACGTGCAATGGACTCTCTCAAGTCCTTACATCAGAAGGCCAATTCAATTTTTCAGACGTTATTCAGTTAGCTCAAGGCACAGTGAGGGTGTGCAGCATGAAAAATGCCCTTGACTTCAGACAGCCAAAACACACACCCATCCTTTATTCCGATGCCAGGGGAACTCAGAAGCTATTACGGCCGCAGCTTCAAATGGTCTTGTCTTTCTCCTCATTATTAATCATGCCTTTTCACTGGCTAAGATTGGACATAAGCATTCCCCTGTTCATTCAGGCAGGCAAACACTTTCCGAGGCACTGTTCCAAAGAGTTCCTAGAGCGCGTTGAATGCGAACACACACAAACAGACACCCATAAAGTGCAGGAATTTTATTTAACAACGGTAGGATCGGATAAATATGGGATTATGGATTTGGTAATGTACAGCATTATACTAACTTATCTCCATAACTGCTCCCATGGTGTTCAGGCCTGTCAGAATCTATTTCCAGCTAGATGAGACTGGAATCGGTTACTGCTATTTGGGGGAGGGTTGGGGGGCAACTTTTCAGATATGAGACATTTCTATTCTTGCACTTTATGTAAGAGCAGAAATATGTTGAGGCACAAGGGGGATAACAACAGTGTAAACAAGAAAAATTATCACCTCAGATGCTTGTCCAAATGTTTGGGGACACATCTTCTAATACATGCATTCAGCTACTATAAGTTACACCCATTACTGACACAAATGTGCACATGCACACACCGTTTGTGTAGTCCCTGTAGAGAAGTATTGCCAATAGAATAGGAATCTCTGGAGCAGATGAACATGAACCTATTGGCACCATACCTAATGCCAGGCACGGGCCCCCAGTATTGAGCTGTGGGGAACTGCAATCTGTAGAATGATGTAGCTCCATCCAATACTTTTGGGATGAGCTGGGGATGAGGTGCAGTGGTGATCACCCAACATTCTGACCTCTTTAATGTTTTTTTTTTTTACTGAATGCAATCAAATTCTCACAGCACCGCTTCAAAATGTAGTAGGTGTGAAAGTGTTACCGCTAACCCTGCAGTATGGAGGCTGTAATTTAGCATGGCTTGCTTTCACTCTGACAAAAACTGGTTGATTCATATAATATGGGTGTAAATAGGGTTGGTTAATGTCCATCCATTTTCTGAACCGCTTATTCCTGAATAGGGTCACGGGGGAGCCGGTGCCCAGCCGGCAACTCTGAGCGCAAGGGCAGGAAACAACCCTAGGCAGGGCGCTAATCCATCGTAGGGCACACACATGCATCCACACACTAAGGGCCACTTTAGAGTCACCAATTCACCTACCATGCATGTCTTTGGACTGTGGGGGAAACCGGAGTACCCGGAGGAAACCCACGCGAACACGGGGAGAACATGCAAACCCCACACAGAAACTTCCCAGGCCCCACCCGGGGATCGAACCCAGGTTCTTCTTGCTGTGAGGCAACAGTGCTATTAACCCCGATATCTGTATGGATACATGGAGTTCAGTACTATTTCCCAATCATACTTTTTGGTATTTTATTCTTACTGTTTTACCAGAAATGTGAAACTTTGAACTTGAAAATATTTTATTTACACACCATATGATGTTACTTTAGATGTGTTGCCATGCTTGATGTATTATCATTTACATATAAAATTTGGACCAATTGCCTTTTGTGCTATTTATAGAGTTTGGTAGTTCTGCTGTGTTGTGATATTCACTATACTGGGCTGAGTGATGGACTCCCAGTGTGTATCCCTTGCTTCTCCAAGGGGCTCACTAGTTTTACTCATTTTACCCCAGTTTTGGGTGAGTTTGAGTTTGACATGGTAACAAATTAACTGTTGGCACACGCCAGCCTGAAACCACTGCGCGAGGCTTGTCTCCTGATAGACACAGCACATGTCATGAAATGAAAGCTAGTTCTGTTTGTCTTGCATTGAAATGTAAGCTACAAATATATTTATTGTTAGTGTATTGCTTTAATACATTTTGCAAAAAGCTACAGCAGAAGTATAACTGGACTTCACATTATTATGTGTTTTTAATCCCTGGTTCACCTGCGGGCTTCATCAGCAGGCATGCTTCTGATATATGCGACCTCAATGATATATGCTCGACATGTTATGATGAAGTTCCTTTTATGACAAAAACAACCTTTAAGGTCACTCTGGAGAAATATATGTACGATTGTTGTCAAAACCCACAAATGACAGAAGGATACACAACAAATACACTAGCCCAACAACTGGCCTGTCAGATTTCCTGCAGTTACATTAAAGGACCTTTCCTGTTTCCAGCATAGGGGGTTGTACCACAGCCCCTCTAATTTCATTAATGGATGAAATTACTTATTGCTACTTATTCAATCTTATACCTATGACTCGTGATCAATAATATTAAACAGTCTTTAATATAAATTAGTGCACAGAGCTAGAGTAATTTCATTTGAGGGGTCCAGTATTCCTTTATTGCACTGGGACCCTCAAGACCCTACTTACAGCCTTGGTTTATTATTGTGATCTGAGTCTAGCTTTTTTTCCTTTCCACTGTTGTCAGGACATTAAGTCTGGGTATCAGTAGACAGCTCTAGATCTGAGCAAAAGGGCAGCTTGTAGCCAAAACAGAACCACTCTATCAATCAGTAGCAGGGCCTGGGTACTCCACCTGCTCCAGCCTTCTTCCACCAGCTGACCTTTGCATAGCTGGCACACAGAGCAGATCAATGGCTGAGCAGTGGTGGGATAATGAGATCAAGCCGGAAACCAAAGTGCTGGGGAAAAGGTTTAGGTAAGGAGACGTGTGGGACGTGCATAAAATAGATAAAGCAGGGGGCAAATGGAGGGGGAAATGAAGAGAAGGTGGGTATCGAGTGGTTTTAATCAACACAGCAGTACTCCATCAGTGCTGAGTGGTTAGTATAGGCATAGCATGCATGTCTGAAAACACACACACACACACACACACACACACACACACACACACACACACACACACACACACACACACACACACACACACTTAGACTGGAATCAGCAATGCGCTACAGGGAGGCAGCTGTGCTTGAATGGTGTGCTAGTGTGAGGCCTGCAGGGCTGGGATGATATTGCTCTCCTAACTGATGATGCTTTGTGCTTTAAAGAGCGAACTCCATTAGGCTTTTATTCACATCTAGGGTTTCCCATGGCAGGGGAACAGGAGTGCTACTGACAGGCTCGCTGTGAGTGTGAGCCTGTAGGCACTTGTTTTCATACTCTTTCAGGGCAAAAAGGTCCTGAGATTGTTTGGAAACTAGAGAAAAAGAGTTCAAATATACAATGTTAAGACCAGTCGAATGGTCTAGAATAGTTATTTTACTTGAGTTTTTATTGAATTGGCAAAAACATTTCTTTTTGAATGCAGATACAAAGGTTAGGGTTGGTTTTGTGGTTGGAAAATCCATTTTTTATATACACAGTTACATGTGGGACGCATTAATATTGCATATAGGCAGCTCATTACTACATAATACATGTGGGATTTATTATTATTGCATATAGGTACTTACATATATAATACATTGGGAGCTTATAATTATTACATATATGTTATATAAACTAAAACATACTTAAAAGCGTGCTGGAAGAATGTCTTGTGGACAAATGTGACCAGTGCTACAAGCCAAGTATGCTCACTGACAAAACATAACTCACCAAGGAGGAGTTGTAGGAATATTAGGGTGAAGGATTGTTTATTGGGGAAACCATATCAACCTTTTTAGGCTGCTTGTAGCCTGGATACAAGGAGAGACACAGTTGGGCATGAAGGCGTAAAGGGTCTATATGGCATCCTGTTGCACATTTGTCCACAGATGTTGCGGCTGGGTCTGTAGATCCTGCACACTCGTAGGTTGCCAAGTTGGCCAAGGAACCTTTGCAATCTGGAGGAAACATTCCGGGGAAACACATGCAAAGGTTAAAGACAGGATTGAAATGCTCACCACAAGTCAAGCTGTCACCTTTTTTTGTATAGCACATTTAATAGACATGTCAGCCAAAGTGCTATACAGTAAAATCAATTAACAATAAACTAGTTAATATTTCAGATTCAATTCTACAGAAAAAAATCTCCAAATAAGATGAATAAAAGACCAGCAATAACATACCTCGAAAGGCAAAGCAGACGACTGACATGTTATACATGCATATATACATACATACTATACATACAAGGCCTCCATACTTTAAACCTGACTATCGTTGGATCTCAAACAAAGCCTGGATTCATACCTAATGATGATACACTTCCATTCTGCAGCAGTCCAGTGTTATGTCTGTTTTTTTATTCATGACATTAGTGCAAATGAAGGTAAAGGTGGCTTGGTCAAAACAGCCTAGATGGAAGGCAGTTCATTGAAATGACCATGCTGAATTTCTCAGTCCATTGATGCCCCTCTCCCAAAGTCTGTTAACTAGATAAAAAGTTTTCAAACATGCCATAAAGGCATATCGTGCAGTCAACAATCTCTCACTAACAGGTACACTACCCAAAAGTAGCCTCTGAGAGCCATTTTGTAGAACAGTGGGAGAAGAACTTTTACATCCATTTGTGGCAAATCCCAGGGTCTAATCAGACCATATCTGAAATCATTTACATATCTGTATGCCTGTGGCATGGTGGTTAACACGTTCGCCTCCCAGCTTTGGTGTCTTGGTTTTGAGGAACTATCTGTGTGGAATTTCCTCCCACATTCAAAAAACCTGGATATGAAGTGAACAGGCTACTCTAAATGGCCTTGGCACGTGTGAATGAGCATGTATATATCTGAGTGAATGTATGTCTGTGTGCCCAGATATGGATTGGCACCCCCCCCCCCAGTGGATGGTTGGATGGTGGATAGATGTTTTCAGTAGAGTGCACTCTGTTCATGATTGGCTGCTGCTTCTTGCCACTATGTGTTGCTTGAATGCTGAGCGTGATTGTAAAGAGAGCTGATTGTAAAGTGTCCTTGGGTATCTAGAAAGCTCTATATAAGTGTAACATTTATTCATTTATGCATTATTGATTTGAAAATGAGTGTACCTTCTAGCAAACTGAAACCTGGCTGTTGTATTTTTGTGGCTGGACTAATATGCTTCTGTATATCTGATCACGAAGTCTGTGGACACTGAAAATTCAACTGCCTGCTGAAGAGCCTTTCTATTGCACACTTGTTTACTTCGTGATGAGGGTTCCTCCTTGGCTGATTTAAATTCCTTTATACTTAGTAAACTAACCAGAGCTCTCTTTCTTCTTAATAAAGTTCCAAACAGTTGACTTTGGATTTTGGCCAAAGTCAAAATGACAAAACAGGTCTGACCTGTCAAGGTATTGACGCCACACAAAACCTCTGGAGGTATCCTGTGATATCTGGTACCAAGACATTAGCAGCAGAGCCTGTTAAGTTGCAGTCTGGAGAGCAGTCATGTTAAGTTGCAATGTGGGGGCTCGGTGAGCAGAATTGAGCCTTCCATGACCCTGTCGCCAATTTGTGGCTTGTCCTTCTTTAGACCCTTTTGGTAGGAACTGACCACTGCATACTGGGAGCCCCACCTGACCTGCTTATCCACTTTTCCTGCCTCCAATGGTGATCATTTTACCTGTATATGGTTTTAGTTGTACATGGCAATATGAATGCATGTCCTGACATTGCATAAATTGTGTGTGTGTGTGTGGGTGGGGGGTGGGTGTGGGGGGTGTTTAGCATGAGATTATTAGACCATGAAAGAAAAAAATGAGATTTGAAAGATTGTAAATATGAGATTGAAAGATTAGGAAGTGGTACAAAGGCTAAGAATGATATGTCTGTGTCTGTGTGTGTGAGCGAGTGTGTGTGAGCACGAGCGCGAGACGGCATTCATTGTGGGAGCAATCATGTCATATCCTCCAGTATAATGCGCCTGTTGACTCCAGCAAAAAAGAAAGGAAGGGAGGAAATCTGCACTGAGCGACAGCCGACTTCGTAATTCATTATCTATAAATGACTCTGCATTGCTCATATGCGCAAACACTGCTCTGAATTCCTAATGAGCTCTATGAGTGAAAACATGACTGCTGATAGGGCCAGAGCACCTAATTCTCTACACTGGCTGACAAAGACAGGCCAGCAACCCAACAAGCAGTGAGCCGTGGGAGGGGGCAGAGAGCAAGGTGTCTGTCATTTAAATGAATTAATCTGAAGTAAGCTGAGATGAAAACAGACATAGACAGACAGACAGGCAAACAAATAGACAATGAGAACTGAGGAGCCTTTAAAAGAAATATTAGCTGTACCATGCACGCTGAAGATGCATTACACAACTCTATACACTACTAGTGGACAAAGACATAGACATGTACAAGTTACTTTTGGGTAGTGTACCTCTAGGGGAAAGACTGTTGACTACTGAACCACTAAGATGCACTCGAAAATATTTTGTCCAGGAGCCTTTGCATACAACAGTTGGTCATCCCTCGTAGTGATACAACGAACACTAACAGCTCAGTGATATTTGCAGGACATCCTGTGGGCACATATTGTCTTTCTGGCAGGGCTTTCAGTTGGCAGTGTTCAGCAGGATAATGCTCCCCCTCACAAAGCAAGGGTTTCTTGGGAATGTCTTGGCCAGATTGCAACACTTGCTTGGCCTGTCCAGCATTAGATTTATTGCCAATTAAACTTTTATGGGATAGGTTGGGACGCCAGCCTATGAATGTGCAGGATCTACAGGCCCAGCTGCAACATCTGTGGGCAAATGTGCCAGAGAATGCCATAGAGAACCTGTACACCTCCATGCCCAACCCAATCTCATCTTGTATCCAGGATAGAGGCCCAAAAGGGTGCTAGAGCCTCCTTTCAATTGTACAGTTTTCCTCAATAAACTTGTTTTTGGTCGAGACTGTAATCACTTACATAGTATATCATCATTACATTCACACATATAAAGTTTCGTTCCATTCCAACAACCCTTTCTTGGTGAGCAGTATATATCAATTTATTTTTGTTATTACAAAAATGCTGAAATCCCACAGAAAGGCCGATGATCTCCCTATTAATACATTTGATTTTGGAAGTAACAGAAAGTGCCTTCAAACTTCCAAACACACACATCCAGTGTACTTCATGCTCTACTGCCTGTCTCTAGTTCTTGCTTAGTTGTGCTCCCTCATGGGGAAACGCTTGACACGTGTGACAAGTTTTCAGAAACCGCATCACTGTCACTCTGGGGGTCGTGACCAGAGAGGCTCCAGCAGCTCGGGCACTTATTTATGGAGCACCCTGTCTGAATGTTGATAAGGCTTCAGTGAGACAGGACCAGAGGCTGCCCTACTCGCTGCTGCCTCCTGTGGGCCAGCTGGGATGGAGGCACGGTGGAGGAGTGTGAGTGTTAGGCATGTCTAGGGCACAGCTCTAATTCAGAGAAATGAAGCCATGCACTGTTCCATTCCTCTTTTCCTCTTCCACTTGGGAAAATCTATGTGTCAAAGATGGGAAAAACAATCCCTCGCCAGTTGGAAGATGTTACCATCAATTAGTAGACTCAGAGCTATTGGAAAATGATAACTTAGCTTCCATGGAGAGCTTCCATGTGGACATGGGTAGAGGAAGTGGTGGAAGGGCTGGTTCTATTTCTGTCATGGAATAAAGTTTTTTGGGGGAAAAAACTCTTTCCATTCAGATTATTCACACTGTAATGTCTCTAAATCTTTCTTGTGTAATGAGAACTTTATTTGTATGTTACCAAAACATTTTCTGGATGTTATGAGAACATTTCCATGTAAAGTTTTCAAATGTTAACAGAATGTTTAACCAATATCATGGTTTCTGGAATGTTCAGTCTGTCATTTTTGTAGATGTTCCAAAACTGCTAATTTACTGTTTATAAACATTATATTATAAACATTATCAGTGTGTGGAGTTTTCTAAATGTTCAGAGAATGCTGATGTGAAATTGTCATTGTCAGAACAATTTCACAATGACTTTTGGTTCCTAGAACCAAAGTCTTTGTAGTTTTCATGTAAAATTATTTTCAGGGAACATTTTAGTGTAATTTTTAAAAACGTTAACAGAACATTCTAGCAATAACGTGGCTTTTAGTTCTTAGCACATTCAATCAGTCAGGTTTTCTAGATGTTTTGAGAACATTTTCGTGTGGAGTCTATAAATGTTAATAATGTTAACAACGTTCTCCCAAGGTTTTTGGTTCTTAGAATGTTCAATCTGTTAAGATTTTTAGATGTTTGGACAATGTTCTCACATAAACTTGATAAAATCAAATTCAGGCAGACATGTGTTCTGGATGTATTTATTTATTTTTACTTATTTATGTTCTTGTGTAAAATTTATAAATTTTACATAAAGTTATAAAAATGTTTCTCCATTTTTGCTGCCACATTATGGGAACTGTTCGTAGGTTTTTGGACACTATATGGACACACTATATGGACAAACAGCCAGGCTGCCAGAGTGCTTTGTGTTACAGCTATAAGATAAATTGATTTGTCAGAATGTATTTTTTATTTTTAATAATTCAATAACATTATTTTCATGTTCATGAACTTGAACATGAAAATCCCCTTATTTCTACAGAGTGAAAGCAGTTTCCAGAGTTCATCACCAACGTCTGAGAGCATGAGTGTCTGCATGTTCCAACTAATGGCTGCATGTATCACATAAAGTGCCTATAAAAATTATTGTCCCCTTGCCTCTTTCCCTTTTATTTATTTTATAAATGACATTATGCTCAATATAGTTGTGATTTCTTTAGAAGAATTTACAAAAATTGCAATGTCAATAATTAAAAATAAATATTTAATGTAAAATAAGTAAATGCATAAATATCCACCCCATTTAAAATTACTGATCTAAATCATGTGCAGGCAATTGGAAATATTGTCCTCACAGTCAGAGAAATTGAGAATAGTGCGGTGTATGTATCGCAAGTATAAAGATACCTTTGTCTGGAAGGTCCAGTCACTGTTTATTCAGTATTCCTGGCTACAAGTACATCATAAAGATAAAAGAACACTCCATGGAACTCAGAGAAGTGGTTATAGAAGAGTATAAGTCAGAGAATGGATACAAAAAAAAATATATGTGACTGTAAATCCCCTGGAGTCCAAGAAATGGAAGAAATATGGCACATATGTAAATCTTCAGTCCTCACAAACTGAGTGAATGTGCAAAAACGAGACCAGTGAGAGAGTCCAAGGAAACAGCCATGATTACTCTGAAGGAGTTAAAAGCTTCAGCAGCTGCATTGGGAGAGACTTTACATATGACAATTGTTGCTCGGATTCTTCTTCACCAATCAAAGCTTTATGGGAGAATGGCAAAGAGAAAGCCACTGCTGACTCAGATACTGAATGCACAAAGACATGTAGAATCCTCATAAACAAGTGGAAGGTTCTTTGGTCTAATGAGAACAAAATGAAACGGTTTGGCCATAAGATCAGAAACAGTGTTTGGCTGACACCAAACACTGCACATCACCAGTGGTTAGCATAAATATATGTCTCAATACACAGACATGGATTGGCCACAGTGCTACATGGTGGACTGATTGTTATTATAAAGTGTCTTTGGGTATCAAGAATGGTGCTATATACCATAAGTAACATTCATTCATTCATCACCACAAACACTAAATCACTACTTTGAAGCATGAGGGTGGCAGCATCATGCTTTGGGTAGCATACGGAAGCACAGCTCTAGAAGGCTTGTGAAAGTAGAGATGTCCTGAAAATCCTGGAGGACAATCTGATTAAGTCTGAAAGACAATGATTCGAACACTGAAAGCAACACAGAAACGGTTAGAAGGTCAATGTTCTACGGTGAAAAAGTTCTTTTTAATGCCCTAAAACTGTCCACCTGAATAAGCAAGTGTCCCAATACTTTTGTCCATATCGTGTATATTGTTAGGTCAGATTCTGAAAGTCAGATTAACACCTGTTGTTTAAACGGTCACCCCAGTTGGCTTATGTTGCTCTTAGTAAGTCATACTACACCCAAAACTACAACAGCAAGTCAGCAACACCACAGTGAAGACGTTGATGTGGTTTTATTGGGTTGTGTGCTTTTACAAAAAAAGATTCAGTAGGTTTCAGTACTGACTTCTAGCGTTACCAGAAATTCTGAACTAAAGAAGCAAAATTTGGATACCAAACACATTTTAGCTGTTGGACTACATCTGTGGGAAACTGAAGTGATGTGTGAATGTGATTCCTTTAACCCCGTAAATGCTCCAGTGAAGTCAACTCGTCCATTCCTCAATCCATAACGGAGTCATTTGCATTGCTACCCATGTAATTACTGCACTATATATTAGACATTGGGATGCAGTGCTGCAATAAGCATTAGGGTGTAATAATCTTGAGAATGTAAGGGGAGGGGGCTGCACCTCCTGCACAACGAAGACCCTGCAAACATGCGGCAGCATTGTGTAGGGTCTATGTTGCACTGTTGTGCCGTATCTCATTGATCTGCCCGATCGCCTGTGTGGTGATTGGGGGTGGGGGTGACTGAGCCATTTCCAGCAAGACCTAATGAGGAGAGAGGTTCGTTTTGAGCCAAAGATGAAAAGGATATCCCGTGGTGCACGCCGCTGACTCCCCTCGCTCACTGCTTCAGACGTGCCGCTGTTAGCTCATCAATTTGCCGCTATTAAAACGGGGAGATTTCCACGTGGAAGACACATCAAAATAAACACGCGGCCCATTACGGAACAAAACAGCTTCTAGTCCCCTTGGGCTTAGCCAGCTTGTGCCGGCTCGTTCAGATAAAGACGACCTGCTTCGATTAAGCCCCCTTTTTTTCCTGTAGGCATCTGTATGAAGGTGGTGTTCTCTTTTTAAGAAAAAGCCTCAGAACAGAAAAGAACACACACACCACTGTAAATTCCTTCTTGGATGCAGTTCATTTTAGACACAAATGTGTATAACAAGCGTACACACACTGCTATGGCAGGAGTCTTATCAGTGGAAACAGACACAAGGCTCTGGGACAATTAAAGAACTACTTTAAACTAATCTGATAATTCCTTTTACGCCAGTGGGAATGGATGAGCCTATAGCAGAACCCGCAGCTGTGGTTGGAAGTTTACACATGCTCATCGTGGACATAAATATCATGGCAATATTGAGCTTTTAAACATTATATTCTGGAGCACAGGTATTTTACATCTGGATCTGATACACCGTTCAGAAAATTTCACTTTACTTATGAGCAAAAGTACTGGAGCAGATCAACTTAAAATAGATTAAAGTGAATACCACTTATAATATTTAGCTGCAACTCTTTTGCTTGCAAAACTGCATCAAGTTCCACTAAACTTTTGCATTGTTCTTTTGTGACTCTTTTCCAGGCTTTCACTGTAGCCTCATTCAGGTGGGCTTTGTTTTGCTGAGTTCCCTCTTTAGCAGCTAAAATGCAGCTCTATAGGGCTTAAGCCTGGAGATTGACTAGGCCGGTCTAAAACCTTCCACTTCTTACCCATGATGAACTCCTGTGTGTTTTGGGTCATTATCTTGCTATATGATGAAGGATCGCCCAATCATCTTGTTGCATCTTTCTTTGGCAGACATGTTTCTGTAGATGTCTGAGTTCATTATACTGCAGCCATCATGCGTGACATAATCAATGACGATTAATGAACCAGTCTCAGAAGAAGCCATGCAAGCCTAAGCCATGACATTACCTCCACTCTGTTTCGCAGATGAACTTATATGATAATCATATAGGTTCATCTTTGTTTCATCAGTCCATAAAACGTTGTTCTTCTTGCTAATTAGTGGTTTACATCTTTTGGTGAAGCTTCTGTAATTTTGTTCATTTGATTGATACATTCAATCCTGCCCTGGACGTTGTTGATGTTACTAACAGTTGTTTTAGGATCTTCCTTTACAGCAATTACAATGTTAATGTCATCAGCTGCTGTTGTTTTCCTTGGTCTACCTGTTTAACATTTATCTTAAATGAGGCAAAGTGTTAAAGGAGTAACAGTGAGGCAATCTCCTTTCACAACAATGAAGCATGGTGGTGGTAGCAACATGCTCTGGAGCTGTTTTGTTGCTAGTAGACCTGGTACATAATGAAGGAGGACTACCTCAGAAGTCTTCAACATAGCTCAAAACTTCAGGTAGACAGTTCTGACATTCTGGGTAGGCTCTGGACCCACTGTGACCCTGACCAGGATGAAGCATATAAGAAGATGAATGAATGGAATGTCTGCAACGGATATTTCACCAAATATTACGTGTGCTGTTTGTATGTGTTGATTCCAGAAAGCCCCTATTGTCTTGTTTCTGTATCCATTACAGTTGTATATTATAAAATTCTTGTGCTTCAAAAAATGAAATCATTGGAAGCCATGACATTCATGCCCTTGACGAGAATAAGTAAATATCCAACCACAACTGTACCTGCACGGTTTGTAAGATATTTATGCGTGTGTGAATCTGGTGCTAAGCATTGTTTAAATATTGATTGCCCCGTTTTCATACATCTCCATGAGTTCACAGTTTTTCAAGTATTTTTTGCTTGCTAGTGCACATTGTCAGCACAAGCTAAAAATCAACATGAGATAATAGAATCATTTAATTATGGGGAATTCAAGCCTTCAATGGTGATCCTGTTCAGACTAGATTTCATGTAACTTTGCATGTGGAAAAATATTAGCAAATAATTCATGAATGCCTATATGTGGAGCCTGTAATCGCTCTATTTTTATCACTGGGGACAAGTGCTAAAAGGCATACATGAAAGGCTGAACCATATGGAAGACAGGAAAACTCTGCTCTCCAGTTCCTTTAGCCATTTCCCTATTTCCCAGCTGTTTGTCATGGTCTTGTGTAGTGGTTTGTGTGGTCTACACATCCTTTTCTGATGTAATGATCTCCCACACCCCAAAATTCCCATTGCAATAATGTGTATGCAGTAATTCTTCTGTTGTTTTTACTTAAATAAGTGCTACAAAACCATCTTTAGAAAGTAGCATTTTATTCAACCGCTCCCTATATAGGGCACAAACTAATTATATACTTTTTAATCCCCATAGGACACTATGTACCCTATATTTGAAATGGTTACAAGTAACACGTACAGTTCAAAATAGGACATTGATGTCGCCCCAAGGCCTTTATTTCTTTTGAACTATTCAAATGTGGTCTTACTCTGGGTTGACCTGAAGTAGCAAAGAATCCATACAACATAACTCTACCACCACCAAGTTTGATTAGATACTAGCCCTTACTTCCAAAAAAAAGGTGATTTCAACCATGTCACTATGGCAAAGACATGAAACATTACTCAATATGTGGACTGTCCTACCAGAGAGCTAAGAACATTGGACCTGCTGGATACTGATGGTAAGGATGCATACAGCTGTTCCTCCCTCCCCCCTCTGAACAGGTCTGGCAAATTGGAATACCTCAGTCCCAGTGTCCATGTTGCTGGTGAAGAGGCCCTTATGTCACAGGTCATTATGGACAATGACTCCCACTCCCTCTGCCAAACAGTGATGAGACACAGGAGCACTTTCAGTACAAGACTCATCCCACCAAAATGCACCACAGTGTGCCACAGGAGGTAATTCCTACATGTGGCCTTTAAACCTATAACTCCTCCCTTAATGTGCGACCACTACAAATCACTATGCTTCACTTGTGCCATTTGTTTATTTTACTTATCTATAATAACTCTGAGGTCTAATAATACTTTGGAACTACAAAACACAGGATGTTCATATTTATTATCATTGTCATTGGCTTTTCATAAGTATTTTAACACGTACCTATTTCCAAAGAGTATTTTCTGCTTATTCTTTATATTACTCTGTTTATTACTCGTATAGTATTATTATTATTATTATTGTTGTTGTTGTTGTTGTTATTATTATTGTTATTATTATTATTATTATTAATATTGTTATTATTATTATTATTATTATTATTATTATTATTATTATTATTATTATTATTATTATTATTTATGAACTTCATGGTTCTATTTGATGACTCATCACCTGGCTCTCTTGGCCACAGAGATAATGTATATAAATACAGTATATATATATATATATATATACTGTATTTATATACAGTATTCTGTATTCTTCCTTACAGCATTGAATGAGGCTCACACCATTTCCTGACCTAAATCAGTAAATCATGATCATTTCGTATCGATCCGACCCCACCCTCATTGAAATGACCAGGACTAGGGTAGGTGTGTGTGGGGGGGGCTAAGTTTGTGGGTGGAGGAGTTAGTCTGTTAACAGCCTGAGCAATGGCCTTGTCAGAAGCTCTGGGTGTAATTATTGGATTATTGAGGCTGGTTGAAGGCTTGCTCCAAAACCCATGACACCATCCCTATAATGACCAGTGACACAAAGCCAATAGGGGGCCTCCATTCTGTTGGGCTCCCTGGGGACTACTCAAAGACTCATTGATGCTTTGTTTCTTTCTGAAAGAAAGACCTGCTCAGTTCAGTCAACTCTACAAAACATATACAGTGCATCTGGAAAGCATTCACTTTTTGTACATTTTGTTACGTTACAGCCTTATTTCAAAATGGATTACATACATTTCTACACACAATACCGCACAATGACAAAGTAAGAAGTTTGTTTGAAATCTTTGCAATTTTATAATAAATAAAGCACAAAAATATAACAGAAATTGAGCTCAGGTGCATTTTGTTTCCACTGATCATCCTTCAGATGTTTCTACAGCTTGATTGGACACCTGTGGTAAATTCAATTGATTGGATATGATTTGGAAAGACACCCACCTGTTTATATGAGGTCCCATATTGGACAGTGCATATCAGAGAACAAACTAAGCCATGAAGTCCCAGACACTGGGTGTAAATCTGGAATACTCTCTAGACAGGGGCCTGGAGTCATGAAGGAATTGTCTGTAGACCCCTGAGACAGGATTGTATTGAGACACAGATCTGGGGAAGGGTACAGAAAACTTTCTGCTGCATTGAAGGTCCCAATGAGCACAGTGGCCTCCATCATCTGCAAAGTTTGATACCATTAGGATTCTTCATAGAGCTGGTTGTCTGGCCAAACTGAGTGATCATGGTCAGAGGGCCTTAGTCAGGAAGGTGACCAAGAACCCAATGGTCACCCTGACAGAGCTCTAACATTGCTCTGCGGAGAGAGTAAAAGGCACATGACAGCCCAGTCAGACCCCAGACTTTAAACCCAATTGAAAAAATGGCTGTGCACCGATCCTCCCCATCCAATCTGATGGAGCTTGAGATGCACTGGGATGCACTGTAAGTGTAAATTGTCCACTGCCTGAAATGTTTCTTAAGATTCAAGCAAAATGTAGAGATACTTCTTTTTAGAACCTAGAGGTTCTATGTGGCACCAAAAAGAGTTCCATTATAACCCTTAAGCTTTAGCCGTAGCTATGCACTGGCTTCTGTCAGAAGTGTGTCAGTGAGTCAGTGTGTTTTTCTGTACTTTTACTAACTACAGGAAATTGTGATAAAATGATTGTTTGTGGTAATCAGTGCATCACAAGCAGCAGAGATTAGGTTGAATGACGCTGGCTTCCTTTAAAGCGACTGATCTAGATATGGTTAAATTTTGCCTTTATTTAACAAATCAGATTCAGATAGGATAAAAAGGGAAAGGGCAGGCATGCAAAGCACAGATGTCGCTGTAATCTCTCATTTCCTTTATGTGTGTGGCCTGTGCTTTCCTTTCTGTAATTCATAGCTTTTTTAGTTGCTGTTATTGAACTTTTTCATATTACTAATTTTTATGTTTTGTGTATGTCATCAATAACATTATGACCACCTCATGGTTTCTACACTCTAAGCTCCTCTGACCACACAGGAGCACTTTGTAGTTCTATGATTACAGACCACAGTTCATCTATTTCTCTGCATACTTCATGCTCCTCGTTTCACCCTGATCTTCAATGGTCAGGACCCCACAGGACCATCACTGAGCAGCTATTATGTGGGTGGCGCGTTGTTTTCAGCTAGTATGGTGGTGGTGTGTTAGTGTGTGTTGCATTGGTATGTGTGGGTCAAACACAGCAGTGCTTCAGTGGAAGGGGCTAAGGGTTTAAAAAGGTGAGGGTACAGAGTAACAAGGGCACAGGGGACAATTTGAGACAGTACAAGGTCAAGTAAACGTTCATTTACTGCACTGTTATCTGACAATCTACCTAAACCCACAGCTAGGTGAAGGAAATGAATAGAAATGGATTTCAGTGCACAAACTCCTTAGTTTTCAGTAAATAAAATGCAGCAAGTGTGGTCCTGAAGGCACCCCTAACCAGCATATTTTAGAGCTTTCCATGCTTCACACCTGACTGAACCTCTTGGCCAGCACAGTGGCTTGGTGCTTAGTATCTTCACCTCCCTGGGGTACTTGGTTCAAGGCCCCATGTATGGTTTGGCAGTGTGTCCTGGGTAAACCCATCTAATGCTTGATGCGGTCCTCCCGATGGATAGTCATTCCTTGTAGAGAGTATGTTGCGCTGTGTATGACTGTAAAGAGTGTTGATTATAAAGCATCCTTAGATAAATAGATAAGTATATTACAATATATAAGTGTAACCTTATTATTATTAACCTTAAACCATGCAGGGCAGGGGTGCCTCCAGAACCAGGTTTTTAGAAACACTGGTCCAGACACTGAAATGGTCAATCCATTGTTCTGAGAACATCAGCTGCTTCAGTAGTTTGTTAGCAGATGTTTTTGGTTTCTTTTTCACATCCTTCCAGACATGGAGAATGGAGCTGGTTTTTCTCAACTGAGAAATGAACAGAAACATCTGTGGAGGTTTTAAAACCAAAGTCAGACTAGAGCTTGATTTTTTTTTGACTGTTTCTTGGTGTAACTGAAATGTTACAAAGCCCTTGTTTTCCTCTTATTCTTTTAACTGAATTTTAATATTAAGCCATATTTTTCTCTCTCTGTATTGTGTCTTAACTTGTACTTAATACCCATTTTTGACTGCATTAAATAAACGTAGAGAGGTGTCTGTCCCAACACCATGACTGCTACCTAATGATAGCTGCCTCCAGCCATCACTGTCTGAATAGGTTCCATTTTTTTTCCTAGGACCGGCCCTTCATCTCTCCGCTCCCTCAGCTGAAGGATTGATGGCTTCAATTAGATGTGTTTCTCAGCAACAAGGGGCATGTCTCTGGATGAATGCTGAACTATGAGATTAGAGCTGTTCGTAGGACTGCAGAGGCCTGGGATTCATTACTGCGCTGACTTAACCTGACAAGAAGACATACACTGCATTCATTAATAAAATTATGAGTAACTGTTAGGGAAATGAGAATTAGGAATTGAACTGTGCACTGTCAGATGTTTCATATTCCAGGTCGATAGGAATGCTTTTTAAGTATCTCATAAAACAAGTTTACTTCTTCAGCTACTTCTAACTCATAGTTGCAAGTGTGTGCAGCATTGGGGGGGGGGAGTTAATGGGGCACACAGTCTATTATGGCAGTGGTCCAATCCTATCTGCAAAGGGCTGGTCTGGCTGCAGGTTTTTATTCCAAACAAACTGAAGCACACCTGATTCTACTTGTTTAATGGGTTGGTCTCAGTCTTCAGTTAAGCTCCTGCTTTGTTGGACCAAAGACCTGCAGGCACACAAGACATTTGAAGATATGGGGAATATTCTGAAGCAGATCATGTTGCCTGAACTTATAGACTTTTTTCAGGATCATGGTGGGTCTGGAATCTACCTGAAATCCCTGGGCACAAGGCAAGAATACCCTCTATACAATCTGGAATCACTGAGCACAAGATTGGAATGCTCACTAGACAGGAGCCTATTTGGAATCACTGGGTCACAAGACTGGAAAATATCCTAGACAAGAGGCTACCCAAGGACACTGGGTGTAAGGCAGGAATACTCTCTAGACAAAGGTCTATTTCAAATCACTGATCCCAAGCCTGGAACACCCCCTATAATTAGAACATTCCCTTTAATTAGACATGTGTCTTAATGGCAAGGGGCATGCCTCTGGCTGAATACCTCCTAGACAAAAGCCTACCTGGAGTCACTTGGCCCAAGGTAGGAATACAGTCTACAGGGACCTCCCTGGAATCACTGGGTGCATGACTGGAATACCGTAGAAGAAGAAGCCTATTTGGAATTACTGTACACACGACAGGAATGCAGAGGCCAGAGTGAGGAACCCACAACCCCAGGTGCCTGGAGTTCTGTACCACACACACTACCCAAATGTCTTTCAGAATAAATTTGTTTTGTTGATCTAGTGTAACTTAATTGGTTAAAATGATCCTAACTCAACTCATTATGGGTTCTTGAACCCATTGATTTACTACTACTGGTTTAACGTGTTTGACCTTTTCTCTTCAATTAACCACTCTAGACCATTTAATCAAACACTGATGGTTTAATCTAGAGTGAAGACGTGGTCATTGTCATTTCTAGACAATTTAGACCCACACATTAACAGGGAATATGATAACATACTCTCATACCCCGAAATAGTGAGGCAAAGCAGTCGAAGTATATATAAAAAGGGAAGGTAGCCCAGGCAGAAACACATCACAGACATTAGAAGTAAACGAGGAGTAGTTAATCACTCTAAAAGACAAGTAGGTGGAGCCAGGAGCCAATAGATAAGATCTGTGTGTTTGACTGAATAATGATCTGATCAAACAAACATTTATTAAGTAATCCTGACAAGTCTTGATATTTTGTTAATACAGCTAACTAGTCAAAGAGCAACACTTGTGAAATTATGTGTAAACACAGTGTGGTATCCTGATTGTGGTCTTTTGATGGTGTATGACTTTTCACAATATTAATTTCTACCTGCCAGGGAATCTCAGAAAAAAATTCTCAGGATATACTTATGTTTAATTCACGTGATACAATGTGAGCAGGGATAGGGGTCTAGCTTAAAAACAATAGTATTTAGGCTGGCAGTGAGCATGTAAGCATCCTCCTAGTGATTCTGGATGAGGGATGTAGTTGGTTTGTGAACACTGTAGCAATATTAAAGGAGGCCTTTATGCACTAACGCTGCAGTAAAATCTCCAGGAATCTAGAATGAGTGGAAGAACGTGCACACAAAATGAACCTACCTTTTGTGCATATTCATGAAGTGCATGAAAAAAGGGAAGGTTCTAGTTGGCTTGTTCTCTGCAATAAGTCTCAGTCATCAAGTCAATTTTTAGTGTGGACAGGCAGTGGTTTTTTTTTTTTTCTCCTGGATGGCATGCATTCAGTGAGTGAGAGAAAGAGCTCCATGGCAGAGGCAGGGAAAGCCTCCAAAAAGAGAAAATACAAAACTCATTTCATCGTTGGCTACTTGAAAGTGTACCCATATAATAAATAACAGTGAAAAACAATAAGTCTTGCCTGTTGTACTGTTTGCAAAAGTAATTTCAGCATTGCACATGACGGGACTACCTCCCTGAAATGAGTTTTTGCAACTTGGGATGTCTGTGGTAGCAAGCATCATAACCAACACACTATCTGGCACGGTACTGCCATGGTAACGATGAGGAGATGGGGCCTGTAGCCTGAATGGAACCAGTACAATAGCCAGACTTCTTTTGGTGGAAAAGGGGCGACTGTGTGCATTGAGTGAACAGAATCTGGGCCTCGCTGACAAGAGCCAAACTGTGATGATGGCTATGGTAAGAACACCTGTTAAACATCAGGTCTTTTGCGGTGTTCCCAGTATGTAATGATTTGTACCTAACAAAGTGACAGTTACTGGTACCCAAGCTTCATTCACATGATCCATGAAGGCCCCACCTCACAACTTGCAGGGCTTAAAGCATCTGCTGTTAATATCTTGGTGCAGAGAAGAGGACAACTTCTGAGATCTTGTGGAGTCAAGGACTCCAGAGTGGATTTAATGGTATGGCTGATAAGTGTAAATATCATATTCATGTAATGTAACGTAAAAATCACGAGTTGCATTGTGTTGAACCAATCTACATTCATTCTACTTAACGTAGTGCCATAGTGACAGGGTGCTTAGCACAGTAACAGAAGGCCCTTAGTGCTACAGCACAACAGCAGTTCAATCGCTGTCATAGAAGAGCCCACGGCCACAATATTAAATTCCTCAACAGCTTGTAGAGGAGCAAAAGAACACACTGCAACATGGTGCAGGTGTCCAACTCACTCACGTTAGTCCTGCAGCAATCGCTGAAGGCTACATCTTCATTAGTCTCACTGCGAGTGTAATGTGTGACCAACGATCGAGCCCCACAGAAATATGAGGCTAAATCGCAATGGGTTCTGCAGCTCTTTTACAGTGATAAGTGTGTCTTAAGCAGAACACAGATGTAGCTCTGCTAATGATGTCCAATTTAGACGATGAGTGAAACTCAATCTGTCACCCTTATTAACTCATCCTTAAGCAAAAGCTAACCTCGTGCACACACTCTCATCAGCCGTTGAGCAAAGCCTGTCGTTGCATTCTTGCAGCACTTAGAAAATGTGGTGGTTTAACTCAGAAAACTGGGTTTACATATATGTTTTTTGATGTGTGATGCACTTCCTCTCCACATATGGAAGGTGTGATTATAGAGAATTCTAAATCCCAGGCTCTTAAAGTAGATTTGATAGACTTTGAAATACACACAGAAATTTAGGTATATTACATTTCTTGAGACTGTGACCCGAATTTAGGGTCTTCGGGATGCTAGAGGAGCGTGTGGTCAGATGAGCCTTTTCTAGTAAGGTTTATCTAAACCTATCAACACTTACATGACCACTTCTGTGTCTCTACACTTAATACCCATTTGATCAGTTTCTCTGATCATACAGCAGCACTTTGTAGTTCTATAATTACAAACTTTAGTCCGTCTGTTTCTCTGCACACTTTATTCTCCTCCTTTCACCCTGGTCTACAGTGGTCAGAACCCCACAGGACCACCACAGAGCAGGTATGAGAGTGGTGGGTCTTTCTCAGCACTGCAGTAACACTTGGTGGCAGGTGTGTGTTTGGATGTTTGAAAGTCTGTTCACTCAGATGACAAACCTATGACACCTTATCCTATGAAACCTTATCCACCTTAGCTATTAATTGATCCACCAGCATGAACAACCAGACCAAAAAGGTGGTTATCAAGCGGGACATACTGGTTGGCTAGTATGTTAAAGCTGGTTATACAGACCATCATGATCATGCTGGTTGACCAACATGACTAAACAGACCAGGCTGTTTTTAGGGATTACATTTGTTCTGTAAGCAAATACTAGAACAGTACTGATAAAAAAACACATGCAGCACATCGAAGTAGAAACAAACCCTCACGAACATTAAAAACTTGGCAGAACCGTCCCCTCACACTCAGTTCTCAACAGAGATGAGTTTCATAACAACCCATAATAACTGTAAGGCTTCTGGCCAGTACACAAAGACGACCATCGCAGCTCTAACTCACTCTTAATATAACACATTCAACACCTGATTAACAAGAGTAAGGCAAAACAGATTTTCAAGATCCAAAACAGACACACTACTAAGACTTATGCCCAATACAAATTGAAGTCAAACCACTAAAATGGTGTAAGAGGTATAAAAATGGATCAGGGTCACCACTCTTACCACAATGCCTTCCTCAAATGGTAAATTCCTCTATGTAGGTCTCAGCTTTACATGGGGAGGAGACAACCTGGCCTCAAGTACTTCGTACATATCAGGCTAGGTGCTTGGAATTGGGAGAAACTCTCAAACCTGCCGGGCAGTGGTATTCCAGGACCAGGCCATTTGGAACATGTGAACACCTGAAGGAGGAGAAGAAAGAGGAGAACCTGGTGAATTTGTGCAGGGAAATCCGTTTAGCCCCTTGATTTAGAGGTCAACGATAACGCCAATGGTTTCTCCATAAAAGCACACTTGATGAGGTAACAGTCTAATGCATATGATTTGCAGCTTTGTATAAAATATGACAATGGCATGTTTGAAGTCCTGTCCTACATACAGTAGATCTGATTTTTGATTTACTTTAGTGGGTTTGCTCTATATGTGCATTTATATATTGACTGTGAGATTTCTGTTGGGGTTTATTTTTATTAAATAAAATAAAAAAAAGATGTTCTGGGCTCTCATTTGAATAAACCCATTTAAATCAAATAATCTTTTATAATCTGCTCCTAACCATTTATCATGTTCTCCCACGCAATCGTTTTTTGTTTTTTATTTTCATTCTATTTTCTATACTGCTCTAAAAGCCATCACCAATCAAACACCTCGCCTAGTCTTTAAACTTTCATTTCATCCTGCAACTAATAACCATTTTTTTTTTCTTCTGCCGAAGCATTAGAGGCCATTTTGTAATCATCACAAATGAACAAAGCATAAAAAAACTGTTACGTTATCAGTCCAGTATGAGTGACGGAGTGTTTTAACCAGACACTCCATTAAGTAAACCTTCCCTTAAATAGACAGTCAGAATGTGTGCATAAGACAACCATTGCCATAACTTGAAACAGACTAAAACAGACCTGCTTTCTGAGGAGCAGAGGAGTTCCACAGGCTTCCATACTTGGCCAAGCAGGGGCGAGAGAGGGCAGCTTGTTTTGGGATGTGGCCCGTACTACCCCCCACCACCACCTTCCCATAACTCTCTTGGGGAGTGAGTAGTGTTTTTATGAAAGGTTGGCCCAAGGCATCCTTTTGCTCTGCATACCTCTTCCACAAAAGGAAGAGAGAGCAGGGAGAGTCCCTGTGATTCCATGGCTTGGAGAGAGTGCTGCTCGGCCAGGGTGCTCTGCATTGTGTCTCACTTCTTCATTTTTCATTTCATTTCAATGTTGCACTCGGCCCTCTTGGCTTAGGCAAGGCCAGACGCCTCAGACTTGCTTGTTTAAATGCCCACTTTTAAACATTATTTACTGAATTTTTTTACATGATTTTTTACTGAACAACTGATTTCAAACACTACAACCACCAAGAACAAATGTATATCTAATCCGTGAAGTGAAAAACATTGAACCATCCAGTGGCTTTCACATTGTTTCTTCACTTGCTGTCCATTTTATCAGCTCATCTGACCACTCAGGAGCACTTTGTAGTTCTATAATTACAAACTGTAGTTCATCTGTTTCTCTACATAATTTATTCTCCTGACCCTCAATGGTACAATTGGATCAGGTACAGCAGTCCTGCTGGAGTGTATAAACACTGCGTCTACATAAGGTCCACTCCAATAGACACTTCTTCTTGTTGCCCCACCTTCTAAATAACACAGATGTGCATCTGATTCTGTATTGGTCATCCTCATTTCTGTCCAGCAGTTTAGACATTTGTATTTAGTTTCATACAAAATAGAGCAAATATTTCTGGATCTGGCCTGCAGGGCAGCAGTAGGTGGGTCTGTTGGAGTACATCTATCTATCTATCTATCTATCTAGCTGTCTTTCTCTCTGTCTCTCTTTCTGTATCATTAAATCAACAGTATTTAACAAACTACACTGAGCCGCGGCGGTGAGAGCGCCGAATCCTAACCACTAGACCACCAGGGATCTGGCCTGCAGGGCTACCGTAGGTGGGTGTGTCGGAGCACATCTATCTGTCTTGCTATCTATCTATGTCTGTGTCTATTTTTATATATAGCTGTCTTTCTCTCTGTCTCTCTTTCTGTATCATTAAATCAAGAGTATTTAATAAACTACACTGAGAAATATTTAAAAATTTGAATTTAGTTTCACACAAATTAGAGCAAATAATTCCCAAGAAGAGTCCACACTCTCCAGTTCCCTGTGCTGAAAATGTAACTGGATCCCTGATATTCATTAAAATCTTGTTCCCTGACTGGGAATCGAAATGTCTGTGTCTATTTATATATAGCTGTCTTTCTCTCTGTCTCTCTTTCTGTATCATTAAATCAACAGTATTTAATAAACTACACTGAGCCGCGGAAGTGAGAGCGCCGAATCCTAACCACTAGACCACCAGGGATCTGACCTGCAGAGCAATCGTAGGTGGGTGTGTCGGAGCATATCTATCTATCTATCTATCTATCTATCTATCTATCTATCTATCTATCTATCTATCTATCTATCTATCTATCTATCTAT